>CM071944.1:23277500-23919166 GCA_036784905.1 Acrossocheilus fasciatus
GTAGTGCATGATCAGATATATACACACGTTCACACAATGACCGTTTTGAACATGATTTATGGACTTGTTTCATTCTGTCACATTTAATGCATAGCAGAATAAACTCTCTGTGTGACAGCATGCTGTGTTTATGTATGATGTATTTTTTACTATATGGTAAGGAGGTCTATAATACCTGGAGAGAGCTATTAGCATTCCCATTCATCTCTATGATAGTTAAACAGGGAAGTCTGAGGCTGCAATCTTTGCTTTATGGAAACTTAGTTCCAGAAAAACAATAATAGCACATTTCATGGCTTTAAGAACACTAATAAAATAACTAATCACTGGTAAAATATGTTCAATAATATAATAAACATGTAATGAAACTTTGTGTTTTACATGTCACAAAATTCAAATTAGTGAGTAAAGTGGAGAAATTGTATATATTTATATAACACCTTAATTGCAATTCAAAGTAGAAATAAAAATAGAGTAATGAAACAAGTAAGAAAAATCATCAGAAAAAGCATTTAATATATACATTGACTCTTCCACATATTATGATTTCCTTAATGACTACTTGAGACAGGACATTCCCTTGAGTTATTTGTTCTCATTAGCAGCTCTTTGGAAATGAAGGATTGTTCAAAACAGAAGCTCATGATTCTGTTGCCCAGAGCTGAAGTGATGGTTGTGAAGGTGAAATGTCTATTCCAGAGCATGTGGAGTGCTGTCAGAAGCAAAATAATAAATGCATCAGTGTCAGGATCCTGGAACATTCATCATCAGCCTGGGGTGCATAGTGGTTAGTTTGACAGCACTGCTCTCTCACGCCAAAAATCTTTTCTCATTTTTCAGAAAAGAATAACCATCCTTAGAACAAGAAATTTAAATGAGATACAAATTTGCATAATATATCAAAACTTAATGTCTTATTTACAGGAAAATAAGACAAAGATATTGATTAAGAAATGCAGTTCTGTCATTCCTTTTGCGGTCTCCAAGGCTGATGAAGTGGGTTGATCCTAATTAAGGCAGCAATGCTTTCATTAATATAATCTGGTGAATGCCAATTTGTTTTAGCTTTTTTTAATTGAGGGAGTTGGAGTAAGGTACACACCAAACCACTAGTGAGAATCCTTACCACTGTTTCCATATTTAATGCGATGTGTCTGTCTCTCTCTCTGTGTATGTGCTTGGCCGCATGTCTGAATAGCTACATGGAGTTCTGCGGGTGATTCTTGAGCCACTTTTGGGGAATATGCCGCTGGTTGGTGCTCTTTCCCTCTTCTTTCTCAAGAAACCAGTGAGTTTATGAACAATTTATTACTTCCTTGATAATATTGTCTGTATTTTTGCCTGATGAAGACTGAAGTTGCTTTGTTTCGGCTAAAGTTTGGAACTGTAATATCAGCGTGTGGGCATATATTCCCTTTTTCACTTTTGCTGCCTCTTGTCCTGCACCATGTTTAACTTGGATTTGAATGAGAGCATTTTCCCAAAAAACATCTATTTCACTACAGCATACAAAGGAGCATTATCTCTGAAATGCTGTTGTTTGCAGTTTCTCAGCTCTTGAAATGCTATGTATTACATTTATGTCTTTAGGAGATGCTTTTTGCACAAATTTAAATGTAAATAAATATGCTTCTACTGTACATACAAAGTCCTGGGTGAGTGTTAGGAAGAAAGGATCTTAAGGAAGGAGTGTCTTAAGGACATCTGATGAGACTGCTATCAGATAAGATCGTGAATGCTGAAAGAAGATAAGGCACAAGGCATAAGATCAGACGTCAGTGTGGAATTTGAGTGGGCAGTGACTTGGTTCTTGTTAAACAGCGGGAAATATTTTAACTTTTCAAAGTAATTGAGTCCTCGTAATTCGTGCATGCAGAAAACATCTAGAAAGGATTAGTTTTACTTCCGTCAGCTATGTTGTGGTCTGTCCAAGGGGAGCTAAATGACTTTGAGATATATCTACAGATGTTGTAGAAATGGAGGGGAAAAAGTGAAGAACTAAAGAGGTAAAGGAGGAGCAGGGATGGTCTATTTTTTTTTTTTTTTTGTTTGTTTATTATTAGAATTGTGTGGGAATTTGTATGGAAGTACAGGTAAGGATATAATTATGTTTCTGGGCATTGTTTAATATTAAAGTGATGGTCCAAACTACTCACTTTCATATTGTTCCAAACCTGAATTTTGATTTGTGTATGTGTGTGTGTGTGTGTGTGTTTTCTTTTTTTCTGTGGCACATGATAGAAGATATATTGAAGAATGTTGAGAACCAAACAGCATTGGATCCCAATGACTTCCATTGTATGGACATATTCTGAGATATTTCTCAGAATATCTTTTTGATGTTCCACAGAAGAAAGTTATACAGGTTTGGAACAACAAGAAGGTGATGACAGAATTGTTATTGAACTATCCCTTTAATGTGCTCATAAAACCACAAAGATCGTCCTTCAGTGGCGTGCACAGACCTCCGAAGGGGCAGGGGCTAAGCAACGTTGCTAGGGCACAATCGCGTTCTGGGTGCACATAGACAGTGGCGGAGCTAAAGTTTTATACATGGGGTGGCCAAGGCTAATTCAGGGGGTCCATAGAACATGACAGAAAATCAGTGTATAACTCCAACCTGGCATAAAAAAGCATGAATAAACGATTGCTGATTACTTCACATTACCCCACATTAGCTATTCATTCCTACCGTAACTTCAGTGAAACTTATTTAAGTACTTCTATCACCTCATTAACCAGTGGTTGGAGCAAAAGATCTAACATTAACTTGTAGGATACATTGAATTTTGAGGACTGCCAGCTTTTGAGTTCAGCCTGGATTGAGAATTATTCAGGAATCATTAACAAGCCTGTAACTACAAAACCAGTCAAAAGTTTTTGAACAGTAAGGTTTTTAATGTTTTTTTAAAGAATTCTTTTATGCTCACCAAGCCTGCATTTATTTGATCCAAAATACAGCAAAAGCAGTAATACTGTAAAATCTGCCTATTTTTTACTATTTAAAAAAACTTTGCTTTCTATTTGAATATATTTTCAAATGTAATTTATTCACCTTCAAAGCTGAATTTTTGAGCATTTTTAGCCTACTCCAGTCACATGATCCTTCAGAAATCATTCTAATATTCTGATTTGCTGCTCAAAAAACATTTATTGTTATTATGTTGAAAACAGCTGAGTAGAATTTTTTTTCAGGTTTCTTTGTTGAATATTATAAATGTCTTTATCATCACTTTTGATCAATATAAAGCATCCTTGCTAAATAAAAGTATTAATTTATATAATTTCTTCCCCCAAGCCTTTGAATGGTATAGTGCATAATGTTACGAAAGCTTTTTATTTCAGATAAATGCTGATCTTTGGATCTTTATATTCATTAAAAGAATCCTGAAAAAAATACTCAGCTGTTTTAAATATTTATAATAATAAAAATAACAATAATAATAATTATAATAAATAATATTTCTTGAACAGCAAATCAGCATATTACAGGTGCTGGTCATATAATTAGAATATCATCAAAAAGTTGATTTATTTAACTAATTCCATTCAAAAAGTGAAACTTGTATATTGTATTCATTCTTTACACACAAACTGATATATTTCAAATGTTTATTTCTTTTAATTTTGATGATTAGAGCTTACAGCTCATGATTCCTGAAGGATCATGTGACTCTGAAGACTGGCATAATGATGCTGAAAATTCATCTCTGAAATCACAGGAATAAATTACAAGTTAAAATATATAATTTTATCATTTTGTTAAAATACCATTTTTTTATAATGTTATATCCATACATTTTTATTAATTAAAATAAAAAATAGCAATTATGAGTAAATATATAAATGTAATTTTTGCAAAATAGTGTACATTTTTCTCACTAGTTTATGGACACTGATTGGATTTTCTGCTGTTAATGTTTCCTAGCTGCTGTCTTTCCATGGTTGAAACACTCATTGAATGATTACATGAGACACTGTACATTAAGTTGTAATGTATAGTGGGGTGGCTGATCAGATGTCAAATATTCTGGCTCCGCCACTGCACATAGACCGGACCGAAAGGGCAGTTTACCGTCGGCGATTAAAGGGGCAGGGGCTCGAGCCCCCCCAACATATAAGAACTTTGGGGAGTACAACTGATGCTGTATAATTGGAAAAAAAAGTTATAAATGAAGAGAAAGTTTATAATATTTTTTTAAAGATTTTTTGCCTTTATTGTGACAGGACAGATCAGAATTGAAGTGAAGTGGGGGAGAGAGGGGGGTGGGACCGGGAAAGGTCCTCGAGTCGGGATTCAAACACGGGATGCCCGTAGTGCAACGGCGCTGTCGGCGTGCTGCCCACAAGGCTATCGGCACTGACAAAGGAAGAGAAAGTTATTAAAGACATTTGTCTTTTGCAAAGCTGCAGGATTGTGATTCTATTTAAAGGTTTGCTAAACAGCATAAAGTGATCTTAACAGTTCTACCACATGCGTATAGCAGTGGCAGACAGTCAGTGACCCAGATTCTACAGTCTGTCAGTACCAGATTAGTAGCAGGGCTAATTTCACAGCAGGTTATCACAGCTCAGCCTGATTCTAGCTCACATTCTGCTGCTGTTTCTGAATGAAGGCTTTATTGAGTTTTCCTACGCCTGCCTCATTGAGTTTGAGTCCTGTGTGAGGTGTCCAGTGTCCTGCGGTCTGACTGTAGTTTGTGATGCACTGCAGAGGTGGCCTCTCTTCATATATTCCTCTGCAGTGTGGGCGACATGGAAATTCACAGAGGAAAAGAGGCTAAGAGAACAATTTTATATTACATCTATCCCGTAATAATGGATGGTTTCTATTTCTGTACTTTCTTTCTTTCCATCCTTCCCTCTGTAATTGTTTATGTTCTGGCACACTAGGATACCGATTGTTCTTCTCACTGCAGTAACAAACAGTACATATTATTGTTATTTATGTGCTGGCTTTAGAGTGAGACTTAACATTCATGTTGATATTAAATTACAGCCTCAGGCATGTTTAGACATATTTTATTGTTGTTTGTCTTTTTGTGTTGTCTGGTTTGTGCTCGTTTCTCTTCTCTGAACAGATATACCTGTATTTCCTCTGTTAGCAGTGTGTTAAAGTTATCTATATGTTTGATTCTCTCTTTTTCATTTAGCTATTGGACATAAACTGGACAGGCCTCACAAATATATTGGACATTCCAGGGCTTAAGTAAGTGTTTTTTTTCTTCTTACAATGGGTTAAATCTTTACTTACTTAGACAACAGTCTTTGTTTCTTAGAATAACTTCTTTGTTCTTTTTTCTTGTCCTACAAGGCATTTTATATATATTTTTTTATGTTGGTTAGGCTTCTGGTTCAGTTCTTGGTTTTCATCCATAGATTTATAAAGCATGGAGTCTAGACCTCTTCTTTTGTTTTTGTCTTCATTTAGTTGTATTTGGATGTAGGCCTGTTTATTGGAGATAATTGAAAGAGCCTTTGTTCAGCAGTCTTAGTGCATAATCAATGTAAGACATTCTTCTTTCTCTCTAACGTATGTTGAATTTAATTAACTATAAGCTTTCACGCATATTAGAATTGGACTGTCTCACTACTGAGTAGTGATGAATTTACCTTTTTTTGCCACTTTACCTAAACATTTTATCAGTCTAACACACTTAACTAAATTTATATTTCACACGGCTAAAGGTTTATTCTTAAATGCTTCAAATTAGTTTTGTAGACATTTAAATTGTGGCTTTATGTCTTTATAAACCTTAATTAGTGTCTATGTAATAAATATTTAAACTTTTCTATTTTCTATTTTTATATCCAAATGTTTGTGGTGTGGTGCACTTGATAAAAGATAACTGGTTGATTAGTTTAAAACCTTACCTTTATAATCAGGTTAATGCTACTGACAATAGTTTGTTTTCGTAAAGAGAACTAGCACCCCTGGATTTTATTAAAAAAATAAATGAATAAAATAAATATTGAGCACTGTTTCCTTCCCTTGGCTATGTGATGAAACTTAGTAGTAATATAACTGGTGATTTTTATTTATTTATTTATAAAAATAACATCCAGTATCAAACTTGCTAGTGGTTGACTATGAGAGAGTGTCCACTTAAAATGTATATGTATGGATGAGCATGCATCATAAACAGTGTAATTTAATTTTGATCATGTTTAAACCGGTTCTTTTTACTTCAAATATGGCATATATTTTATGTTTATAATGTTTACTGTATCGCCCTGCAATAAATTTGCAATTAAATTACATTTATGCATTATGCATGTAGATTCAAGGAACACATTTTTTCAGTGTGTTACCTAGGAATTATTTAGACACATTAACTAAAACAATGTTTTCAAATGGCCTCAATAGCCACTCAGTGCTCTCTGTAATGGCAGATTAGAAAGACCCTTAATGTGTTGATGTAACATACTGTCTGCAGTAAAAGTTGGAACAGATTCATGGGTGTTGCACTTCTGGTTGTGCTGATCATGCACACAGCCACACATATATACACACACACACACACACACACACACACACACACACACACACACACACACACACACACACACACACACACACACACACACAAGCACACAAGAGGATGAGTTATTACACCCCTCTAGCAGTTTCTTAACACAGGCTACTGTGTACAGTGGTGGTCCATAGGAATTTATAAGTTACTATAGTGAAGAGCTCCTTCAAAGTTTAAATATGTATGTAGGCCTATTTACAATTTTGAGTACCCTGTTTCTGAAAAACCGAATAATTAGACTCTAGTTGATGCTGTTTGGGAGCTATATGTTTGGATAATCCTTATTGCAAACACAGCAAACAAACAAAAGTACCATTAGGCTGTGATCATTAGCACTGCAGCATCAAGAGTGCTTGTCTTAGGCTAATAAAAATTTATTGGTGCTGCTTTGGATCTTCACTGCACAAGAGCTGCTCTCATGTCAGCCATGCACCTTGCATCATACAGCCAATGTAAGATTGAAGAATAGTACACTGATCTTAGATCTGTCACTCCAGGCAACCATAATACACTAATGCAGTGTAATTCTGTGCTGTGTGTCTGTGGTGTCCCACTGCTGGACCGGTGAGTGATTATTGTAACCTCAGAGAATGCTATGCTTGCATTATGAAGATGTTTGGGGAACTGCATCTGCTCAGCAAGCAAATCAATAAGAGAGTTATGATCGTCATTCTTGCTTTCATTTTTTATGGTGTTTATATTTCTGTTTGGCGTATTGTTACCCACTGAATGTCGGTGCTCTTTTATTACAGAGGAAGTAATTTACAATGAAGTTGCCTTTCATCACAGAATTTGGGAGATTGAATGTCAAGTGTTGCTGACAAGAGAGATGAGAAAGCAATTTAGAAAAAAAAAATATTGTGAATGTAACAAAGAATGGGTCTAATGGAAAGCATGAACGGAAACAAAATATAGAGACAGGATATGATAAGCAAGTTGAGGTTTAAATACAAATAAATAAATACATCAGGCTAAAGAGTTTGAATTTATTTAATAAAATTTCCATTGGTGGGTTTGTGAACATTTGCCTTGCGCGAACCTTCATCCAAAGCTCTTAAAGGCTGTTAAGATTACCTAAAGGCTATAAGGGTTTAAGAACAACTTTAGAAATGCTTTTATGTACTAAAGTAGTTACTCAAGCTTAACTTTATGTCGGATGTTGATATAATGTTACATGTTGAACACGCTTTGAGCTTTCTGTCATGGATTCATAGTTTGCAACTCGTGTCTGCATCAGTCTGCTTCAGCATTCTTTCTGTTGTTGAGTGTTGTGTTTCATTATCGTGTAGATGAGCTGGGTTCCAGGAAACTTATCAAATGAATTTACCTTGATGCGTATTTTTGTGTGTTGTATAATAAGAATGCCAACAATGCACAAAATTGTTAATGTTTCTTTTACCTTGTAGAAGTGTCTTTGGTTGTTTATAAGTTTAAATGTCCATCTGTTTAAACTTGCCTGCTGCAGTGTAAAATGATTTAAAATGCAAAGAAAACAAATGTTTTGAAAAGGAAAGTACAGTAAAATGCTACTAAATTAGCCTTAATAGTAGAATAATTGTGTTTTGTTTTGTATTTGTTTTTTTGTCATTGCATAAGATAACAATTAAGTGTATTGCCACTAGGCTTGGGCGGTAATATGGTATACCGCGGGATCTAAAAATATCAACGGTATCAGTTTCAATACCTTTATACCGTCATAAAAAAACAATGCACTTATATAGGAAACGAGGATTAAATATTGAATATAATTTATTTAATGCCTAAAAATGCTTATGCTTGGTTGTCATCACGTGACAGCGTGGAGGAGAAAGAGAGAGAGGGGGAAAGATGGCGAGTCGCGCACCAAGTGACCAGGGTAGGGTTGCACCAGCCATTCGTAAGTTCTTACTTAAATTAGAATGTTAAGTTCACACTAGAGGCTAGTAACTACTTGCTAGTTTGTAACTAAATTTGTACTTACTTCGGTTGCACCAGTTGTTCGTTAAGCAGGACGTAGCTAGTAGTTCTTAATTAATAACATTAATAACATTAGTCTATATGCAAGCTATTTTTATATGTAAATAACATTCAGAAACTGTAATTGAAATAAATAAGGATCAATAAATACTGAAAGAAAAAAAACATAAGAAATGCCATTTATTTATTATTTCATCTGACATGCGCAAACACGGACCGAAGTGCACAGAGGCGCGCTGTAGATGGGGTGTTGAAGACGGGCTAAAAAAAACAAAAACAAAGTACTTTTATTCACATATTGTTCTCTCTCTTAATATGTACGTGAGTGTAAATGTCAGCAGCATCATATATGCCTAAAGGATTGGAGGTTGTCAGGTAAAAGAAGAGCATATTGATGCAATTCACTCAGTCTGCTATTTTATTCCAACCGTTACTCCTGACCAGACGCGTCCGTAAATATTTAGTTTATACATAGAGTTACACTTCAACTAAGTGTAATGGTGCAACGAAAAAATATTTAGTAGTGCGTAAGTTGTAACTTAGTGCCCATTTACGTCAAAACTAGGCTCGTGCAACCGGCCCCGAAAAAGAACACAACTTCCGCAGTTTGGCAGTATTTCGGGTTTCGACCGAACGAGAAGGGAGAGGCGGTAAATACGGACGAGGCAATTTGCAAATTGTGCAACAAAAAGGTGACCGCGAGAGATGGAAATACCTCGAACCTAAGGTGACACTGTCTGAGCCTTATGTCATAATTTTTTTTATTATTCACGGTAATACCGTATACCGAGGTAAAATAGGGAGGAGGTTTGACGGTATCAAAATTTGGATACCGCCCAAGCCTAATTGCCACTTTTGGCACCCATGATGAATTTATTAATGTTGAATAATAGACAAAAAAACACTTGGCACTTGCTTAATAGTGGTGTTGTTATACATGTCTTTGTTCAGTTGTTTTCCAGTTTCTTTGTGTTTTTGATAGAACTAGAAGTGTGTTGAATGTAAATTAAAGGTAGTTGACGCTGACAACAGTAACTGCCCTTGCAATTAACGTGAATTTTGAAAGAGCAAAGCACTGTAAGCTTTAATAATATAATACAGAACATTTATACATTTATACTTTTATATTTAAGTTATACTTTTACATATGCCAGTGAAGTTCTCTTATCTACAAACATGCATGCATACATACATGCATATATAATTTAACTCTCTGTACAGTACGTTCAGGCCTACTTGCCTTTGTTTGTGTGTTAAGATGACTTGAGGAAACCCATGGTGGCACTGACAAAACTACAGGCTTTTCAACAAAGACAGAGTACAGGAGCCCAGAGACAGGAGTATTTGTTCAAATGAGAGAGGGAGGAGCTGAGGAATGGCAGCACAAACCTCAAAATGGCACTATGGCTTCTTTGTGTTTCCTCTCCCCTGCTTGTGCTTGTAGTTTAACAAGGTCGTGGTGCATTTGTGCTGGGACAGACAGGCTGCAGGCCAATTAGATGCATATACTGTCACACCAAATGCTGCTGTAGGAGTCGGCTGAAATGTAGAAAATGTGTTCATGCTAATGTTACAAAAACATACTTAAATAAACAGTGTCAGATGATCTTTGGCTTTTGTCACATTGTTGATTTAGTCAGCAAGGTGGCGTTTGAATGTGGTTGTTGTGGTTAGCAATACATCCGGGAGGTACAGGATTGTTTTTTTTTTAATAAAATCATCTATGGATATCAGTTAGACTTTGTTTTAAGGCAACTTCTAAGACAACACCAGCTAGTAGTAACACAAACTCACTTGGACACCATTAAACAGGTTTAGTTGCTTTCTTCTCTGTGGAACATTTTGAGTAGGTTTGAAGTTCTTCCAAAATATTTTGGAAGCATTTTAAGTACTTTTGTTTTCATTTCAGTCAATCATAACACTGCCTCTGCTTTCAACTCTCTGATGTATGAATTATTAAACCACAGATTTGATCATCTTTTTTTCCCACAAAATATGTATTCTGAGAGAGTTACACTTCTGTTCATTGCATTGAAGTTGATGATTAATATCTAGAAGTACAAAATTTCATGTAACTCATTTATTTTTCCTTGGCAGTGGCTTTTCAGACCACATGATCCAGGATATTATCAGCACTTACATGGTGTTGCCTAACAGGATCACTGTGCCACTGATAGGTGACGTTGAACTGGCACAGCTCCGTTTCCCTATGCCAAAGGTGAACACACACACACACACACACTCACTCACTCACTCACTCACTCACTCACTCACTCACTCACTCACTCACTCACTCACTCACTCACTCACTCACTCACTCACTCACTCACTCACTCACTCACTCACTCACTCACTCACTCACTCACATCTTGTCAAACCCTACAAATGTTTATTCATATTAATATTCATTAGCCTCTCGTTGTCTTTTGCTATATTCTTTCTCACACTCATTAGGGAGTTCTAAGGATTCATTTTCTTGAAGCTCAGAATCTGGAGATTAAGGATACATATCTGGGCGGGCTGATCAAAGGGAAGTCTGACCCCTATGGCATGCTGCTGGTTAGCAATCAGCTCTTTAGAAGCAAGACCATCAAAGAATGTCTGCACCCCAAATGGAATGAGGTGTATGAGGTGAATACACACACACACACACATACACACACACACATGTTCGTTTTTGTGAAAAGTGGGGACATCCCATAGGCGTAATGGTTTTTATACTGTCCTTACTGTATGTGCTATTGCCCTACACCTAAACCTACCCCTTACAGGAGACTGTGCATTTCAACTTTCCCCAAAAAAAACTAATTCTGAGTGATTTATAAGCGTTTTGAAAAGTGGGGACATGGGTCAATGTCCTGAGATGTCACCTTCACCTTGTAATACCTATGTCATACCTTTGTCATTATACAAATCTATGTCCTGACTTTTCACAAAAACGCATACACACACACACACACACACACACACACACACACACACATACACACACACATATATATATATATAATGTATATATATATATGTGTGTGTGTGTTATATACACATATACATTATATATATATATATATATATATATATATATATATATATATATATATATATATATATATATATATATATATATATATATATATATATATATATATATCTTTCCTCTATATATATATATATATATATAATGCACATACACTGAAATGTGTTTCATCATCAGGCACTAGTATATGAACATTCAGGACAACATCTGGAAATTGAGCTCTTTGATGAAGACCCAGATAAAGATGACTTCTTGGGCAGGTGCCACATTCATTTATATAGCTGAAACTTACAATGTTATCTGTTAGAGAACTTTATAAAGATGTATAATGTTTCTTTTATTTTGTTCCAGTCTAATGATTGATTTGAGTGAGCTTCATAAAGAACAGAAGGTTGATGAGGTAATGCAGTCACACTCTTGTTCTTGTTGAGATTAATTTACAGCTCACAAGAAATGTCACCACCAGTTCTCTTTCAGCACCATCTTATTAATAAACTGACTTTGAATTTCCAGATTTGTTGTGTGTATTGTAATTAGGTTTGAAGTTTTTTCAAACCATTTTGTTTTCGTTCCACTCATTCACGACACTCTGTGCATGAATTATTAAGCCACAGAAAAAAAATCTTATGTTTTTTTTTTTTTTTTACTTCAAAACAGGAATATGATCATTTTTCCACGATTAATACGTAAAAGTACATTCTTGTTAAACTTAATTTTATCTTATTAATGTACTGACTTTAAGCTTCCATAGATGTAGACATTTTCCTGTATTGATAATGACCTCTTTTTTTTCCCAAAGAAAGACCAGTTGTTTCGTTTATTTTGAACTTGTGGTTTTTCATCATTGGTTTGGAATGAATAGAATGTCATTTAAGCCCATATCTGCCATTCCAGTGCACTAATCACATTTTTTTCTGCAGTGGTTTGACTTGGAAGAAGTTACTACAGGCAAACTTCATCTGAGATTAGAGTGGCTGTCATTGTACCCAAGTGCTGAGAAACTAGATCAAGTATGTATACACACACACACACACACACACACACACACTGGTATTCCTGTCATTATGGGGACATTCCATGGTTTTTAGACGGTACAAACTATATTTTCTATCTGCTTGCCTTAAACCTACCCCTCACACAAAACTTTCTGCATTTTCATATTTTCAAAAAACGTCATTCTGTATGATTTATAAGCTTGTTTATTCATGGGAACCAAAAAATTTCAAAATTTACTGGTATTATTATGGTGCCCATAATGTAGGGAATACCAGGTATACACAATACACACTGAATGACACTGACATGATTAAACATACACTAACTAAACATCATTTCATTTTTGTCATCATCATTTGCTCTTTTCTATCTTATTAGGTATTGTGGAGCATAAGGGCTAATGACAATCTTTCCTCAGCTCTGCTAGTTGTTAACCTGGACTCTGCCAGTAATTTGCCGGTAAGAACAAGAGTGATGAGTGTACATGGGTTCTGCCATAGGACAGTATTTTCTGATGTCCTGCGGCAGATACATGTTTTACATTTTTGTTTACTTTCAGTTTCATTGTTTTTATGTTCTACTTTTATGAAATGCTTGAAAGTGTTATGTTCTGTAATAGTCTACTTTGATATGAATACAAATGTGAGCAAGCTGCAGTTTTACACACCCTAATGATTTACACGCACTGATAATTTTCCCCAGGCTGTATCTTGCAAGGTGCAATTATCATCTTGCTTCCCCCTGAAGATATTATTCACCTAAATGTGAAACATCTGTCATCATTTACTCACCCTCATGTCGTTCCAAAACTTGCTTTCTTCTGCAAAACACAAAATAAGATATTTTGTAGTCCGACTATTTTTGTGCGTACAATGAAAGTCAATGGAGTCCAAAATAATATTGTAATTTGTGGGCTGAACATCATTTCAAGGAAAATTCGGTATTTAATTGACACCTTTTAATTATGTGGCCATAGAATTATGTATTATTAGTTTGCGATGACTGATGTACAGTGCCGACTTTATTAATGCTTTACATTGTGCCTTCCTCCTCTACTGTAAGAGTGTCTTTGAGGGCAGCTTTGGCTGTGGAAACCTAAAGGAGAGGAGGGCCTCTGGTCTAGTCTTTTGTGAGAACCCCGACTCTCTCTATAAAACGTTATTTGTGAGTTTGCCAGTAATCTGCATCCTGGTTCTCCTGATCTAGCTGTAGCTGTTTATCTAACAATGTGTGTAGACATTGCTTCCATTCAAGCTGTTCTTTAGTAACAAACAAACAACACAGAGTACATTGCTCTAATGCATGCGGACGTTCACATTTGCCTGTTGGGCATGTGTAGCTTGTAATTGTCATCCAATAAACTATGAACGTCACATTTCTTAGATCTTTGTTCCATTCAAAACTACCATAATTGCTCAGTAACTGAGTATGTATATTTTTTAGTGCTGTCAATCGATTAAAAAATTTAATCGCGTTAATCACAGTCATGGACTGTGATTAATCATAATTAATCACAAATTTAAAACACTAGCCTGTAAATGTGTTGAAATAAAGAAATGCATGACAAACTAGTTTAAGGAAACAGAACCTTTCACACTTCCGCCAGGTATGAGACATAATCCTTATTATTATTTTATCATTATTTTTTTGTTTTTATTCAGCCATTATCCGCCTTTAAACTGGCAATAAAACGTTTACCAAGCCACATCGCTTCAAACCCAGTATACATTTACCCAACTATTATCAAAAGTATTTCTAAATAAATACAACAAAACATTTCTTTCGACCTTACGTGAAATATTATGGCACAATGCATTATGAAGAAGAATTGGACCTGTTCTGTAGCTGCATTAGAGCTAATATTAGCATCATGTTTCATAAGACAATTTATGAGATTAATAGTACACTTTTACACAGAACTCACTTCAAACCACCATCGAGTGTTTGTAATAACTTCCTTTTACGATCACATGTGGAATTTGGTCGTTTGCTGTTGTTAAAATATGCTATTTATAGCCTTTTATATCGCTGCACAAATTAGCATTTCAGATGTACACATTCAACTCAAGAAAATCAGATACAGACCATATCTATCGTAATCGTGTGTTTATTATCTTATGTATTAGCCCAAAAAAAACACAAACCATGGCTCTGTAATTTTTCCCGCGACAGTATTTTCAAAATAGCCCACTTGTGCCGTTACCCTGGCAACACTGGTTCGCTCTACCCTCATCACACCCTCATTCGATATGTATGTATTTGTGTACATATGTATTTGTGATTTTTATTAGAAATCTGTAAGGCGGGACCAATCGAACTATCATTCTTGCATGTTCTCTTGCAGTATATTAACTTACCTATTCTCAATTTCTCTCAATACCTCCTGTGGAAAGACCAATCCTCTTGACATTAACCCTGATGGCCCCAAACCCCCTTATAAAGGCCTGAAGGTACATTGAGAATGCATGCTGTTTGCACAACAAGCATTGCATTGCATCTGGACCCCAAGCATGATTTCACGTCTTTTATAATTTGTTTCATTCTTTTGTGATTTCAGATTATTTCTTAATTGCTTCTCCTATTCTTCCCTCATGAACCACTGCATGTTTAAAGATTTAGCAGATGTTATAGAAGTAACAATATACTTATTTATTTTTTAAATAAATATACTACTGTATAAGTTATTTTACTTAATTTAGTCATCTTTATTGAATTGAGAAAATAAAACAAGATGCTTTTTGTAGTTAGATTGCTGGTGTTTGCATTTTCATAGATGAGTTTGAAATAACCTTGTTACAACAAAGCACTTTAAAGAACATCACTTTTAAAAGGCTAAATGAGTTATGATGTAATTATGATTAACCAAGCTAGTATAATCAGCTCATGTTACCAGAGAGCTGAAGCAGATTTTGTTGACTGTTAAAGGAGACTGTCATATTTGGTATGTCATATACTGTACAATTGAATGTTTTCTTTCTATTTTTGTTCAACAGTCTGGGAAAAAAGTGAGCATAGATCCAAATCCTTGTGTCAAACTGACTGTAGGACAAAAGATGTACACAAGCAAGGTAACATTCATTAATCAGCTTTAACATGTTCAAGACTAGAAATACACACATATCCAGTCCTGTTTTGCTGTTGATTTTCAGGTGAGGTATAAAACTAGTGAGCCACTGTGGGAGGAGACTTTTCACTTCCTTATCAACAACCCCCGCACTCAGCAACTGGAAATCGAGGTATTCTAGAAGGGAACAAAGTTACTAGGATAATGTTAATTATGCAAGTCTACTGTAGTTTACACTAGGGGTTCAAAAGTTTGGGATTTTAAAAAAAGAAATGAATACTTTGATTCCACATGGACATTTATTACTCCTTTCAAAAACATTAAAAAAATCTTTCAGACCCAAACTATTCAACAATAGTGTATATCATCAGTGTCAGATGTATTGCTGTAATGCTATAATGTAGAGTTTGGTTAGAATGATATACTGATCATTTTAAGAACTCCTCAAAGGATTGTAGACAGTGTGTTCCTGTCGGGTTTTGTATTTGTAAAAAGGCAACTGTCATGCATGGATGTTGTTTGTGTGTCTCAGGTGAGGGATAGTAAGCACAAGTGCTCTCTGGGTAGTGTGCGGTTGGCAGTTGCTTCTCTCCTGAAGGAGGCGGACATGGTGCTGAATCAGCAGTTCCTCCTGCAGAACTCTGGCCCCAACAGCACCCTCAAACTCAAAATGGCTCTCAGGGTTGGTTTATCTGTATGCTATCAAAAGATATTGTCTTATTTTTGTGTGTATATGTACAGCATGTGTGCATTCAGCACTTGTGTCAGTATGTTTAATCCATATAAATATGTTTTTGTGTAAACAGGTCCTCTGTTTGGAGAAGGAGGTCACATCCAGCCAGCCATCTTCTGTCCGTGTCAGACACAGTAGTCAGAATAACTCTTGCGTATCTCCTCAACCTCAAACAGCTACTAGCACCAGCAACCCCACTGTCATCCAGCCACAAAACCCTTCTTGTACCCTCGCACCGGACACCCCTCAAGGGAAAAGAGGATCGGATGGCTCCCCGGTGCGGTTAGCAGAGGCAGGCCGCAGCGTCTCCAGTCTGGAGATAAGCAGCTCGCACAAGCATCAGTCTCACAGAGACTCTACACCTAGTCTGGCCTCTGACATTTCGCTGCCCTCTGCCACACTGGAACTGCAGCAGAGGTTACAGCAGCTACAAAAGTGAGTCTGTATCCACTGCTTCACTATTTGCGGAAGTCGTTTGGGTTTTGCTTTTTTCCTGTCGGTGCAGTTAAATTTTGTTAGAAGCCACACTGGTGACTGTGTATTTGAGAAACCCTAAAAGCCAAGACAGCCAAAAGTGAGACACAAGCAGTATCCAATGCAGTGTGAACAGCCCAGTGAACAACACGGCATGGCTGACCAGATAGCACTGAGCAGATTGGTCTCTGCTGAGCCACTCAGACCAATTTGAGAAGTGAAACAGTGGGAAGCGTAACATGGCCCATTTGTATTTGTTGCTGATTGCCTGTTACAAACTACTATGGTATCCATGTTTGCTCAGATAATTGAAACTATTAAACAGCCCCAACAATCTAAACCACATTGAGGAAAACTGGAGAAAACATCACCATACTTGGGGGAAAAAAAAAATTACCATGAATTTACACAAACTAAGAGTGTTTTGGCAGAAATATTGCATATTCCTGCTAAATATTGTAGACTACTGTTCAAAAGTTTGGGGTCTTTTTTTTTTTTTTTTAAAGAAAATAAAACTTCGGTTAGGATGCTTAACATTAATCAAAAGTGACAGTAAAGACATATGTAATGTTAAAAAATAACCATTATTTCCAATAAATACTGTTCTTTAAACTTTCTATGCATCAAATAATCCTGATTCTGAAGGATCATGTGACACTGAAAACTGGAGTAATGGCTGCTGAAAATGTCATTTTAAAAATTTTATGATATATTCAAATAAAAAAACAGAATGCATTATTGTTTTTACTGTATTTTTAATCAAATAAATGCAGCCTTGATGAGCGTAAGAGATTTCTTGAATGACTGGATTGTAAAATGTAGATTTTAAATACCAGAAGATATCCAGGTGGTTGGAGGAGAGAGGTTGAAAATCTCAGATATTTTAAGTCAATTTAATTTGAAATTAAGTGGATCAAGGAAATCATGCACAATACAGGAACATGCATTAAGAAAGTAAATATTGTAAATATATTTTGAATTCATGTTACTTGTCAAAATCCAAACTCAGTCTCACACACTGCTGTTTCTCTGTTACAGCGGCACTGGTCTGAACCAGTATCCACTCGGTGAAGTTCAGCTCACTATCCGACACAGCTCACAAAGGAATAAACTTATTGTAGTGGTTCATGCCTGCAGGTGAGACTGCCACATTTGCATTAACCTTCATCTTTCTGTGTTTTATGGTACCACTTACAATCATTTTGTTTGCTAATTTTCGCCTAGTTTTTACTTTTACACTGAACTCGTCCAGTATATTAGCGATTTATTTATGTATTTATTTGGGAAATGATCCGGTTAACTCTCCTGAACATCAACAACAGTGTGTGCAAATAATGGGGGTCATGTGTTTGCATTTGTATGTTTGAATTTGTATAAATGTGACACAATAAGCCCTTGTGAAAATACTTCTCTTGCTTTTGTGTGAATATGTGTTTCCTTGTGTCTTAATCACAGAAACCTCATAGCACTGACTAAAGATGGTTCAGACCCATACATCCGCCTATACCTGTTACCAGACAAGAGCCGGAATGGCCGCAGAAAAACCAGCATATTCAAGAAGACGCTCAATCCTATCTACGACCAGTCGTAAGAAACACACTAAACACACAGACCATTTCAAAATTTGTTCTTTATAATTACTGGTACAAAATACCTTGTGCAATAGATGTACACTTTGGCAAAATTTTAAAAAGATTTCTTATTATGCAAAGAATGTACTCAAGTGCAAAGGAAGTGTTATGTTTTCTGACACTTAATTGCAATTAAATTAAAATGTGTTATAGACCTAAGTACATCTTTATATGTAATTTTATAATTATTTCTATTGTCTATGCAATATGGTTGACAAACTGACAAGCATTTATATAAAAAAAAAAACTGACAAGCATTTATAGTCATTTGTTTACACACACACATATATATATATATATATATAAATATAAATTGTAATTACACATTTGTAATAATAATGTTGCAATTCATTAAATTTAAACTTTTTTTACATAATAACGTAATATAGAATTATGCACTACAGTTAAAATAAAAAAGTACTCTACATGTGCTTTAGTATGTTAGTCAACATATTACATAAATTAAGTGTATTTATTTAAAACACAGCAATGGATTATTATAACATTATTAAACATTTCCTTAAAAAATCTGCCAGTAAAAAATTCATTGACCACCAGATGATATAAAGTCTGTAAAAGACTTACACATTTTTTATTTTTATTTTTTTAAATAACTTTTTCTAATAGTTTTAGCATACTAATACACATTTTACTGATAGTATTCACGTCAAACCTAATGTGGTTACAGACAATTGCATTCAAATGATAAAAGTACCCACCAGATCCAAATTGTGTCTGCTGTTTATCTTGCCGTATGGATTTGCATGACATTCCCTTCATATTAAATCCATAGCGGAGCTTCTTACCGAACAGTTCTAGCTAACCGTTTTACCCTTCAAACCAAGTCAACCAAGAATTTATAATATACTGTATGATGCAACTGATGTTTCTGATGTTTCTGAGAAATCTTTGTATAATTGCATTACTCAAGGTTTATTGATGCCAGTTGTATGCATATTTAAGTGCAGAGATGCATGTAGCATAGTAAACCAGTAACGATCTCTTGTGTTGCTTTTGTCAGCTTTGAGTTCAATGTGTCTATAGTGGAACTGCACAGGAGAACTTTGGATGTCGCAGTCAAGAATGGAGGAGGACTGTTGTCCAAACACAAAGTACTACTGGGCAAGGTAAAAAAATAAATTCACAGTCCTTCTTTTTCTCATTCAGTTGATCCACTTGATTTTTATGGAGGCTTACAGATGTCTTTGTCACAGGCACTTGTGGACTTGGCAAGTGAAGACATTTCTAAAGGATGGACTCAATGGTGTGATTCTCATTTATTCGTACAGTCACTCTTGTAAATGTACTTTTTCTTGATTACAAAGGCTTCCTTTATCTCTCAGGTATCATCTAACTGAGGATGGCTCGAAGAAGATAATTCAGACGTAGTGGTCCATGCTTGAAAGCAGGAACAAATGGAACAGCAGATAACTGGGACATGTCACGGCACGCACAGAGTAATGTAGAGGCTTTAGTTGCAGAAGAGCAGCGCTGGACTAACTAAACCAGGCTACTTCTACTGGGATTTACACTGGCCTACAAAGTGTCTCTCATTCTCACCAAAGCTAAAATCGCCACCTTAAGCATCAATTTCCCACTTACTTTCACTTTCTCAAAGGATTCAATCTGATAGTCTTTTTTGTTGTTGTCTTGTTTTTGTTTTATCCTTTTATTCATCTTATTGGTGTTTGGACACATAACTTCACTTTTTATTAAAAAAAAAAAAGGTTGCCTATGAAGTTAACAGTAGACAAAAATATCATTATCAAGATTTATTATTAAATGTGCCTTTATTTATTGTATTCAAGTAATTTTGATAATATAAGGAAACTTTTTGATTTCTTTTTAATACTATGTTTTGTAAGCAATCAAAATCACATCAGAAAAAAGGTTTTGTTGCTGGTTAGTCAGACATGTTATTGTAGCATTGTTGTTTGTTTGAGGCAGTATATTACACAAAACATGTGGCCAAAGACAAGGTTGCAAGTGCAAAAGAGAGGCTACACATATACGTATGTATGTATGTATGTAAATATGTATGTATGAACATTTCTTTTTCCTTAGATTTTATGCTGCTTTTTCTATCACTTACAGTTATGGAAAATCCAAGTTATGTTCAGTTCTTCATAAATGATCCATTGATAATTTATTTTTAAAGTATTTTACTGTATCCTGTTGCACAACACAAAATGAAAAGCCTGTACAGAAATGTTTGATACCCATTTTGTCTGCAAGAGTTTTATGAGGAAAAGCAAAATGTGTTTTTAGTATGTAATATTTGTAAGATGATAATAGCTTGGTTACAAAGTGTTTTGGATTGTTTAAAGACTGTGAAATGGCTGTTGATATGATTTTCAGCCTTATTCTTCTCTATGCATTATGCATGATATCATTAAAATATGAAATTCAACTTGAATCACACTGAACTTGAACCCATTTAGAGTTAAAGGGCCTGAATGCATTTTATTACCTTAATTGTTTAAACAGTTATTTTAATTTTGTGTTTACTTGTACTTTTGTTTTGGAGGTCGGGTCATTCCTGGCATTCAGTGCCTTTTTGACATCATAACACTCAAAAAATGAAACACATTTTTAAAAATCAGTTCTTGTGTGATCACGATAGGGAGCTGTAAAACGTGTGAAAAATTATTTTGGTATATAAATATATGGTATATACAACATTAGGTATATAAATTCAAGCAATTATAAGCCAAATTAAATGAGAAGGAGGTCCTAAAGCATCCACCCTGTTAGGGACAAAAGAACAACAATTTTAAATATTTATGAATGTGTAAAATGTAACATTTAAAATGTAAAAAAGTTGAATATACACCACTTCTTCAACTTCATTATGTGCACTAAATGTGTCCAGCCTGTTAGGTTTTCTGAGGGTTGTATTCATCAAAATGGCAGACACAGGAAAACCAGGGACATAGGAAAAACTGATATTTTGTGGTTTAAAATGCTGTAAAATGTTTAGAATTATAGCTATAAATTAAAACGTAAATATGCTTAAATTTCACAAGGTGATGTTTATGTCAAAGCTTCATGACAGCTTTAAAATCGATGTTGTTGAAAATTCTAAGGCAATAATATCATAATCTGTACTGGGGACACAAAAGGCACCAAATACCAGGAATATTTTTGATAAGGTTGTGTGGAAGGTGTTGAAGCAACCTAGTAAAATATAGTGCTTAATATTTTGGCCTTTTTTAGGTCCAGCCATACTCAATTATTGAACATGATACTGATAAAGAGTCATATTTTCTAATAACTGTAAAATCCATTGTTTCCTTTGCTTGGTATTCCAAAAATAGAAAGAACAGATTAAAGTTTTGTTTATTTAATTAAATCAATTTCATTCTATAGCAGAAAAGTAGTACGCATGTAATTACAATATAATGTATCGTCTGTCATAATATCTCGGAGACTTTTTTTAACCGCGTATGCCTTTCATTGTTTAGCGGTGTTGGAAATGACTACTGATTGATCGTACAACGTGCTTTTGGCTCCATCTGCTGGACATTAGCGGCTAGTTGTAGATTTTGGAGCAGTAAATGAACAAGCTGACTAGGTAGCACTTGGTGCGCGTTAAGAATCATATAAATAGCGTTATACCGAATTTAGAAAATATTTTTAATAGAGATATCGATGAACTCCATTGCATTTAAACTCAAGCGCCGTCCATCTCCCGTACAGCAGGTGGCGCTGTCGCATCATCAAACGCTACGTCTGACGTCATGACGCTTATTTAATTTTGAGCGGGGAAACATTGAAACGGACGGAGGAGCGAGTACCTCTGAGGATCTTCTGTATGTAAACAACCTGACAGGTTTGTTCTGATGGAAAACGTATATTTGTAATGTGCTGTTATATGAGCTGATATAGTGTAGGAAATAATGCTTTGTTCTGCGTATGCGAAACAAAAGCCTTCTGTGTCGAAACTAATGTTATTAATATTTGCGCTGTTGCATAACGTTACATAACCTCAACCTGTGAACCAGGGGCGTCGGACAGGGGCTTCGTGGAACCGAGTAACAGGGGCCCTCGGGGAGGAGGGGGCCCATAACGATATACTGATTATTATTAATAATACAATTGATGAGGTGCTGTGTTGTGAGTGGCCCACCCCCTTGATTGTGTGACCGGGGCACAACATTTGGTGCTACGCCCCTGCTGTGAACAGACAATAATATAAAATAAAACTTAAGTGTACGTAGTCATCAGAGCCGTCTCTCTCAACGGCTCTGGCAGTAATTGTGTTTCTCTTTCTCTTCTGTCTGGTAGGACTCTAAGCGAAATGTCGAAACGAAAGCAGTTTCTGGAATCTGTGCATCATGAGCACGTCCAGGATTTTCTGAACTTCATCAGATTACATGTGAGTCATGTTTACAATTCTCCCTGTCAGTGTCTCTCAGTACATTTTAATGACAGAACTACTGTGTGCAGTGTAGTGTGATTCAAACCTTTGAAATAATGTGACATAAAAACTGTACTTGCAAATAAAGTAATAATATAAACAAAAGACCATTTAGGATTACTTGGGAGATTATACTTTCATGACTGTTACTTAACACACTTAAGTGCGCATTTTTTTGATCTGGTTTAAATGAGCACTTTTTTTGAAGAGTTGTCTAATACTAAAACTTTAATTTTATTTGTAGTGAGTTATTCAATATTACATAAGAAAATGTTTTAACTGTACTAAATAGCAAACTTGTCAGTACAAATGTGTAATTACAAATATATTTAACTACATGACAACTTTTCAATAGAAGCTACATTAAAATTTAGTGTACCATAAATGTTTGTTAGTACATTTGGTAGTACACTTTAAACATGTTGCACAATAGAAACAATAATATAGTAGAGACAATAATAATAGAGACAATAGAAATAATTATGAAATAACATATAAAGATGCACTAATAGCATTTAATTGAAAATAACATGCAGTCAAGTGTCTAGAAACATTACATTCAGTTTGAGGTTAAGTAAATTCTTTTTAAGTATATTATTTATTTCTGTAATAATTAATCTTTTCCAAAGGATGTTAAAGTGTGCTTCTTATTCACAAGGCATTGTACATATAATCTACTTCAAGTAAATTACTTTGGATACATGTTTTAACTGTTCAAACAATTAAAAAGAGCAAAAGACAAACAAGACATTGTATTTTGACTTTACAATGCTGTTGTTTCTTAGATATATCGAGTTTACATTCGGAATAAAGAAGCAAAGTCTACGCCAGTCAATCTTTGGAACTACAAGTGAAATCAAGGATACAGAACGAGCTAAAACATCAATCTATGCTATTCAGGAGGTCATCCTGTTCATTTCTGTTTGTGTTACAGAAGGATGGAGCGAATCCGTTTGACCTGGCGGAGGTTTTGCCGGAGCTGCAGAGGAGTCAGAGGCAGGAGCTGTGGGAAAGACAGCTGAAGCTGCTGCAGCACAGCCTCACTGCTCACCCTCCAGAGCGTTGGATCACTGGAGCCGAGGAGGACGCGGGTGACATGGAGGTGGAGATTTCTGAGGAACAGGTAAGAGTGTTTCGAAAGAGACAGAAACTCAAGAGCTTTTTTAGTGAATGTGTCAAAATGACAGGTGGTCTGTTCTTGTTTCCTTTTCAGATACAGACAATGGCAGTAATAGAGGGCGTTACGATTGTTTCTACAGTCTCTTTAGAGATTTTACAGGAAAATGACAACTATACTTCTCTTCTCGAATCTGCTCAGACGCTAAACTGTAAGTAAACTTGTAAATCTTTAAATATCTAGTCATTAGTTTTATTAAAATGTTATCTGACTTTAAACTACTTGTGGATGCTTAATTTTATTAGATTTTATTAAATGTTTATCAACCAATCAGCTATATATATATATAACACACACACACACACACACACACACACACATATGCACATACAGGGCCTAAAACTAACTTTTTGAAATGTTCTTTGAAAAACATCTATGACCTTCATGCTCTATGTTGACATGTTGACTATGGTTTAAATAATAATATACATACATTTGCTTAACACATCCATATTTGTCCATGCCCATGTTGATTAGAGGATTAAAAACTTGAAAAGTATTAATTTAAGGTACATTTAGAACAAATAAAAATGTGTGATTAAGTTGAGATTAATCACCAGTTAACTCATGACAATCATGCAATTAATCGCGATTAAAAAAAAAAAAAAAAAAAAAAATTGTAATCGATTGACAGCGGAGCTAGTGTTTGCCACCCCATTCACAATTGCTGTTTCTGTCACTTTTTCTCTTGACAAGAAGTGCATTTATTCAGTCACAGAACGTCTTTACGACCATATCAAACGGGAGACATTTCAGACGCGCGCTCCACTTCGGCAGCAGGTACGAGTCAAACGAGTGCGGAAACGGTGCTGTGTTCGCAGCGTGTGTTCAGTTGCACGCACAACACAAAGGTGCCGGCTTGCGCTGTATCATATCGTATATCATATCATATCATATCATATCATATCATATCATATCATATCAAAGCACGAAATAAACAATGTGCATGCAATGTCATGGTCAGTTAAGTCATGAAGTTACCAAAAAGGCGATTAAAGCTGCCTTAAAACTGCATGCATGTAATATATTTTATATGAGTAACATTTAAGAACATGTCTATGAAATGGTTTTTCAAAACTGTCCTGGAGAAGCCCAGCACTGTCTCCCTCACCTAACACACTCAATTCAACTCTTCAGCTCATTAGTAGAGACTTAATGACCTGAAATGGTAAAAAGAGTTGAGAGAAAATATGATGCGTGTCAGATCCACGTCACGGTCAGCAGCGGCAGCTCTTAAAGAAATAACAGCGAAAATAACCTAATAACCAGCTGCTGTGATATCTATTAATCAAATGACAAAGAAAAAAGAAAAGAGGAAAAAATTACTTTTATAGCTTTAAGGATTCATCTATATTTAAAGTGCCCCTATTATGGGTTATGAAAGGTTCATATTTTGGTTTTGGGAGTCCCCAACAACAGGTTGACATGCATGCAAGGTCAAAAAATACTTTCATTTTCTTATAATATGCATTTATTTTTACCTTATTTGCTCAACGACTCCCAAACGATTCGCTCAATGATTCATTTTTCCAAACCCCTACTTTGCATGATGGTAATTTGCAGTAATTGGTCCGACTGGTCGATTTCATTTAAAGCAGAGTGCAGTGCTGCTTTGTGTACAGCCGTTACCGGGGAACCGTTACCATTTTTAACTCTCCAAAAGCGGCACAAGTGGGCGGGCAATATGCTAATGCTTCATGTTGACGTCAATGATTTCAATCAACGTTGAAATGATTCAAAGTCGACTCTTTCTTTTGAGAGACAATAATTTTATACACGGTGCACTTTCAGATTTAAAACTTTGTAGGATGTTTTCATTCACTTAGAGCTGTATTACACACTTCATGAAAGGTCATTTTCAAAAATCCATAATAGGGGCACTTTAATTTAGTGTTTGATAATTTCAATTTCTGTATATTTCTGCTGAAGGGCTCAGGTAAATATGACATTTATTATAATGGGTTAATGTGAAGATTGTTTTAAGTTCACTTAAATTCGAAGTTATTTTTTAAAAGTCTAATAAATGTTAAAATTGATAGCTCTCAATTATACTGTAATGTTGAATGGCTATAGTCAGTAGGTAAATATGGGGGGAATCTTATAGAGAAGTCAGTAGGCCTTATTGGTATCAGTGATACTGGCCTTCAGTCATAAAAATAAAGATGCCATTAAACAAATATAAAAAAATATACCGTCTTTGTTGTTTGTACATTAATTTGAAGATTGAATGTGAAATTATTGCAATATAAAAGTATATTTAAAAACTTTAATGTTAGGTGGGATTAATCACGATTAATTTCAGAAACGTGCGATTAATTAGTTAATTTTTTTTTAATCGATTGGCAGCACTAATGTATGTGTGTATGTAATGTATGTATGTTTATAGGGTTCGAATTTCAGTGCAGGATTGTGGGTATTGTGCATAATTCTACTCATTAACATGGGTAACTTGGGAAATTCCCAAAAATATTTCATTGTGAAAGACTTTTGGGACAGATGATAGAATGTAGCCTATCATTTGCGCATGCTTTTTAGTCTGTGCAAGATGATGCCAAAGACAACTCAGTTCAGTACTCGTGCTCTCTCTGTGAGACACTTTCTGTGAGCTCACACCCAAAGCGCGCGCACAGAGCCACACCTGAAACAGCATTTGCGTTACAGTTTTGTGTTGAGCCTTATTCTGCGTGAATGGCCAAATACGTACAAAATTGTCAAAATGAGTATTCACGTAAACAGTCGATTTCTACTAAACGTTTTTTGTGCCATTGCTTGCCATTTTTGTTCTTATTTTATTGCTGACTGTTAACTTGAATAAATTCAGAGTTTAAAATCCAAGTTCTTTTTAAGGATCTTCCTCATAATATAAATATGAATCAACAACATTATACATTTTAAAACACAAATACACTGTGTGACAAAACATTTTTAGATTAGATGATTGTAGTTTAAAAATATGTCTAAAAAAACTCGCTAAAATTAAAAAATCCCCCCATAAGAGTCACCTAAACGGGGAATTCCCCACCAATTTCCAAAACGATATTCAGGCCCTGTATATATTTATAGATGGGTAAGATTTATAATAAATATCCACTTAGTAGTTTTTAAGATTTTAAAAAATGTTTTGAAAAATGCTCTTGTGCTCATCAAGGCTACATTTATTTGATGATAAATACAGTAAAAATGCAATAATTTGAAATAGTATTTACAATTTAAAATAACTTTTTATTTTATTTTATATTTTAAAAATGATTTTTTTCCTGTGATTGCGAAACCGTTACTCCAGTCTACAGTATCACATGATTCTTCAAAAATCAATCTGCTGAATAGCTGCTCAAGAAATATTTGTAATTATTATTATCAATGTTGAAAACAGTCGTGCTACTTAATATTTTTGTGGAAACTTCAAACTTTGATTCTTTGATGAATAGAAAGCCAAATAACAGCATTCATTTCGGTCGCACTTTATATTTGGTGGCCTTAACTACTATGTTACTTACATCAAAAAATAAATACAATGTACTTATTGTGTTCATAAAAAACATTTTTGCTGCTATTGAGGTGGGATACGGGTAAAGTTAGGGACAGGTTTGGTAGTCTGGGTAGGTTTAAGGGTGGGTTAAGGTGTAAGGGATGGGTCAACAGCGTAATTATAAATGTTATTACAGAAATTAATTACAGATGTAACTACATATAGGTATTTTAAAAATATATAAGTACAATGTAAAAACTTGTAAGTACATTGTATCAAATGATTAATTTAAACGTAAGGCCACCTAATATAAAGTGGGACCTTTATTTCAAATAGAAGTATTGCAACATACATGTCTTTTCTGTCACTTTGATCAATATAATGTATCATTGATGAATAAAGTTTTTATATATATATATATATATATATATATATATGTATATAATAATAATTATTATTATTATTCTTTTTTTATTATTTTTTTTAATGTAATAGGTTAAATCCAATTGGTTGCAGCTGTGATCTTACTTGATACCATCTTTGATCACCTTTGTACACTTCACAAAGCTTCATAATTCACATTTTTCCTAAATGGAATTGTGTAGAATATCTATTTCCTCTATTGTTGTCTTTTACTCCAGGTATAGAAAGTGCTTTGCCACTGTCACACACACCCCTCCAGCAGGCTATTCATTGGCTGTTTGAATGCTGGTGGAGACGGGATCTAAAAGGGAAGGAGGAGCTTGGTTGGACTGCTTTCCTTGTCTGTTTGGAGAACACTGTTACACTTGAGAAACCGGTATTAGAACCACTTTATATCATTATAATATATAAACTGGCAGATCATTTACAGGGGTGCAAACTTGTCACCTTTTGGCGAAATTCGCCGTTTTCACCTTGAAATAGATCATATAAAAAAAAGGTAGATCTGTAAAAAAAAAATTTAAAGTGGGGGGGGGGGGGGGGTCGTATCTGTGTGTCATCTGTGTCACGTCACCTGTAGCGTTTTTTTCCCCTGTTGGCAAAGGAATGAACCCACCCTACTCTGCCTCTGATTGGCTTACCTTAATGTCCTTTCCCTCAACCAACCAATCTCACTCCTGAAGCCTAACTTTTAGACGCTGCAGGCAGCTATCCATATTTCCAGAGGCTACGTAAAACATGTAGGAACAAGCTAACGGCAAGCAACTTATGACCGAATGAAGAATGTGCATCAGTGTGTTTTTTTCTTTTTTCTGTTTTTATTTAATTTATGAAGGTGATGTAAACTGAATAATTATATATTCTATTATAATTATATAATAATATTGTGTGTAGGCTATGTAACTTATATAGTTTTATTGTACATTACAAAAAAATAATAATTTTATTCATTTCGACAACTTTACCGACACTGCATATACTCTTTGGCTGCGTCCGCATCCGACATGTTTTTTCACGGACACGCCGCCAAATCAGAAACTCGGGGCTTAAAGCAAATTGAGTTTCCCACTCGTAATAACGACTTTGTGGTGGCGTTCATGTGCGTTCAACTCGTACATGTATCTGACATGACTGTAACAGCCTATTTCAAAACGGAGAAACACCTCGCGTTTAGCCCGTCAGCTGCTTCAATAATTCGAGTGCTGAAATAAAGATTTACAGGTTGGGGGTTGGGGGTTGGGGGTTGGAGGTTGGGAGGGGGGGGGGGGGGGGGTGTCACCTTTTTCACCTCTGACGAGTTTGCACCCCTGATTTAATATTGTATATTGTGGATGAGAAATATTTATGCTTTTTGGGCATGTTCCCAGGTCAGTGAGCTCAGAAGGCTCTGTACTCAACGAGAGGTGCTTCTCAGTGTGGACTTTGCATCTGAGAGAGGGCAGCAGGTCATTGATCCTCTCCTCCAGTGTTTCTTCAGGCCCTCTCATATTAAACAAGAAGAGGTTTGTGTATATGTGTCTGTGGGGTTATACATTTGAGACATTATTTTCTACTGTCATTGATCATTTTTATATAACTCTGTTTATTGCTCATTTTTCAGGGGAAGCGGTTCCTTGCCTTCCTTTTTTCTTGGAATGACAACTTCATTCGGATGATTCATGAAACTATTAAGAATCAGCTGCAGTTTTTCCCAAAGTATTTCAAACACTCATGACCTATTGTTTTATAATACTGAAAGGTGCACTTGGTAACTTTGTTTATGTTAAGGGACAATATGAGGGTGAAACACACCACTTGTAGTAATATGAATCTGAAAACCTGCTACACTGAATACATAGATGCTAAGTGTAGCGGCCACAACAATGCAAGTTTATTTTACAATGTGCATGTGCTTTAAATGCCTAATGCCTAGCAAAAAATAGTTGCCTAGATGTCTCTTTTTAATGATTTTAGCAGGTAATTTACTCGGTGTACCTTGAAAAATATGAAATTTAAATGGTACTTCTCATATTTGGGGGAAAAATATGCATGACCCTACTTGAGTAGCAGAGTTATCAGGTTATACACAGAATCACAAAACTTGTACTTATTAAAACAAGCCAAGCAAGACAGTTCTGTAGTAACCTTAACATATTAATCAGACAGGCAATATTAGAGTGGTCTCTGTACTATCAAAGTACACTGCATTTGTTCTGTTTGATCTGCTATTTCTTTTGATTTTTAGCTCTTTTTTTTTTCTCCTGCTTTACCTACAGAACTCTGTCGGTTCATGTGGCTGAGGTTTACTTCAGAGCATGGAGGAAGGCATCAGGCTCTTTCCTGGAAGAGATTGAGTCCACCTGCATCCAGGACTTAATGCAGCATGCTCTGTTGCTGCACAGAAATTCACCTGTACACAGCAAAGTCAGACAGGTCAGAGATTGTATTTCATCTTTATTGCAATGAAGTGGATAATTAAATATGATAGCTTGTTAACTTGCACTACCACTCAAAAGTTTAGGGCTGGTAAGATGTTTTAATGTTTTTAAAAGAAGCCTTTTATGCTCACCAAGGTTACATTTAATTGAAAAATATGATTAAAACAGTAGTAGTGTGAAATATTAATAATAAATAAGAGAAATAAGAAGACTTGCTACTTACAGGGAACATTTGACAAATGGAACAGATAAATTAGTGATATAAATTTTGAAACTTAGCTCTTCACTGTGAGTGAAAAATTTTCCCTGTCTCTACATATAGATCCTTACTTATTTCCACAAGCAGAAGTTTCGAGAAGGTATTGATGAGATGCTGCACAGACTCTACAAGCCAATTCTGTGGAAAGCTTTAAAGGTAGATCATAAATCAGTTGACTGTTGTTTTATTGTGCTTATATTTTAAACATGTTGTACAAACCTACAGTTAATGCTTCAGTGAAGTATATCACCTAGACATGTTCATTTAGACATGTTTTTAATCGTTCTCAACAGGCCACCAATGCTGAAGTTCGTGCCAATGCCACACTGCTCTTCACTGAGGCTTTTCCCATCCATGACCCCAGCATGAGCAGTGAGATGGTGGACCAGGCTGTACAGAAACAACTCGATTTACTGTTTGTATGTCAATAGCCGATTCCATATTGCATGGTCATGCGTTATCGATATTTTGTAATAATTACACAATATATAAATCACAAATCAGATGAATTTTATTAAAGAGTGTTCTGTGTATGCAAATAGTGTACACCCAATTTTTTTTCAGTGGCCTTGGTTCCAGAAGTATTTCTTAATGTCTTTAAGAACCAAAGCCCTGAACCAAACCAACCAGTTACGAGGTGATTCACAACATTACAAAATTTGAATTAAAAAACTATTTCTTTGTAGAATCATCATGGTTAATGTAGTTTTTCACCAGGAATTCTGCTGTTGAATGAATATTTAAAAAATAAATTGAAATAATGCAGGCTGTTTGCATTTGCAAAAATATTTACTGTTAATTAACAACCTCGTAGCTCACAGTAGAGACCTGTGCGGGATGGATTTTTCAGTTCCGCTCCTGCAGGTATATATCTTATCTGGTTCTGCTCCCGCCCGCGACATTCATGTTTTGTCCCGCTCCTGCCCGCAAAAGTCCATATAAAAGTAATCGGTAACACTTTAGAATAGGGAACACTTATTCACTATTAACTACGGCTTTTCCCTCAATAAATTCCTCATTTGCTGCTTATTAATTGTTAGTAAGGTACCATAGTTGTTAAGTTTAGGTATTGGGTAGGATTAGGGATGTAGAATAAGGCATTAATATGTGCTTAATCACTACTAATAAATGGCTAATATTCTAGTATTATGCATGTTAATAAGCAACTAGTTAAGAGACTCTAAAATAAAGTGTTACAAAGTAATCTATATAGATTTTTTTCGGTACATCAAAGAAATTTACATGAAATGGTTCTGTAACATCTCCTAAGCTCCACAACATCCCAGCATAAAAACTCCCGATAAAATATTTGTTATTTAGGCTAAGCATCAACATTCAAAAACCACTGTTATTTTTAACAGAAAAGCAAGCATGGGCTGCTGTGTGCATGGTTTGGCATGGAAAAATGCGAGCAGCACTTCCTTTATTATCACTAAAAGCTGACATTTCAGTTCATCACAATCTCATAAAGCTCTGTTATAACACAATCAATCTTTCACACTGTCTACACTTCATGTATTAAAATGAGTGGATTCTAACTTGATCACCTCTGATTGGCCATTGCATTCCAGAAATCAACAGCTGAGTCTGTGATTGGCTACATTGTGCAACCCTTTAAACACGTGTTATAAATAGAAACTCTGCCTAACTTGTGCACATTAATCATTTTAATGTTAATATTAGTTGTTCTTTTTGCTTTTGTAAATAACAATTTATGTTTTAGACATTTTATCTTTAGATCATTTTTATTTTGCGGGGAGTCCCGCGAATAATTTTATTCTCCCGCATCCCACACACACACAAGTCTCTTCCCGCCCAAACCCGCACTCGCCCATCAAGAGTTGTCCTGCGCCGCACCCTGTTGCATTGGGTCCCGTGGGAGTGCAGGTCTCTAGCTCAGTTAGGTCGGTCTTCATTGCTTTATAATTTAGCTCCCCTAATGAGAAAATGATTGGGAATTTTACTTTGTGGAAACTGACTGTTCCACTCAGTAGCAGTCAACAAAAGACAGTAGCTTCAATGGCTATCAAATTGACCCTTTCTATCTTTATAGGCTCTCCTTGATGACCCACAGCCCCTCGTGCGCTCTTCTGCAGTGCTGGGTGTATGTTCTGTCCTGGCTCGTTGCTGGGAGGTCATCCCTTCCACAGTCATCACCGATCTTCTGGAGAAGCTCATCCTGCAGCTTGCTAATGACACAAGCTCTCCAGATGTCCGCTGCTCCGTCTTCATGGTAAAAGCCTGACCGTCTATCAGTCACTTGAGAATGGTGCAAGTGATCAGAGAGAGATGGGGAGCAATTGCTTAACATCTTTCCAGTTTTGCAGTGGAATGCAATTTAAAGCTCGATAAAGGACACTGTCTTCTGCTGAGTGATTTCAGCTTGATTTAGTCATTTAAGAGCTTCAAACTGTAAAAGGATTTTTAGAGGGAATGGAATGTACCCAATCATTAATTAAAAGTTCAGAGTTTAGCATATTCATTTTAAATGAATATGTTTACAGTTCATTTGAAATTTGTGCTTTTTTGCTATTTATTTTTTTCATCATCATCAGTCTTGTTAAAGCCAGTTTGTTTGCTCTGCAGTGCATGTCTATAATTCTGGATAACAGTTTAAGTCATCCACTCATGGAAAAACTGTTGCCTGCTCTGAAGAGTAGCCTCCATGACAGCTCTGAAAAGGTGCGTGTGGCCTTTGTGGGCATGCTCCTCAAGATCAAGGCAGCACGGGCAGCCAAGGTAAGAAAGATATATGATTATGAAGAAAAATAAATGTTTAAATCACATTCTGAGCCCTTCCAAGCTATAACTGAGACTTGTCATAGCACTTGCATATCATGCATAAATGCTCTTTTGTTGATTTTGATCGCTTCCATTGTCCTCATTTGTAAGTCGCTTTGGATAAAAGCGTCTGCTAAATAACTCGATGTAAATGTAAAATAGCAGATTGACATTATTTGACACTTTATTTGTTCTATCACCAAACCTGCTGTCCTTTCGAGTTAAAATGTTATTGTTAATACAAAGTATTAGTGTACTAATTTTGTGCCTATTTTTCCCACTTTGTCATGCTACAGTTTTGGAAAGTTTGTTCCCTGGAGCACCTGCTGGCTCGATTGGAAATGGACTCTCCTCCTGTTTCCAAGCGAATTGTCAATCTCCTGTTCAACTCATTCTTTCCAGTCAACCAGTCGGAGACTGCCTGGTGCGAGAGATGCGTCACCCTGATTCAGACAAACCCTGCGGCGGCTCGAAAGTTTTACCAACATGCTTATCTGTACACGGCTCCTGCAAATATAGGTTAGATTGCTTTGGATACCCCAGTAAGCTTTCTTAAATATGAATTCTGTTTTATATTGTGTGGTGAGTTACGAGGGTTTAGTTTTGACATTTGGAAGTACAGTATGTGTCATTCTCAGAAATGTCAATGTAAACACACAGTGCTTTCTCTTTGTAGTCAAGCTGATGCTGGTGATCAGAAAGTGCCTGAATGTGTGCATTCAAAATGCAGGAGATGATGAATTTGCATCTAGCAATAAAGAAAACAGCACGGTGAGACTTGATATACACAACTGTTTAAAAGTTTGGGATCAGTAAGTATAATATGTGGTCACACTTTATATTACGTGGCCTTAACTACTATGTACTTACATCAGAAAATAAGTACAATGTACTTATTGTGTTCATACTGTATAGAAAAACACTATTGCTGCTATTGAAGTGGGATACAGGTAAGGTTAGGGACAGGTTTGGTGGTATGGGTAGGTTTAAGGGTGGGTTAAGGTGTGAGGGATGGGTCAACAGTGTAATTATAAATGTAATTACAGAAATTAATTACAGATGTAACTACATATAGGTATTTTTAAAAATATAAGTACAATTTAAAAACATGTGTGTACACAATAAGTGCATTGTAGCAAATGTTTAATTCAAATGTAAGTACATAGTAGTTAAGGCCACCTAATATAAAGTGGGGCCTAATATGTTTTTAAATGAAGTCTCTTATGCTAACCAAAGCTGAATTTATTTAATCAAAAATACAGTAAAAGCAGTAATATTGTGAAATATTATTCAGTTTAAAATATTTTTTCTATTTTAATATATTTTAAAATGTAATTTTATTTCTTTGATGGCAAAACTGAATTTTCAGCAGTCATTACTCTGGTCTTCAGTGTCACAAAATCATTCTGATATGTTGATTTAGTGCTCAAGAAACATTTCTTCTCATTAAAGTTGTGAACAGTTGTGATGCTTATTTTTTTATTTTTTGTGAAAACCATACATTTTTAGGTTTCTTTGACAAATATATAGTTTAAAAGAACAGCATTTATTTGAAACAGAAATCTTTTGTAGCAATGTAAAAGTCTTTACGGTTACTTTTGATTAATTTCATGCATCCTTGCTGAACAAAAAAAAAAGTTCTTTTTAAAAAAGAAAATATCCTACAAACTGTCAAGCAATGATTGGGAACATCATATAAATAATAATGATGATCCAATTAAATCCAAATTTAATTTTAAGTTTGTAAGAAAAAAATAATCTTAAACATCTCATTTAGTTTTAATTTTGAATAACTAAACCTAGCTCTCCCTGTGAACATAGCCATACAAGCTGGCATGGAGTTAAAAAAGGAAAATATGATAAAAAATAATAATGTTTATCTTTGTTATTGTCACTAGATGTTGGAGGATGTTCTCTCAGTGCAGGACACAGCCTCCATGGCCAGCCTGCTGGAAATCCTTGTAATTCTGTGGAAAAGTGTTCAGAAATCTCTCATTGCTAACCAAGAGGCCTTCAAGTACACCACATCAAAGTTTGCATCAGTTCTGCCCCAGTATCTTAAAATCTTTCAGGTAAGAGGCACATTCACACAGAGAACCAAAGGACGATTTAAAAAGCAAAGCTGAACACTGTAATCACACCCTTAAAGCTGATGCAATATGGTTGCAACATGACGCAGTTTTGTGCATATGTGTGTGCGCAGGAGGAACGGTGTAAAGCCCCGCTCATTCTTCTAGCCTCTCTAATTCCTGCCTCTTCCGTTCCAGCTCTGAGGTTAGTAGGACTCTCCCCCTCAACTACCCCTCAGTGCAGCTCACACGGTAAAGTGCCCCATTTTAAAGCAGTAAGTCTAGCTAAAAATTAAAACACCCCCTTGACATGAGACGAATCTGAATTGTCATGTTTTTGGGGAGCTATTCCTGCAAAGGACAGTTCAATGAAGAAAAAAAGCATTTCAAAATCATCTTTCCTGCTGAGTGTCTAACACAGTCAGCATGGTGTCTCAGCCATCTCCCCAGAACAGCAGGTTGGCTCAAAAGTAAAATGTCAATTCTGATTCCTATTTGATCCAAAGGCGTCCTTCAATGCTGGTGGGATTTAGTGTGTTTTGAAGGCTTTAGAGCGATCTGTAGGGCTGTCTGGGTGTACTGCATGACTGTGTGTTCCTCTCTGCAGGAGTAAAGTGATGTCTCACTTGAGGAGTTTGAAAGCGGGCACCGCTGTGACAGCATACAGTCAGTCGGTGGAGTGTCTTTGTAGCTGGGGGCAGATCAGCCATATTGTGGAGCTGATAGAGAACTGGCTTGTGGAGGCCATACCTGTGAGAGCGGTAAACCTCATGTAAAGTGTCCATGTGGGGGTTATAAGGTTAAGGTGTTTTCATATCCTCTATGATCACTTTCTTGTCAGCAAGGTGATGAAGACACATCTGGTAAAGTGCATTTTGATGGGCTGGAGGAGTCGAAACCAGATCTGGGCCTAGACTATCTGGATTATGTGCTCCTGCACCCTAAAACCCGAGACTGTCTGTTCACGCTGCCACTGGATCAGATCAGACCACTCCATAAGGCCCTAGACAAATGGAAGGTACAGAGGTTTGATGATTACTATTACAGAGAACTGGTGTAAACATACTCTTTACGTGATATTACTGTCATTACAAAGTCAATATGGTAATTGCTAGGGATGTAACGAATTAACTGCGAGCCGGTTTAAAATCGATTCAAATCGGTTGAGATGCTAAACAAATAGTGATTCAGTTAGTGGTAGGAGTTCATATGAATGTATGTCTGAGGGGAACTTACTGTCTTTAGAAAAGTTTAGATGGTATTTTTTTTTTCTTTTCATCTTGCCTCAGAAACAGCAGGCATTATACAATGTATAATTTCACAAAACTGAAGTCAGACCATTCTGTTTTTGCTTCAAATTTCGAAATTATACAGTCTAATTTAGATTAAAATCTGCTCATGCTGCATTTATGCAGCATCTTTGTTTGGATCATGATTAAAATGCAGTGGTTGCCTCTCATTTTAAATGGAAAGAGCACAGACAAAGCCTTATTTTGTTTTTATGAAGAGATTTCTTTTATGTTACTTATTTATTTGATTTGGGGCTTGTTTTAAAATTTCAATTTAGTTTTGTTATTTACATGTACATTATATTTACATTTTGTTATTTAGCAGACTCTTTTATCCAAAGTGACTTACAAATGAGAACAATAGAAGCAATCAAAACCAACAAAAGAGTAATGATATGCAAATGCTATATTAGTATATTATTATGGTGTTATATTTCAGTTTCACTAAGAAACGGGCAGCTTTTTGTCCAAGCAATAATAAAAGGGCATTTAATTAATAATTTGTCTTAAATCTCTCTCTTTTTTTTTTTTTTTTTTTTTTTTTTTTTTTTAAATTGTGAATCGAATCGTGAAATCAAAATTGTGAATTGAATCGAATCGTGAGTTGGGTGAATCGTTACATCCGTAGTAATTGCAGGTTTTCACCAGTCTTGCTTTAAAGATACTGCTGCACTGAGCTGTTCAGCTAAATGACATTGTTTTTGCCATTTATATTATATCAAAACACTCCGATGTTGTGTTTACGGAGGTCTGCATATTATATAACATTTTTTCTGCCTCTATGATCTAAAATGGTATGTTTTCTGGTTGAAAAGTTTTAAGATCTTTTTATGCTTAGTTCTGAACTGATTCCAAAATGTACCATCATTTTGGAGCTATTGTCATTTCTTTTTTGTATATGCGTGCAGTCGCTGTTATTCTCCTCTCTGAGTGGAGCAGAGGTCAGTGTGGCAGTCATTGAGACAGCGCTGAGAGCTTTTATCTTCCATGGCCGACTCTGTATCCATCTTCATCACAAAGTGAGTGTACTGCAGTTACTCCTCTGCATTCACTCTTTGAGTCCTTCACACTCCAAACAAAGCCAACATCCACTGAACACACTCCCACAAGTGATGTTAAGATGTGAAGAGAGGTTTAAAGGAAATAAGTTGTCTGTCTGTACTTTAGCTATACATTCTCGAGCACTGAGGTGAGGTGTCATGACACAATTCATTTCAACAGTTAAAGTAGGTCTCACAATCTCAAGCTTATATCAGAGTATTGATGTCTTCTGGCCGGTGGTGTAGAAAGTACCTAAAAGCCATACTCAAGTAAAAGTACAGATGTCTTACCAGAAAATGACTTTGGTAGAAATTGAAGTCACTGTTTAGAATATTACTTGAGTAAAAGTCTTAAAGAATGTGATATTTATTGTACTTAAGTACGTTTAATATTAAAAAATACTTAAGTATTGAAAGTAAAAGTACAAGTAAATGTAAAAGGAGCAAATAAATATATATATAAAAAAGTTCATATTGAGTAGCAAGTTTGTGTTTAAGTTTCAACTCCTTCTTCCATTTTGAATCAGAGGGGACGTGGATGCTTTTAACCTGCAGTTACAGATGCATAAATAGGCCTAATGTTTTGTTTTTAACATAAAACGTTGAATACTGATATTTGAAATAATTTAAAACATGAAAAAAATAGTAGAAAGGTGAAATTAAAACTGCCAGTAGGTGACAGCAAGTGACTATTAATGAGTGTCATTTGAGATTCAGTCGATTCATTCAGGAACAAAGCTTTTGACTGTTAATGAGTGAATCACCGAATCATTTATTCAACTGATTTCATTCAATAAGTAAACACCGTCCATTTCTCAGAGACACAAGACAGTGTTGTGATCTTGGTTTGGAACTATTTTCATTGGCAAAATTGAGCAAAGAACAGGCAATATTGAGTCTACAATGTAAGTCGCTTAATGCTGACTTTATTAAACTTGTATAAAATGATTATTACATTTGTTATCATGCTGATATTTTTGGAAAAAATGGCACTCTTTGTGTGATTATAGATTGTTAACTATATTAAATTATATAAATATAAAAAGCATACAGAAGCATTTTTGCCATCTACAATTTAGAATGCCTTGAATTTAGAATTTTAAGACTAATAAACCATGCGTGCACTCTCTGTGATACGGTGATATTGCCTATACTAGCCTACTCAATAATGTCAGATCACACATCATTACAACAACACTTGCCATATTATCGCCGATGATATACTGTATATTACACACCCCAGCCGCGACTTTGACTGAGAAATGAAATTGACTGCGGTTGTGTGAGCACTTGTTTGCACACAAGCAAAGGTGTTTTTTAGGAGTCTAACTTGCAAGAGCTATACCATTGATTTTTCATACCTGCTTTCTTGCAGTCTGTGTTCTTCTGACTTTATTTTGTAGTAATTAACGAATATGTTTCAGGGAAATGTATCAGAGTAAAAGTATAAATTTTAATTAGGAAATGTAGTGGAGTAAAAGTGAAAGTTGGCTGAAATATAAAAACTCAAGTAAAGTACAGATACTCCCAAAAAATACTTAAGTACTGTAATGAAGTATTATTACTTTGTTACATTACACCACTGCTTCCGGCTGTCCTATGCTGAACTGTGCAAATGGTTTTCATTGGGCATGACTTGGATTTTGTTAACTGCAGATCAAGCGGTGGTTGCTTGAATGGTTTATAAGCTCACTTTTAGATTGAACAAATAAAATTCATAATCGGCACCTCTTTCTGATCCTACAGTACCCAGAGGAGCGGGAGTTCCTCAAATCCCTGGAGCATTCTGTGTCCTGGGTAGAGAAAAGAGTCCTTCCTTTCCTGGACAACTCCAGCAGTGAGCAACAATTGTCCTTAAGCAGGAAGACAGTAGAAGTGAGTGGCATGATCAGTGTGAAAGTATTTTTCTTTTAAATTGTTATAATATTTAACAATATTACCTTTTTTTGTATTTTTGATCAAATAAATGTGGCCTTGAGGAGCATAATAGACTTCAAAAACATTTTAGAAAAAAATCTTACCAACAAACTTTTAATGTACATGCAAAAAATGAAGTGTTTGGTCCCACTTTATATTAGGTGGCCTTAACTACTATGTACTTACATTTAAATTAATCATTTGATACAATGCACTTATTGTGTACATACATGTTTTTACATTGTGCTTATATTTTTAAAAATACATATATGTAATTACATCTGTAATTCATGTTTGCAATTAAGTTTATAATTACTCTGTTGACCCATCCCTTACACCTTAACCCACCCTTAAACCTACCCATACCACCAAACCTGTCCCTAACCTTACCCGTATCCCACCTCAATAGCAGCAAAAGTGTTATGCAATACAATATGAACACAATAAGTACATTTTAATTGTACTTAGTTTTTGATGCAAGTACATAGTAGTTAAGGCCACCTAATATAAAGTGTGACCAAGTCTTTATATAACATTATAGTAAAAATAGTGTTTTCCTTGTTGAAAATGAGAAAAAGCCTAATCCTAAAACTAATCTGTATGAACTGTGCAGACACACAATTTTGCATTATATATATATATATATATATATATATATAAATTATATAATTAGTTTCCCTTTTCTGTATCATTGTCAGAGTTGTTTAACAGTGTGCAAGGATGTGCTGCGGGTTTCTGTAGGAGACAGTGATTTCAGAGACCACTTACTGCAGCATGTTGCCTCTGTCCTGCAGACAGGTGAATATTAAGTCTTTATGCTGATGTAGGGCCTAGCGAATGTATTATAAAGTGGCAGTTTTATGGGTTTAGTCAAGATATAATAATACGTTTGACCACCTTCCCACAAAAGTTTACAAGATAGTGCTGCAGAAGACTCATTCACCATAAGTTCCCTTGAGATTTTTCTTATGGGTTTTTAATTCATTAGTAAAATAAGGTCTGTGGTGAACATAACTGGAAGATTTTTGGATGTTTTGTTGTACAGCATATACTGCACACACTGCCACCCAAAATACTACACCATTTTGTAATATTTGAAGTACTCCCACCCTAACTACCCAATCCTGTGTTGTTACCTATTATAAGCATACGATTTTAAAAATGAACATAACTGCTTTAAAATTTGCGCTTTTAGTATGTCTGTGTGTTATTTATGTTGTAGAGCAAAATGTCAGATTATCGTCAATTTACCACAGACCTTGTTTTCTTCATAAATTGAAAAACCCCATTATATAAACCCATAGGAAAATCTCAAAGGGGTTAGTCTTCCAGGTTTTGACGTCTTAGCTGCAACACTGTACAGCATATATAACGTTTAATACATATAATGCGTTTATAACAATTGTTGTGTATGTGTGTTCATTTAGAGAAAGGATACCTGTGCATCCCTCATGTGCTCGCTCTGCTTACTGAGGTGGCACAAGGCTGCCTTTCCCATAAGCCTGAGGAAGATCAGGAAGATCAACAATCCCTCACTGTCCGCATTTTGACCAACATCTTCCAGAAAGTTGTGGAGATCATAGCGCATCGACTGCGTAAAGACAAGGAAGAAGGGCAGGAGGTGAGGTGTTAGGGCCTTCCTCAAATACACTTTCCAATTTCGGATGTTTCTGATTGTGTTTGACAAACGTGTGTGTGCAAATGTACATATTTAAACTCAATTTAGTCTTGTTAAAATTTGACTAACATTTTATTCTGACACTTTATTTTAAAAAACCCTTCTTTATGTATCTTTAGTTGTGTTGCTCTTCTGAAGAAGCTCTCTATGACTTCTTGCTGGTGACTAAGTTTGCATCTGAGAGGTCAGAGTTCATCACAGGAGTCTTCTCATCACTCTGTGCAGCAGTTATTATTGATATCAGCCGCACCTTGCAGAAGGTAAATCCGCTAATTATTTAGTTTATTGTGCTGTTTGATGTTTTTGTGGTATTTCTTCTTTGTGTTTTTAATTGAAAGGTTTGTTGAGCTCAAAGCATTTCTTTTTACTCAGAAATGTTTTGTTTTTGAGACAGAATAAAACAAAAAGCTGGGAAAGCTGGCTAAAGCCATGTTTAGAAATAAGTTAATGAATAAAAGAAACAAACTGAGACACTGAGGCAAAGAAGAATAAATGTATAAAGCAACAATTTGATGTTTCTTCATGCAGATCTCTCATGTGGAAGAGGTGTTGACTCCAGAGACGGTTAATGACCTTCCACCTCTCTCGAACACCATACTCAAAGTAATGCTCAGTTCACCTGCTGTTACCAGGTAACATTAAACACCAGCTAAAACTAAAAGCCTATGTTTATACTTAAATTGAACAATTCTAATCATTTTCTGGTATGTTCTAGGTTTTTTCTATCTGAAATGAGCTCCTCCATAGAGTCAGAGGCCATCGATAATATCACACAGTGGGCTGCAGTCACACACATTCTGACCATCATCAAACAATGTGAGTTTTTGTTACTAATTTTTAGTTGTTGTTAAGGCCCGTTCACACCAATAAAGATAACAATAACTATATTAGCATCTGCACCAACAGACCATAACATTGTTTACTATATATGGAAACAGCAAATATGTCATCTGCCACTTAAAATGCTCAAGGTCTGAGTATCATTCATCCACTGTACAAAATAGAGGAACAATATGATTGGAATCATTTTCTGTGTTGTTATCATTGTAATTGTGGTGTGACCTTCCCTATTCTCACAAAATTATAACGATTATTAAAACTTCACAGTTATCGTTATAGTTGTCACCATTGGTGTGAATGGGCCTTTATTTGGTTCCATCACCTGAATGCTTGATCGTAAGAATTTGAGAAATTCATAAAAGATTATTCTACTGAACACATTTTCAAAGATTTCATTTTGCAGAGCCTAAAGCATGTAACAAGTCCAGTGGAGGTGGATTTGAATTAACTTTAGTGTTATGAAGTGAAAAATGAGACTTTCATTTGTTTCTTTTATAAAATCCTCTGAATACATGATTGTTTTTACCCTTCTGCTCTGTTCATTACAGCTGATGCAATTATTGCGGAGTTGAAGGAAATTGCGTTGTCTGTACGCAGACAAATACAGAACTATTACAACATCACTGCTGAAAACTCTGACAATATACAGAGGTAAAAGATTTAGATGTCATATTGTGAAAGCATGCTGTCTGAGTCCTATATACAATAATAGCTGTACAACTGTTAATGCTGTTTCGCTCTCTCTCTCTCTCTCTCTAAATCTTAGGACCATCTATGAATCCACTGTCAGGACGCTGAATGATATCCTAAATCAATGCCAACAACCAAACAGTTAAATGGGCAAGCTAATAGTTTCAAGCTTCTGCATTCTACCAGAAAATCCTTTATTTCTTATTTTGTTGTCTCGGCTGTATACTGTCTTGGATGTTTTTTGTTTTCCACTCTCTATATACAAGAACATTCACTTTACAAACAAAACTTCATTGGAATCACTATTAATTTTATTTTGTACAGTTTCAAATGCAACAGTGTTTCCTTTGCGTATAACTGTAGGTTATAATCTTATCAGTCTTTGCAATTCTATTTTTTTCTCTCCATTTTTTTAAGACATTTCAATGAATCTGGTTTACCTTAAAACGATATTTCTGTTTAAGGTGTCTTTGATGAAATACGTCTCTCCTATGTACCTTTTCTGCTTTATTCTTAGATCCAAATATTGTGGTGTGATGTGTTGTTGTTATACTTCGACTTTTCCCTATTAAACCATAGAAATGTACAGACAAGTAATTGCTAAATGCACTCTGCGATATGAATATATGATTGAATATTTTTTCACAGTCTGAACTCTTGGTGTGAAATAAAGAAAAAGCACATGAGCTCCAGACTGGTTTTGAAGAAAGCTGTATTGCTTAAGCCTGAGCCTAATTGTTTGGGTGGATTGTGATTTCTACCGTTACAATATTTTTACTACATTTCTCGTTTTCTCCTTTTTTGATGTCTGCTTTTCTTCACATTACCCTAGTAACACTTTCCTATTAATACCCAATTAAATCTCTGACCTGATTTATAATTAATCTTGTCACAACTTAAAGTGAAGTATGCCCATAACCATTTAGTCTTCACTCTCAGTCCATGGTGTAAATTTCACTTTCTCTTCTTTCAAGGGTATGAATGGAGATTGTTCCACATGCTAAATTATAGGATAACTTTGGGGGGAGGGGGCTTAACAGTTCAGAGGGGGAGCTAAAAAACTAATTAAATTGAGAGAAAGTAATGAATGCTAAAACTTTATATATCAGGTTTTTTATTTATACAGCAGCTTTGAAAAAGGCAAATTTTACTTTTTTTGTTGTATTAAACTTCTCATATGCCACTGTTATTAGTAATATAACTTCTAATTATCCTTAACTTCCATCGCTGCAAACGAAATACACCTGACCTTACAGAAGTCTTAAAACACAAACTTTTTTTTTTTTTCAACTTCAATAAACACAAAGTACAGTTAGGACTACAATAATACACATAAAAACATAAAACGCACACACACACTAAACATATTAAAAATACTAAATATGCATACAAAATACACATACAGCCAGGGGGGTGGGCTAAAGGTCATGTAAATATACTTACAAATTGAGAGAGTCTTAATTGTTTTCTTATGTATATATATATAAAAAAAAACATTAATTTGAATTTCTTTTTCAAAAAACAAAAATAAAGGATTGGGTTTACTGTACTTACACTTATTAATACGAAATTGAGCAAAAATGAAAAATAAATTTATAATTTAGTACTCTTTCCTTTATTTGAGGGGATATTAGTGAAACCAAATAAAACATGTTCTAAGCACAAAAAAGTGGGGTCAATGTTATCGGTTATAAATCTAGTCAAATGTTTCAAAAGTCTTAAAACACGCACGTGGAGAGCGCACGTAGCTGGTGACGTCATCGGGCGAGGCGGGGCGCTGACCGTGGTGCTGAACGCGCCTCGCGCCTCAGAGTTGAGTACAGGACACTGGGCACCAGAGCTGCACTCATCTCACTATCCTCCATCTCCGTCGCCTCTGACCTACTTCCGCTATAATCACATCACCCCTGAAACGCGAGAGCCGCTATGCCGAATTAACGAGAGCTGTTTGGGCTCGACGGGAGGATGGCTTGTGTGCGCGCGCTGCTCCTCGCTTTGCTGTCTGTCCACGCGCTCGCCGCTGCATCCGCGGACAGGAGACTCGGTAAGTTAGTTCAACACGACGCCCCAGCAAGTGTGTGATGTTTGTCGCTCTTATCTTTAGAAATAAGCCAGCTTGTGTTTGTGTATGTGTGTTTTCCTCGAGTGCAATAATGAGGTTAATCACAACAGCTGGTTGGCGCGCAGAGCTTGATGTTTTTTTTTTAATGCAAATTAGCGGTTCGTTAATAAATATGTCCACATAAAGTCCTTCACCCTTAAGTTGTGAGGTTTTACAGCCCATTAGTGATTTGATTTTGGGTCAAATGTACCTGAATCAACATCCTTGTTGCTTCTGGAGCAATTTCCCCATCAACCAATCAGATTTCAGGGATAATGGTTTAGGATGTAAAGGGATTGTACACTATCAACTTATCATTTACTTATTGCACTCTCAATAATGTGATACTATTCAAAGGTACCAATATGCACCTATTACTGGGTGCATATTTTTTTTTTAAGGGTGTATTCACACCTGTCTTGTTTGGTTCGACTGAATTGAACTCAAGTTCGTTTCCCCCCTTGGTGCAGATCTTTTGGGCAGGTGTGAATACAGCAATCGCACCTTGCTGTGGATCAAACAACCGTACCGAGACCCAGCTGAAGAGTTGGTCTCGGTCCAGTTCCAAACTCTGGTACGGTTGAATGGATGACTTTAGCACATGTGTGGTTTTGTTTACAATTTCTGGTTCACTTGCAAAAAAAAAGGGCAGTGTTAAAGCAAAAAATTGTATTTGGTCCGGACCAAAGGAAGTGAACTACTGGACTTTCCTGGTGTGAATACACCCTAAGTTACTGTCCCAGTGATGAGCTGAAGGTACAGTTTTTGCACAATTCTGACAGTGTGGAAGATAGTGATAGCTGGAGCTATAGGATTGTTATCAGGACCATCAAAATCTGCTGATCCAGTAACATATTCTGGTCCTCAATAGAAAAAAATGGTTCATATCTGTGTTTTAGGACAGTTACCTCGGAGCCTTAGCGCATAGGGTCGCTAGACAAATGGGAGATAGTTCTAGTGCTCCTTACTGACAGTGGATTACATAATCGCGTTACGGTTCATTAAAGCATCTTGGCAGGCTTCATCTTTCAAAGGCACAGGCCGAGAGTGAGAGCCAGCCTCAGCTGAGAGGGTCCTGGCATGAGCTGTAAACACACTTCATGAACTGGTGTGTTCACACATGAATAGTGAGGGAGCTTTGATCATTGAAGACATGAATGACTGCAAACTTTATTAAAGACTGGGGCTGGCTTGACTGTGACATTTCCAACAAATGCCATGTGCATCAAAATCTTCTTCTAGCTGTGGCGTAGCAGGTAGTGCATGTGCTTACTAGAATGCAGGTTTGAATCTGGCTTGTGTCGTGTTAAGATCGCATTCCCAGTCTCTCCTTCTCATCAGCAGTCTTTTGATGGACTTATTCACTTGATCATGTGGATACATTTTAATTATTTTGTGAGCATTTTAAATATTCTGTAAGGACTGATTTATATTACATCCGTTACACTGAGAGTTGAATTCATTGTTTGCAATCTAAAAGTCAAATCACACTAGGCTTGTAATGCTGATTCTGAAGTTTTTTTCTATAATGCACAATGTGTTACTAAATGATTTGCAAACACTAAGCTGGGTTTGCTCAGGATCATTGTTGTTAAGTAAGCTGTGGTTGGAGAACAATGCATCATGGGAAGGGTGTTTAGAAGCAGGCAATCTCTGTGGCTGGCATATGAGGTTGGCAAAGGCTGGGATGAGCGAGTTCTGTGAAGCCCTGATGAATAGAGCAGTTAAGCATCTCCAAACAGTCTGTTGGAGGCTTATATATCACTGCATTCAGACTGATTCTGGGTCTCCAACTTTCTCCATCTTTCTTTTTTCTCAGTTTTTTTATCATTCTGTATGAAAATATGTGGTAACACCATAAAGCCTGATGATGTCTGTATTTCAAATGAATTGTAAGGATATTCTTAATTCATTATAATATGTGCATAATTGCATAATGCCTTATAAAACAAATGCAACTTTTAAAATGTAAGTGGATATAACATGGTGACCGTTGTGTTTGTTTAAATGATCATACTCTTAAATGTTATAGAATACTGTTATAATTATTTCCAGTGGCATGGACACGATGTGCAATGCTGGATTTTTTGGACAGGAATTAGAGATTCCAGAGACAGAAACGGAGTGAGTCAGACTTGTCCTGTGAGAGATGCAAATGGTCAGAGGTTCTGAATTTTTTTATTCTTAGGGTTTTGTTATAGTCTATAGTGATGGTTGAATTCACGATCAATGTGTGTTCATGTACACACAGAAGAACATTGTTATTTTTAATAAGTCCCTTTGTGTATTATGTTTACGTCATCTAATGAACATGATATAGGAGATGGTAATTTCCCTGCATCCTCTTCAGCAGCTCCATGAACTTCCTGTGAGGAGATGGGGAGCGTGGGAGATGCTGCTCATCTCAAATGTACAGGAAGCAGCAGAGATTCAAACTAAGCTATTTTAACAGAACAGATTATTTATGGCTCACTTAGAATCTCTGATGCTTCCTGTACATTTGAGGTTAACAATATCACCCATGTCTGACACACCTAGATCAAGATGACAAGAGAAGCTGGCGTTTTTAAATACAAATGACTGGCAGTATTCTTCTCTAGTGCCACGTAAGGTAATATTCTGGTTCAGTACAAGTTATGCCCAATCGGTAGCATTGTTGATGTATTTTTTTTTTTTTTTTTTTTTTTTTTACTTGTCCCTCCTTTTCTTTAAAAATAGATCAAATCTGGGTTATTGAGAGTCACTTAAATTGGAAGTGAATGGGGCCAGTTTGTAAACATTTCATTATTGTAGGCACAAAATGTAAACATTATGCATGTTAACATGATTTTCACTGTAAAAATTATTTGTAATTTTAACAGTAAAAAACTAAAAAAATCTAAATACCTGTTAATTGGTTAACAGTACATTCATTACTATATACTGTACAGTGAAATCTGTAATAGATCTATCAGGACATTTCATGATTTATACAGCAAAATACTGTTAAATGTACAGTTTTTGGAAGTAAAAAGAACAAGTCATCTTATAATTTACAATCAAAAATGTAAATTAACATTCTCAGAATGCTTCACAATTTATGTTATTTTTCTTAATTTATGTACATTAAGGTTTTATGTTACATTTTATATTGGTAAATTCATGTTTATTACATTACCTTAATGTTATGTGTTTTACAATCATGGCGTTTGGTTTTTGTGTTTTGTTTTGTTTTGTTTTTGTTTCTATCCACATTCTATATATTATTAATTTACATTTGCAGCTTGCAAATGTATGTTAAAGGATCAAAACAGAGTTCAGTAGCAGTGTGGTTGTGCTAATTCAGCAGAAAGGGGCTGTTGGTTTTGTTTTGTTTTGTTTTCAACTGTAAAATGTAGTTGTTCTGTAAAAAAAAGAGAGAAAGAGAGTATGAAAGTATTAAGGTATCAAAGTATAAAAAAAATTAAAGTAAAACATTTAAAATGACTTAAACATAACACTTATAACCTTTAACCAACCGTAAAAATGAGAGGAAGACATTTACAGCTCAAGTAATACATACGTTTTATCAGACAAATTGATGTGCTTTTCTAAATGTACACTTGACATTTCGGTAAGAATTTAGAATAGGGAACACTTATTCACTATTAACTACGGCTTTTCCCTCAATAAATTCTTTATTTGCTGCTTATTAATAGTTAGTAAGGTAGTTGTTTAGTTTAGGTATTGGGTAGGATAGGGATGTAGAATAAGGCATTAATATGTGCTTAATTACTACTAATAAATGGCTAATATTCTAGTAATATGCATGCTAATAAGCAACTAATTAAGAGACCCTAAAATAAAGTGTTACCCACATTTCTACTATCTTCTAAAAACTGGGCCCAGTTATTTCCTTGGTAAGTGCCTCACTGTAACCTCAATTTTTGCTTTTTTATTATTAATAATAATAATAATATATTTTTTTAAGAAACAAGGGACAGAATTATTTTTGTATTGTCAATTGAGCTTAACTTATAAGGAATATTGTTCACACTTTATTTTAAGGTCCAATTCTCACTATTAACAAACCAATGATTTTTGCTTCAATAAATTCCTAATTTGCTGTTTATTAATAGGTAGTAAGGTAGTTGTTAAGTTTAGGCATTGACTAGGGACGTAGAATATGGTGAAATGCAGAAAATGTGTTTTATTAAACAGCCAATATGTTAATAACAGGCATGCTAATAAACAAGTAGTTAATAGTCAGAATTGGTCCCTGTTCTAAAGTGTTACCAGAATATTCCTTTAATGTTTGGATAATACACCCTGACCTCTTGGCCAGAGTCAGGTTGAAGCTATATATAGGCTACTGTAAGTCAGAATAACCCCATTTAAACATACATAGATAAAAGGACAAAGTTTGAGATAGACATGACACCCGGTCATTTATCTCAGTCAGTTTGTATTAAATAATTCATTATCTACCTCTGTCTCCATATCTCATCCAAGCCATTCACTGAGGTCTGTTTAAGAGAGAGATTATTTCTGTGAGCCCTGTGAGGTTCAGCTTCTCAGTGCCTTTAATAAAGCTGCTGTCAGGCAGGTTAGAAGAAAAGAGATGATATGATCAAACGTGGACAGCCTGGCTGAATTTCGCAGCCTAGGTCTCATCAGGCTTATCTAATGGAGAGGCCCATAGCCTTCAACATAAAATGATATTTAAATAATAGTTAGTCGAGATCAGCAAATAAATTTTCAACATTCATTCAGAGTAATGAGCTTAAGCAGCATGGTGCTCATTTCCCAGTTAATTTCATTTCAATAATATTTAGAATCAAATTATTATAAATCAAACTATTGACTGAATAGAAAAGCAGGTGTAAATTTGCTAAATTTGACAGTAAGTATTACTGCTACGTAAAGGGATAATTCACATAATATCAAAAATACTGTAATTGTTTTCTCACCCTCATGTCCTTCCAAATCTGTATGACTTTTTTTCTGTGAAATGCAAAAGATATTTTGAAAAAATATTTCAGTTAAAAATAGTGCTCCAAAGAAGAAGAAAAGTCATACAAGTTGAAAACAGCATGAGTGTGAGTAAATGAGCAATCTCATTAGGTATGTCTATTTTTGTTGGCTGTTTCTCAATGAAACTGTCATGAGAGCCTCATGAAGCTCCGAGTGTCACTGCTAATCGTCTCAGTGTGAAATCTGATAGTTTCTGAAGCACTGCCTGAGCTGAATGTGTCTGTCATCCCTGTCCTGTTTTTGCTAGATGAGCTTTTGTATCTGTGTGTGGTCTTGTCATCTGTCTTTGTTGGAGTATGAGATGGAGAGAAAGTCCTCCTTTCTGCTTATGTGTGCAGACACAAGCTGTTATCTGTGAGTGTATCCCAGCATCCTTTTAGCACCCCACAGTGTCTGGCATTCTAGCATACACAGGTAACGCAGACTGCAATTATAACACTAAATAGTATATGTGTGTGTGTGTGTGTGTGTGTGTGTGTGTGTGTGTGTGTGTGTGTGTGTACTTCTCTCATATATCATCTGTGGCATAATTATCCATTTTACTGATTGTGTAAATAATCAGTGACTTTTTAAATCTTGGCAAATTACTCAAATCTCCTCCATCATGTGATGGCATCACCCCACCTGCTGTTATTTCAAGTATGTGCTCTGTGTAACCAGACCCTTTCAACTGCCATAGAGTCTTTACATTATACACATCTCAGTTGGGGTAGATGGCATATTTAACTTTTTTTTTGTGAAAGGAAATTATGTGAGTTTTGTGTGTATGTGTGTGTGTGTGTGTGTGAGGTCACCAGCAACTGATTAAACAGATACATGTTTTAGTGTTGTATCTCATAAACAACTGAAAGCAAACTTTATAACTTTTTGAACATACTGTACTTTTTATAGCTTTATTTAGGACCATATTTAATTTTTAATAGGAATGACGAGGCAGCGAGGGATAGAAGTACAATAGATGTGTATCTATATGTTCAATAGATTGTACTGTTAAGTAACATACAGTTTGTTCAGCTGATGAAACGTCTTTCCAATAAAAAAAAAAAAAAAAACTTTTAGTACACAAATCTGTCCCTCACATCCTTGTTTTCATCCATGGTAAACCTGCCTAAGGTTTATTAATCTGAATGTTGGGGATTCCCTCAAATGCCTACTGAGGTTAAAAATGAGTTCACACAACCTTTTATCAAGATAAGTAGCCCAGAGAAGATTTTCACATTTGAAAGGGCATTAAGAAAAGGTCAAATCATAATTGATGGCAATGGCCAGTGTTTACAGTCAGGAAACACATCCATATGTTCAGTTTATTAATGGAGAAACTCCCTGTGGGCAGCAGGTGAACAGACTGTGATGTATTTTCAGTCTTCATGTATTCCTAGAGTTCCATCATGCTTGCTTAAACAAAACTGTGCAATGATGTGAATAAGTATTATGTAAATTCTTGAATTATTTCCCTAATGACCTAGATGTGGACGTGTTTTTCACAATCCTTTCTTAGCAGATCTTGTATTCCCCATTGACCTACATACAACTGCAAGCAATGCAGCAGATGCAATTTAACACTTTAGGCTATGAGATATTTTGTATTCAGTCCAGAAGTTTCCTGAGCTTTCAGATAGTGCCATATAGTTTATTTTGCAGTTCAACTCAACATACATATATTTGTAGAAGGAAAGTAATGAAAACCACTAGCACAAAACGTCAGAATCGCAAACTTAAATCCAACGGTGTCTCATGCATCACAGCCCAATGCCCAGGTAGACAACAATTTCTCAAACTTAAGCCTGGCTGTGCATTTTATTTAATTTCTCATCCAGGCCAGCTCACAACTTTTGTATTTTTCACGAAAGTTGAAGAATCATTATGTACATGTTGTCAATAGCAAGAGAGCTTAGAGATGTTTTCTACACAATGGCTAAGTAGCTGGACATTTGCACTTTTTCCCCCCTCAATGACTTCTAACAGGTATTACTTGGCTGTTCTGAAATAGTATCTCACAGAAGTGAGTACACCCCTCACATTTTTGTAAATATTTTATTATATCTTTTCATGTGACAACACTGAAGAAATGACACTTTCCTACAATGTAAAGTAGTAAGTGTACAGCTTGTATAACAGTGTAAATTTGCTGTCCCCTCAAATTAACTCAACACACAGCCATTAATGTCTAAATCGCTGGCCACAAAAGTGAGTACACCCCTAAGTGAAAATGTCCAAATTGGGCCCAATTAGCCATTTTCTCTCCCCGGTGTCATGTGACTCGTTAGTGTTACAAGGTCTCAGGTGTGAATGGGGAGCAGGTGTGTTAAACTTGGTGTTATCGCTCTCACTCTCTCATACTGGTCACTGGAAGTTCAACATGGCACCTCATGGCAAAGAACTCTCTGAGGATCTGAAAAAAAGAATTGTTGCTCTACATAAAGATGGCATAGGCTATAAGAAGATTGCCAAGATCCTGAAACTGAGCTGCAGCACAGTGGTCAAGACCATACAGCGGGTTTAACAGGACAGGTTCCACTCAGAACAGGCCTCGCCATGGTCGACCAAAGAAGTTGAGTGTAGGTGCTCAGCGTTATATCCAGAGGTTGTGTTTGGAAAATAGACATATGAGTGCTGCCAGCATTGCTGCAGAGGTTGAAGGGGTGGGTTGTCAGTCTGTCAGTGCTCAGACCATACGCCGCATACTGCATCAAATTGGTCTGCATGGCTGTCTTCCCAGAAGGAAGCCTCTTCTAAAGATGATGCACAAGAAAGCCCGCAAACAGTTTGCTGAAGACAAACAGGCTAAGGACATGGATTACTGGAACCATGTCCTGTGGTCTGATGAGACCAAGATAAACTTATTTGGTTCAGATGGTGTCTCCAGACCTAAACCCTATTGAGCATCTGTGGGGCATCCTCAAACGGAAGGTGGAGGAGCGCAAGGTCTCTAACATCCACCAGCTCCGTGATGTTGTCATGGAGGAGTGGAAGAGGACTCCAGTGGCAACCTATGAAGCTCTGGTGAACTCCATGCCCAAGAGGGTTAAGGCACTGCTGGAAAATAATGGTGGCCACACTAAATATTGACACTTTGGGCCCAATTTGGACATTTTCACTTAGGGGTGTACTCACTTTTGTGGCCAGCGATTTAGACATTAATGGCTGTGTGTTGAGTTATTTTGAGGGGATAGCAAATTTACACTGTTATACAAGCTGTACACTCACTACTTTACATTGTAGCAAAGTGTCGTTTCTTCAGTGTTGTCACATGAAAAGATATAATGAAATATTTACAAAAATGTGAGGGGTGTACTCACTTCTGTGAGATACTGTACATACACAAATACATTTTACATAGGGAGAATCTTGAGTAATATTTTGGGTTCAGTACAAGTTAAGCTCAGTCAACACAACAGCACTTGTGCCATAATGTTGATAAACAAAACAAACAAACAAACAAACAAACAAAAAAATCGATTGAGCTTAACTTGTATTGAACCCAGCATCAACTGGCAAGATATTGCAATTGATTAAATCCTTTCCTACTTCTCTCACATACACGTACTCAACAAACCGGTCCTGATACACTCTCACCTCTATCTGACTGTTAGTTTTGGTATTCGGGAAGAGCGAGTGATCTCACATGTTTTAATGATCAGCACTCATGTCTGAGCATGTGAATTGACTTGGCTAATTAGAATAGTAGTTCTCACACATTCCCCTCGTTGAGTGGCACTCGTCTCTGTTTCATCTCTCTCTTGGGTTTTGACGGTCTGTCATGTGAGTGCTTGTGTCCACGGGCATTTTGTCTCCCTAGAGAAATAGCTCTGGTTTACTCCAAAATAAGAGGAAAATCTCTCTCTCCCTTCCTGTTGTCTTCTATTGGCCATTTTCTTTTCTCTCTCTCTCTCTCTCTCTCTCTCTCTCTCTCTCTCTCTCTCTCGTGTATACATCTAAATCATGCAGCAGGACAGAGGGAAAGGTCACACTGTCTATTCCTGACTCCCATAGTCCCACCATGTCCCTCACATCTTTAATTCATACTGATAGGTTGATGCCTGGAGCCCCCTAGTGGGTAATGGCTTATAGCTGGACCCACCTGACAGGGTCTTTCCTTCACCTGACACAAAACATTTATAGATTTATTTATAAAGTCTTGATTGAATGTAGGAATGCATGAATTGTTTAAAAGTATTGACATTTGAGGGTAAGTCTAATGTTTTTCAAGTTTCACACCCATCCAGAAAAAAGGCAATGCTCTATCTATCTAAACAGCCATTTAGTCAGTTTCAACTCCCGTATAGAATTACGCTTATTATGCTTCAATTACCAAGAAAGTATCTATGTGCAATTGTTTTTATATTGTTTTGTTCTTGTAAGATAGCTTTGCCTGCTCTTGGGTCACAATGAAATGTGTTTTCAGGACTTTAAGGAGAAATACACGACTAAAGAAAAGTAAAACATATATTTAAAGAACCTTGTTCTGACAAGTGGTGGAAGAAATGGCTAAATAATCTACTTAAAGATTAAAGATACCCCGATGAACTATTACTCCAAATGTAAGTATTTCTTATAAGCTTCTAAGTACAAAACTATGGTTACACTTTATTTTAAGGTGTCCTTGTTACAGTGTAATTATACATTTAAGTACTGATTAATATTAATTAACTACCTGTACTTACTATATGGTTATGGTTTAGTTTTACGGTTTGGCTTAGGGTTACTTACATGTAATCATGCATAATTAATTGGTATTATAATAAGTACATGTAACGTCTAACAAGGACACCTGAAAGGGGTCATATGATGCTTTTTTAAAGATCATTATTTTGTGTATTTGGTGTAACAGAATATGTTGACATGCTTTAATGTTCAAAAAACACATTATTTTTCAAGTACTGTACATTATTGTAGTTCCTCTATGTCCCGCCTCTCTCAAACCCTTTGTTTTCTACAAAGCCCCTCCTTCCGACATGTGCAGTCTGCTCTGATTGGCCAACTGGCACAGTGCATTGTGATTGGCCGAACACCACAAGCACTCGTCAGAAATGTAACTCCCCTTAGCATAATCGCGAGCTTCAGCTTTCAAAATAAAAGTAAAGACCGTTAATAATGTCCATAGTTTTACCATCAGCTCAAGCCCGAGAGGGGAACAGAGTCGCATGGTGGACACAGTGACGAAGCTCGTATGTGCTTCGTCTGCACACATAACAAGCTGCGATTAAGAAAGCTGACTCCACTGTGATGTGACCCTGTCTCTCTCTTTCTCTTTCTCTTTCTCTTATATATATATAATATATATCTCTTATATAAGTGCTTTTGCTTTCACATAGAAGTACACAGCATCTCCCTGACATGACTGCATCAACACTACGGCAGGTACTGAAACCATGCCTTCTTTCCTCGCGTGAACATTTGGGCGGCATTATGTAAATATTTCCACATCGTGACCTAGTGGGGGCGTGTTTGAATGAGCCGTTTTAGGGGGTGTGGCAAAGTCTTAACTTTGATAAAGAATATCTCTTTAGTTTTGAGACTTTAGTCTTTGCAACTTCAGGGATCTTATCTATGCACAATCAGCTTGTAACACTCCAAAGAGAAAGGAAAACTTGAAATCACATCATGTGACCCCTTTAAAATAAAGTGTTACCAAAACTGCTTACTTTTGTATGTACTTAGGTATCAAAAAGTAGACATACTGATTTATTTAGACTATTGTTCTTTGCAGTTTGACATAATTCATTTTTGAGCAATACTCCTCTCTGAGGGTTGAGAGCTCTCTGTGTAATTATCGGATTTCTTTTTAACAATTAAATATGCGTGATTTGCAAATATGTATAAGAATTGTCGCTCAGGATTTTTCATTCTGGTAGTGTGTTAGAATTTGTCATTGTAGAGTGCTTAGGTTTTTAATATTCGGCTGCAGTTGTCATCAATGATGGATCCTGGTTTAGGGTGGCAGTGCTTTCTTCCCTACACTGCTCCTACACATGCAGTCAACATCTTAAAAAACAAGAATCAAAATTGGCAGTTTTCTGAGGAGCAAAATGGAATCCATAAGTCTCTGCAAGAACTCCTGTCACCGGTTCCTTCAGTAACCCATAATAACCCATAAAGGCTTTGAGGCATAATATTCAATATATCTATGGAGTAGGATATTTGTAGCACCTTCAGGTTTCTGAGAAACCCCCAATGATGTTGAGTACGTTATTATTGTCCACCATCACCATTCATTCTTTCAAGTCAAGATTGTTGGATAGGTAACCCTTGTTACGCCTCTGATGATGCTGACATAACAGCAGTTTCAGTGGGTAACCCGTAGTGTTCATAAACTTTATTAGATTCTGTCCTCTTTTTACACTGAGAGGGAGGGCCAAATTGAACATAATGTATGTGGGTGTGAGAAAATTACCTATATGTGAAGTGTTTTCACAACGGTAACATTGTCTTAATCATCACTTTTAGACGACTTGATATATTACAAATCAAGCAAAAAGCTTTCATTTGTTAAAGTATTTTCATTCAAATATTTATGACTTATTTACTAGGCATCCAGAGTTATTTTGAACAGCTTGGTGGCTTATAGCAAACCTTTTAGTAAGAAAAGTCTTTAAGAAGCAATAAACATTATATTATTAAATAAAACAATTATGTTATGATCAACACAGATATACTATGATGCTCATCATGCTCATCTTTTTTTCTGTGACTATTTTCCTCTTTCCCGAGAAAACAAGCATGGCTGGTTTATTAAAAGTGTTATTGAAAGTTTTTTTTTTTTTTTACCTTAACCTTGAATGAGGTGACTTTTTAATGAGACTCAGTGAGCACAAAACTCTCCTGTTCAAGATGCGCTATTAATTTAAACTCGGGTCATGTACCCTGTCTGTGTGGCAGAGTATCCAGCTGAAAACAACACTGCTTCTTTTCCATTCCACTCTCATTTCCCCCTTCTCTCTCTCTCTCTCTCTCTCTCTACTGCCCCTTCCATTCGCTTTTCCTCTCTTTTCTTGATTTGCCTCTTTGCTTTACCTGCCAAAAGCCCATTTAGCAAGGTACACCAAAGGACAGTGTGAATCTGAAAACAAGCCAACGTAAGGCTGAAGAAATAGAGAGTTGTGTCCTTGACATATAAAACGATTGATGGTAATTGGAGGAGAAGAGATGCTGTCTCTTAATCAAATGTCTCCTATGATTGTACACACCTAAACTGTAACATAGAATTCCTCCAGTGAAATAAAGATCTTCATACACTCTGAAAAAAAAGCACAACAGCTTGTCACTAGGGTAGCACCCTTAAAGGGACATCTTCGTACCTTACATATCACTAAAGGGTGCCTATTTGTATTTATTTGTCATATTATTAGTATTTTCTAAAACAGTTACTTCCGGTTCTTGTTTCTGACTGGTCAACATCTGTATTTTATTCACAATAAAGCATCCAACAGTTCTGTGTTTTTCATAGCAGCATAAGCATCAATATAGCATCAAAACTGTTCCATGTATTATGTATTTCAGCTATATTAACTATTGTTATGTAATGAATTTATGTAATGAATTAATTTTGAGGCCACACCCTTCCCACAAAGTTGCTGATGTATGCACGACGTGTCTGTTTGGAAGCCCAAAGTTTCCGAACTGTGGAGGGAATAGGCTATTACTGTATGTATTAGTTTTGTTTTTCTAGTATGATACTGTATGCCCATCAGTTTACACTCCAATGACGGTTGCAAACTCTTAACTGTGCTACGAATCAGTCTGTTTAAAAAAAACAACAGACGTTTTCTGATGGTGATAGATAAGCAGATGTACAGTATGTATATGAGAAAATATATGGTGTTAAAACATGAAATGACACAGTGGATCAGAACAATCCTATTCTCTGTTTTTATTTGAGCTCCATAAGATTGCACCTAGGAACATTCTTTTGCCATTTGCTGTCACTGTCAGGAACTATTTTTTTAAAGTGGAAAAGCAGCATTTAATGAATTTTAAAAAAGTAACATATCAATAAACTCTGTTTTGCATCGTGCCTGACAACACCCTTTATCCGTGACTTATTCACAGTACAGCATGACCTCTCACACCTTGTTGCTTACATAAAGTAATAATTTGCACTCATGAACCATTTAGGTGTAACTAAGGTTTCATTTTGAGGGTACTGCCCCAATGAAAATGTCTTTTTTTTCCTGAAAGAAACTGACCTCCATGTGTCTTATTGTTATTTTTTCTCTTATCTTTCTCTACTAGTATTGAAGAAAAGGAGTCATAGACCTGCTTCAAAACTAATTTCAATTAAGAATCAATTAAGATAAACAATACCCATGACCATTTCAATGGAATAAAGGCAATGAAAACACATTTCTTACAACCATAAGAAAGCACTGGAGGCCTATAAGAACACTGCAATTTGCATTATAAAAAATCTCTCCCCAATGCAATTACTGTAGAGTTATTTTAGAAGTGTGAGTGTTATAAACATTACAGTGCCATTTAATCCAGATCCAGAGTCCATCTCTGAATGGGTTGGTAGAAACGAGTATCTGAATTGGGGCCGTGATTCTCTCTGTGGCGTGGGGAATAGTGAAGATTGGGTGCTAGAGGTCAGGTAAATTCACCGGCCGATTTTGAAATGCATCCTCAGGATGAAGAGACCCTGAAAGATGACAGGTCTGTTTCTGTGCTTGTTGATGGAATAAAACATCTAGACACTTTCCTGAACTATATGAGAATTTTAACACATTTATAGCGATATAACATTTCCGAGAAAGAGTTTATGAATTATATTGGTTATCTACCTCAGTAGCTCCTTAGATCTGACCCTAAACCAAGGCATAGCACTGAATAAAGAAAGTCATGTAACAAACTATCCCAGAGAGTTACTTTGAAATGCTTTTGGTTAAAAAATAAATCCATGTAGTTCCAAAGAATCCATAAACCTTTTACATGTGGTCACCATCCATGACCACTGCTTGTCTGAAGCTCGTAAGTTGAGAATGACTTTATGCTTAACACTTCAAGAATGTAAAAATAACAGAGTGGGTAATTACATATATTTTAATCAAATATGTTTAGGATAATGTCCCAGTATTTTAGTTATCACACAAATATGTCCATTAGGTTTAGACTTTTATTATCATATGTGTGCATGAATAATCTCTGTAAGTATTTGTTAGGACTTCATACAGCAAGTAAAATAATGATTTTTATTTATTTATTAAATAAAATGGTATTAGGAACATAGTCATAACACTTTCATAAATATAGCAACCTATACAATTTTCTGTATTTATAATATAGCTTTTTGCTAACTGTAATTAAGGCTGTTGGATGTTGAATGTCGTAATTATACCTATATAAATATTCTGAGAATAATAAAATGTGTAATTATATAGCAGTTAGTTTCGATTTTCATCCTTATTAAAGTTGTCTACAGTAATACCAGGCCAAAAATGATTAAACAAGTCCAATCATAAGTGAATAGAGTCCCCTACCCTCCCTGGATCATATTGAATTAATAATTCAGAATCCAGGTCACTTGGCACTGGTTATTTTTAACGTCACCAAAATCCATTTTCACACCACACTTAGTTAAGGCGGTAGAATTAGTATGGAGTGTAAGCATTTTTAGCACCTGGGTCAAGCATATAAACTCTTATTTAACATAAAAGATGTTGGATATCCATAAAAGGCAGAAATTTAAATGTGTATAAATCTCCCAATCTGAATAAAACACTAATGCATGCTATCATCGCTCAGTATACAGTTCTGCATGTTTGCTTTAACCCTCTGGGGTCCGAGGTCATTTTGGGGCCCTTGAGATGTTTTGACATGCCCTGATATTTGTGCTTTTTTCAGCTACTTAAAACATACTATTGACCAACATGTATTTTTTTTTGTATTCAGCACAAACTGTGCTACAATAATATGTGACCAAGATGGATGTACATGTTTGCATTTTTTAGAAAAAAAATATTATGCGTGGTTAGTACGTTTTGGGAAAAAAAATGTAGCTTAAATAAGGCCTTAAAACCCACACTAAATAGTCCTGAATAAGACTTTTGAGTAATCAGTCTTGTAGGCTAGAATATTTACTTCAAAATTATGTGAAAATCATTCTGCTTACTCATTCACAGAAAACAATATATTGATTTAAAATTTTCAAGACATGTTTTGTGATCGAGGGTCTATATGCGAGGGAGTGGTAATGGCCATGAATATTGAGTGAGTCTCACCTGAGAGACAAAGGGCCCTCCCCTATGGGGCCCTAATGGCCCATCAGTGTGACTGTGACTGTGAGGCAGGTCAGAGAGAATGTGAGGACATTGAAAAAAAGGGTTTTTTTAAATTATTTGTGTTTTATTTACAACACAGTATAATCAAAACATACATAATGAAGGTCAAAGACACATTATTGTGCACACTGATCTAACCACAGAGATGTGAACTGACAACAGATTCTGTTCAACAAGTGAAACAAGTAAATCATACCTGATATTTATTTTAAGTGTTTCTACTTCTTTCCATGGATTCAAGAAGAAAAAAACATAATCAGTAGAAAAGGAGCTTGTTTTAACATAGAATATCAGTGTAGTTGAACATCTGATGTTGGTTCAGCGCTCTCAGAGGAAAACAGTTTGAAGAGACATCAGGATTCATCTGGTGCTGGTATCTGATTCAATAAAATACAAACAAAAAACATTTGTGAGCATGTTAATATCAGGAACATCTGTATATATATATATATATATATATATATATATATATATATATATATATATATATATATATATATATATGTATTGTAGCCATAGACTCACACATGCTTTGTACTATCATAAAAAAGAGAAAGAAATCTTATATCTGAGAAACTAATTATTATTGTTTAGCACGTTATTAAAATCTATTTCTGAACAGAGTAGGCTATTAATAATAAACATGTACTAAACATACTTAGACTCGTAGCATTCATCATGTTACAGTGTACACTCATATTACTTTTATTGTTTTATATAGAGCATGAAAACATCATCGCGCCGTAAGAAATTTAAATACAGTGAATTGCCCCTCATATTCAAAATGTTTTACACGATTTCAAACATTGTAGTCAGGAATTATAGTTTGGGAAAAACCCAACTATGATTTTGTAGTCATATAGTCTAGTATGTATGATTTTATAGTAGCCTATGACATGACTCTCATGACACAGACTCAAGCATGCTTTGTACAATAAAAGGATGTACTTTGTACTATAAAAAATGATATTTTATATCTGAGAAACTAATTATTATTGTTTAGCATGCTATTACAATATATTTGTGAACAGAGTATTAATAATAAACATGGTCTAAACATTCTTAGACGCGTAGCATTCATCATGTTGTAGTTTGGGAAAAACCCAACTAACTGTTTAAATCTGTTCAAGTTATGACACAATAACACCGTAACTAATGCAAAAAAGAAACATAACTTACTCATCAGATCGATCTCCTCTTCTGGATGAAATCGTGTTCTTCTTTCGAGGGAAATCCTTTATTTACTCAGCGTGAACAGTAACAGTAGCGCGATGAGGACCTCCGCTCTTTGTTTGTTTTGGGCGTTTACACTCGCGCACGCACCACGTGGCTATTTACATATGAACGGCGCGAGGAGCGCGAGGGCGTGAACTCATTAGAGATAATGAGTCAGACGGGAAAGATTGAACATCGTGTTGGTTTCATACGGATTACTTCATCACAGAATGTTTGTTTTCGATAGGACTTGCTTCATTTCGAAGTAGACACTTCAGGCTTTCTATAGATATAACTCCCATGTCTCTGTGTTGAGTATTCGCTGAGTTACAGTTCATATTAGTGACGCGTTTCTCAAAACAGTTTGCGGAGACGGAGAAGACAGAGAGCGCACCCTGTTTATTTTCTTATTTCTCCAAAAGCACAAAGTTGTGTTGTTATTGTGAGTGTACTCAAAAAAAAGTAGACACTTAACAGTTTCGATTGATGTATAACACTTATTTGTGTGACCAAAATCAACAGAGTATTTTTAGTGTCTTTTGCACTGATCTTAAAAAAAACGATCTGGTATCGCCGGCGATACAGCCGACCCCAGAGAGTTAATCACCATAGAATGGGGCTTCGCATTCACTGCTGTTGTTGTGCATCCTCACAGACTGAACCTCTTGGGGAATGAGGCACTGTGTGAGTGGTGGGAGGGTTAAAATGGATTCCTCATAAAGATGTCAGCCTGTAGGCTTCAGTCAAAGCGTCTTGCTGTGGGAGGGGTGAAGAGTCAGATGTGCTCAGCACCTGGTGTGTTTCCTGTGGCTCGGAGTAAGAAGGAAATTTTCATCAGGCACAAGCACAAAATGTAATCTGTGCTAGAGTGTTGCTTGCTAGTTGAAGAAAACTGTAGAATTAAATAAATGTTTACATTTTATTTTATCTTTCTGTGTGACACTGTACTGGTGCAATTGGCATCCGAGGGTTTCTCATCTCCATTGAAACGTGTTTTATGAATGCTTTAAATCAACAAGCTCCTTCTAAATGACTGCTGAGTGAAACAGTTATGTCTAAAAGCATGTTTTTGTAAGACAGAAGTAAAAATCCCATTTTTTTCCCTTAGAGAAATTGTTTTTTAACGATAACTTATAAACGTTTAAGGACAAACCTATTGTGAGCTGCAAAGTTGTTAATCGATGGCATATGCTTTTGTTGTTTGCATTATTTAGAAATATTTTGTAAATAATTGTTTAAAAGAGGAATGCCTGGTGAAAACAACCATTACCATGATTCTGCAAAAAAAAAATAAAAAAGGTTTATAATTCTTCAGCACAGTTACGTAGCTCTCTTGCATACTTATGTTAAAGTCGCTTATAAAGTCGCTTTGGATAAAAGTATCACTATTTATGAGGATTGTATCCTCTTTGAATAATATCAGTCTTTAAAAGCAAGATATTTAAAATGTACTTGCAATAGTTTCACTTTAGCACAATCAAATATACTTCAGTTTATCTTTAGTTGGACTTCAGCACTACTTCCAGACAATCAAAGTGCATTAAGTACAAAAATAGGTACAACTGCAAGGTATGTAAATATGTAAATATATTTGTATTATTCTTAGCATGAAATAAATGTATTTCAAATACATTTTAGTATTATTTAGTATTTTGTTTTTAGTATAGTAGTTAGTATTTTTTTCACTAGGGTCAGAGATTTCCTTATATTTGATGTTGTCTGATTGACCTGCTCAGTTATTTATTAATTAAATTATTATTATTAATACATATACTTAAATGAATGTTGTTTGTGTGTGTTTATTATAACTGTTAATCAGGAGCGCCGTAACAGGAGGGAAGGTTAGGACGATTCCAATGGCCCTGTGAGGGTGAGGGGGCCCAGAACGTGATTTTTACCAAGGGGGACCAATATATCGACTAGTGAAGATGACCTAGGGCAGGGGTCACCAAACTTGATCCTGAAGGGCCTGTGTTCTTCCGAGTTTAGCTCCAACTTGCCTCAACACACCTCCCTGGAAGTTTCAAGTATACCTAGTAAGACATTGATAAGCTGCTTCAGGTGTGTTTGATTAGGGTTGGAGCTAAACTCTGCGGGACACCGACCCTCCAGGACCATGTCTGGTGACCCCTGACCTGGGGCATCAGTGTTAATATTACAAAAATATTGTGCTAGGCTAATTGATTTGTAATGGTCTGGACAGTTTTTAAGCTTTAATTATGTTATATTAATGTGATCATTTTGTCGGGGTTAATATTCGAATAATGTTCACAAAAATAATGATCCCTTATACTGTATATTGTCTTCTCGTTATACACTATTGTCGCTAACAATGACTAACAATCTTAAAACAAGTGTTTTATTTAGACTGAACCATGGTAATCTTATCGCTGAAGTGTTTCTCTTTAGTGTGGTGTACCACGGGAGCCTCTTGTCTTCCCTACAGTGAAAAAAATAGACTTCAGCTATTACTCTTTAATTATGTTTCCTTTTAATCAACCTCAGGAGCCAACAAGCACAGGCCGGCCAGGGTGCGCAGACACTCTTCAGAGATAACAAATGGTTTTGTCGACCTGATTTAGGAGCTAGTGGCAGGCAGAACGCGTTTTATCCAGACAGACGTCGGAGTGAGGAACGGGGGTAATTAATATGGAATGCTGATGAGAATTCTGACAAGTTCTAATAAAAGAGGCAGAGTGGTTTGATAAGACTTGAGTGCCCAGGAGTAATTACAGAGCTTTAAACAGTGTGTAGAGTAGAGTTTAGTGTGGGACTGTCTTCATGTTTAATAGAGACAGAATCTTCACTTGACCCTCCCTCCGCCATTGACAGGCCATTTATTACAGCCGGCTTTCTGATTCAGCATGCCAATATCAGCACTCCACTGCATGGCTAATGTCTTTTAGCAAGACTTTCTGAGTAGATATGAGGTCTTTTTGCAGACTTTATTTTGCTCTAGTTTGTTGATTCTTTTTGGCTCTTTTATGGATTATGACAGTAATGACAGCTGTGAGGGCATACCGACAGGAACAGAGAAAGACAGATAATAAAGCAAATGTGTGGGTTATAAAGTGATCTCAGAGGCTTGAAAAAGGAGAAAAAAATATGAAACATTTCTCTACTGTCGACGTAATAAATGTATGTGGTAATGAAAAAGGGAAAGGCAAAATGAGAGCTCTAATTCTCACTCTCTCTTTTTTTCCCCTTTCAGGGACATTTGTCTTTCCCTTGTGCTTTATCAAAGGACAGCTGCTAAAGAGTCCCTTGGCCATGTGCGCACACACACACACATTGGCACATGTACAAAGCTCTGTAATCTTTCTTCTTGTCACCTAAGAGCTCCCTTTCAGTCTCGTCTCCATGGAGACAGCAAACTGTTTTGTGTCACAGTTTGTGTTCTGGTCGGTTCAGCCTCAGCAGTCTGTGTGTTCGCATCTAATCCTGCCTCATCTCTCTAGAGCTGATGTCCACAATAATTACATGAACTTTTGTTATTTTCTTTATGCATCCACCATATCAGTGGTCAGCAGGGAGACCTGTCTGTTTCATTCTTATGTACTCCAGAGATGATTGAGAAGAAGGTGGCACTCAGTGATGAGTGACTCAGAATCAGAATGAGCTTTTATTTCCAGACATGTTTACACATGAAGAATTTGTTTTCGTGACAGAAGCTTCCACAGTGCAACAGAATGACAGAACAAAAAACACAGATAATACAAAGAAGAATAAAAAAAAAATAGAACAATTAAATGAGGAATAACAATATACAAATTGACAATTGTATATACAGGTATATTACAATAGACAGTTTTGTATGTACAGGTGCAAATTGAAATTTAGACTAAGTATGTGTGTTAGATAAATAAGTCTATAAATAGTGTGTGTTCCACAATTATTGTCAAGTGTTCATGAGATGGATTGCCTGAGGGAAGAAACTGTTCCTGTGCCTGGTCATTCTGGGGCTCAGTGCTCTGTAGCGCCGACCAGACAGCAACATTTCAAAGAGGGAGTGTGCTATTTTGCCAGCCCTTTTGCTCACTCTGGATAAGTACAGTTCTTGGAGAGCAGGGAGGGTTGTACCAATGATTCGCTCAGCAGTCCGGACTACCCTCTGTAGTCTTCTGATGTCAGATTTGGTAGCTGAGCTGAACCAGACAGTTATTGAAGTGCAGAGGACGGATTAAATGATGGAAGAGTAGAACAGTTTCAGCAGCTCCTGTGGCAGGTTGAACTTCCTCAGCTGGGAAGGAAGTACAACCTCTGCTGGAACTTTTTCACAATAGAGTCTATGTGAATGTCCCACTTCAGGTCCTGGGAGATGGTGGTGCCCAGGAATCTGAATGACTCCACTGCAGTCACAGTGCTGTTCATGATGGTGAGTGGGGGGAGAGCAGGGGGGGGGGGGGGGGGTTCTCCTGAAGTACACGATCATCTCCACCGTTTTGAGCGTGTTGAGCTCCAGGTTGTTAAGACTGCACCAGACAGCCAGCTCCTTAACCTCCTGTCTGTAAGCAGACTCGTCACCGTCCTGAATGAGGCTATAACTGTGGTGTCGTCTGCAAACTTCAGGAGCTTGACAGAGGGGTCTTTAGATGTGCAGTCGTTGGTGTACAGGGAGAATAGCAGTGGGGAGAGAACACAGCCCCGAGGGGCACCAGTGCTGATGGTGCGGGTGCTGGATGTGTGCGGGTGCCTCACTAGCTGCTGCCTGTCTGCAGGCCCGGAGTGGCCATCGGGAGAACCGGGAGAATTCCCGGTGGGCCGCTCTGCCCAGCTCATAAATTGGGCCGGTGTTCTGACGATCTGTCCTACCCGCTCAGGATGTGCTACCAGTAGTTCAAGCTGTTGTGCAAATCTAACGACATGAGCTTCTTTATCAGAATGAACTACCATCTTAATAAATGATAATAAATGATGCAGAAACAGAGGTAGTACAACTTGTCAGCTATACATGTCTATCAGAATGAACAAAATATCACATATTTAATGTAAAAGATTCGACGTACAGTGAAAAAGTATTTTATTTAGTAAATCAAGGACTTGTCAAAACCGCATGCTTTTTTGAAAAAGCATCCTCGTGATAACGTTAGAAAATTCGTTTTTGTTGTTATAAGTTATTAGACAATGAAGAAATTATTACATATTTACTGGGAGAGATTCAATTTAACCCAAAAACACAACTTTATTTAAGCTAAATTGATTTTACTTAAGTGCTCGTTCACAACTCCGACAGGGTAGCTCAAATTTATGGGCGGGTCTTCAGATAGAGGATTTCCAACTGTAGTAGGGTACTGCGCATGCGCTTTGGGTATGGGTAGCTCATTCTGAGAGGTAGCACAGATTGTTGGAACACCGGCAGACTCGCCTGTTTTTTTTTTTTTGTTTTTTTTTTACATGCACAGAATAACGTATAATGTGTGACTGATAACTAAGCTAATAACACTAGATTTGAATTAAACATTAAAATGTGTCGTTTTCTGTTGTCAGAGCGCTCTCTCTCTCTCTCTCTCTCTCTCTCTCTCTCTCTTCCTCTACACAAGCGCGTGTCCTAGTTCGTTGCCATGGAGACAAACCGAAACCATTAATGCTGTGATGTGAGTTAGCGAGAGTGCGCTAATCGCGGGAAGAATAAAATGGATAGAAAAAAAAGATGCCTGGAGGAGCTGAAAAAGCCAGGTTAAAAAAAAGAAAGGCATTGGAGGATGACGCGGCCAAATGTGCCAAACTGACAAATATTTTTTCAAGAAGACAAACGAGCACACGTGATGGCGACTCAAGGTACAGTGACAGTTATGCATTTGACAAACGCTTCTATCCAAAGTAACTTACATTGAAGGAATTTTTTTTTATTCAGTTTAGGTTTTTTTCTATTGATTGTTTGTTTCAATTAAATGTAAGTTATTTTAGCCTGTTGACTTATTTTAAATGTTATTGTGGTTTAATAAAGATAAGCCTGATGCTGTATTCATGCTAATGGGCACAGAAAAGGAAATCCTCATGTCGGCAACCGACGTCACTGCGCAGTGCATTCTGGGACGTAAACAAGAGGGCGCCGCCATATTGTGAGGCCACATCGGGCGAGACTTAAAACAGCCACATGAAAAACAATGTTGAAAAGTCGATTAAAAGAACAAAATGTACTATACAGAGACAAACTTCTAACGGACGCAAGAAAACGGTACCTGGAAAAGATGGCCAACCACCCGCACCTATATTTTTGCCTGATTTTGATTTAGATAACCGCACCCGATCGTCACATTCAGGGTTCATACGGTCATGAAAAACCTGGAAAAGTCATGGAATTTTAAAACGGCAATTTCCAGGCCTGTAAAATTTTGGAAAAATAAATAAACCCAGAAAGTTTTGGAAGTGTCATGTTTCACAATTCCTGTAAAATTTTGGAAAAATAAATAAACCCAGAAAGTTTTGGAAGTGTCATGTTTCACAATTCCTGTAAAATTTTGGAAAAATAAATAAACCCAGAAAGTTTTGGAAGTGTCATGTTTCACAATTCTATGTACAGTAGAATTATGCTTAATCAGGTCCCGAATTTCGGTGTGGGATTGCGCATATATTCCCGCAGCTTTCGACTTTAAAATGAGGGAAATTCCTACAAAACCTTCAATATAGCGTGTAGGTTAGATAAATTCACACAGCCAGTCATTTGAAAACAGCGTGAGTGATTCAGCTGCACTGTGTCCTCTCTCTCTGACCTTCTCTTCACATCTGCTGCACGCTGCGATACAAGACTTTAGCTCGCGTTTCGGTAAAGTTGACAGAACTGTCAATTGCCTAATCGGTCATTGTTGCATCATCACAGAAATGTATTATTTGCACGTCTTTTTAAGTCTTCTGGTACTCGCGCGCTCCAGAGGCGCTTTTCTGTGCACTGCAGTCACATCCAAAGCGCGCGCTGCGAACAAACAAACACAGCTGTGGCCAAATACACACAAAATAACGTCAAAATTGTCGTCCTGACGAGTATCCCCATAAGCATTGTCGGTTTTGTCTTAAGGTGCGAAAGAAAACGCATATGTATAAATATATGGATCCGTGAAACAGGTCTTGTGACAGCAGCCTAATAAAGCTGTGCCGTCTGTCATTAATGTTAATCAAACAACAAAAGACAGAAGAAATCCCTCACTGCTCTTGATTAATGTTTTGTTGAATAACTTTAATATGTTGATTTATACTTTATTCAATTTCTGTATCCTATTTAAAACACGTTCATATTACAACTTCCTCGGCGCGTCGCAACAAGTGGCCTCACAAAATGGCGATTTTTCCCATCAGCCACCGCGGCGCTAGAGCAGTGACGTCACGCCCCCATCCCCTATAGACAATGAGACAGTAATAAACAAAGTTGCAGAAACCAGTGCACTGCTTAGGCGGTTGTTGATGCTGTAAGGCTTTGCCATTTTCAGTTCTGAGCATAAACCAAAACTTGTGAAGAATAGTAGGAGGCCTTTCTTTCTTTCTTTTGAGATGCTTACTGATTTTCCATTTAGTTATTGATGACTGCTTGGCAGCTTTCAATTTTGAATTTAACTTTTTTTTATATAATGTTACTGTTGTATGTTTTGTAGCAGAAATGTTTCATATAATTTATTTCATTATTTTATTTATTACATTGACATGGATATAAAAAAAAACAATAGTGCAAAAAGTATATTTCTTACTGCACTACTTTATTTTTGTTTGAATGCAAACCATTTTTTTCATAATGTAACAGTTGGACTCTTTGTTGCAGAAAACTCAGTATGTGATTTGTTATTGATATTTATGGAATTATCTACATTATTCATATTTTTTATTGAAACATGTCAAAAATAAATATAACAGGATAGTAAGAACAGATCTGTCACTTCATTTATCCAGATTCCACCAAGGTGGGAGGGGGTTGGATGGGGATAAGTGGTGGGCTGGTCTTGAGCATTACACTCCCGGGCTGAAAATGGATCCCACTCCGGCCCTGCCTGTCTGTCAGGAAGCTGTTGATCCACTGACAGACAGAGGTGGGCACAGAGAGCTGAGGTAGTTTGGACAGGAGGAGGTTTGGAATGATAGTGTTAAAGGCCGAGCTGAAGTCCACAAATGGGATCCTCACATAAGTCCCTGGTCTGTCTAGATGTTGCAGAACATAATGCAGTCCCATGTTGACTGCATCGTCCACAGACCTGTTTGCTCTGTAGGCAAACTGAAGAGGATCCAGTAAGGGTCCAGTAATGTCCTTCAGGTGGGCCAGCACCAGTTTTTCAAAAGACTTCATGACCACAGACGTTAGAGCCACAGGCCAGTAGTCATTTAGTCCTGTAATTTTGGATTTCTTTGGGATGGGGATGATGGTGGAGCGTTTGAAGCATGAAGGGACTTCGCACAGCTCCAGTGATCTGTTGAAGATCTGTGGGAAGATGGGGGCCAGCTGGTCAGCACAGGATTTCAGACAGGCTGGTGTAACACAATCTGGGCCTGGTGCTTTTTTCCTTTTCTGCTTCTGGAAGACCTGGCGCACATCATCTTCATTGATCCGAATTGCAGGTGTGGAGGAGAGGGGGGTTGCTGGAGGTGTTAATGGTTGTGTGGAGAGGTGTTCAGGGCAGGTGTTGGGTGTTTTTTCAAACCTGCAGTAGAACTCATTCAGATTGTCTGCCAGTTGTTGATTCTCCACAGTGCTGGGGGATGGTGTCTTGTAGTTGGTGATCTCTTTCAGACATTTCCACACTGATGCTGAGTCACTGGAAGAGAATTGAATCCTTATTTTTTCAGAATAATTCCTCTTTGCCATTCTGATCTCCTTTTCCAGTGTGTATTTGGCCAGTTTATACAAGACTTTGTCCCCCTTCCTGTTAGCATCATCTTTGGCCTGACGGAGCTGTCTGAGTTATCTTCACAGAAACTGACATAAGATGTTACAGTCTCTGTGAGCTCGTCCAGATCGTTGGCAGCAGCTTCAAAAACACTCCAATCAGTGAGGTGGAAACTCGCTGGAAACTCATTGACTCTATAGGTCAATGGATGGAATCACACTGAGCAATGAAAGACTGTGAATCACATGCTTCAGCATCACACCTCTCTTCCTCTTTTGTCATTTAGCATATTATCCATCTGTTATTATTTTTATATCTCATTCCGCTGACACTTCTCTTCTTTCTTTTACAAATGTTCTGTGCCTTCCTGTTCCTCTCCTTTGCCAACTGATCCAACTAAGTATGAAAGTAAATGACACATCATTATTATGAAGAGGGATCATTTAAATGATCAAATTCAACAGCAAAAATATATAGAGTGTTGACATTAGTGATGCAAAGTTATTTCCGCGAACCAGTTCTTGTCGGACAGATCGGCTCATTGAACCGGTTCAAAAAGCCGATTCATCGGTTCCTGACATCATCAAGCAATACGCATTTATTTTCTAACAACTCAGTGCCATGTTGTATCAATGAAAATTTCAAAGAAGTCATTTGTGTCAACACATATTGAAAAATTTCAAAAATAAAGTTATTTGTATGAAAGCATTTGCTGATTAATGGTGTTTGTGGTCAGTTTTCATTCGCGGATCCTTTATGTCAGATACGACTGACTGACCAATATTGACTAGCCTACAACTTGAATAAGATTCCTAAAAGTTTCACAGCTACAGCACACATTACAGACAATTTATGCGCAAATGCATATTGATATGTTCTACATGTCTACAGTTTAAAGTCTTATAAACTCCTTGATTTTGCTTAAGGAACTTTAAATATAATATGCATGCACAATAAACTGTTGTAAAATTAATTTACATCACTCGACAGAAAAGTTTTTGCAGATTTTAATAAAATGTAAATCAATAACAGTCATAAGCATATTTCCAGTATGCGCCTCAGGCTTGCACAGTATTGTCAACTCACTCATCAGAATCTTCGGTAATCCTCGACAAACTTCGCTACGGCTCATTCAGTTCTTATTGAGTCCTCGGTAATCATCGACAAACTTCGACAGTTGGTTGAACCGGCTCATTCGGTTCTTTTTGAGTTGGACGTGCTACTTCGGCTGTGAATCCTGCATCATCAACCTGCATCCTGCATCGACTAAAGTTCGATTCAGTTCAATTGTGTGAACCGGCTCAACCGGTTACTTCCTGAGAACTGGCTCAAAAGAACGATTCGTTCAAGAACCGAACATCACTAGTTGACATACAGTTTTCTATGGAAGCCCGTTTCCGCCACTGAATCAAAATAAAGAAAAAAATAACTGCAAATTTTTTACTCACAATTCTAAAATTTTTCTCGGAACTGTCCTGCGACTTAACGCACAATTCTGATTTTTTATTTTTTTTTTTAAATCAGAATTACGTTATATAAACTCACAATTGCTAGTTATAAATTCGGAATTGCAAGGTATAAACTCAAAGTTGCAAGAAATAAATTTTGTATCTTTTACAAACAATTATCGAGTTTGTATCACGCAGTTCTGGGGAAAAAAAGTCAGAATTGTGAGATAAAAAGTCAGAATTACCTTTTTTATATTTTATTCAGTGAGGGAAATGGGCTTCCATAGTTTTTCTCTACACTGGGATTTAGTGGTGGGATTCTTCTGCATGTTACATCATTACGAAAGTAGGTGGCATCAAGTGGCTGTGAACTGAGTCAATGATTCGTTCACTAATTGAATTATTTACTCAACCAATTCAGTCAACAACAGTGAATCATTTAGGAACGAAACAAATGAGTCAATTAGACGTTTACTCAACCGATTCATTCAGCAATAGGCTTACCTAACGCCACAACTGTGTGTTGCCCAGAGATGCGAAATGGTGGATTTTGTGTTGGTGAAGCAAATTATACTGGTGATACTGATCCTAAAATGCAAGTTGCTTAATAAATACTAACTTGTTTTTTGAATTATAGCTACAGTATATAGAGCTGTTGCATGCCCTAAAAGTGATAGCCATCCAGTGTCGAACCAAAGCATATGTATTATAAATAAGGATATTTCAAAGCTTGTTTACTACTCAAATTAGAATTCCCACTAATTAGAAGTCTGTCTTAAATGGCTCATTGTCTGCTTTCTCGAGTTGCATTTCGATATCGATCAGCAGAAACTTGATAAGCTGTACAAACCGCTTTTATGAATTCCCTCACCCATGTCAGTGACTTTCCATTCCAATAATGCAGTTTTTTTTGCCCCCACAGGTTGTCTGTTTGAAAATGAGGTATGCGAGTCGTACGAAGTCTGCATCAACGGTGAGTCATTAAAAGATTACATTTTGCACTTTCACCATTTACAATAAATGGTTCTCATTAAAACTGCAAAAAGCTAAGTCTCTTCCAAGCTGTCACTCTGCTACCCACTATGTGACTGTCTTTCATTTTACGGCTATAAATGATCTTGTGTTAGGATCCTTTTTCTGGGGACATGTGTTTCTATCAAACTGACAAATTCTCTTTAAAAGTCTGCAAAACAAGATTATGATGGAAATAAAGGTGTGTGTAGAACATTTAATTTTAGTGAGAAATTAAATGTTAGATTAATATGAAGGTTTATTTATTTACAGTGTTTAGTTGTTTTAAACTTGGGGCCTGTACCATGAAGCCGCATTAGCTGGCTAGCCAGGTAAATTTCAGTTTAGTTTGCACCAATCCTGGGTTTCAGGTACCATGAAAGTGGCTTGGCTTTTAGCTGTGTTCATTGCCATAGTAACTTACACTCCATGGCTAACCTGCTCCGGGGCAGGTTATGTTCTGAGTTAGATCTCAAACTGAAATTGGACCAATCAGATGTGAGCAAAGTGACATGTCTGACACAAAAAAAGTCACTCCCTCAGTTTCTCTCACTCCAAATTAAAGGTCACTAGTTGTAAAAAAAAAAAGATTGTCTGGCTTTAATGATAATTACTTAGAGTTATTTTATATAATTATATGATTTATATTATTATTATTAATCCATTACACACAAGCAATTTTATTTTGACAGTTATTATAAATAATTTATTTTAAACGAATGTAAATATATATATATAGATCGCATGCAATATAAATAAGCTGTAGAATGAATAGATAATGCTTTAAAAAGGACTACGTGACCTCAAAGAAAGTTGATGATCAGCATTACGGTACCAACAAAGGATTGGAGTGATTTGGTTGTGTCAACTCGATACTAATCCTGTAACTCTGAATTTGTTCATCTACCATCATGGTACAGGCCCCAGGGGTGTCAAACTCAGTTCCTGGAGGGCCGCAGCCCTGCATACTCACTAAAAAACGTACCCTAGTAACCCAACCATGGGTTGGTATAGCACCTTCCCATCTATGGGTTATTTTAACTCAATGAATTGTGTTAAAATCCAGTTGGGTTAAAAATTACCCAATAGTTGAGTTAATTTATATTAATTCAGATCAGTATTTTCTTTTTCTTTTTTTTTTTTTTTATAAAATTACTTAATTACATTATAAAACTACTGTTTTCAGATACAGATTTATAAGTATGCAAATAATACATTAACAAATATATTTTGAAATGTAAAACATTTTTAGTAAGTACTGTAAATTCATGTTTACAAAATAAATGTACAAGAACATGTAAAAATATTAAATTCAAAACACAAGTGTGCACATACAACTAACCTTTTCAAGATGTACAGTGAATTCAAAACCAACAAATGTGTCTCAATTCATTCATATCAAAACATACACAAATGTGCAAATAGAGTACACAAATAAAACTAACATACAAACATATCAATAAAAATCATGTTATACAGTTCTCAACTGCATACACAATCTTTACTTGTCACAATTTCTGAAAGCTGACACTCAAACAGCAGAAGCACACACAAAATCCGCAAAACCATACACTAATTCTCAGCCTTTGACTCAGTTTTCAATTTCATAAAACACTTTTTGCAAAACACAACGTAACAATTTAACAGGAATTAATATTATGGCAAAGGTGTTTGCTTTTGAAATGTGTTTGTAAGCTGGTCTGTTATATAACGTTATATACTGGATCGACAAGTTAAATGGTCTGTGTGGCGCGGTTCAAATGAACACCACTGCATTTACCGTTTCCCATATACAAATGTGAAAATCACTTGTGCGACCAAACAAACTGTAGTCAGAACAGGTCTGCAACGCTAGTCTTTGTTAATTTTTTAAATTACTGTTAGCAACCTAACCGGGACAGCTGTAGTTAGGCTCTTTATTTACAATTGAGCTCATTCTCCAGGGAACATAAAGGGAACTACAACTTCGTTTAAAAATAAAACAAAAAAACAACATTCCATTTTAGAGTGCGTTTAACATTTTTTTACATGTTATAATAGTTATATAGACCTTTTTCCTGAATAACCAATGAGAGGCACCATGATGGATTCTAACTTCCGTTTAGGTGCTCTCCTGTTCTCCATAGAAATCCGTTAAAATGGGGTAAAAAAAAAAAAAAAAGGAGAGAGACTGAGTTGAAACTTTTTCAATATAACTATACTCTTTTTTTACAGTCTATGATAACTACATATAAAAATGTGCAGAGGGTTGCTGTGCTGTTGTTGGCTGCCACAGTAATGGCAGTAAGCTAAGGAATTTCTTTAAAGTACTTGTTTTGCGTATCAGAAAATCTGTCTTGTCAGGCACTGTATATATGGCTTGCAGCGCTTAAGTTAAAATACTGAGTGTGAAATAATAATATATGTTAAAATAATGTTTGCTCTTATCATTCTGTGTACAAAATCCCATGAACTTCACCCCGATCGGGAGCTGTATGTGCACTCATCTGTTTTCAATGCAGCTAGCCTCGCGTCGCTTCATGTCATCTTCCCACTTATTGAACTATGTCTGGTCCTTTACTGCAAAAAGACGGTCATTGCGACACTGTAAAGTGATGAAACAATGGCACCACATGATTTTTTAAAATGACTTTTGGTTCCCATTCAGTCGGTCACGTTCGACGTACGTCGGACTGACCGACGAATAGGAATCTCGCTAGAGAGGCCAATCTACTTCGAGTGTAACTAAAACGAGCCAATGCACATTGGCATGCAATCATATGCAGCAGCTGCTCACCTCGCAGCGCGGGTATATAATGAGCAGCAGGTGCGTTGCATCTTTAGCTTTTCGCTTCGGAGCCGAACAGTGTTCTCTGCTGGAAGTGGTAACTGAAGAGTCTCTGCAGGACGATCTCTTTGTGTGAGGAGTGCGGGCGTACAGCACAGCAGTGGGGTCGATTCTCTCCAGCTTTCCTTTTCTTCTCTTCTCTCTTTTTCTTTGCCTTTTTTGAGCAGAAAGAGCTGCAAGAGCCGTTCTCACGGCTGGTAAACGGGGCGCTTAAACAGCGCGTAAAAGCCGTTTTTACGGCTGGTAAGAGACCGTCGGAGAGAGGGAGAGAGCGCACACGACAGGCTGCACAAATCCCTGTCCGTGTTGCCGCGGCCATTCCCCTGCGTGCTTCAGCACCAGTTAAAAGAGTAAAGTCCCTAAAAGAGCTTGCACAAGTAGAGCTTGCGTCTTTTTAAAGATGACATTCTACTTGTGTGTTTCTGGGTGCGGTCGTTACCTGGCACCGAGGGATGGTCACGAGCGTTGCATCGCGTGCCTGGGCTTAGCGCACGCTGAGGCAGCGTTTGTGGATGAGTCATGTACCCATTGTGGGAGGATGACCATCTCGGAGTTGCGGTCGAGACTCCAGTTCCTGCAAAGGGGTGGAGTTCCAGTGCCGCTGCCTCGTTCCAATCCTCCTCAGAGGGTTGCCACGAGCGGTGGCACTGGTGACCTGAGGATTACAGTGAGTGCGCTTCCTTCGGGGAACCAACCCCCTAGGAACCCTCACTCCTCCTGCACTCCGCAGCCAGTAGAGCTGCCGGGGGAGCGCGGTGGGCCATCTCAAAGGTGTGTACCATCCGTATCCTTCGGCGCTCCTCCCGATGACCAGATGTCGATAGCTGCATCGGAGGGTGAGTCAGACCTTTCTGGAGATGACGCGTCGGCGCAGTTGCCTCCTTCGGGTACGGTAGCTGTGCCCGATACAGATCCGGAAATGATGGCTATGCTTTCCCGGGCCGCCAACAGGGTCGGGCTCGTGTGGAATCCTCCACCGTGTCCCGAGCCCTCAAGGCTGGACGATTGGTTTCTCGGGGTGGCACGAGCTGGTTCTCAGCCACCCACCCCGGTTCCTTTCTTCCCGGAGGTGCATGAAGAGCTCACTGGTACATGGAAGGCACCTTTTACTGCCCGAAACCGTGCCGGTGGGCCCTCCTCCCTCACCACCCTTGATGGCGGTGTGGCTAGGGGTTACACGCGCATCCCCCCTGTGGAGCGGGCCGTTGCTATGCAACTGTGCCCTAACTCCACCTGGCGGGGGGAGCCGTCTCTCCCTTCCCGGGCCTGTAAGCACTCGTCGGACCTTACCGGCAGGGCTTACCAGGCCTGTGGGGAAGCCGCTTCCGCCTTACACGCTATGGCGTTGTTGCAGGTCCATCAGGCCAAGGCACTGAAGGACCTGCACGAGGGTGGTCATGATCCGCAAGTTCTTCATGAACTTCGTACCGCGACGGACCTCGCGCTTCGGGCGACGAAGGTTACGGCGCGGTCAGTGGGTCGTGCGATGTCCACTTTGGTGGTCCAGGAACGCCATCTCTGGCTGTGTCTGGCCGACATGAGGGATACAGCGGTACCCAAATTTTCAATAAAAGAGCAGTTTCCATCATCTCCGGGTCCGAAGAGGGCTCGGAGAGTAGTGGGAGGAGTGAAACCTCTCCACTCTCATCCACCTCTTCTGTCGCCAGCGGACAGCAGCGTGCAGTTCGAGAAGGTCACCCGAGCCTCTCCTGCACCCCCTGTTCGACCGTGGAACCAGGTAAGTGTTGCACAGCACACTCAGACCCCGCTACGGGCCGCCTCCCAAAGAGAGCCCCCCGAGCCGCGTCCCTGCGTTCCACCTCGCTGCCCCACTGCGGGTACGCCTACGGTCCCCTTGGTCCCGCTTGCGCGGTCTCTGCGAGCCTGGTTAGTGCTCCCCAGTCCGTCTCGCTGGCTCATTCGGACCATCAGGCTCGGCTATGCGATTCAGTTCGCCCGGCGTCCCCCCAAGTTCACAGGTGTCCACTTCACTTCAGTGAAAGTGGTCGATGCCCATGTCTTGCGTGCGGAGATCGTAGTCCTACTGGCGAAGGGCGCGATAGAGCCGGTCCCTCCAGCCGATATGAGGTCGGGGTTTTACAGCCCTTACTTCATTGTACCCAAGAAGAGCGGTGGGTTACGACCGATCTTGGACCTGCGAGTTTTGAATCGGAGTCTTCACAAGCTACCGTTCAAAATGCTCACGCAGAAACGCATTTTCGAGTGCATCCGTCCCCGAGATTGGTTTGCAGCGATCGACCTGAAGGACGCGTACTTTCATGTCTCGATACTTCCTCGACACAGGCCGTTTTTGCGCTTTGCGTTCGAGGGTCGAGCGTATCAGTACAAGGTCCTGCCCTTCGGGCTGGCCCTGTCTCCCCGCGTCTTCACGAAAGTCGTGGAGGGAGCCCTTGTTCCCATGAGAGAACAGGGTGTTCGCATCCTCAACTATCTCGACGACTGGCTCATTCTTGCTCAGTCTCGGGAGCAGTTGTGCGAACACAGGGATTTAGTGCTTCGTCACCTCAGCCAGTTGGGCCTTCAGGTCAACTGGGAAAAGAGCAAACTCGCCCCAGTGCAGAGGATCTCTTTTCTCGGTATGGAGTTGGATTCGGTCAAACAGTCAGCACGCCTCACAGAGGAACGTGCTCAGTCGGTGTTGAACTGCCTGAATGCATTCAGAGGCAGGACAGCGGTCCCACTGAAACTTTTTCAGAGGCTCCTGGGGCATATGGCAGCCGCAGCGGCAGTAACCCCGCTCGGTTTGCTTCATATGAGACCGCTTCAGCACTGGCTTCACGGCCGAGTCCCGAGATGGGCGTGGCAACGCAGCACGTACCGAGTGGCAATCACTCTGGAATGCCGCCAAGCCTTCAGCCCGTGGTCAGACCCCTTGTTTCTTCGGGCAGGAGTGCCCCTAGAGCAGGTGTCTCGGCATGCCGTGGTCTTCACGGATGCCTCTGCCACCGGCTGGGGTGCCACGTACAACGGGCATGCAGTGTCAGGGGTGTGGACGGGCCCCCAGCTGCATTGGCATATCAACTGCCTCGAGTTGCTAGCAGTACACTTTGCCCTGAGCCGCCTGAAGGGGCCGTTACGCGGCAAACATGTGCTGGTCCGGACGGACAACACTGCAACCGTTGCGTACATCAACCATCAAAGAGGTCTGCGCTCCCGTCGCATGTCGCAACTCGCCCGCCATCTCCTCCTCTGGAGTCAGAAGCATCTGAGGTCGCTTCGCGCCATTCATGTCCCTGGTGTGCTCAACCGTGCGGCCGACGAGCTCTCACGAGCTGCGCTACCGGGAGAGTGGCGACTCCATCCCCAGGTGGTCCAGCTGATTTGGGGAGAGTTCGGCGAAGCTCAGGTAGACCTGTTTGCCTCGCCAGAAACCTCACATTGCCAGTTGTTCTATTCCCTGTCCGGGGGGACACTCGGTACAGATGCACTGGCGCGCAGCTGGCCCCGGGACCTTCGCAAATATGCGTTTCCCCCAGTGAGCCTACTTGCACAGACCTTGTGCAAAGTCAGGGAGGACGAGGAGCAGGTCCTGCTGGTTGCGCCCTATTGGCCCAACCGGACCTGGTTCCCGGAACTCTCACTTCTCGCGACAGCCCCTCCCTGGCGAATTCCTCTGAGGAAGGATCTGCTTTCTCAGAGACGGGGCACCCTTTGGCACCCACGTCCAGACCTCTGGAAACTCCATGTCTGGTCCCTGGACGGGACGCGGAGGTTCTAGGTGACTTACCCCCTGAGGTACTTAACACCATCGCTTCGGCACGTGCACCGTCTACGAGACGTGCTTACGCCTTGAAGTGGAACCTGTTCGTCGAGTGGTGCGCTTCTCGCCGAGAAGACCCCCGAAGATGTTCGATCGGTGTCGTGCTTTCCTTTTTGCAGCAAGGGTTGGAGCGTAGGCTGTCCCCCTCCACCCTCAAAGTTCATGCTGCGGCTATTTCCGCATGCCACGACCTCATCGATGGTAAGTCTGTGGGTAAGCACGACCTGGTCGTCAGGTTCCTTAGGGGGGCGAGACGGTTAAATCCTCCTCGACCTCCCTCCATACCCTCTTGGGACCTTGCTCTGGTGCTTAGAGCACTCCAGATTGCTCCCTTTGAGCCTTTGCAGTCAGCAGACTTAAAGATTCTGTCTATGAAGACTTTGTTGCTGGTTGCATTGGCCTCCATCAAGAGGGTAGGGGACCTGCAGGCATTTTCGGTCGACGAATCGTGCCTAGAGTTCGGGCCGGGTGACGACCACGTGGTACTGAGACCCCGGCCTGGCTATGTGCCCAAGGTTCCTACCACTCCCTTCAGGGATCAGGTAGTGAGCCTGCAAGCGCTGCCCCCGGAGGAGGCAGACCCAGCCTTGGCTTTGCTCTGTCCAGTTCGTGCCTTGCGACTGTACATAGACAGAACTCGAAGCCTCAGGACCTCAGACCAGCTCTTTGTCTGTTACGGAGGCCAGCAGAAGGGAAAGGCGGTCTCCAAGCAGAGGATGGCCCACTGGATAGTGGATGCCATCGCCTTGGCTTACCAAGCACAAGGCGTGCCCTGCCCGCTCAGGTTGCATGCCCACTCCACGAGAGGCGTGGCATCCTCCTGGGCGCTGGCTCGTGGCGCCTCGCTGACAGATATTTGTAGAGCTGCGGGCTGGGCGACACCTAACACGTTCGCTAGGTTCTATAGCCTTCGTGTCGAGCCGGTCTCCTCCCGTGTTCTAACCTCAGGTCAGAGGCATGGAGAGGTCCCGGCTTAGTGTCGGCTTGCTGCGTTACATACGCTTATTGCTCCAGAGAGTCCCTACAAGGCAGACCCTGTTGAGTCCTCCGATCACCTTCGGCAGCCAGATGTGGCGGAGCATCTGGCGCCAGGCCTTTACTCCGTTGTATCCTTGAGAACCGGATTTAGGCTAGGTTCCGTATGTGTGACCCTACGGGGATCCCATATGGGGTATTCCACGGGTTGCTCCTAAACAAACCCGTGTCTTTCCCTCTGGGAGAACCCACCTCTCGTCAGGGTTGGAGTCACCCCAGTACTTCCATATGTAGTACAGCCCTATGGGGTTAGTCCATATGTACTTCTCCACATAACTCCTTCGGGGAAGGATGTGGCTTCCGCAGCGTTCCTTTCCAGTGAAAGGGTTCGCTTTCCCAGTGTTATCCAAGGTCTCACTGAATGGGTTTTGGGGAACAGCAGTGATTGACACTCTCTGTGTTTGCCCTGTCCCACCGTCCTTAGGCAAGGGGGTACAGGAGGCTGGCTACAGAGCGCTGGAAGGGGGCAGCTCCTGTGGCGCTTTGGTAGGGATTCCTATTCGTCGGTCAGTCCGACGTACGTCGAACGTGACCGACTGAATGGGAACGTCTCGGTTACATAGGTAACCCTCGTTCCCTGAAGGAGGGAACGGAGACGTACGTCCCGTCGCCACAGTCGCTGGACCCCGCTGATGCTGCCGCCTTACCTGTTCGGCTCCTCAGCGAAAACCTAAAGATGCAACGCACCTGCTGCTCATTATATACCCGCGCTGCGAGGTGAGCAGCTGCTGCATATGATTGCATGCCAATGTGCATTGGCTCGTTTTAGTTACACTCGAAGTAGATTGGCCTCTCTAGCGAGATTCCTATTCGTCGGTCAGTCCGACGTACGTCTCCGTTCCCTCCTTCAGGGAACGAGGGTTACCTATGTAACCGAGACGTTTCATGTTATATTATCGGCTCTGAAAATATGTATAAAATATGTAAATAACCGTTCTAATCGGGGGAGACTTCCACGTTCAGAAAAAGGTCTATATCAAAAACCGATATCACTTACCTCATACTGACACAGCAACAGCAGCTTCTTCTGTTGTCTGACTGCCAGTCACTTGTCGTCTGTTAAAATTTGAACCGTCACCACAGGAACCAATTTAACCCAACACTGGGTTATTATTAAAAAATAAACCAACGTCGTGACCCAACATGTGTAACAATTGGTTGGATTAATAATAATATTATTATTAAAAACAAACAAACAAAAAAAACAATATGTGTAACCCATTGTTTTTTGCTGTGTAGTTTAGTTACAAACCTGCTCCAACACACATACCACGTAGTTTTCAAATAAGCCTTAATGACTTGATTAGCTGGATCAGGTGTGTTTAATTAGGGTTGCATCTAAACTGTGCACTGTGGCCCTCCAGGAACTGAGTTTGACACCCCTGTTTTAAACAGTTTAAACCAAGGGTATCCAATCCTGCTCCTGCGGAGTTTAGATCCAACCCTAATTAAACACACCTGAACCAGCTAATCAAGGTCTTACTAAGCATACTAGAAACTGGTCTAACCCAAGTTTATTTTGAAATTATGTTTTCATTATATTGTGAAAAGCAACCAGTATGTTCCCAGCCTTACCTGTGCTGGTGTGATGTAAATGTATCTTTGGAAAGGAAGAAAGAGCTCCTCATGAGAAACTGACTACGTTTACATGGACATCAATATTTTAATACGATTAAGACAATACTCTGATTAAGAGTCTACCATGTGAACAGAGATTTTTGATTACCTTAATCCGGCTAAAGTCATAATCGAAGTAAACACAAATCAAATTAAGACGTGGAGTATTCCTATTTTAGTCGCATTACTGAAGTGCAGTACAAACATGTAAACACCTTAATCAAACTATTACCGACATGTAGGACTTTTCGCCGCATTTTGCGACTGGACACACACACGGCAGTCGTCAACCATTTGACGGCAAATAAAAGAGCTTCAACACTGTCGTTGTCTGTATGCACTTACAAACAATTAACTGCACTTGAAGCTTTCGTAAAAATTAAAAATGAAACACCCAAAACTGTATATGGCATCATCACGTAGACGAACTATATGTTTATGTGTGAAATTCAGGAGGAGACGTCAGATGGCATCGTGTGGTGACACAATGACGCATGCCATTAATCGATCTATGTACTCTAACATGTAAAACAGGAACATGAAAGGATTATTCTAAAACCAACTCACCTGTAAACACCTTAACCATAATATTGTCTTATTCAGAATAAGGTAAATACTGTAATTAGATTACTGATGTCCATGTAAACGTACTGACATCTTTCTTGTCACACCAAAATAAAAAGATCAAGTAACAGAAGAGTGCTGTGCAAACAACGTTGTTGAACTACCATCTTTCTAACATTTCTCAGAATGGAAAGCAATGTTGTGTGGCCTTCAAGAGAGAAAGTGAGGGACTGAACGGGGACTTGGCTAGTAAAATGACTTATCAAGTCAAGTCCTTTCAAGATCAGGCTATAGGTGAAAAGAACCAATCAAGGTTTAGATGTCAGAGAGACAGTCTGAGATTTACCTTGTGCTGCTGACTGATTGCAGATCAGTTTCTGTCAGCATTTAAATTCTCTCAGTGGTTTTAGTCTTGTCATAATTATCAAATATCTGGTTTCTTGTGAACTTTTATGCCTTTATGCCTAAACAAGAACCTTTTATTTGTAATCACCTTTTTTAGTACTATCCCAACTTATTAATGAGAACTCTTTATCATTTTCCTATAGTAATATTTTTTTCATTTCAGCTGTTGTAATTGTTATCAGGGTTTGCAGATGCTTTAACCTCTGAATTTGATGGTTTGATGTACTGTTGTGTTGTCGCAGTACCTTATTTTTTTTATTCTATGATATTCAATACCTTTTACGATACCACAGGGAGAAATGGCCACAACATTAAGGCCATAAAATTTGTAGAGTACCGTAATTAAAGTATTGTCTTATTAACTCAAACTCTGTTGTCTGTGATTGCTCAGGCTTGATAGCTCTGAGTGGGATTATATAATAATAAAATGATCAATTCTAAGACTGTCGCTGTTAGAGAGAAGAGAGTGAGAAAGCACAGCTGGTATCTGTAGAAAATATACTTGTTGCGACCGTTTCTTTTGGTAAAAATATTTGTTGTATTGCTCTGTTTCTGTTTTTTTTCCCTCTTGCTCTCCTCTTTGGTCTGCTCTCTCATAGGTTGCATGATGCTGTGGTGTCGGTGCATAATTGGTCGCTCTATTAAGGCGGAGTCTTTTAACAACGCAGCTTGCCAGTAGTTGGGCAGCTCTTTGTTGGTGCGAACATGAATGGGTTCGGAGCTCCTGGATTCCTCCTCCGGCCAGCGGCCAAACTAATGTCTAACAAATGTTTCGTGGCTAAAGCTTAGTTCTCATTTTTGTTAAGGATACAGCACACTTTGTGAAACAGAGCGAAGGGGTGTCCTGCCCGTTTATTTTGTGTGAATTTGTTTGGATTTTGTTTTTTGGTTAGGTAGTTAGGTAAGCTGGCTGTATTTTATTTTACAGTGTTATCAGGTTATTTAATTTCTACTTTTTCGTTCTAGATTTCTTTTGTTATGTTGGCCTGTGGCCACCCCGAAGAGGTGCTCTCTATGTTTCACCAATAATCTTTAATAAACATCACAGTTTTGCTTACTTAATCGGTGTGCCTCTTTGGTCCCCGACCGGAGTGATTTCTTGTTTTTTGGGAATCCATCACTACTATTTCTATAATGCCCTTATCGTGCCCTAGACGATGGGAGTAATAGTACTGAAGCAGTTTCAGGTATTTCAAGTATTTTGAAATACCTAAGTTAAAAAAAAACTGTGTAAAATAAAATAATGTGTTAAAATAATGTGTGCTCTTATCATTTCGTTGACAAAATCCCCCGAACTTCACCCCTATTGTGAGCAGTATGTAGGATATGAGCACTGATGTGTTTTCAATGCAGCTAACCTCCAGCCACTTCATGTCTGGCTTTGTTCTTTCTACCTTTTTTAAATTAGTAATGGAGGCTTGGGCTCATCTGTTAAACTATCAACTTGAGATTTGAGTCAGTGGTGGAAGGAAGCAGTTTTGCATTTTTTTTTTTTTTTTTTTTTTTAAAGAAACTCCGCGGTAGTTTCTTATTTATTTACACACTTGTGCTGTCACAAGTCGTATCGCATTCGTAGTAGCCATGTGATTTCGCTCTATAGTGATACAGCTACAAGTGTGAAAGCAACACAGTACATTGACCAAAATAATTTCTGATACCTGTAAACTTACTTGGAGCTTTTGAGATCAAAAGTTAATTATGTAAGCATTTCTTTCATTTGTTCAGAGCTGCATTTGGAACCACATGTATGACTATTTTCTCTTGGCGTGGAATGCATTTAAAGCTCAAACAAGATGAGCACCATTTCAAGTCATTCACTTCAATTAAACAAATGCAGTGAAGGGTGAAAACCCTAGTACTCTGGGAGTGCTGTCAAACCTTAGGACTTATGAGGGAAATATCCCAAGGACTGTCAGGGGACTTTTATCTCCCCTCAGTTTCTTTCCCCATCCTTTGCTTCGTGTTGTTGCACAATCTGTTCTCTTGAGAATGATTTGGAGTGACAAGATTTATTTTTGATGGATGGGCTGCTTATCCACTCTTTTTAACAGAGACAGAAAATAAATCTTTAAACTGAACATGCTTGATCCTGCTGCCGTTATCTTTATACCTTTTGATGCTGGCTCACCTCATCTTACCAGAAGCAGAATGAAGGTCATCAGTGGCTACAAACAGGCCCATAATCTGGTAATGCGAGAGGATGTGGACAGGGTAACGAGTTGCATTTTCATAAATATCTTTTTCTTTTCATTGTTAGCTCCAGTGTGGTCTTTTTACCTTTCTTGTGAGACCCCGTCAGTCCTTCCACTGGTGGGTGGGTGATCCTGCACTACCTTACTGTCATGTAATATTGTGGCACTGCAGGGAATTGTCCTGTCTCAGTTCCTGTTCAATTTCTATAGATGTACCAGAACAACACCTGCTCATGCCACCTGCAGACATTCACAGAAGACTTCTTTGTTGACAATGCAGAGCAGTCAGGAGACAGGAAGCTGGTGGTGGACCCAGTATTTTGGCATGAGTGAGAACAGCCTGCAGCTGAACAGAATAAAAGAAAAAGAAAAAAAAACAGAAAGACACTAGATGGTGGAGAAAACATGGACCTCTAGAGGACCGTTAAGACCAGTCATCATTCAGAATGAGGTGGAACAGCCTGAGAATTCAATTAATAATCTAGACGATGCACGAACAGCCAGAGCATTGAAATTTGGAGTGCTTTATTCTCTGTAGTTTGTCATTGAGCCCTTTAGTTAGTCCACCTAAAAATGAAAAGTGTAACCCATAAGACTTTAGTTTAGCAATAGGTGCAATAGGTGATTGTCTTAAGAAACATTTTTTGTTATTCTGGTTGAAAGTCTCTTCACATCCTGATAGCAATCATTAAGTTAAGTGGTCTAAATGTATTTATCTGTATTTATATATTCTGTGGAAGGTGTAGGACCAAGAAATGTTCGTCCAATCAAAATGCTCGATCCGAGTGTTTTAATTGGCTTTCCTACCTGCCTGTCAATGTATGTATTTGAATACCTCACGATACGTCATCAGCGCGTTCACGCACGCTGTGCAAAGAGAGCGAGAATGGCAGACAAACATCAACAACCCAATCTTCCTTCCTGGTATTGTAGTACTTTCACTAACTGTGCTATAAAGTTTTCTCACCGGTGAATGGCACATGATGTAGCCCAGCGGTTCCCAGTTCCAGTCCTCGGGCCCCCTGCTCTGCATATTTTGCATGTCTCGCTTAATTAACGCACTCGATTCAGATAAACAGCTCATAAGAAGAGAGCTACATGCATGGAACTGTGTTCCGATTGACATGCTCCCTACACAGTGTTCTTTGCTCCCTGAAAATCCGTTGAAGTTTATTTCACTTCAGAACATTCACTCACGGATTTGCGCAGCGACTTCACACACAGACGAAACTTACTAGAGAAGTGTGAAGTGTGACATAATATACCTTTATTATGTATACATAATATACATAATACAGTCTCACACACTTTAATGTCCTTTGTATGGAACATACGCTTTGAACTGGAATCATGGAGGAATATCTGGTGATGTCCACTTCGCAGGGCACTTATGAACTACGGTCAAACAGAACAACCGTCGGATGTGATAAAATATAGCCTACATATGAAATGTGCGGAGTGGGGAGGGCGCGAAGACTGTAATTGGAAACCGTTGATTAAAAAGATCTTCATTTGAGTTTTTGAAGATGAAGGCTAATCTTGACAAATGATTACGATTTACAACGACATGATGGCGAGTACGTGATGACTGAATTTTCATGTTAGGCTAACTTACTCTTCAAGATGTATGTGGGTGTCAGGGAACATACATTGAAGATGCTTAAAATAAGCGGTAACACTAGAATAATGGTCTGTTGTTAACAAGTAACTATGCAGGAAGTAATAGGTAGTACTACATTAACACTTCACTTAATACTATGAACTAATAGAGAAGCAAGATTAACTAAGCAGTGAGTAGTAACAATTTTAGTACAAATGTAGTTCCTTATTAAATATGTGATAATTATTAAATAAAAATATCCTCATTAAGAACTACTTGCAAACTATGACCAATTAATAAAGAATAACCAATTAATTACTAATCACAACAGTAACGTCTTAAAAGTTAACAATTGGGTTCTTTTTGGAAACTAATTTATGAATATGATATCCCCAAATAAGTCAGCTACATTTTAAAATTGTGACTACTACTCTTACCAAAGGATGGATGTTCTCTGTTTATTTCAAACAAAAACACAGAATAATAATAAAAATAATTAATATAAAAATGTTAATAATTAGGAAGTGATTGAATTAGTTCACAATTATGAGCTCTAGTTTGTGTCAGTTCAGTATTTTAGTGACAGTAGGCTGGGGAGGACTTTTCTTGAATATAAATAATGATGCTCTCTTGACAAAAACAATACACATCTTTAATGAAGGCATCGACTGCATTAATATTGTGTTAAGCACAAAACTGAATATTCCAGATTACAGTGTCTGGTAAAATATCACTAGTGCCCTTACACAAATGTATGACTGTACACTATGTGTCAGATTAAAATATGTTAAATAACTTACTAAATTACTAGATGTTAAGGTGTTTCTCACTTTAAAATAATGGTCCAGATCACTAGTAGTTCCTGAAGGCTGACAAGCTAATGTTTGAGTAGTTAGTGAAGGGTTAATGTATTTTTCACTTTAAAGCTAAAGTGATACTAAGGAACTACTAGTGATCTGGACAATGATTTTAAAGTGAAAAACACGTTAACTTCTCAGTAATTACTCACACATAAATTAATAAGTTATTTAACGTTTATATCTGACACATACTGTACAGTTATACATTTGTGTGAGGCACTAGTGATATTCTACCAGTAGATTTGGAGTGGGATACATATTGAACTGACATAAAACAAAGTTCATAATTGTGAACTAATTCAATCGCGAGCTTGTCAGCATCACTTCCTAATTATTAAAATTATTAAGTGAGTTATTGTTTTTATTATTATTCTGTGTTTTTGTTTGAAATAAACAGAAAACATCCATCCTTTGGTAAGAGTAGTAGTCACAATTTTAAAATGTAGCTGACTTATTTGGGGGATATCATATTCATAAATTAGTTTCAACAAAGAACCCAATTGTTAACTTTTAAGACGTTACTGTTGTGATTAGTAATTAATTGGTTATTCTTTATTAATTGGTCATAGTTTGCAAGTAGTTCTCAATGAGGATATTTTTATTTAATAATTATCATATCTCTAATAAGGAACTACATTTGTCCTAAAATTGTTACTATTTACTGCTTAGTTAATCTTGCTTTTCTATTAGTTCATAGTATTAAGTGAAGTGTTAATGTAGTACTACCTATTACTTCCTGCATAGTTACTTGTTAACAACGGACCATTATCCTAAAGTTTTACCAAATATGCATCTAGTGTTGGTGGTGATAGGAAGTGCTAGTTATGGAGGAGCTTTCTCAGAAACACAAGTTATTTGACTGCTGTGTTTATAAGGTATTGGGAGCTAGAATGAGCACTTTTGAAAAGGAACAAATCACTTTGGAGTAGCAGAGTAGCAGAATAAACATCTACAACGGTATGTAAGTCGCTGTTCACTGAGTAATCAGTGCTTTCGCACTATATAGATTTCCTGCTAATTTCTTTGGCAGTGTCTGTACAGACATTCACAGAGACTGCTGTGCTATTATCAACCGCTTGTGCTTGCCAGTCTATTATTATGATTTTAATCAGATTCAGATTCGCCTTTCCCTAAATGTCATGTGAAAATGAAAACAGCTCTGATTATTCGCCTGCTATAACAGTCAGATGGTTTGTTCTCATCTTTAGTGGGTGGTTCTTGGCTAGAATAAGCTGTGAAGTGGACCAGACTTTACACCGGTAGTCAGAAGTCTGGCTCTGTGAGACTAGGAAGTGTTTAAGAGCACCAGGCAGTATGTGAGTGGGTGTATTTTATTGTCACGTCGTATTCTTCTACTTTATGCTTGAATTACATTTGAGATTGAAGATTACACCAGTGTTGACTACTGTGGATATGTACTTGACAGTATAGTTACTCTGAGGATGTGTCTGTGATAAAGCACAATTGAATAAATATGTGATTATCAAGGACTTGCACTCTGAAAGCATTGTGTGGACATCAATGAAAGCTTTATAGTTTAATTCAGGTAAAACTGTGCTGCTGTCAGAACAGGTAGTGATTCTTTTTAGATATATGCTGTATTTATACAGTACTTTTAAAAGTGAGTTTGTGCACAAAAATACATAAAATATGTTAAAAGTTATGAGCCAGCAACTGTTAGTATTAATCTTTACTTTCCCCAACATTCAACAAATACCACAATATGCACATGAACTGGCTTCCAGATAACATAACAGTTATTTATGGTGCGTCAGTTCAGATCTCTAATAATGCTGGAAAAATGCCAGAAAAATGAGCCTAAACACATTATTTTAAGAGCATTTCAGTTTTGATTTATTTGTTCTTGTTGAGCTGCCAGCTATTGATTCTCTGTGATCTGTCCTCCACTGAATGATAATTACACACTCAGATCATCCATAAAGTAGAGTACAGTATTTGAAAACATTTTAGTATCAAGGGGAATCATATTAAGATGTTAATGTTAAAAAGTAAAATCAGATACATACAGTGTGATATGATATCATTCGTATTTCCACCAGTATGTTTGAGGACATGCTACAGTATGTGCTGGAAATTTTCATCTCCCTTATTTCACCACTAACTCCCGCCAACTCCCAATTAGTCCCTCAACCAATTAGACCATTCTTCCCAGAGACAATTGATCATTCAAAACAGAGATATAAAATGTCTAGCAGACTACAACTACAAGCTTACACAGGACACTCAGTATATTCAAAATCAGAATGCAAGTCATTATCCGCTTAGACAATCTAACCTTTTCTGTTTGGACAGAAGCTGTATGTATGTGTGTTTTCACAGACTGACTAGTGCCAAACCATTTGACATTTTCTATACTCTGAACTTTATCTTTAAAACCTTGCTTCCTGTCATTATAACAAATTCTATGGTGTTGGAAGCATAACTGCTTGAAGGCCAGGATATTGTAAGATTGTGAAAAAGCTTCCTACACTATTTTCTCTGTGGCCTTGATCATTTACAATTTTTACTAAATATTTTAAACTCATTTGAGCAGAAGGTTTATGTATATACTTTTTTAAAATGACTATAATAAATTATTTGGATTTGGATAGCTTTGAGTTTTGAGTTGAGAATGAAGTTTCACCATGTTTTTTATTCTCTGTGCAAAACATGGTTTAAAGTTTTAATCATGGTTCTGTGTTATTTCTTCTATTCAAAACAAGAAGCCAGGCGTGTTGTTTTTATGAAATGGTTATTTTGGTGTTATTGGCTTGCATTATTGTAACCTAAGCTCTCACTCTAATGTGTGAACAAAAGTCCTCATAAGGTGTCATATCTATTTTAAAATTGCAACTTGCTCAGTTGCAACAATGCAGAAATAGAATAACAAAAGAAACAGAAATGGAACAACTGCCTGAAAAATGAAACCACATATTTTATTCTACACTGTGATGCAGGTGATATGAAATTGGAATCATTATGGTGACATTATACTGCCTGAACAGAGATGTATTTCTAGTCAGCAAAAGGCAAAGGACCTTTGGATCCTATCATTCGAAGGAACCTGTAGGTAATATGCTATATTTTGTTGCTTTGGTCTTAGGTTGAGTAACAGAGATTTTGTCTTTCTTATTGAATAACGCCTCAGAAAAAAGTAACACCAGCACAGCCTTATACACCAGTATTCCTAGTGTTCCTTCATTGCAGATTGCATTCCTCTTGTCTCTAATTCTGTATGCATCTCAGAAATAAAGGTACAAAAGCTGTCACTGGGGCGGTACCTTTTGAAAAGGGACATGTTTGTACCTAAAGGGTCCATTTTGGTACCTTAAAGGTACATATTAGTACTGAAAGTGTACATATTTGAACCTAATAGGTACAAAAGTGTACCTTTTGAAAAGTGACAGCTTTTGAACCTTTATTTCTGAGAGTGTAGAGAGATGCCCACTTACTTTTACAATTAAAAAAAGATTGAATCTGTCATGAAACAAGCAAAACTTGTTTTTGTATTTTTATTTCAATTATTTGAATATTGTAACGGCCAAATGATATGTTGCCAAGGTGATATATTTTAGCAAGATTCAGCATTCAAACATCTGTTTTTCTGTTTATTTGTTATATATCAGAAGTAGGAGGACGAAAAATGCTAGCACATAGGCACAGATACACATGAGCTCCCTTTCTTTCTGTCTTTGTTCTGTTTAAATTTATGTGTAGTAATGTAAAATTAGCATTGCCTAATGTTTATTTGAGAAAATATGATTCCTAGTGGGCAAAAACTTACTGTATTACTGAGTATACTGTTGGATACACAATTTACTTTATTTTCAGCCATTCAAAAAAGAAAAATTGTGAAAAATATTAAAAATGAATTAAAAAACAAGTTGCTATATCTGAAGTTTAATATTTAATTTACCGGTTTATTTTTTTCATACATTTTAGTTAACTTTGTTGATATTAATTCATTTTCAAGTTAGTTATTTCTAATTTACTAAATATTATGTAAAATAAATATAAATCAAATTCAGAAATCCAGTCACACTTTATTTTAAGGTCCAATTCTTGCTTAACAAACCATTAACTATGACTTTTGCCTCAATAAACTCCTAATTTGCTGATTATTAATAGTTAGTAAGGTAGTTGTTAATTTTAGGTATTGGGTAGGATTAGGGATGTAGAATATGGTCATGCAGAATATGTGCTTTATAAGTACTAAACAGACAATTTGTTAATAATAGGCATGCCAATAAGTAACTAGTTAATGAGAATTGCAATACTAAAGAGTTACCAGAAATCCATGTCAGTTGACCATGATAATATAGTACGTAATGTCTTGGTAACAATTACACTGCTTTATTGGCTTAACTTTCAGTGAGATCTGGAAATGAACTAATTGCCTCAATGAAAAAAGGCCTCAACATATCCAGATAATCTACTGAATTTGTGGTTCTTAATGCTGCAAAAATGGACTCCTCTTCTGTGGCACCGGCTGTTCTTTATCTTCATTAGTATCACTCTGTGGTTCACTCTGCACTGTGGAATCGATTTTCTGCGGCGATCTGTGTGGTCTGTCTGAGACTCATTATAGTAATGGTTTTAACATTTTTGAACAGCTGACTGGGTATCTGAATAATTTTGAAGCTCTCTGTTGTTCATTGTGGCTGTTGCCTCACATACGACCACCGTCTCCTGTTCTGTCATTATCTGCCCATCTCATGACTTATACACCAAGGTCTCGACTGACCAGCAGACCGGGAAAAAAATTCAGGAAAAAGAGCGAAAAGCAGAATTACTATCGATTTGGTTGCAACATCGTGTTTCACTTGTTTCATCGATTAACATAATTGCCTCAGCATTGTCAATGAGAGACGTGCTTCACTGCCTCATTCCCAAGAGCACCGTTTGCATCCTCACGACCTGCTCTCTTACAGCCATTGAGGAGGAAATCGTGAATTATTGTTATTTGTGAATCTTTGGCTATATTGCAGCAATTCATTTCAGGTCCTCATCGTCTCTGACGGCAGCTCGGTTAAATGTGTGTTTAATGTGATGGGTTAGGAATCATAACCTGAGAGGAGGACAGGAGACGTTTCAATTGTTTTATAGTTTGCATTAAAGAGTAAAGCAGATCCAGTGACCTCAACTGACTGGACAGGGAAAGACAAGGTTAAACACAGTTTGTGCTGTAATATTGTCTTGTCGTTTCCTAGAAGAATTGCTTTATATCTGTTTACTCATGAGGAAACAGAAGAGATGAGAAAAGAAAACCACTTAGCTCGTCTGGTGTCCACAATTTTCTCTTAATGCCAGTTCCTCAAAAAAGAGAACATCTTAGATATGAGACACATGTTTAACATCTCATTTTTGTTCCTTCTGCCTTTGCCTAATGCACTGGCAGACTAGATTTATTTCATTAATTTTTTTTTTGTACTGTACTGCACAGAAGAGTCACATAGTATAATATAAGTTTTCTAGTTACTCTGTATTTGCATTTTTTCCCTACTGTTTGTTTCAGTTCAGTAGTTTCAGCAAATGATTTGAAATGTGGTCTGCTTTCTTATTACACTCCTAATGCTCTCAGTCAGTGCAATAGTGTCATTTGCTTAAAATAGTGCTCTGTTTTATTTGGCTGTGCATATTGATTTCAGAATCAGATTCATCAGTCAAAGCCAATATCAACCGGCTTCTTGTCTTGGTAAGAATTGTGTTTTAGTGAAATATTTTAGAATGTAATTAAAATAATTGATTTTGAATGATGTGGTCATTCTCTTCGGTGGAGCTACAATATATTAACACATGAAACAACAAAACAATTAAAAATAAAAAACATCTAGAATTTGAGCAATCATCCCTAATGACAGATTTAGACAGTATCAGCTACTACTATAGACCATGAATATATTTAACACATTCATTTCCCACATGAAGGCTGTTCTGTGATCTCAGAACAGGAGTGTATCAGTTACACTTTTTGCTTGTTAAGTCTCCCCCTTGTGGTAGATCACAAGAATTACAGAACATTAAGGTGATAGCTCTATGACTGAGACAAATAGACATTTTCATATAATATTAGATCAGTATAATCAGAGTGACCACAGAGTGTTGACCAATAGCTGTGAAGTATTTGTAATGTTTATTGGTTCTAACAATCTGATTACTATTAGAAGTTTAAGTTTTTGTTTAAAATAATCACTTGTTTCTTTGAAATATTTAATACAGTTGTTTTTAAAAATGCTCGTTTTAATTTGAATATAATTGATTTGCCTGTAAGGTTAGAGTATCACATGTTTGAAACCATTTGTCAGCTTACATTGAGAAGTTTTCACTGTGACAGAGGCAGTTTGAGAGATCCAGACCTTCTCTAAATAGGTCAAATGTTGCGAAATGTCAATCTATATTCTCCATTTTCACTTCAGTTCTGATCTATCAGAGGAAATAATAGCCACAGTACCAATCATGAAGCGATCCAGGATTTTCTTGATGACGGACCCACCAGAGCTCTCAGAGCTGTTATTAAGCTTATCGTAGCTAGTATAAAGAGCGTTTTGCAAATGAGTGACAAAGTGCAGAATTCTAGAGGCATATCATTTACCACCAAGTGGGAAGCAAATGTATCATGTTTGATAATTCAGACTGCCTGATAGATTTTATATTACCACTCACTCTATTTCCCCGAGGCTCTGTTTTATGGTTGTACAGTGTAGAGCTCGAGGAATCGTGGGATAGAAGAAAGCTCAGCCGAGTCTATATTTGAGCGCGATGACTGTAATTAGAGTGTGATTATTCCTGGAGACGGCTGCAAAAAAAAAGGCAGCCGACAGTGAGGGAGGTTGCTATGGAAACCGACACGGAGGCAGTGAAAAGGGTCTGTTTGCTGGTGGTTATGTCATGTGTCTGCTGTGCATGTAAAAAAGTTTGGACATTGCAGGTTTCAAGTCAAAAGGAGGCAGAGTAGGATGTTTAGTCTGCGTACACTGTTTTTGTTTTCTCATTTTCAATTCGTATTCTCTTAATTGACCCTTCGCAAAGACCCGTCCCCCTTAGTTACTGTTGCTATATCCGACAAGCCACAGAGATCTCACACTACACATCATGTTCTCATGCGGTACAAAATACATCGTGGAGCAAAGAGGAAACTGACAACTTGCCGACAGACAAGACAGAGCAGGTTACTCAAATTTGGTCATTTTTTAAAAGAAGCTCAAACAATAAATATCATTTTGTGGATCTTTATTGTGTCATGACAGATCACTGTAGCGCCTCAGTTCAAGCGGCACGTGAACCGATCGTCTTTTCATATTTACTAAACATGAATGAAATAAATATTCACATATGATGTTCATAGGGGACATATTGTATTAGCCCTACAGTTACAGCATAAAATATTATTTACCCCATTACTATTTACATTTTACATAACATTTACCTGTTTTAACTCACAAATGCAAGTTTATATCTTCTAGTTCACACTTTATAACTCAATTTAACTCAACAATAGCGAGTTTGTCAATTCAGAAGCCAGAAGTCAGGGATATAAACACATGATTCTGAGCTGAGGGGAAAAGAGAGAATGACGAGTTGTTTTTCCTTATCAGATCTGTGAGATATAATCTCAGAATTTTGAAATATAAACTCAAATTTACCTTTTTTTATTATTCGTTTATTCCATGGTTTCCATAGACTGCTACTTGAAAGCTGTCATTTTTTGCAAACACCAAATGTGGTCAATACACACCTTTTCAAGTTTAAGTCCACCGAAGTTAATCTACTCTCCTGTGTGGTTTGTTTGTTGGACAAAATGGCTGATTTGGCATTATGATTGGTCTGATCGCCCTTCAATCAATCTCCCTGCGAAGGTTCAGTTGCTTCCTCTCATTGTATTGAATTCTTTTTTATTGCACTTATTCTCTCTCAGTCTTTCCTACTGTGCTCAAACATGCTCAGGTTCACATATTAGAATACCATTCTGCCAAAGAGCTGCTTGTTTCCCTTAATATATTAAGTGAGGCAGTTTGGAGCTTACAATGAGAGAATTATTTACGATGAAACAATAAGGCTAATTATAGAGACCATTTATGCCTTATCATACGACATTAGTCTGACAGATCCCATCACGTCGTGGTGCAGATGAAAACTGCTCTTACACGGTGGAGGAACACTTGTGGTCATTAGTATTCCTCATGAGGACCGCTGCTATACCCTGCATCCTCCCTGTTCGCCCAGATAGCCATTGAATTATGAAGCCAATCTGAGCCATGGTTTGGGTTGCCTAGCAACGGACTATTGAGTGGCACTGGGTCCCTGGTGATGGGGAGATAAACAAGGGGCCAGATAATGTGTGTGTGTCTCTATATAGGTGTGTTTCCTGATGGCCTGTGTGCTTATCTTGAAAGTGTCAAAAAGACAGAAAGAAAGAAAATACCCTAAACCCCTGTGGCTATTATGACCCCAAGCAGAAACTTCAGCCTCACAAAATAAACTGATGGCCAGTAGACACAAACAGTTGTGCTTTTTCCTTCAAGCCTAACATGGGTGGGCAGGTTGTCTGTTATAATGGTCACTATCATGATCTAGAGGAACAACACTGTATTAAAAATCATAGTATTATATGGTTTCTTGCTAATTTAAAGAGCAGGATGCAGTTTACCTGATATAAAATATCATTTGCCTCAATAAATCATATATTGTGATCCTGATAGAATGATTGCCATGTTTGATTATTTGATATTTGCACAACATGAAGTATTTTATCAGGGTGTTTTGTGGGAATGCTGTTCATACATCGGGGTATAATAGTAAAAATATATATTTTAATGTAAATAGACAACATTTTTATTCAGAAATATGTTAAACTTGTGTGTTTAAAAAGTATCACCTTAATGTTTTTTTTTTTTTGTCACATGACTTTAAATCTCTTATATAGCTTTTTGTTAATTGTATGATTTTTGTTATTTATTTTGTTCTTGCCATGAAGATAGCCTTGCTGCTGACATGACATACATAATTTTTATATATATATTTTTAATATCACACAGGATTTGGTTGTACAAGTTGACTGTGTATTTATTTTGCAGATGGGGTGTTTGGTCGATGTCAGAGATATTCAGGTTCACTTCCCCACACTTACGATGTGTCTGCAGCAGCTGTGCAGCGTTTGAGGAACGTTCTTCAGAAGCTGGCCCACCGAGGTATCGCATCTCTTTGTGTGCACAGCACTGTTGTGTGCTTGTTTATCACATTAACGTATCACATTTAATTGTTTTCTTCTTTCCACAGTATAAGATACGTTTCACTCTGGAAATTATTGTTTATGTATTCTCAAGTCCATTGTCTGTTTTTCTAATTACACATCTCTTTGTTTACCAACTTCCCTGGCTGTTAATTATTCAGTTCATATCAGCTGTCAGTTGCGTTAGCTTTCAGTCTGTTAACTTCTTTAGATCTGACATTATCCTGTTGATGTGTCATCTCACTTTGACTGCTTATTTACTGATACTTATTTACCTGACAGTGTTACTGTAGCTCTTTTCCCCTTTTACCTACTTACTGCAGCAAAGCCATAAAGTACACGGAAACGTACTGTATGTTTATTAGTTATCTTAATTCTCTTCTAAATACTCACATTACTGTACAAAAGTTTGGGGTCAGTAAGATTTTATTTATTTTTTCTTTCAATTTATTAAAAAAGGATGCATTAAATTGATTGAAAGTGACATTACAGATTTTTACATTGTTTCAAAAGATAAATGCTGTTCTGAAATTTTGATCAAATAAATGTAAGCGAGCACAGGAGACTTCTTTCAAAAATCTTAACAATTCCAAACTTTTGAATGAAAAATAAAAAATATTTGGTAATACTTTAGAATAGGGAACACTTATTCACTATTAACTATGACTTTTCCCTCAATAAATTCCTAATTTACTGCTTATTAATAGTTAGTAACGTTGTTAAATTTAGGTATTGCGTAGGATTAGGGATGTAGAATAAGGTCATGTAGAATAAGGCATTAATATGTGCTTAATTACAACTAACAAATGGCTAAAATTCTATTAATATGCATGCTAATTAGCAACTAGTTAAGAGACCCTAAAATAAAGTATTACCAAATATTTAATGTTTCACTATTGATTTGTGGCACCTACATCTCTGTGATAGGTTGTACCTTTCAGTTCTCAAGTTTAGTTGTATTACAGCATCTATGGTACTATCTTCATTGGCTGAATCACTATGATGTGTTACTTAGTCGTAAGATAGCAGTGTCAGGTAAATGAATTCACTGGCTATTTTAGCTGTATATTGACCTTGATTGCTTTGCACCTTGTTGACATGATTAAATGCTGGCCAAACTTTTGTGAATCTGAAGATCAGTAATAGTAACAGATTAAAAAACATCATCAAAACTTCACTGACAGCAGTTTGTGGTTTCGTCAATGTACTTAGCTAGTAAGTTTTATCCTTGGCAGAACCGTGTCACAATCAGTTCCAGAGCTCGTCATCTCAAGTCAAAGCTGACACACAGCCAAACGTGCACTCATCTTTTGTGGCACGATGTTGCTGTCTGTCACATGGACAGATGAAAGAGAGTGGGATGAAAGGATGAGACTGAGCACTCATCCACTGCTCAGGGGCTTGGAATTGGACATCTGAGGGCTTTCGTGACAGAAAGGTTTCTCAATGATACACTGTGTTAGCAGGGCTGGACTGAATGTACTATCACTGATAGAGGAGAACTTCTGCAGAGATGTGAGTCTTAATCTGTTCAAGCTGAACATATTGTTTGAACATGTCTGATCTGTAGATCTGACTTAAGATGCTTGCACTTGTACAACAAACTCTGGGTACTGTCTGTGTTAGACGTCTGTTTAGTGTGTTGCAGTTTTGCTAGAATGGGGTTTCATTAAAAAATTAAAGCTAGTCCATATGAAAAGCTAATTAGTAACCTTGAAGTGATTTTGATACACAGAGTTCCCACTGTTTAAATGATTACAAACTATTTCCTTTAAGCTTTTTCGAACTGTACATGTAACATACAAATTATACTAACCCTATAATACATAATTTTTCAATCAGTCATCTGTATTATGATTTCAAAGCATTCAGATTTAATTCAGGGGGTACAAACATTGGTTTTATCCGATGAGTCACATTCATTTAGCTGTAATAATGTAATTTACTAACTATTTGAGAGGAAATAGATCTGTTGTAATAGGACTTAGAGGGATAGTTCACCCTAAAATAAAAAAAAATAAAATAAAAAAAATCATTAATGTTATGACAAAGGGAAGTGAAATAATACCCCTAGAACTGTATTATTACTGCTATGGTTACTGAGGAACATCTAAAAAGGATGGTTGATTCTGTCATTGTTCACTGACCCTCATGTCATTACTAACCTTTTTGAATTACTTTCTTCTGCAGAACAGAAAAGTAGATATTTTGAAGGACACTGTGGTCTAAAATGACATTTGACATTGTCATGACATTGAAACATTTCTTGTAATATCCTTTCTTATAGTAAATCAGCCATGTTTGGAATAACATGAGGGTGGGTAAATGACAGAACTTTTGTTTTTGGGTGAACTCTCTTTTTAAGACCTTCCTTCATAACTGTAGCTGTTATAAGTCACTTCTAGGGGTCTTATTTAACCTCTCTTTGTCATAGTGTTATTTAGTGGGATGTAAAGAAGAACAACTGCTCAGGTTAGCTCTGCTTTTGCACTGCAGTGTATATTCAAAGCAAGTTTTCTAACACCAGTCAGAACATAGGGCTTATTGTTGTCAGTCTCCAGCATAGCCATTTGGGGGCAGCATGCTCCATCCTGTCTGTCTCGGTGAAGGATCTGAGCCTTTAATAGGCTGCAGAGGCTTGCTCCCAGCTTGATCTTTTCAAACAGCCATAAATGAGAGTTGAAAAGCGTGGAAGGCACGCAACCGTCTTTGGGTAAATTACCAACATGGTAATGAATATTAGAGAGCCAGAGAGATGGCCGACTTACTCCAATTACCCAAGCCAAATAAAGAGAGAGGGATCAGGAGGATGAGAGGCTGTGTTCAGCTTCCTCTCTCTCTCTCTTTTTTTTCTTTTTGGATGCAGATGGTGTCTGAAATCTCGGGTTTTGATTGACATGCTGTGTTGCAGTGTTTTTATTTTAATTTCAGAGCGCTTTTGCGAGGGAGATCTCAGACGTCTTTAGATGTTCCCTTGTGTGCGTTTGTGTGTGTTCGAACGGCTGTGTGTTGTGCGCATGTGTTTTGTTTGTGTGCTTCCGTCCATGAATTTGTGCCCAATTCAGCAGACAGATGACAAATGTGTGAACCATTAAATGTTTGGAGTTATCTTATCTTGTTTTCTTGTCCATTTGCCCTGGGTTTGCATGTGTGTCTTATGTGACATTTTTATACACGCACCCTTTGTTTTTGCGTGTTTGAGATCTGATCACATCTGCCTTGCAACCATCACATTCACACACTCTTTTTAATTCTTACAGACCCCTTCAGCAGACCAAAATCCTTCCACATTCCTCTTCACAGCACAGAGTGAGATAGGCAGATAGATGTAGAGAACATCAATGCCATCGACTCACAATTCTCTTTATCACGCGTTTAGAGTAGCTGTAGAAATCACGCAATTTGTGAAGCCTCCGTTGCACACCCTGCACAATGTCGTTAGATCGATGCCATTGAGCGGACGGCCAGAATGCTCTCTCTTTGTCATATGGGTCTATCATGCAAACTGACAGCCCTCCCTTGCTTTGAGCTGCCCCATATTTCTTGCTATTGTCTTTAGATGTTCTTCAGATTTCCCTGCTCCTGGATTTGAACATTACAGCCCACTCATAATGCATCGTTCCATCCCTTTGATCTTCAACTGTGGTCAGTGTGTCTAGAGATAATGGGAAGTTACAGATGTCTCCTGGAGTAGAAGGCTATTAATGAATAGAGAGGGACAGATAGGAGGTGATAGACAGACAGTTTGGTAAGGAGCAGCTGGAAAGGAGAGTGAGAAAGAGGGGGAATTAAGACGGATTTAATGGCTTGTCTCTTAAGTGAGGTCACGCATAATGGCCAGCTGAAATACTTCAGAACTGATTCTCTGAAATAATTTAAAGTTATTTGTTCTTTAAAAACAATACTCAGCTGGATGTCTAAGTTGCATAAATAATGTTTCTCATGCTGTTCGCCAGGCTCAAAGCCAGTGATGTTTTACTGTCAGTCAGCTTTCAGTAAAATTTGATTTAATTAATTGTATGAATCACAATTATTGACTTATTTGCCAATAAAAGCACACAGATCAGTGTTCACTACTGTACTTAGGTTTCGGGGTAAGTAAGGAGTTATTTATTTATTTATATTTTTTAAATAAATTAATACTTTTATTTTGCAGGAGCACATTAACTTGATCAAAATGATAGTAAATACATTTATAATGGTACTATTTCAATTTCTATTTCAAATAAATGTTGTTCCTTTGAACTTCCTATTTATCAAAGAATCCTGAATGTATCACTGTTTCCACTAGGGATGCACAATATTTATCGGACAGATAAATTATCGACCGATATGGGTGAAAATGACATCATTTTTATTGCTCCGATAAATAAATGAAATCTGATAACTAGATCCGATAAAGCACGCTTGCTTGTAAATCAATCAATCAGTCTGATTTATCTAAGAGTCATCCACTTTCCGAGTTCAAGTGACTGCAGCTTAAACTGCAGTGACTCTCAGCTTGTGTTGCGCTCATTAGGTCATCATTTGTGAACATGTCTTCGCCGGTCTGGAAGTTTTTCTCGGTGGCAGAGGAGGACAATACCATTGCTATTTGCAACGCATGTTGAGCAAGGATTCCGAGAGGAGGAAAAAAGGCGTCAAGTTTTAACAAGGTCGTCGTCGCGGTGAAGCTGTATTAAAAGAAAATAATAATTAGGAACTTTAAGCAGCCTCCACTGCTGGAACAGCAGCGACATTACAACGTCATATTGCACGTTCGCGACTTCAGCTGCTACTTCGTGGTGTTCTGCTGTAACCGCCTACTACGGGAGAAGAGCTGCCGTAGTCATTACAATGTGACAGCTTATGTAGTTAAATGTTGCGTTTTATGGTATATACCATTTAATTCCATCAGTATACGATTCTACCATTAGTCTTTCATTTAATCTGTGTTGATTATGTGTTAAATTTAAGCTAATTTTAATGATTTTATTTAGTTTGTACAAAGATATGTTTGCTGTTAGCAACAGCACCTCAGGTAGCACTGAGACTAAAGATATGTGAAGAGAACAGTGTAATTATTGCCTAAACATCCTCCTCATAATCCATCATTTGTATTTAAATAAATTACTGAATGGCGCGTTGTGCCGTCTTGTTTAGGTTGCTTAATGATTTTTATGTTCTCTGCTACGGCAGTGTAACAGCTTACTTCCGGTCAACATAGCCGTTCCATTCGCAGCTGTTGCTTAAAGTCCCTATATAACTTCCTTATCCTCATGCACTAAAAAGGTTGAATAGATGCATTTCTGAAAATGAAACATTTGAATATAAATTTGTTGTTAATGAGTTGTTAATTGCAGATAAATCATAGTTCTGTTAAACCATTTCTGTTAGCCTACTAAGTATTGTTGTGCCTTACACAAAAAATAAAACTATTATAGTTAGGCCAGAGCTACTAAAATATCAGTTTCATCAGTATCAGCATCTTAGATTTTGTATTCTCCTGGGTGCACAAACTGCTGATTATATGAATATTATAATATAAAAATGTGAACTTATCGGTTATCGGTATCAGTCATGAGAAGGACTTAATTATCGTTTATTGGTATCAGTTAAAATTTTTCATATCGTGCATTCATAGTTTCCAGAAAAATAAGCAGCACAACAAATTTAGTGTTGTCAAACAATTAATCGTGATACAGTACACACACATATATTATGTAAACAAAATCTTTTATTTTGGATGCGATTAATCGCGATTAATCGTTTGACGGCACTGCAATTGTTTATTGCGACACTGAAAACTGGAGTAATGGCTGCTAAAAAAAAATCAGATTTGCCTTTACAGGAATTTAAATATACAGAAAAACAAGTAATTTAAATTGTAATAATATGTCACAATATTACAGTTTTTTATTTATTTACACATCTAAAAAAATTTTTTACTGTATTTTTGATTAAATAATAAATGCAACCTTGATGAGCATAAGAGAAATCATGTCAACTCCAAACTTTTGAACAAGAGTGTAATTTAGAAGTATTATATTCTTAAAGGAACACTCCACTTTTTTTGGAAATAGGCTCATTCTCCAACTCCCCCAGAGTTAATAAGTTGAGTTTTACCGTTTTTGAATCCATTCAGCCGATCTCCGGATCTGGCGATAGCACTTTTAGCATAGCTTAGCATAGATCATTGAATCCTATTAGACCAGTAGCATCGCGTTCAAAAACGATCAAAGAGTTTCGATAGTTTTCCTATTTAAAACTTGAGTCTTCTGTAGTTATATAGTGTACTAAGACCGGCGCGAAATGAAAAGTTGCGATTTTCTAGTCCTTTTCTAGTTATAATATAGCTGGGGACTACTTTCAGGCGCTGCGTAATATCACTGCGCCTGCTGCGGCCATGTTATGGCAGCAAAGTTCCTTGATTATTACACCGGAATGAGAGTATAGTTCCTAGCCAAATAGGACTAGAAAATCGCAACTTTTCATTTTCTGCCGGTCTTAGTACACGATATAACTACAGAAGAGTCAAGTTTTAAATAGGAAAACTATCGAAACTCTTTGATCGTTTTTGAACGCGATGCTACTGGTCTAATAGGATTCAATGATCTATGCTAAGCTATGCTAAAAGTGCTATCGCCAGATCCGGAGATCGGCTGAATGGATTCAAAAACGGTAAAACTCAACTTATTAACTCTGGGGGAGTTGGAGAATGAGCCTATTTCCAAAAAAAGTGGAGTGTTCCTTTAAGGAAGCCCAAAATTATGCTTTTGAAGTCACTATATTGCTTGATTTGCGGTGTCTTACTAGCCTACAACGATCCTATAACAATCCATTTTGTAGTGTGTCCGAGGTAGATTTTGGGATGTATGTATGTATTTATTTATTTATTTCAAACGATATCTTGTTGTGCTCCATCTGCACCATTTTTTTAATTGCAAAAATTAGGACAGACATCTTTGGCTATTTAGCCTTAGTCACGTCTTACGCCATGAGCTTCACATTTTTAAGATGCAGTGCCAATGTAATAGATCTTTGAAAAATGTGTCTCAACATTCCTGTGTTCTGTTCCACACTAGATAATATTGTACATATTCTAAATTACAGATACTCCATCTCCAAATATATTTTTTCCCTCAGGTACATTCAACAATTAGTGACTGTTTATTTTCCAAAATAGTTGCAAATATACAAATTTGTTCATTAGATGTATATAGTGTACCTGATTATATAGGTTCTGGTGTGGTGTACAGGTAACACAACACAAGGCGTATGAAGAGACACTGGTGCCATGAGACGTTTATAGATGTGTAACATGGCCCCCCAGGCTTACCAATGACCTCTGGCCTTACCATCATCCAGGTAGAAACTCCATGTTCAGATAGAAGCTCAGTGAAGCAAAGTGATTCACCTTGACATGTGCATTAGAGCTGCTTATTCTCATGGCCCACGAGAGACGAGACATGGGGGAGCAAGAGTGAGAAAGACAGAAAGAAAGAAAGCAGGGGACACTGGCCACAATAGTGCACTACATTATTGACGCATACCTCTTAAAACCATCCATGACACCTGTGTAGATGTTTGCATGCAGGTGAGATGTTCGGAAACTCCTGGGAATTCATTTGCTTTACAACAGATTCTTGAAATATCTTTCCACAGTAATGTGCAGAATATAATAGTACCATAGTAACTAGATGGTCAGTTTTCAGCTTATTAGATGCTGTGGTGAGCTGTAGGTTGATAATAAATACTGTTATGTGGAGCTCAGATTTTAACATAATTTATTTCACATACAAATGTATTTAAGCTTGAACTAAAAGTGAAAGACATGACAAGACAAATAATGAACTGGCACATTCTACGCAACTATGGTAACTAGCAGTAGGATGAAAACATTGATATAAAACTCGCAAGTGGCATAACAAATAACATGAAAACACAAATAAACAGGAGCACACAAATGCATAACAATACAGTAGAATTCAACAGCAATAAAAAGGCAACAAATTAGATTTCAGCAGCCACAATGCATGCTGGGAAAATGCTATACTCTGCCAAACAATCTTGGGTGTGCTACAAATGTATTTATATGTGTTGTTTATTTGATAGTGTGAGAGAAGCACTATATCTGACAGATCAGGCTGTGAAAAACACATTTGATTGTTACCTGTTAGCCTGTGTGTAAGCCCTCCAACATGCTAAATAATGAGTCCTACATTTTACATAGATTTCTTCTTTGCACGCTTAAAGTGAACTGTCAGAAGGGCTGGTCAAACCTGCATTACAAAACAGGGACTATTACATTGTAATCCCAAAATATATTGTTGGCAATTATTGCAATCAGTGCTTTAACAGAGTAGAATGTGTCCTTGAACATGTTTATTTTTTAATTGTCTGTTTGCATATTTACAAAACATTTGACTTAGCAAACCTTCCAATATGACTCACATTTTGTTACTTGCATTTAGTTTCAGGGAATTTTATGTTTTTATTTTTTATTTTTTTAATTCTTCAAAAGTGCTTTTCAGAACAGTAAATGTCAACAGTTTCTACAGAGCTCTCTGTGGTTCTCTTTTCCATAGAGGGCTTATGATTATCATATAATTTCTCCATCTTTCTGCATCTGTTGCTCTGCAGCAAAGTTCACATCATTTTGCATGGGCTTCACTCAAGACAGCCAGACAGTATTAATCTGTCCAGAAGCCCTCTCTTGAGGAATTCCAAAATGCTGTTCTAAACAGATGCTTGACTAACACACATTGCTGCAGTGTTTTCTGTTTTTGCCATTTTCTGGCCAATGGTGATGGCTTTTGCAGTAGATCGGGCTTGTGTGTTGTGCGTAGGAGGCAAAGGAGGTTTTGATGACCTTTCATCATATTGAGATAAGGAATATTAGATCTCAGATCCTTGATTGTCAGTATAAGATGGCACTAAAAATTAAGGGCTGAAAGGAAACCGGATATCCAACGTTTGCAAAAGATAATCCGTAAATGAATGATTATTCTGTAATTGTTAATGGTTTTCATGGAAGGTTACCCTTTTTTTAGAAAGGGGGAAAAATCTTGTATAAAATCATATATATTGCTACAGTATAATATATTGGCAGTACCACCTTTTAATGCGTTTAAAATTAGCTGCTTTCAATGCTGAATTAATTTTAGGCTAGATAACATTATTGTAAACATGTCAGCTTGCTCTCACAACAACAACTGAAGAAAAAAAAAAGATTTTTGCCTCTAATGGTTAAAATAATGGGATACCAGGGTGTACCGTATTTGTGGAATGTGCCACCTGAGTTAAATTAATTAGTTCATGAAGATACTATGGAAATCCCATATAATCCAGGAAAAGCCCACCTGCCCCCCTGACTAATTTATGCTATTATACTATCACAATAAATTAGGCAATTCATGATGAACAGAATTAAATCAATGTTTGTCAGCTTCACTAATTGGAAGATGGTTCCACATTAACTTGTGCACCCATTTGCGTATTGACCCGCAGAACCAAAAGCCAGTCAAAACAAAGACTGGAAGGCAAGTCTGTTGCTGAAAAAGGGATTTAAATATTTGAAGATCATGGCGTTCACTTAAAAAAAAAAGCAATAGATGTCTGGAAGACACCCCCCACCACCACCATTACCCCCACACACGTTTTGATAGCAGCGACTTCAATGACCGGTCTGCTAATTAGTAATAGCACATTATATCAGGCTCCATCCAAGACCTAATGAGGTGGACCTTTGCTGAGGCAAAAGGGTGCAGAGCTAGAGGGTGACAGGAAGGTATAACAACATTGTAAGTGTGTGTGTTTCCATGGAGGGTAAATGCTGGCGTAACACATAAATGCTCAGCTGTCCTTGTGCTTGCAATTTCTCTTATGCTGTTCTCTTAAATTAATTTTTATGCAGTTTTTTCTTTTAGTTATTTTTGGTTTTGGATGAAAATATCCATTAGGTTTAGTCATGTTCATTAATTTTTGTCAGTTTTTAAATGGCGACTAATTTTAGTGAATAAAAATAACATTTTAGTTGAAATTGTGCAAAATTAAACCAAATACTCAAACATGTTAAATACTGATACACTCTCAGAAAAAAAGGTACAAAAGCTGTAAATGTGATGGTACCTATTCAAAAGGTACATCTTTGTACCCAAAGGGTTCATATTGGTACCTTAAAGGTACGCATCGGTACCTAAAGTTAAATACCTAAAAAGTGCAAAAATGTAGTTTTTGAAAAGATACTGCCCCAGTGACAGCCGTTGTACCTTTTTTTTCTCTGAGAGTGTACAGGTTAAAATTAATACAGTATGTAACAAGTAGTATCTTTATCAGGGGCGGATCTAGAAAATAATTTTTAGGGTGGCAAAGGGGTGGCATAGGGTGTATGAGGGGTGGCAACACCAAAGCAAGCCCCCATGCATAGTTTTTGGGGATTTATTGTCCGACATGCACAGTTGTGTTCACAAATATTGCATTACCATTAAGTAATCATCTATACTGTTTAAAATGAAAAGTAAATAACAACATTTCAATACCCATTATGGCATCAAGTCAATACACAATATAAAAAACTTCAAGAGGTTATAAATGTTTCTGAGCTTGTATCATTTAAGAAGACATTCTGTCATTACCAGAGATGGGAATGTCTGTAATCACCCAGAACACTATCAACAGTCTAGCAACACCCCAGCAGCTGCATAGCAAAAGCCTAGCAACCATCCAGAATACCCTAGCAACCAACTAGCAACACTTTAGAACTAGAAAATAAAAAAATTTAACCACGTTAATCACAGTCATGGACTGTGATTAATCATGATTAATCACAAATTTAAAACACTAGCCTGTAAATGTGTTGAAATAAAGAAATGCATGACAAACTAGTTTAAGGAAACAGAACCTTTCACACTTCCGCCAGGTAACTTATGAGACATAATCCTTATTATTCTTTTATCATTATTCTTTTGTTTTTATTCAGCCATTATCCGCCTTTAAACTGGCAATAAAATGTTTACTAAGCCACATCGCTTCAAATCCAGGATACATTTACCCAACTATTATCAAAAGTATTTCTAAATAAATACAACAAAACATTTTCTTGCGTCCTTATGTGAAGTATTATGACAAAATGCATTATGAAGAATTGGACCTGTTCTGCAGCTGCATTAGAGCTAATATTAGCATCATGCTTCATAAGACAATTTATGAGATTAATAGTACACTTTTACACAGAACTCACTTCAAACCACCATCGAGTGTTTATAATAACTTCCTTTTACGATCACATGTGGAATTTGGTCATTTACTGTTGTTAAAATATGCTATTTATAGCCTTTTATATCGCTGCACAAATTAGCATTTCAGATGTACACATTCCTCTCAAGAAAATCACATACAAATATCCTATCGTAATCGTGTGTTTATTATCTTATATAATATCATTATATAGTGGCTGTTGCCATGTTTATTTCTGTGGTGTAAAAGCCTTAACATGTGCTCTGCTGAAACGTACGTTGTTTGATGTTACAACCGCCTCTCCGTTCTTAAGTTGCCAGAGATACATTCCAAGTATAATACACATTAGTAAAAGGATCTATTTTAATTTTAATTTGTCTATATACACTTTGGGCGGCTGTGGTAAATTATAAAAGTAGCCCAAAAAACCACAACCCACGGCTCTGTAATTTTTCCCGCAACTGTATTTTCAAAATAGCCCACTTGAACGGAACCAGCAGAAACTCTTGGGGGCGCTCTGGCAGCGCGGACACTTGAGGACTATTAATAGTTAGTAAGGTAGTTCTTAAGTTTAGGTATTGGGTAGGATTAGGGATGTAGAATAAGGTCATGTAGAATAAGGCATTAATATGTGCTTATTTACTATTAATAAATGGCTAATATTCTAGTAATATACATGCTAATAAGCAACTAGTTAAGAGACCCTAAAATAAAGTGTTACCAAAGGCCTATATACACCGTGAAAGTGAAGCGGTCGGAGAATCGAATCACTAAACAATTATGGGATGAATCTCAGACATATCCGGACAGGATTAGATTTCTCAGAGGACTTCTGAATAAACTGAGAAGCAGTATCTGATTCACGAACAAATGTAAAAACAGTTCGTTAGTGAATGGGCTGCGCTTCGTGTTTTTGACTCAAAAAGTACTGGTTCATAAGAGTTATTTGTCAATGAATCTGACTACACTGGGCACGCTGCGTGCGCTTGCAACCATCGTGAGCTGTCATCGAAACACTGCTTACATTTATGTTTTATTCTGTGATAATTCTGGGGTGGCAGGTGGGGTGCCTCCCCGGTAGATCCGCCCCTGCTCTTTATGCTTTAGTTATTAAGTGAATTATGTATTGAGTGTATTCACAACGGGACTTGCACATTCAAATTGATTATATGTTTTGCGTGTTATATTATTAACACGCATCTCCAAATCCCTCAAAAAGTCACAGTATCTCTAATGTGACATTTCTCTCCTTCACCCAACATGCTATTTGGTGATGTATAGAATCCACAGATGGTGGCAGATGATATTTAATTGTAAGCCAGCTGAGCCAAGGCCCCACTGTAAGCCCACGATCTGTCTTCTGCCTTTTTTAGCGATATATGTAAATAAGAGATTTACATTGTCAGCCCCCACCCATCATGTTTCCAAGAAAACAGATTAACAGGACAGAATGTCGGAGGCTGGTGGAAGGCTAATGAGGTCACATCTATAGGGGCTTAAGGAGATGCTCTTCAGATCTTTATTCGTTCCTCTGCATCTGTGGCTGGTTAATGACATTCCTCCCATCCATCCGTTCAATCACCGCATACCTGTGTCCCTTAGTGTGGTGAACAATCTCAAGTATTTCTGATTGGGTGACATTTGCATGAAAGCTGGGTGAACACATTTTCAGAATGCACAAGATGGGATTTGATGCATCAGTTGGTGTTTTTCTATTTATGTTTCTCCTCCATGGAATTCAGAAAGTGTTGTGATTCTGACCTGCCCCAGTCTTGTTTCAATGTGTGAATGATTGCATATGCAATTCTTCAGATAACTGTGCAAGTCTTTAGTCTGCATGAAAAGATATGAACTAATTAACGTGAATACTTTGAATATCAGCACCAAGTTATTTAAAGTTCTGCTTGTGGGCAAAGAGAGCAGCAGTGTGCTTCAGCCATGATGATGACTTAAAATAGTTTCTCTTGTCTGGTCTTTGTAATGTCTTTTTAAATGTCAGCAATTCAAGGTGTAAGCAGGGTTTCTTTGAATATAATCCGGTTAGTTTATGTATATGTTACTTTATGGTTTTCTCTGTCTGCTTTATTATAGGATATACTTGGCAGGATGACACAACTCAGGAGGTAATCTCAAAAGAGCTCTCACAACTACCCAAGGTTCCTCTTGAAGGATTTACAAACACCTTTTCTCGTTTCAATGGCAATTCCAGGTGAGCTCCTAAATCCTCTGTTATGTTTAGCATCCGTGACAATAATGTGTTTATGGAAACTTTTGTTGTAGTTCTTTTATTAATTCAGTTTTAGTTTCTTTATGTAACAGTTGTTGATAAGACACTTTATTAACACAAGTTTTATTCGTTAAAATTTAGTGTCTTGAAATAATTTCTGCAGTGTTTAATTATCTAGGTTAATGATCATTTATAAATATACTATTGTTCATTGTTAATTATTGTTTGTTCATAATTCATTAACTAATGTTGATTTATGCAACTTGAAATGTTAAAGTGTATTAGTATGTGTAGAAATAAACATTAATCAAGCTTTATAAATACTGTAAAAGTATCTAATGTTCACAAATTGAACCATAGAGTAAAGTGATAATCTGATCTGGACAGGTTTGTATTCTAGACACTTTATCTACTATAATCTGTTTATCTGTTTTTAAACATGGAATTGTATTATAAACATTCCCAATGGGGACAGGAAGCTGAAGGCTCAGAAAGAAGAAGTGAGCAGGACACTGCAGAGGTACCTTCAAGGTTTCCTGCCTTCCGATGTTGCCTCCTTCAAACAGAGTCCTCAAGGGCAGCAAGCGCTTTGGAAGGTGAATCTCCAACAACTATATATATTTCTGTTTACTCCCATATCACTTGAAGTATTTGGATGCATAGTGACTATATGGCAGTTCTCCTTAAAAGTGAAATCAGTAGTTTTTGGAAGGGCATATTTTCAGCCTGAGACTGTAAACAACTGGCCAGAACTATTACACATACATGGATATGCTTTCAAGGTGTACAAAATATATTTTAATGCACTTCTAACAAGTGCTCTGTACATGCTGTGGAATGTCAGATTTTGCAAAATAAGCCATGTATTGCTACTTGTTCTGCACTTTTTAGACAACTGTCAGATAAGCACATAGCTACTAGGGACATGTAATCCCAGGTGCAACCTGCTTGGTACTAAAAAACACCATCACCAAACAACTGTTCATGAAGTTAACAGTCGTGAGAGTTGAAAAGTTCACTGCACTATTGAACATTAGTACCCTGCAGTGCTTTTGGAGTCAGCGGTGTATGTGCTGGTTTGTTCAGCGAAGCCCACCCTGCTGTTCTAAAGTCAGCTTGGCCTTCTATTCTGCAAAGGTGGGAAGAATATAATTGTTTTATATAATCTCTCAAATAGAGCAGAACAATACGCAGAGCAAGAATAAGGAGGCTGATACAATGTTAAAATGAGGCTAAAACTCTTTCAGCGTTATTATCTTCGATCTGTTTTTGAAGTTTTTCTACATAACCATATGTATATTATGTATATTATTTATGCATTTATTTACACATTTATTTATTCTTCTCCCATAGTACAGGGGAGATGGCCCCCGTGATCATAAGGGTGTAATCCAGCTCAAAGAGAAGAATCCTTCACCCCACATCTCTTTCCCCAAAGGCCAGCCTGATCTCCAGGCCGTTTTGGAACAGCCTCCCCCAGGTCGATCATACTTCACTGGTTATGAGCAGGATCGTACTGGAGTCCCTCTCACTGAGCTTCAGCAGTATCAAGCTGGGCCCGTGAGAGCACAAGATCCTGGTAAAGGTCAAACACAGGGAAAGCTGCGTTACTTCAGCCTTCAGCGCACTCCAGCTACCAAAATAGAACAACTGCCAGGAGCTTCCAAGCAACCTCCAAAGCCCCAAATCGAAAAATTGTTTTTCAAATCTTCAACAAGCAGCCCTGCTTACAAGGAAGCCCTCAGTTCAGTAGATGGTGAGCTAATCCTTCTTCTTCTATATGTATATTTGTTATATAAATATTTATATGTGCATTAAAAAGGAAGCCAGGAGAAACAAATAAAGAATCCAATTCTTATATTATGTTTAAGCAAACTCCTTTTATGTTAAACAGGGTCATATTATATTGGCTGTGATGTGTTTTTGCATTATGATTATCCATGTTCAGGATCAGTCTGAAGTGACTGAAGAAACATTGATATCATTATGATAATGCATGCCCCAAAATTTAAAAAAGCACAATTATTAAATTATAAATTTACCTTAATCAGAAAGAGACTGAGGTAGAGATGAGAAACACAGTCTGGCTCCAAATACTTATGTCAGATGAATTAAGCATAATGTGCTGAGCAATTATCCTGTTAGGAGCGTTTATTGAATTGCACGCAAACACAGTTTCGTGATGGGTTTATACATTTTTTTTTTATCAAATAGGGGTCATACAAATTAGAGCAGGGGGTTCTTGTACACTTGCAAAATACCAGATAGTTTTTTCTTTACCAGATCTTTGCCTCTGTTTTCTCTCAGAGAAGTTCATTGATGGAGTAGTTAACCAGCTCGGACGTCAGAGCGTCAGTGTGGATACTTTGACCCCAAAGGACCTGGACAAGCTCTCCAAGGTCATCGCCCAGGCCCTGCAGGTGGTGGATGGAGTGGAAGGGGTCAAAGGTAGAGAAGCCACACAGGATGAAGAGGAGGCAAAGAGGGAACCCAGTCAAGAGTTACATCAGATGGAGAAAGAAGATGATGACAGCACACATAAAGGTAGTCACCCCTTAACAAAGACAAATATTTGATAAGTTCCTCATTGTACATGTTTTAAAACCTTAGTTACAGTCCTAAAATCAAGAGCCATGATCTTTACCATAGTTTTAAATTCTTTTTACAGAAGCAGAAGATTCTACCCTTAAATCTGATGATAAGGTAATATGTGGAAATACATGGCCATGTGACTCATATTTTTGTAATAGTCAATAGAATTGCCAGTTTAATTTTCTGTTTCCAGGACAAAGGTTTCATCAGCCAGCTGCTAGAGTTCCTGGATCATAACTCTGGCCCTGGATCTGTGCGTCCTCCCCAAGCAGAAGAGCCTTTTCTGGGGTACGTTGACCAGCCAAATGCTGGAAGCCCATTGAGAGCTAGTTTGGAGAATGTCCAGAGCCGGACAACACAAACAGAACTGGACCTGATGAGGAAGAAAATGGAACCTGACACTTTGGATATAGAGCCAGTGGAGGATGCTGAGGTAGAACAGTGGATGCACGGTTCTCCGGAAGTTAAACCAGAGGTTCAATCAGGAAAAGAGCCACAAAAAAATTCCATGGAGAAAGAGGAGGTGGAAAAGAAGGGTGTGAGAGTGGAAGTGAATGTTGCAGCATATTCAAGTCCACATGATGGAGATTTTGGCTACATTATTACCGAAGAGTAAGTATAAATTCTACAGAAACACTTACATGATGAGAAACAAGATGTTTGCATGGACACATGGATCTACAGTAAGCTTTTGAAAGAAATCTCTTATGCTCACCAAGGCTGCATTTATTTGATCAAAAAATACTGTGAAAACAGCAGTATTGTGAAATATATTTATTATTATTATTATTATTCAATAATAATAATAATAAAATATTTGAAATAGAAATCTTTTGTAAAATCATGAATGCATTTTTTGTTCAATTTAATACAGCTTTGCTGAATAAAAGCATTAATTTCTTTAAAAATCTTGAGTCAAAACATTTGAAAAGTAGTGTGTGTGCATGTATGTTGTTATATATACATACAAACATGTAAATCAAAATTGACTATGTGTTTTTTTTTTTTTTTTTTGCTTCAGTCACAAAATAACCTGGTCTCATGGCATAAACGTACCTGGGTGCACTTTTTAGCGAGACCATTTTTACATACCTTACTGAACGTTTTGTCACGGTTTCATAGAGAAATGTCCACTAAGTGGTGCTAAAACACGGGTTCAATACGTAAACCCTGGCACATTTTTATTACGTTGATATAGGTACGTATTGCTGTGTTTTTATTACATTGCTTCAGGTAAGTATTGCGGCGGTTCATAATTCAAAAATCCGGGGACCGTCGCTAAAAATGAATGATCTATCTTGTTGGAAATATGCCCTACACTAAACCCAACCCTAAACCTACCTGATAGTGTTGACAAATGCAAAACTGAGATAAAAACACATTTGTTGATGCAACCATGTTATTTGAACTTCCTTATATGCAGATTTGAACTGTTTTGTCAAACCGTAGTTACACGGGATTTGAACCTGAACTCCGTACTCTGTGAGCTACCGAACAAACCTACCATCTATGAAAACCCGTTGATATGAAGCTGGATATGTGATGCTAATGTACAAAAGCATCAGTTTTCAAATCTCCCAGCATATTAATATTGTTTTGAAGTCATAACATGATATTCTTCAAGTAATTGTGTGAAAATTACGCTTTATTAATCAAAACTCTGTAAATTTGTGTGAAAAGAAATAAAAGGCATCAGAGTTTTACTGCCTCTAGTGTTAATTTGTTTTGGAAACTGCAGTGATTTATTGGTACGTATTTCGCGTCTCGCTAAAAAGTGAATCCAGGTACGTTTATACCATGAGACCAGGTAGCAAACTTGTCACTAATGTAGCATTGAAATTTTTTGTTTAAATGATTTTGCAGGGTATTATATTCCAGTATTTTATCAGAGCATGGCCCAATACATGTTATATTACCAAAGTTTCCACATGTTTTCATCACAAGACCAGTGTATGTTTTATAGAAATTGATCTAACAATGTTAAAGGGGTGGTTTACTGCAATTTCATTTTTTTTATTTTAAATAGTGTGTAATGTTGCTGTTGGTGCATGAACAGTATCTGCAAAGTTGCGGCGCTGAAAGTTCAACGTAAGCGGAGATATCGTCTTTTAAAAATCAGGAAGTTTAATGCCTACAAAAATGACTCATATGGGACTACAACGAGATACTTCCCAGGTTGCATACGAAATAAACCCATCAACCCCTCCCTCCGGAACATGCAAAAAAGGGGGCAAGGCCATGTTCTGCGGCTTTGTCGAAGAGGAAGAGTTATAGTGGAGAGTTGTAGCTATTTTCACCCAGCTGTCAGGTCTTCTGTGTTCGGGCTTCCTACGGACACTGTAGTTCGTCAACAACGGTTAAAATCTATGTTTGATTATGTTCCTGACAATTACAATCCTAATTTAGCTCTCTGTGCTGCACATTTTACGGAAGACAGCTTCCAGAATCTACACGAGTTCAATGCCGGATTCACACAGAAACTATTACTAAAACATGGAGCAGTTCCAACTTTAAAACCAGAGGCAGCAGTTGTTGGGCCACAACCTGTAAGTAAGATTTCATAATTTTAAATGTATTTGCATGTATAATTTCAGACGTAATGTTTTAGTTTTATCAAGGACGTAAACAAATGCCAACGCTGGCTTTAGTAGCCAGTTAATTAAATGCTATTTCGTGTGTCTATGACAAACGCGTACAAACATTTTGGACCCGAATTTGTAATTATGTACTAATTTTGTAAATGTATTTTCCATGTATACTTTATGATGTAATTTTTCGATTTGATCAAGAACGTAAACACAAGCCAACGCTGTTTGGTTAAAGTAGCCAGTTAGTTCGATGCTATTTTGTGTGTATAAGACAAACGTGTACGAACATCAAAAAGTTATATGTAATCACAACAGCAAACTTCCATTCAGAAACGTTTGTAAGAGCCGTGCTTGCAGAAGTTCTGCTTGACTCTCTTCATTACCGCTTTCTGGGTCTGATTCTGGCTCAAACTGATACGGCAACATTGACACCATTATTTACATTTGACCGGAGCACATGCAACTGTCACCCGTAAAGGTAATGGGCGTGAAGTTTCCGGACAATGTGCAGTACGCAGTTTAGCCAATCACAACACACCGGCCCAACTAACCAATCTGAGCCCATCGCCTGTTTCTGAGGGAGTGGTTTCAGAGAATCAGGAAGTCAACCGGTCGTTCAAATGACAGAGGAGAAAGAGGCTTACAATAAAGGGGAAATATATGAAAAATAAGGTGTTTTTTTAACAAACGAAACACGAAGACATGTTATATTGCACCCCATAAACACAATCAAGCAAAGAAAAAAAGCAGTAAACCGCCCCTTTAATAAGGAGTCATCTGTGTTTTTACAAGGTTACAATGATTTCTATGCATAACAGAGTCTTAAACTCTCTCAGTCACAATTTCTTTTGTCATTCAGTGTTCATACTCAGTTTATGTTACTGCATTCCATATTGCAATTCATTTGGTTTCCCTCACTCCTCTCTGTGTACATTAGTGTTAGTGTGTAAATGGTTGTGTGTGTTGTGTACATTTCTCAAAGCGAAAGATGACGGCATCCACAGCCACTGCATCTCCAATAACTTGATTTATCTCACAGAGGCTCGCTTACTGCAGTCCCATTTAACTTGGAGTACCTGAAAACACACAGACACATTCTCAAAAAGGAGATTTAAAAGTGTGTAAGTGTGTTTTGGAAGGCAGTGGTAGGCGTGAAAAAGCATCAGGAAAACAGTTGCACTCTAGCATCTTCTAATTCTCACTTTCTTTCTCATGTGTGTGAATACGCTTCCATTTAGATGCATATCATTCTTTAGGCTTGTGTGCAAGTCGCTTCGTGTGTGTTTGCATGTGTTCTGATGTGTGAGCGAGTGCGTGTGTTTTAACTCTGGCTGGCGTGGCCATATCATAAAGACATCACACTTCACAGGGATTCCATTTACACCTTATTGTTTGCCTCATTGCTGGAAAATACAGGTGATTTATCAAAGCATACAAGCCACCTGTGTCCTATTCCCTATGTGTTTTTATGCACTCTCTGCTCTCTGTATACCTCCTGTGAGCTGTGTTCACTATTTCAATATTGTATCTGATATGGCATTCATCTAGCAGCACCCAGATCTGTAAATGTTCTCATCTATTGCTGACAGACCTCATATGTAACTATTTTATAAGTGCTGGTGTTAAAAGGCATGTTTTAAATATTAATTGTTATATTTTGCAGATTTTCATGTTCATCCTAGAACAATTGTTAATTTTTTCAATCTCAAGGTTGAGAACCTTTGTTATAGTCCTAAATATGAAAACTATGGTGTGTAACTATGCTCTAGACATGAATCATTCCTTAAATCGAGTAGAAGAAATGTACTAGTATGTACTCTTTTAAGCAATTGGATTTGTGATTTTCACCCAACAGAAAATAAAACTTGTGAAGAAAAACATCTTATAGACTTAAAGTAAAGGAGAGACCTGAGCCAGATTAAAATGTCATAGACTTATTCATTTTGAGTTATCGCCAGTAATCAGCCACCTACACTGTCGGAAAAAAAGGTACAGAATCTGTCCCTGGGAATTTGAAAGGGTACCAATATGTATAATTTAAGTACTAATATGTACACTTTAGATACAAATATTCAAATACCTAAAGGTGTACCTTCTGAAAGGGTACTGCATAAGTGACAGATTTTGTATCTTTTTTTCTGAGAGTTTAACTACTGCATGTCTGCATTCTAAAAACTACATAGAACATTTTGTAAACCCTTAGCAACACCCTGGCAACCACCCACAGCACCTTAGTTTTCTTTTGAAAATGTACAAGTCTAATTGGTTTATCTTCTTCTTTTTGTCCATACCTAGCTCGCTGTCCACTGATCAGGGGCTGAACCTCATGGAGCTCTTAGCTGAGAGAGTCAGCCTTCATGTAACAGATTTTCTACAGCTCTCGTAAGTGCGCACACACACACACACACACATACACATATGCATACTCTTGAAGACAGTCTCATGCTGGTCGACACACTAATGGCACTAATGGAACACTCAACCTGTGGTTTTGTTTTGTTTTTCCATTTTGCAGTATAGTTTGGGCTAAGTACTTATTTTCAAGTGACAGCACAGTGATTATGAGTGTGTTCTGAATTCTGTGCATATAAGTTCAAGCTTTATATAAATGGTTCAGAGAGAGGGAGAGAGAGAAAGGATGCATTTCGGTGTGTGTAGGTGTGTGTTATTCTGACCTGCCTGCAGTGGTAAACTTCAGTTCAATTACAGCACATTTTCTGATGATAACCAATGTTCAACAAGTGCACAGATTAAAGACAGCTTTCTGCTTAATTGTTTGGAATGCAACAAATTAGGGATGCACAATATTTATCGGACAGATAAATTATCGACCGATATGGGTGAAAATGACATCATTTTTATTGCTCTGATAAATAAATGAAATCCGATAACTAGATCCGATAAAGCACGCTTGCTTGTAAATCAATCAATCAGTCTGATTTATCTGAGAGTCATCCACTTTCCGAGTTCAAGTGACTGCAGCTTAAACTGCAGTGACTCTCAGCTTGTGTCGCGCTCATTAGGTCATCATTTGTGAACATGTCTTCGCCGGTCTGGAAGTTTTTCTCGGTGGCAGAGGAGGACAATACCATTGCTATTTGCAACGCATGTTGAGCAAGGATTCCGAGAGGAGGAAAAAAGGCGTCAAGTTTTAACAAGGTCGTCGTCGCGGTGAAGCTGTATTAAAAGAAAATAATAATTAGGAACTTTAAGCAGCCTCCACTGCTGGAACAGCAGCGACATTACAACGTCATATTGCACGTTCGCGACTTCAGCTGCTACTTCGTGGTGTTCTGCTGTAACCGTCTACTACAGGAGAAGAGCTGCTTTGCCGTAGTCATTACAATGTGACAGCTTATGTAGTTAAATGTTGCGTTTTATGGTATATACCATTTAATTCCATCAGTATACGATTCTACCATTAGTCTTTCATTTAATCTGTGTTGATTATATTTTAAACTTAAGCTAATTTTAACGATTTTTTTGTACAAAGATATGTTTGCCTCATATCTCAGGTAGCACTGAGACTAAAGATATGTGAAGAGAACAGTGTAATTATTGCCTAAACATCCTCCTCATAATCCATCATTTGTGTTTAAATAAATGACTGAATACTGCATTGCTCGGCTACGGTGGTGTAACAGCTTACTTCCGGTCAACATAGCCGTTCCATTCGCAGCTGTTGCTTAAAGTCCTTATATAACTTCCTCATCCTCATGCACTAAAAAGGTTGAATAGATGCATTTCTGAAAATGAAACATTTGAATATAAATTTGTTGTTAATGAGTTGTTAATTGCAGATAAAGCATAGTTCTGTCATAGTTCTGTTAAACAATTTCTGTTACTAAGTATTGTGGTGCCTTACACAAAAAATAAAAACATTTGAAGAGTCAGGACTGATGTTTGCTATTATAGTTAGATCAGAGCTACTAAAATATCAGTTTCATCAGTGCATCTTAGATTTTGTATTCTCCTGGGTGCAAAAACTGGCGATTATATGAAAATTATAATATAAAAATGTGAATTTATCGGTATCAACCATGAGAAGGGCTTATTTATCAGTTATCAGTATCGGTTAAAATTTTTCGTATCGTGCATCCCTACAACAAATGCTTTCTGGCACTTTTGTATTTCACTGAGAAACTTGGAATGAAGTTGTCAACAAAATATGTGCTGCACACACACGCACACACACACACACACACACACACACACACACTCACACGCAAAAAATCGCTTTATAGATCATAATTACACTACCATTCAAAGCATTTTTTTTCTCAAAGGTTTATTCAGCAAGGATGCATTAAATTGATCAATAGTTAATAGTTAAGACATTTATAATGTTACAGAATGTTCCGTTTTCATACACATGCTGTTCTTTATATTTTCCTATTCATCAAAGAATCCTGAAATAAGCAAAACAACTATTTTTAGTTATGATAATAATAAGAAATGTTTCTTGAGCACCATATTAGAATGATTTCTGAAGAATCCCGTGACATTTAAGAGTAATGGTTGCTGGAAATTCGGTTATGCCATCACATTTTATTAAAACAGAAAGCAGTAAGAAGTAGTAATATTTCACAATATTATTTATTGGTGAGCATAAGAGACTTCTCTTAAAAACATTAAAAACATTTTGCAGACCCAAACCTTGTTAACGGTATCAAGCATATATCAATTTATTAATGAAAGAGCATAATAAATACAAGATATTGCTAAAGACATGCTTTACAGGCCTCACTGAAATAGATAAATAGTATAATATTTGTGTGCAGTTGAGTGCTGTCCAGGTGAGCTGTGTCTCTGCGTATTATTAATTTCCTCTCTTGAATAGTGCCTTATATCTATTTACACAGCTACCTGCTAATGTATCTTTTGTCATCTAATGCGTTTCATCTTTTCTAAGAAATAATGGAAAGGGAAAGGTGTACTGGATGATGTGCACTCTTATATAAAGCATTATGTCATAATGTAATATGGCATGTTTGGACTAAAGATAAGATGGCTAGAAAAGTGTACAAGCAGACTAAACAGTGCAGAAGCAAGCTTCTGCTCATACGATCATATAAGCAGTAAAAGATCAAGAAAATTCAGCACACACTCTGAAACGCGGTGCTGCCATGTTTGGGCTTCACACTGTGTTGCAGTTACATAAAGACTCAGCGTAGCACCTCTCTGAACTCCAGACATGACGTAAGGGTTGTACTGTGTGCAGACAGTAGGGGGCACAGAAAAACACATACACACAATTGTGGATTTGCAATCAGACAGTCTTGTTCTCTTATACACATCGAAACATTAACACACTCACATTCATTTTCACTAATTCTGCCTCTCTTTCATTCTCTCACTCGCTTATGTATTTTTCTACAACCCACACACACACACTCACACACACACACACACACACACACACACACACACAGTCTACCTATCATCTCCATCCCACACTCTCCCCCCTGGTGCAAAAGGAGCCGAGCAGAAGCAGTATCGTTATGTTATGGCTTTCCTCCCTCTGTGTACTGGATGTTGGTGGCATTTTACTGATAACTTATCAGCACTGATGCTGTTATAAACGGGAGTCTGGACCATTGTGTTTATTTAGCTTTAACAGCTACTGTTTTCATCCAGAAATTTCCAGAAGCCAAACAGAGGTGTGTACTCAGGTATAGAGAGGAAAGCAAAAGATGGGTGGAAATTGTTGTAGGGAAAGTAAATAAAAAGAGTCATAATGTGTGTATTTGTTAGGGGAATTATGTTTTTGTAGATATTAAAAAGCTCAAGTGCATGTATGAGGGCATTGGTATAGCCAAAAAAAAGAGTACTTATTCAGACCTGACTGTAAATAATATATGTATATTATAAATGAAAATACATAAAAATTAGCACATTAACAACACAGCTTCCTTTTTCAAAACAATTAATCTTAAAATAGATTACTTTTTTAGTAGGCTATACTGTTTTTCCTGCTCTTGATATTATTGTTAAAACTGAGAGCACGTCTTGATGGTTTAACTTTGAGCTATGGCTTACAATAATTTAAAATACTGTATAATGAGAATAAAATGAGACATGAGATTCTAGAAGCTCTATTATTTTCCAGCAGATATCTGGGAGTCTGTGTGTGTTAATTCTACTGAGGATGAGAGGTTACCTTGGACTTGTTCTTGCCACCTGCTGACGTGTGAATGGGATTTTGTTCTGGTGACAGATTCATTCCTCCAGTCTTCCACCTCTCTCTTTCTCTTTTATTTTCTTCCCTCTTCTCTTTTTCTATCCCATTTTTTTTTTCTCTATTTGTGACCCTTACTTCACCCTGATCCGCAGCGGGAGTAGCTTCAGTGCTGCGTCCCAGATAAATGCATATGCCTCAGAATCAGGAACTGGGAAGATCCCTTGTCGGACAACTCCATGTTTGTAAACTAACCATCCCATTCACTGCTTTAGTCATATTTAACCAGTAAACAGAAATGTTGAACAGTAGCTCATCTGCAGGTCTGTGTTGGTGTCATGGTGGCGTGCCAGTTTGCAGATCCTTCTCTTCCTTTGCCTGAGTCTGTTTTTCTGTTTGTGTGGGGATGTGTGACGGTTTGTTTTAACTGTGTCATTTTTGAATATATTTAGCATTTTTAAAAATAATTTCCATTCCCTTTAAAGGAACAATTCACCATGAAATATTATACTTCACAGGATTCTCTGTTAGAATAGATAAATGAATGAAGATTGCTGCTGGGATCTCACCCAGACAGCTGTTTGGCTCAATCACAAATGCCATTTGTACGAAATGCCATCATGCATTTGCACAACATTTCTGGATCACCAATTCAAATACTGCAAAGAGATTCAAATCCACTGTATTGAGTCTGTGAGCATTTTTTGATTTCTTTTACTTTTTTACTTTTCCATTTAGACCTGTTTGCTGAATGGTGTTGATCCACTAAACATTTTAGACAACTCTTAAGAACATCAGGTTTCCCGTGAGGATTTATTTCATGGAGGAAAAACTTGTCAATTTATGTCAAAAGCAGAGAAGGAAGCTAACGGCACAGATCAGTTGTAAGAAAATTAACCAAAACGCAATATTCCCTAGTGATCTGCTGTTTTAACTGTGGTGTTGTGGTACTGCAGTTGACTGCGTCTGCAACAATGTATTTTTTAAATGATAAAAGATTATGTTCATGACTCACAGCTGCAACAGTTTTGCTCATCACACTCACTGCATACTGGTATTCTCTTAATCTTTCTCTTCTCTTTCTTGTTTTCTCCTTATTGTCTCGTTCTCGCTTTGTCTCTTCCTCTCTCTTTTTCTTCTCTGTGTTTCTCAGGGTTCTGGGTCCAGCAGTAACCTTTCGACTGCACTCCAATGCTCGAAACATCAGCACGGCCCAGCTAGCCAGAGTGGCAGGTACACACAAACATACACGTGCACACACACACACACACACACACACACACACACACACACACACACACACACACCACTCGTTCCGCTACTGCATTCTAGTTGCTATTCTGATCATCTCCTGACACATTGGGGAAGAATCCTCTCATAGTGCCACGACCTTGATTGCAGCATTAGTTATTTTCAAGGTTTAAACCCCCTTTTTACAAACAATACATATGTGCACACACACAATTACACATGGAAAAGCAAGAAATCAAACAAAACAGATATCTAATATGATCTATTGTGAAATCACTGGTATGTGATAAGCACATTGAATGCACTGTACTGTTTTAGCTTCAATAGTCTTTTGTCTGCTGGTGTTTTGCACCAGTGTTTTCTTTTTTTATAATGGGCACTGCAAATTATTCCTGTTTTTAATTCGTTTTTCATGGTTGTTTTTGGGTGTAATAGGAGCGATACATCTTTCTTTGTGGTTCATGGTACTGTATATAATTGTTAGGTATTGATCAATACCATGGTTGGACAAAATTCTGATTTGACGAATTGAATTCCGATTTGACGAATTGGTCCCAGAGGAATTTGAATTGGAAATACTGATGAGTATACTTTGCTTTAGTTATTATTTAGTTACTATTTAGTTACTATAATTCCACTTTGTTTTAGGAATTTAGTTAATTCCAATTGTTTGGGTCCAGTATGTTTCTCCCCCCACCTTTTCATAATTAACAAAATTAAAACTTTTATATTGAGCAAAGTTGCATTAAACACTTTTAGATTGTTACAAAAGTTTTGTTTCAAATAAACTTTCTATTCATCAAAGAATCCTGAAAATGTTTTGCCATTTCCACAAAAAGCTGTTTTCAACATTGATAATAAGAAATGTTTCTTAAGCAGCAAATCAGAATAATAGAATGATTTCTAAAGGATCATGTGACACTGATAACTGGAGTGATTTCAAAGGAATAAATTATATTTTACAATTAAAATGTTCAAAACATCATTTTAAATTACAATTACATTTCACAGTATTACTCTTTTACTGTATTTTGTGATGAAATACATGCAACCTTGATAAACATAAGATTTTTTTTTTTTTTTTTAAACGTAAAGAATTTTGAACGGTAGTGTATATGTAAAATAAGAACAAATTTCTATAGCTGACATAGTGATCTGTTTGTCTGTTTGTAAGGCCTATAAAGCCTTTAAACTTATAGACAAGGATTTTTCAAGGGAACATGGAAAGCTTTTATCTATTCTGGTAAAATGTACAGATTTTATTATTACGTTTTATTCCATTTTAATTCAAATTCATTGAATTTGAATTGCAGTTATGTGTCCTGATTGTTACCTCAATTTAAATGATATTTGAATAGCACTCTTAATTCAATTCTGAGTGCTGCACAACGCTGACCAATACAGCATGATACTGACCATGCCATTTGTTTGAAAATTCAACATTGCTGTCAGGAATTGATCAAATTGAAAAACTGGAAAAGAATAGACTGCAGTCCTGCTTCCCCTTTTCAGTCACTGTTTTAACATTTAACACTCAGGATTTCATATTTGATCATTAATGCACAAAAGAAAGGTCAAAGAATGAAAGGGAAAAACAAAAGGAATCTGACATTATAAGGTCTGTATTCCCTTGATCCATCATAATTAATTCTAGGGAAAACAGATTCGTGTGAATTTGTCCCATGCCCGTCTGTACTTCCTGACAGATAAGACGAGATACACAAGGGAAAATATTTCACAAACTGGACCTCAAATACCCAATTGTTTTTAAAAAATAAAGTACTATGGGTATGTGCTGAAATGCTATCACAGTTTGACTTATGTCATTATGTGCTTTCTGTTTATTTCTCTTTGTTTATATCTCCCGCTACAAATAATTTTCATTAGCGCTCATTGAAATAATGATATGCAGCCAACAAGCCAGTACATGAAGTGCATTTAATGAAAATTTAGATTTTATTTTATTTTATTATCAGTGTTTTGACCTCAGTAGCAAATGCACTTTATTCAGTTCTATGAACAATGCATGAGTGTATTTGTGGCTTGTTGTTGAAGTCTTTAGATATGTCGTCCTTCTCGACCCGGTTCTGATTGACACTGTGTGAGAAAATGTGTTTGAGCATGTTAAAGCTTGTGCATTAAAGCCTTGGCATCCAAGGAAATGCGCCCCAATTTTGTCCAATTGCTGTGGTGTGAATTTCAACTTTTATTTGTGTACGTGTGTGTACGTGAGTGCGTATATCTCCAGTCTCTCCTCCCTTTGAGAGTCTCTTGTAGCATGTTGAGAGAGTTAATGGCTGGGCTCGTCAGACCCAAATGTCAGACAAAATGTTAAGTCAACATGATCAGCCGCTCTCACACGGCAGATAAATTATGAAAACCCTGGTGCCTGAATACCAATTTATTACTTTATTTAAACAGAGAGGATCTCTCCTCACACTTTATTACTGCTGTATATACACCGCTGATCGCACCTAATCATTTATTCCAGTTTTTGTGCCTTTGACATCACATACACCCCTGAGGTATTTAAGCAACTTCAAAGTATTTGTGTTGAGTGGAAATATGGTGGAATGTTGAGGATTATGTTTAGGTTGTAACTGTTAATGTGTGTTTATATGTCCATAATCCAAATCTTGGCTTTGCCTGAATCATTCCAGGAGCAATGCTTTTATGTTTAAAACCACAAAAACTGACTCGCTTATTTAACTGCAATATTCAAGGGATATTAGAAACTTTTATTATACAGTTGCTTGAATGAATTGATTTTGCGCCTTGTTAAATATTCTCCAAAAACTGTATTATACTATATGTGGCATAATTGGCCACTAGCTTAGATGCACTGAAAGGCATTAGTCTTTTGTGCATGTAAGGAACTGTTTTGTATTTCCAAATGACACTAAAACCACATGTATTGTTGACCTAAGCACATTAGAGAACATTAGATCAGCATGTTAGGCAGGATTCTTCCTTTGTATATAACCCCCCTCTATTCAGACACAAAATGGAGAATGGTTTCACAGGGTCTGAAATTAACATGTTCCACTAATCTAGTAGTATTCCTTTGGTTCTGCCACAAGCATCAATCTATGACAGTAGCTCCCATGTGTTTTGTCTTTGTTGTTGTTGTTGTTGTATGTCATACAAATGTGTCAACTTACATTTAATTCCTGCATTTCCCTTTCTTGGTCAATAAAGTGTGTCTGTCTGAATTTAATAATGTAAGATGAAAAGAATAAACAACTAAAATACCACAGCAGTTATTGAAAAATCTTAGATGATGAAATGATGAGATATAAAGCTGACTGATGAGTGATTGTCTGAAGAGGAAGGTGTTTGTATCCTTACAGACTTCACAGCAGCAGTTCATGTCACTTTTTTAAAAGATGATTTGTTTCCAATAAATATTCATTTATTGCTTCCAACAAATGTTCATACATTAATACATACCTTAATGATTATGAATTGTAGCTAGTCATATACTCCAACTTTGCGCTTTGTTAAGGTTAAAGACTACACCTATTTATAGAGGATTTGTGAAAAAAACGAGCCGCTCAGATTTTGCTCCCCCCATGACGTAGAAAGGAGATCTTATTATAATATTACCGCCCCTTAATCTGCAAGTTCCCGCCCACAGCATCACCATTGTGATTTTACTTTTGTTTGACAGTTTAAGCGCAATAAGACTTGAAGGAGTAAAGTTTAGTACTCAAAAACCATAAATCAGGATTTTAAACTATGGTTATTTTAAAATATGGATTAAAACACGTGATTTCAGTGCGATAGACATGATAATCAAAGCAGAGTATCTGAGGTATGAGCTGTAAAGGCACAGTCCTATTCTGGAAAAGGGGGCGGGGAGCAGCAGCTCATTTGCATTTAAAGAGACATGTACGAAAACAGCCGGTTCTTGCTTCCACTCAAAATAGGCATTTTCAAAATGATATAATAAATTATCTGTGGGGTAGGGTATTTTGAGCTGAAACTTCACTAACACATTCTGGGGACACCTGATACTTATATTACATATTGTAAAAAGGGGCATAATAGGTCTCCTTTAATTGTTATTTAATCATCAAGCATTTGTTCATACAGTATTAATATATCAGAATGCATATACAAAGAGTAAATAATTTATAATTTTAGTTGCAAATTATTTGTTTAAAAAAGTCTATTCTAAATCAAAGCCATATAAGTCAATCACTCATTTATCCTAAAGGTTGGCCATCCTCAAAATTCCTCAAATATATAAATAAAAACTATTGCAAATGTGCATGCCTTTATTGCTGCACTAAGCAATATTTAAAATGTTGTCAGGAAGAAATATTGCTGGATCAAATGCATTTATAAACCAATGAAGTGTGTAAATATGCACAATATTTTTAATGCTTTATAGCATGTAGATATGGTAAAGTGTTGCTCTTATTCCTTTGATGCAGTGCACTCTTTCAAAAGTCGTTTTGAAGTGTACTGTATGTCAGAGTGGTTCAAGACACCTCATTTCTGTAACCATGGCTTCACAAACATGTAACCATTAATTTTCTCTGACAAAAAATAATCACTTCCTGCCAAGTTATTTATAGTGGAGGAGCAGCAGTATAGATGGGTCGGCTTGTATCCTGTAGGGTCTATGTATATGGGCAGAGATTTGGTATTCTGATGCAAAGCTGTGCTCAAGTCTTTCAAGCTGCTTGCAACACAGCAACTAACTGAAGGACTTTATGGGGGGTCTGGGGTACAATCATTAGGATTGAGGAATCTGCTGTTGTACTCTATTCATCTGGAAAGAAAGCTTTGGACAAAAGACTGGATATGGTAATCCCTGCTTGGTCTCAAAACAAAAGATGAACCCTCTGCTTTATCTCTCTCTCTCTCTCTCTCTCTCTCTCTCTCTCTCTCTCTCTCTCTCTCTCTCTCTCTCTCTCTCTCTCTCTCTGTGTGTGTGTGTGTGTGTGTCCTTCACAATCATTTATCGGGCCATTGATTCATCCATAGTGTTGATGAAATGGCACCCTAAACTGCATAGTGTAATCTTACAATGTGTCATCTTTCTCTTCATCTCTCAGTCGCTCTGTCTTTTCTCTCTTTCTAACATGTTTTCTTCCTCCTATCTGCCTGTCACATTTCATTTCTGCTTGTCTCCCACTTCTGCTCCACCTCACCTTTTGCTGTCCCCTTGTTAATTTATGTGGCTTATTTTGTCTTTATACTTTGTTGTGTGTGTTTGTGTGTGTATTTGCTCTGTCCTCTTTACTGTGTAATGTTAAATCCCCCTGGCCTTTCCTCTTGACCATAGATGGCACTAATTCTCATCTAAACATCAACATTTAGAAGATTTATTGCAGGTGGACAGAGGTTAAATGATCTAACGTTTTGTGTAGTGATCTGTGAGTTTTATTTTATGTTGCATTTATATTCATTATTTATATTTGCTTACGAATAAAAAAATAAAAATAAATATATATATATATATATATATATATATATATATATATATGCTTTTATTTTGAGTAATCTGAGTTATCTGAGTAATGATATTTATTTTATTTTTTTTGCTTGGGGTAAAATGCCCCCCTGAGAATTAGGACAGAAGGTTGCTGGTGTTTTTATTATTTAGCTTAATAATTACTTAATAATTGCTTAATTCATGAAGATTATCATTTAATGACTCAGTTAAGTACATTTAAAAAAATCTTTATTCATTATTCATCAACTTAAAGGCTTTTTGAATCATTCAATACGAATTCATAGAATATTGCTAATATGAAATCCTTTCTAATTAAAAATATAGGAAAAAATATATGTGATGCATAAAATTACATAGAATGATTCATGTGTGTTTCTTTGACTGTTTGATTGATTTGTCTTTGATTATTAATTAAATAATAACTAAACTATCAAAATGCATTCATTTACTTAGAATATTTGATTTAGTATTTTAAATTAATGACAACTTAAAAAAAAAAAAAGATTAAAAATTACATTTTCTTTTGTTGTTCTGTTTAGTTTAATTTTGTCTTTTTTGTTTGTTTGCCTGCCTCCTTTTCGTGGCATTCGGCCACAGATGTTCCAACAGGATGACTGCAACCTTGCATATTCACAAACATCACACACAAACACAAACACACACACACACACACACACACACACACACACACACACACACACACACATATATATTCTGTTCATTTGTTATGACATTCTGAAAAATGCTCTCAAGAGAACTGCAAGTTACATTTTCAAGAAGGGGCATTCTGCATCATCGTTTGTCTTTTGGGTGAGATTTCATTAAAGTCTGTTGTACACTGGTGCATTTTTTATGATGCTCTGATCAGACGATATTAAACTCATAATGCTGCATATCAATCATGAGAGAAAATGGTCTCATCTAAATTCATATGCTGAAAGGGAACGTGCGACAGTGTAGATTTTCCTGTGATAGAGGAGCAAAGGCTTTTTTGATAAAACAGAATGCATTGTGCTTCAGCCACTTTAAAGTGGAATGTTTGTGTGGGAGGTATGTTAGTGTGCTGGGTGAGGCAGTATTTTTGTAGAGTGGATGTGCTCTTTTGGAGAAACTCTGCTTCAATCTCAGTGTATCAGTGTTGCTATATATGACAAAGCAAGCACAGGGATACTTTAATGTGAGGCATATTCTGGTTTTGTAGATTTTAGGAATGTGGCATATGGTGGGCATATCAGTATAGGCCTATGTTCATGACGTTTTAATGATATCTTATCAATTTGATATTAATTTAATCTGAGTTATAGCCAAATGATCATTATTTCTAGTAATCTTATATTTTAAAACACAAATAAAATTACATGTTTACTCAGAAATGATAAGATTTTTTTATTCATGGCACAAAAGCAGTTAGTTTCTTTGTATATAAAACAAATATGTTATATTTGAGAATATATATTTCTGCGATTAATATCACAAATTTTAGATTAACGTTGGCTTGTTTACCAGTTATCTGTGTGGGTGCGCATATATATATATATACATATATATATATATATATATATATGCACACACATATGCATCATTTTTTTAATCTTTATTTTTTATTTTTATCAGGGTGTGTCAGGATAGAGATGACTGCTCTTTGTCTGGCCTTTCATATTTGCGGGGGAGATCTTGGGGGTCTCCAAGGGGTTGACCCTGGTGTTGTGCCCAGGCCGTGAGAACCCCGGATGGGTCAGAGTCTGGACAGGTTAGGGCAGATGGAACATGGAACCCTGATAGTCACATCCCACCAGGAAAACAATCAGAGCAACTGTCAAGGCCATCTACACCTGCTACCACAGCAGAAATTAAGAAAGAGAAAGGGATAGCAGTTCATGTAAACTGATAAAAAGAGAAAACAGAGAAAAGGTGACCAGTGTGCCAAAACAGGAAAAATATACTAAAGGTTACACAGAGTAAGAGGAATCGTGACCTGAATTGCTATCGTGTCATAGGTCATGACCTTCTGGAACAATAATGGCCATGCTCTCAACTTTAACATAGGTCAGAGTGACAGTTTGCGACAGCCTCATTTATTCCTCTCTTTATCTTCCTCTCCTTTGCCCTTCGGTTCGCTTTGAGGAAGTTAAACTGAGCCGGCGTCTGTTTAAGAGTCTGGTTACTTCATCTGATTTGTACTCCCTCAATCTCATGTTGTCTTTATTTTGCCGCTGACATTTCTTCACATCCGTCCACATCTCTGACATCTCTGCCGTGTTTACTTCCTCACCCACTCATCCCTTTCTCTCTTGCTCTATCTATCTCTCTTTCTCTCTCTGTAATTGCAGTGGTGCGGTGCAGGGGCTGCTCGTCTGCGCTCCAGCTGGGCAGATTAGCATAGATCTCCCACGCAGACACAGTTGACCTTCACTCCACCAAACACTTGTCAAAATGCCAGCCATAATTACCCTGGCCTCTCCAGCTAAAGTAATGGCTTACATATACCTGACTCACTCTTTGCCACCAATTGGATGTGAAATATATTTGAGTGTGTGTGTGCAATGAGATTCTTATGTGTGTGTGTGTGTGTGTGTGTGTGTGTGTGTGTGTGTGTGTGTGTGTGTGTGTGTGTGTGTGTGTGTGTGTGTGTGTGAGAGTGAGTGTTGGACTGTACCTTCTCAATGATCCTTTATGAGGGCTGTATGAATTTTCAGCACAAGTGTACAATAATTCATATCTCATCAGCGTTTGACAATCCAGTAGCATTTCCTTAAGGATTTTGATTGACTTAGCTTTTTATTTAATTGTCCGTTTCACAGACCATTTAATGCAGATCGTTGATTTTAAGAGATCATGGTTTGCGCTGTTATGTGAAGTGCAGCTGAAGTAGAAACATATTCCATTTGTAGCGTGTTCAAGCATCTCATGCCTTTTAGAGCCCTCTAAAATGAGCAAATATCTACTATTATATAATAAAATATTTGAGATTTATATGTTGTTTTAAAAAAACTTCTGTGGACATCAGTGGAGAAAGTGGTGTTGTTGTGGTATCTATTGACAGCATTTAGCTGGGTCATGCTAACCAGAGTGAAAGTTTTGAGAATGTGTGTGTTCTTACTTTTCTATCGGTCCATTAAAATAATGTCATAGCTTTCCTGTGGCACCATTGAAAGGAATGGGAGCATTGAAGGGGTCATGAACTGAGAAATCAACATTCCCCTGATCTTTTGACATGTAAGAGGTCACTGTACTATGAAGACATCCTGTAAGTTTCAGAACTCAAAACTTTATCACCAGTCTAAAAACAGTTTATACTGAAGGCAGTCTGCCAAAATGACAGCTTGTGGAATATACCACTCTATGATGTAATAGTGTGGCTAAACCCCGCCTGCTTCTACATCGCTGCCTGTTTAGCCCCACCCACCAATTCGCGCATGTAGTAGGTAAATGACAAGAGAGGCAAACACTTTTAACTTTTTCACTTCGTTTTACTGCAGATTCATTTACTAACAAGGCACAATTTGATGATTATCAGAAATATTGAAACTAAAAGACAATGCTGTGCCGGCTATATTGGATCTGACAGTAATGTTGCAACACACAAGTGTGTGTTTTTATTACATGGTCATTATTGCTTTGTCTGTTATTACAGATCATTTGAAATGTTCTGAGTATTTATGCTTTTTCAAACTAAATCACAGCGGCGTCCACCTATGAAGGATGTAGGCTGTCAAACATGTTATCCAGTCATAGCAGTGGGCACTTACTTCTGAGTCTACAATCCACCATGCCTATTCAAACAGAGTGTTCTGATGAGGTGGGTCAAAACAGGACAGAAAATAAATAATTTGTTTTATGATGTAAAATTTTGGTAACACTTTATTTTGATGGTCCCTTTTGAACATTCTGTTGACACTAAGTAATGTTGCAACTACATGTCAACAAACTCTCATTAGAGTATTAGTAGACTGTCTGCTTCATATCTACTAACTCCTTATTGTGTTGGTCTCCCAACAGATATTCTACTGACTATAAGTAACTTTGCAAGAACGTGCCAACTTAATCAAACCCTAATCCTACCAGTCAACTAATACACTACTAACACTCTAATGAGAGTCAGTAGAAATGTAGGTGCAACATTACTCATAGTCAATAGAATGTGTTAAAGGGACCATCAAAATAAAGTGAAACCAAAATTCTTGATAACTTTATAAGTGGACCTCAGAGAACAGTACGAAATAAAAAACAAAGGCAGTTAATAACCCCTTTAACAGATACCTTTCTTAAAGTATTAAAGGAATATTTACCCAAAGATGAAAATTGTCATCATTTACTCACACTTAAGTTGTTTTAAACCTGGGGTACATTTCCCGTACAATGACATAACTTGCTGATTAAGCACCTAAGTATGATGCATTGTAGCTAGCCACAACCGCTTCCCGAACTATTTACAACCCGAATTCCGGAAATGTTGGAACGTTTTTTAAATTTGAATAAAATGAAAACTAAAAGACTTTCAAATCACATGAGCCAATATTTAATTCACAATAGAACATAGAGAAAATAGCAAATGTTTAAATTGAGAAACTTTACACTTTTATCCACTAAATGAGCTCATTTCAAATTTGATGCCTGCTACAGGTATCAAAAAAGGTGGCACAGGGGCAACACAGGGCTGGAAAAGCAAGACATTTTGAAAAGATTCAGCTGGAAGAACATCTAGCAACTAATTAAGTTAATTGACATCAGGTCTGTAACATGATTAGCTATAAAAGGGATGTCTTAGAGAGGCAGAGTCTCTCAGAAGTAAAGATGGGCAGAGGCTCTCCAATCTGTGAAAGAGTGCATAAAAAGATTGTAGAATACTTTAAAAACAATGTTCCTCAATGTCAAATTGCAAAGGCTTTGCAAATCTCATCATCTGCAGTGCATAACATCATCAAAAGATTCAGAGAAACTGGAGAAATCTCTGTGCATAAGGGACAAGGCCGAAGACTTTTGTTGGATGCCCGTGGTCTTCGAATGACACTGCATCACTTATCGGCATGATTCTGTCATTGACATTACTAAATGGGCCCAGGAATATTTCCAGAAACCGGTAAATACAATCCATCGTGTCATCTGCAGATGCCAACTAAAGCTCTATCAGGCAAAAAGGAAGCCATATGTGAACATGGTCCAGAAACGCAGTTGTGTCCTGTGGGCCAAGGATCATTTAAAATGGACTGTTTCAAAGTGGAAAAGTGTTCTATGGTCAGACGAGTCCAAATTTGACATTCTTGTTGGAAATCACGGACGCCGTGTCCTCCGGGCTAAAGAGGAGGGAGACCTTCCAGCATGTTATCAGCGTTCAGTTCAAAAGCCAGCATCTCTGATGGTATGGGGGTGCATAAGTGCATACGGTATGGGCAGCTTGCATGTTTTGGAAGGCACTATGAATGCTGAAAGGTGTATATAAAGGGTTTAGAGCAACATATGCTCCCCTCCAGACGAAGTGTATTTCAGCAGGACAATGCAAAACCACATACTGCAGCTATTACAACAGCATGGCTTCGTAGAAGAGTCCAGGTGCTGAACTGGCCTACCTGCAGTCCAGATCTTTCTTTTTGTTAACAACTGTTTATTGAATTTTCTTCAGGGAGCAGTAGTATAAAACAAAAAGCAGCTGTACAAATTTAGTACCCATCCCACCCCCTCGTAGACTTAATATAAATAAATAAATAAAATAATAAATAAATTAATATTTATAAATAACAATAAAATAATTTTAACGAAGGTTTTAGAAAAGATGACACAACATTAAAAGCTGAATGCCATGAATTTACAGTTTTCACATTAGATCCATGTATACAAGAAGTTGAGAGTTCCATCGAGATAATATCCAACACAGTCCTGGTTCGTCTGTCCATTGTATGAAGAGGATTCCAACAGTTGACTAGCAATTTTTTTGCTGCTGTGAGAGCAGCTAACAGTAATCATCTTTGTTGGACATACAAGGTGAAGTCCCAAAAGTCAAGGCAAGAATGGGACCAAATTCCAACACCAAACCTCTAGAAACTCATAACCTCGATGCCAAGACGTCTTCAAACTGTTTTGAAAAGAAGAGGAGATGCTACACCATGGTAAACCTGCCCCCGTCCCAACTATTTTGAGACCTGTAGCAGGCATCAAATTTGAAATGAGCTCATTTTGTGCATAAAATTGTAAACTTTCTCAGTTTAAACATTTGTTATGTTATCTATGTTCTATTGTGAATAAAATATTGGCTCATGTGATTTGAAATTCTTTTAGTTTTCATTTTATTCAAATTTTAAAAAACGGGTTGTAACTGATTAGACATTTTTAAGATGCTGCTGTATTGAACATGGCACCTGATGTCTAATTTATTATTTTTTGTTCCATGAAATTTTGGTTTATTTGATGTTTGATTCATCACAGCTTCCCTCTTACGTCATACTCCGGGGTTCCCTTGTGCACTCTTCAAAAACTGTGCTTATTGAGGATGCACAAAAATACATACATTAAAATGCATTTATATTTAGATAGAATGGACGCTACAGATTGTACTGCATGTTAGCTTGCTTATTGTTCCCAAGAGCATAATTTATTTAAGCCTATATGTCTTACTAACAGGAAACTATGCTTCTAACCAAAGTTGTAGTTCCAACCATGTAAGTTTGCGACGCTGATTGCGAATGTTTGTTTGAACTATGGTTTTGGGAAACACCGAATCGTTTAATTATTTTGGTAACGACGGAACATAGCTGGCTAACGATATCTGTTGAGCAAAATAAAAGTTAAGCAAACACTTGATGGTAGCTATACTTCCAGTTTCTTTTTTTCCATACTGTGGAAGTCAACAGTGAACTGTTTGATTACCAACATTCTTCAAAATATCTTCTTTTGAGTTCAACAGAAGAAAGTAATTGATACATGTTTGGAACATCTGAGGGCATGTAAATGATGACAGAATTTTCATCTCTGAGTGAAGTTTAAGTATTAATAAACCTCACACGTCTGGTGATGTTTAACAACCATCAAGGCATGCTAACTAATATAAGTCACCATAATGGATGATCATGCGCAATTATTGACTTTTAATAAATGAACACAGATTTTGCCATCGTTACACTGGCCGTCAGGGAGTGTGTACACTTGGTGAGATGCAGTCATTTAATGTCTCTTCACGTCCTCATTAAATAGGGACTGAATCACAAGTGTTGTTTGGTGTTGACTGGCTTATGCTCATATTTTCATAGCTTTTTTACACATTTGAAAGCACATTACACATTTGTCTTCAAAACAAAATCTCTGATGTAGAATGACACCCTCGTTTTAGCCCACTGCCGCCTCTGTGAGTTTAGTTAATTCCTGCCCTTCTTAATTTTCCCTCTATCTCTCATCTTCCCTTTCTCTAATTCCCTCCTCCCCTGCTTTCTCACACTCCGTGTGTCTCTGTTCCCCTCATTCGCCTCCCACCCCTTTCTCCTTCTCATCCTTGACTGCCCTCCTTGGTTGAGCGCACTTGTGATCAAAAATTTCCCCTATCTCCTCTTCCTTAACAGGCTGTGGGTGAGAGTAAGACAGAGGAACAGAGAGTGATAAGGCTTTCAAAAAATACTAGAAATTAAAAAAAGGCATGGATTGATCCTGTTTAGATTTGTGGATCCATATGTCTATATTTTTATGTGAATGTATCTGTGGTAGAGCAGTAGAAGACATTTTCATCCTTAATGGGCAAAGCAGAGTCTCAGCTTCACCTGGATATCACCTGTCAATCAAACGGCACTTTGGGCACCTGCTTTTTCTCTTTTTTTGACTCTTGAATTTGATGGGTAAATAGAGTGTTTTTAGTAAGGTTAATTTGTATGCTACTGTTCTTATATTGTATGTATGTACACTACCATTCAAAAGTTTGGGGTCAGTAAGATTTTTTTAATGTTGTTGAAAGAAGTCTCCTATGCTCACCAAAGCTACAAATACATTAAAACTGTAATATTGCAAAATATTATTACAGATGTTAAATATTAAATATATAAAGCAGCCGTTTTAATATACTATAATCCTTTGGTTAAGCTGAATTTTCAGCATCATTACCTTGAAAGTCACATGATCCTTCAGAAATTATTCTAATATGATTTGATTCTTAAGAAATATTTCTTAGTATTAGCAATGTTGAAAATGACTGTGCTGCTTCATATTTTTGTTTGAAACCATGAAACATACTTTTTTTTTTCCAAGATTACAAAGTTCCAAAAAACATTTAATTGAATTAGAAATCTTTTGAATTAATGTTAAAGTCTTTATTGTCATTTTGGATCAATTTAATATTCTGAATAAAAGTATTTTATGATTTTTTTTTTTTAATCTTATTGACCCCAAACTTTTAAACAGTAATGAATACATGGTTTGGGATCTACGGAAGAGGATTAGGACCAAGCAATAATAAAAAAATAAAACCATCTCGAGATTAAAGTCGTTAAATTGCGAGAAAAAACTCGTTAAATTTTGAGAAAAAAGTCGAAAATAAACACACTCGTGTCATGTTCATTTCACCTCGTTGGACAGTGTTATTCAGCGTCTGCAGTGGGGTGGGTTGGAGAGTAATGCACTGGGGAGTAGTCTCACGTAGCCAGACCTTCAGACTGACAGCTGAAGTTCTGGAATCTATGGTAGCTTTCATTGGCCAAGGCCTGCCCATGAGGCCGTTTGACCGACATGTCAAACAGCCAATCACAGTTCGTTTTTTTCAGTGTCATGTTTCGGGGCGTGGAAATGTCGCCACAATAACAGACCGGTGTGTAAAACTCTCGGACGTATTTTAAAAATTCTATGCCGTGAACTTTAAATATTTCACATACTTTTAAAAATCCAGCGTTTATTTGACCTGATAAGCGTTTGTCATCACAGTTGTAAATACGATGGCTTTCTTCTTTCGTGAGGGGGTTTGGCGCCACGGCATCTTTGTATGATATGATCGACTGGGTTCGAGTCCGTATTTTGCCAAACTCGCTTTTCTTCCTTTTCTCATCACATCACATCAGAAAAGTGGAAATCAATTGCTTAACGAGTGTTTAATAATAATGTATTAATTAGGTAGGTTAATACATTATTATGTATTAACAAAGCCCTCCTTATAGCCTGCCTACCCGTAATTAATATATTAATATTAAACACTCGTTAAGCAATTGATTTCCACTTTTCCGACGTGATATGTGATGAGAAAAGGAAGAAAAGTGAGTTTGGCAAAATACGGAGTTGAACCCAGTCGATAATCAAAAGTCCTAATCGAGATGCCATACAGTATGCCCAGAGTACGACAAGTCCTGACAATGCTGAACGTTAAAGAATGCGGCACACACGTCTCCCAGAAATCCTGTATAATTCAACCAATCCGAAGACGGCTTTGAAACTCCTGAAGTGTTTCTAGATAAGTGTGCCATATGCATCAGACGTTCAGCCAACGTTCTGTGGGCGTGAGATCTGAGGCTGAGACTTCTGTCCAGCGAGATAAAATGAACATGACACGAGTGTGGTTATTCTTGACTTTTTTCTCGAAATGTAATTACTTTTTTCTTGCAATTTAATGAGTTTATTCTCAACATTTTATTTCGACTTTTTTCTCGAAATTTAGCAACTTTAATCTTGAGATGATTTTATTTTTTTATTATTGCTTGGGCCTAATCCTTTTCAGTAGGGATCAGTTGGACTGAATTATAGCATTATATTTTGCAAATAATCAGTGTCAGTACTTGAGTTTAGATTGAGATTACAAAAACATGAAATATAAAAGAAAACCCTTCCATAACCTGTTATTACAGATGAAAATATGAGCCAGTTTATATGAACCTTGCATTTTTTTTTTTCACCATCAGCTCCATCTTGTTAATTTGAACCTGTGTCTGGCTGAGTTGTCGGTTTCTAGACTATAGCTCTGTGCTATCATGTAATCACACTGGCGGTGATTTTGAGACATTATGCAAGCCTTTGATTAGGTAGCATGCTGTCCTCTGTGCGCTTGGATATGTGTCTAGGCTTTTCTCACAGTAAAAATCCTGAGTTTGAAAGAGTGTGAAATTTGGGCCGTGATTACAGCAATGTCAGGACGTGCCGTACTCTGGGCATACTGTATGGCATCTCGATTAGGGCTTGGGTTTTTTGTGCATGGAGCTTTATCCGGCTTTGAAACTGAGAAGTGAAGTGAAGGAGAGAAAGATTTTATCAGCTATGTGATCTTTTCTGTGTCATGGCCTGTTCACACCAAATGCGGCATAAATCGTTGACCGAAGGTCTGTTTACACCAAGGCTGAAATAATTAGTCACTGGCCTACATGAAACTAAAATTCACTCCTGTACAACAGGTGGTGCTGTTTGAGAAATCACACAGAGCAAGCAAGAAAGTTGAAAACGCTGTCCTTAACTTCTTGACTCTAATAGGCCTGTCAATAAAAACATATTAATGTGTGAGATAAATTCAATGTTTTAATGCATTGTGTAGTACATTGCCTCTGTTCTGCACTTTCACATACAAAATCAGTTTTTTTCTGAGAGCATCTACACCTGTCCTGTGTCTTTGTATATTTGCGCATAAATTTTACTACAAGTGTAGTTCTCAACCACATTCGGAACTAAATAGTTATTTTAAATAAGGTACAGTGATATTCATTTAACATATTCAACTGAATATGAATTCATGCCTAATGTGAATAGGTCAATAGGAATCCATTGTTTTTCATGATCTCAGACATGTATAGCAGTCCTACACAGCTGATTCAAAACGTTCCACCTTCTTGTACCATGTGTTTTACGCAAGCTCATTGATATCTCTCAAACCGTGATGGTCCAGACGAGGCGGTCCCCAGTCTGGGCAAGGTGGCAAGGCGGTAAGCGCTCACTGTGTCAACACAGATTTGTGGAGAGGAACTTCAAAACAGTGGCAGCCAGTTCGACAGCCGGCCTGAGCTCTAGTGTATTGGTGGAGGCTTTGCCCGTAGACGGGGATTAGGAGAATGTGGGCACTGTTTTTGTTTGCTAATTCCCCCAGCGAGGTATTTGTGGAAAACAAGCATGAATAATATCAAGTGATTTGGGCTTGATGAAGACGAAAGTGTTGGCAAGTGTGAGAGATTAAGGAAAGTGACAAATGAGACAGGCTGTCAAAGAGAGAGAGAGAATACACACTGCTCTACAGAGACTAAGCAAAGGTAAACACAAACATTTAAAAAAAAAAAAAGATTTTACCCATGATGCCCCAATCCATACCAATAAGGTTTTTTGTGATTATCATACAGTATGTGAAATAAAGCTGTTTTATAATGGTTATAGAGGTTTTATGTGACAAATATAAGTATCAGTGTCACCTTTTGCTATAAATTTAGATGCATTTTGCAGTATAGTTCTAATTCTTTTAGTTCAGTTGATATTTTAGATAGAGTCACTGGTCAGCATTTTTACTAGTAGCTTCTAACAGGCCAGTAAGCCTACCTTACAAAGGGACATTTTACAGCTGTCATATCCACACCCAATAATTCTCAGTCCTTCTTCAAGTCTTTTTTCATTCCATTAAGTGTTATCACAGTTACACAACCCAATGCATTTTTTTTCTAACATGAAATCCAGTGGAAAGGTTGCATAGTTTATATGTAGAAACTATTTTCCTTGAACATTTTATTTTATTTTTCTGTTGGAATCTTTAGGCATCTTAAGATTCGATTAGGTTCAGAAACCTTGATTCTTTTTTATGTATTATTTTTCTGTGCGTTACAGGTGTGTTCTCATGATTTGATCTGATTATGATGTAAATGGTAATGATTTGATTACAAAACAACTCTCACTTTTTATAACTATTTAAATCACTTATTTTGATGTTTCAGATGTTTTGTCTCATCTGTTTACATTCCCTAAAGACATAATGACAGTTTAATTTTGGTGTTAGAAAAAAAGATTGAGCATTGTTTTTTTTTTTAAGAGAGAGGGGAGCAGGATCAGCAAAGGACCTTGAGACAGGAATCAAACTCAGGTCGCCACAAACACAATTACACTATACAGCAGCGCACTAACCACAAGGCTATTGGTGCTGACAAGTTTGCACATTATTGAATTTTTAGTGAATATTTAGTGAATAGTAGTGAAAAAAAGAGTTCCATTATGTTTATTTGATGTACTGTATTTTATTTTCTAAGGAGGTTGATTTTTTTTTTCTTACCAGGAATAGGATATTGATAGGCCTTAAAGCTGACCTCAGCATAAAAAGCATTGACTTCAGGATTCCAGCATTAGGAAAGTATCTGTCATTAATTATTCAGCCACTCAAAAATTCAGTCATGTTGAACAGGCTCTTGTCAAATTGATATTCATTATCTATTTCTATAAACCAGCATCTGCATCCAGCAGTACTCGAGCCACCACACAAACGATAAGAATGAGGAAGATTGATAATATTAAATGTATTTATTTAATTATTTTGTTTCTTTTATAAATATTGGATTCCCCCAACATTTGCATGACAAACGAACTCTTGCAGTAATCCTTCTGTTTTATCACACAGTGGATAAACCTGGCATACGTTTTTAAAAATCCATGCACAAAATGTAATGATGGTGACACTCACATCATTAAGGGAAGAGTTTCACGGTAAATTATCACCACATGACACATAAAAATGATTCATTCATGCAATGGTGGGAATCTGAGTCCAGCATCTAGCATCACAGGCACCACAGTGTGAGTGAATGAAATGAATAAAAATGGCACTCAGTGTCAGTAAGGTTATCAACCCCTGCTGTAGATAAACAAGCCTGTTCTTTGTTTCATATCAAAACTTATACTGTTTAAGTCATGCTTGAGTCCTTATTTTGCCTAATATGTTTTTTCTTTGCATTTCTGCATTTCTCAAATCTGCGCCAAATATTATGGTTACATCCTATTTTAAGGTGAAGTTGTTCTCTTATGAATGAACTACATTAGGTTAGGATTAGGGTTTGGTTTAGGGTTAGTTGCTTGTAATTATCCATAATTTATTTTATCACTATAGTAATTGCATGTAACATGTAGCTACACCTTAAAATGTGAGCCACTGTCTAACACTGTCTAAATCATTGCCTGAAAGGTTTTTAGCTTACAAAGCTTTGCCCATTTCAAAGACTTGATTCCACTCTTCACTCTAAAAAACATAGTCAGCTGGTTTCTTTCAGGTAGTCTCTCAGGAGGAGGGCGATCTGATCGATTACAGCCACAGGGGGTCTTCTACATGCTGGCAGAATGTTCTAGTCTTCTTCACACTGCAGCTCTCCACACTAAATAACACATCTCTCCTCCACCTTTCTCCTTTCTCCTCGTCTATCACTGGCCTCTGCCGTTCTTGTCTTCTTCTTTCTCCCCTTCTTTGCATCTCCTGGATGCCCTCAGATAGCAGGCTCTTGATGGAAACAAGTAGTGGAGAGAATTGATTGGTCTACTTCAAGGTGAATGCTGATTGTAATTGCACAGAGCCTTATTTGGCTCTCCCGCTGGACAAACTCAGGAAGTCACAGGCTCTGCTGCTTCAGGGTTCATGTGATTTCAGGGTGGTTTGGTTTTGCTGATATGTCTTTATTGTATAGTTGTGTACCTCTGATTTAACATTGCATTGTCACGATGGATATTATTAGATACTTGGGAAAGAAAGATTAAGATTTTAATTGGACATATCTAATGCTCAGGAAACATTTCTATGACCTGTTTGCACAAATTGCAGGTCCACACCATTTTTATTTATTTTTTTATAGATTAAGACCATCTGCTTTTTCATAACAAACATTATTCAAATGACGTGCCATATACAGTTTCCAGTATATTCTTTTAAATTCTTTTGCAGAATTTATAGATTTAGGCAACCATTTGTTTTTCTGCACTATATGCTATACTTGAGAGGTTTATAGAACTACATGCATAAAAATAATACTGCACTGCATTCATGTTCCAGCTCTCCAGTCTATACAAGAGTTTGTTTGTTTGTGTGTGTGCATGCACGTATATTTTTTTCTGTATAATGGAAAAGTGTGTGTCCAAGATGCCCTCTTGAAAGCAGTAGTGTTCTGTCTCGCTCACTTGTGTTTTGTGCACACACACACACACAGATAGAGAGAGAGAGGGTGGAAAAACAAAGACAGGCACCCTTCACTTCAAAGCAAGCGGGTGACATTTAGGGCCCTCTGTGTTCAAAGCCCCCATTTTGCTTTTGTAGTTCCTCTTTGAGTATAATTAATATATTTCCTCTTCTAAAGGACTTGTTGGGAGTTGGATTAGCACACGGCTTCAACCAGTCTCTGCTTATTTCATTATGCAGCTGCACTAAAGGAAATTCATGAATATGTCTCTTTGTTTGATTTTTCCCCCCTCCTAGTATTTTCATTAGAAACAAGTTAGCTTATGACCATATCTGCTACCACAGAGGCAGAAAAAAAAAACACAAACTGTGAAGAAAAACTTGCTAGTTTAATTTTCAGTGCAGTTGACAGAATGACAACTGAAATGATTTTCGACTGAGAAAAATGCCTTTATTTCAATGACATTGTCTGTTTTCATACAGATTTCACATCCATTGTGTTGCTGTGAAAAGCTATTTGATCAGATTCTCAGTTTATCCTTTGGTTTCTCATTAACTCAGCTGTCATTGCGTCTTCTATCTGCTTTTTAAGCCCGTATTTCCCACTATACCTTTTTTGTCTGTAAAACAACAATCAGGCTTATTGTCACAAGGCATATTGAGCCTTAGTCTTGTGGTTAGTGGCATTGCATCTGAAAGTTTGACTTCCTCTTCACTTATTTGAAATGGTTTTTAAAACAGAAATGATGAGAGCAAAAATTTGTGCTTTCGCCATTTAAGAATTTGAACTGTGGTTGGTGTCTCTGCTCCAAGCTACTTGCTTTATTTTCTCACCTAATATGTAATATCAATTGTATTATTTAAAACTGGCAGTACTTTCAAAGACACATTCATTTTACTGCTATTTTAAGTAGTTTTATTTGTTTATATCTGATAAAGGGTGATACTTAAAATGGTCTAAAATACTGTTAGAACTTATAAACGATATGAAGGCTTTGATATTTCATTGAACTAGCTTTAAAAATTTTGACCTGGAATGAATTGCTCTGAGGCTGTGTGTTCAGCCAAATGATGCTCATTTCTTATAGTTAAACGCACGTTTGCTCTTTGACTGATATGTGAAGCACTTTTGTTCTAGTCATGGAGGTGTAGTGGTGGACTGTGGCTCTGTCTTGTTTATTGAAGCCTCTCATCCCCTTATACTTATCTTCACCCTCTCCTCTTTCCTCCACAGCCTTTGTTTTCTTTCCTCTTTTTTATTATTCTGATGTATGCTATTTTTATAAGGTCAGTGCAAAAATATTTGTATCATATTCAAAGAGAAAAATCCCCTTTTATATCTCACTCATGGGCCACTTTTGTGATGGCTGCTATTTCACTGATAGCACTTCCCCTCATCCTCAGCAACATCGTCCCAGTCTCTGCCTTTAAGGTAACAGGGTAGCTTGATTTAAAAGCATTGGGTAATATAGAGGTTCCTCTTTAACCCTGCCCCTCACATTCAATGTCAGTCGTCATTTATATCCTGATGAAGATCAAAGTTTTGGGTATTGGGATGCATCCAAAATGCCAACCCCTAATCCCTCACTAAAATTGAAAGTACCCTGGTGTGCACCCTTCAATAAAAGAAAAACTGGGAGAGGAAGAAGAAGAAGTAGACACAGAAAGAAAAGTGAGAAAAGAAGATAAAGCCTGGAATGAATTATGTATCACTCCTAAGAGGAATATCGCTCCTCTTGGTTGGCCTCTCTATCTCGCTCTTTAAATCGATACAGGCTCACTGTCATGGGTCACTACCCAGCGTGCACCAGAGTACCACTGTGCCTCCAAAGTAAGCCATCCCCTGCTCCCCCATCCATCCGCTCTCATGGTGATAAGTCTGCCATATCTGAGCCTTAGCTCCAAGAGGACAGACTCTTTCAATTTAACTCCAATATCCGCTTCTGATTGAGTAGCGTAGGCCGAGCGGAGCAGAATTCATATATTCACCGCTCTTCAAGGTTTGCGTGGGGGCTCTTGGCCATGGGGAATGCATCGAGAGTATGTTATTATAAACCTGCTCTGAGTGAGATGTGTCATGTGGTGCTGCATCTGTCACCTCCATATTGTGAAAAGAGGCACAAATTTCTCCTCAAATTTTCAAATGAGATTTTTCTAATAATCACAAAATTGTTTGTAGATACTCTCGAAGAGGCACGCTGAGGAATATTCCAGGTTCGGTACAAGTTAAGTTCAATCGACACCATTTGTGGCATTATGTTGATTACTGTGAAAATTAATTTCCACTTGTGTCCCTCTTTTCCTCCAAAAAATATAAATAAATAAATATATAAGTAAATAAAAATGTGGGCTACAGTGAAGGAGTTGATATTAATGGGACCAAACTGTGAACATTAGAAAGAAAACTGTGTTTTACTGTGAAAAAAACGCTTTCTAAAACTTATCTATGTAATGGTATATCCAATTTTACAGGCTGTGACACCAAATCTATGGAAGGTCTGCGAACATTGAGGCATCGTTTGTTAGCTCAGTTTTTGTGATGTATTCTGCACCACATGCACTAGAGCCCATTGGCAGCTTTTTGGTCAATGTTGTATCGCCATCAGCCAGTGGGTGAGATGGATCACTCTGACTGGCTGTTCAGTTTAGTGAATCAGTGTATGAGGAGAAAAGCAAAGAAATTGATGAAAGCGAGCGGAAAATGAAGACACAGAAAGCTAATTTAATTTCATATCACTTTACTTGAGCATTCAATACACAAATAATTTCATAACGACATGGTTGTCTGAAATGAAAAGTCAAAACCACTGATTAACATGATTCATATTCAAAATGGTATGCAATTTGTATATCCAAGTGTTGGTTTCTTCTTGAATGACGTACATAGACTATTGACACCTGTTGAGAAATCTGCTATCGGAAAACATGTTTAGTTGACTGAAGTCTTCATGGCGTTCAAGCACAACCTTTTAGCCCAGACATAAAAAACGTGAGGCGAAAACACAGTTGGCTTTTGTCGACACTTGTTCTGTGATGTCTGTTTTATGTCACAGTCTAAACATGACTAAAAATGACAAGAACTTTACAGCTCAAATGATACACAAGTTCTTTATAAGCTTCCCATCTCTGCTTTTATTTCCACCAAAAATGGCCCCAGTCTATTCCGTTGGCCCTGTCCCAAAGTCATGCAGACTTACAATGGCCACTGCATGCACGCGTCTTTTATGTCCACAAGACCGTAGGATGTCCCATGTGTCATTTAAGGCTTCAGAAGGGTACTCATGAGTCCCCCTTTGAGACCGTTACATGCCCTAGATGTGCACTTCTGCTGAGTGGACGTTGAGATGAACTCAACGGTAGACTTCTAAAGTCAAAGTGGCATTACATCACGAAAGTGTGGACTCCATGGAATGAAACAAGAGCCATAACCCTTTTTTTTCTTTTTTAAAAGAAAAATAGCAGCGAGTCAGTTATTTTGGTGGTATTAAAACCCAGAGTATTACTTTATAAATTAAGATGAGCTTTTTCTAAAGATCACAACTATATTTATAGTTACTCTGGAAGATGCACTTAAACTCTCCTGGACGAGTGTGCATAAAAGCTCAAAAACAGATGATTAAAGCAGTTCAACCTCAATTATGCAGCCTGGTTAAAGGCGAAGCGCTATTTGCTATACAGTCAGACAACAGTTAATGAAAAGGTGTAAATTCTGTCACAACACTGTGATGGTGGCGTTCGTATTCGTGGCCTTACACCAGCGCCACACTAATTACCTGCCTGAAGGGTGCTGTGGAGAGAGTGGCCCTCTGGATATTTTTCTACTTCACACAACACCTCTCTTTTCCTGTCAACACACCGGGGACACATCCCTCTCTCTCTTTCTCCCTCTCTCTGACGCTCTTTCCATCCATCGCTTCGGCCGAGGAGGTGTCACATTATCACCTGGAGGTGTAAACAGCCGAAGAATTACCTTTTCCACACCGATTTCTCACGTACACACACTTTCAGCACACACACACACTCACACACTCAGGTACTTATATACGCTGTCTCTTGTCCCAAGATGAGTCTTTCTCTCGCTTGATGAATTTGACCACATGTATTTTTGCTCTTGAATGATTCTTAAATGTTTTACGCTTATTCCAGTTCTCTTTTACCATTGCTTATGCTTAGAAACCCTTTGCTGTCTTTCTTTGTATGCATGCACCTCTCTGTCCCTTCTTTCTCCTGGCTGTCTCACTATTTTTGGTCTCCATCTTTCTCTCTGTCCATCTTTTTCTGTTTCTCTTTCTTGATCTGATGGATGGCTCACAGAACTCACAGAGTTGAGTTGAAAAGCTGTTGAAAAGCCTCCTAAATATCATCCTTGCATAATGCATATCTTGCATATTTTCTCAAACCGCATTCACGTTCCCATTTTTTTCGAGTGCAAATCTGTTTACCGGATGCAAAGCTTAGTATGCATTTATATCTCATTCTATACTGACAAATGTCAACTTAGCTGAAAGTATGTAAATAGCGTTCTGTAGTATCGCAGAGTTGCTGACATACGCAAATATATTTAAATGTGGTCTTTTGAATTTTAAACTTCATTTTGAAAGACAATGTCACTGATTTTAAAAAGTGAATATATATTTGCCTTGAATTGCCTTGAGTTTGAAAGAAAAACTCAAACATGAAATAATTTCCATAAAATTCTACAGTTCTCACTGCTTAATTCCTCTATTGTTTTTGTGTCGCGTTGCTAAAGAACATGTCTCCTTGTTTCAATGCTCTCAATAACAGAAGAATAGTCTTTTAAAAGGGATAGTTCTTCCAAAAATTCTGTCATCATTTACTCACCCTCATATCGTTCCAAACCCTGACTTTCTGGAATTTTTGGAGCCTATTCTGTACATTTTCTTCAATTTAATGAAAGTTATTGGGCTCTAAGGGTAGCTATAACCTGTTTTCCTATTTTGGAGGGGAGAGGGGTGTGTGTGTGTGTGTGTGTGTGTGTGTGGTTAGATGTGCCATAGATGCCGGTACATGGATTTATAGATGAGGCTGCTGTTTGCAGCTGGCTGTTTGTGTGTTTACCGTTGTTTCCCATTGTGTGTGTTTGTATTTGCCTGGGTGTATTTCGACTTTGCCAGACTGTGTAAGCTCCTGCAGTTGCTCCATGTGGTCTCTCTACTCTCTGGCAGTATTGCAGCGCCTGATGTTGGCAGTTCCGCCCTGCCAACCCCGGCAGCCCTCAGCCAGACAGAACACTAGCCACATTCATTACACATTCCATGAGACACTTGCCAATGTCACCACCGCTACATGCACTGAAAGAAAGCTTTATTGTTATTAGCAGTAGAAAAATTTGTAACGTAATCATAATTAAGTACTATTTATTTATGCTCAATCATTATTTCTTCATTTTAGTAAGTTATACGTTTTAATAACATTGATGTACTAGAAAGGAATAGAGACAAAGTTAATCATGTTTGAATTTGACAGGTTTTGTGACATGAATGTTGTTTATTCCTTACAGGTTTTTTCTAATAGGCAGTCATTGAAACTTATTGAATAAAGCTTGGTTTATATTTAGACCATTCCCAAGTAAAAGTGGCAGCTTTTCTTTAAATATCTGATCTCATCTAGATTTGTAATAAAATAAGATTCATTCACACTATTCTGAATTATAAAGAATCATCTGCAGATTTTATTTTATTTTTTTCCCCGTTTCTAACTATGTTCTAACTAAGACTATTTCATTATTGACTAAAAAATGTGTAAAATGTTTAATGGATAAACACTACAAAAAGTGATTTTTTTCCTTTAGTATTTCTGCCTTGTTTTCCAGTAAGAATATCTAAACATTCATAAATCAAGATAAATTTACTTGAAGGTTATATGTCTTGTTTTTTGAAAGATTTGTCAAATTTTTTTGTTACCCCATTGGCAGATATTTTTCTTGTGTTAAGCTTAAACACATTTAATTTTGACACACTTGTCAGGAAACAAGACTTAGTCATTTTGCATCTCAAGTAAACGTTTCTCGATTTAATGATGTTTAGATATTTGTACTGGAAAAGAAGACAAAATACTGAGTAAGAAAGAAAATCTTTTCTGCAGCCCAGCCAAACACATTAAAAGCTGCATAAAGTAAAACTTATCTGACACAACACAGCAGAAGTTCTCCACTCAGTCATATAACCATGTCTGAACATATTCAAACTGATCAGCAGCGACCAAGCCCCTCACCTTTTCAGTCTCTCATCAGAAATATTTGTTGTGTAATACATATTTTGCTTTTTTTGTTTTGAATGTTTCTGAGACTGACATTTATCATGCCCTTAAAAGCATCGATTCTCACTGTCTTTTGCATCTGTTTTAAGCATGTGCTTATACTGTACTTAAGCTTAAGTGCATTCGCTTATTGTAAATCCTGAATCATAAACTCTCAGCCACCCACAACCTCTATAAAAGGGCTTTTTAACCCCAGTCTTTGCATCTTGACGATGTGAATCATCCTCTCCTCATCAGACATAAAAAATATAAGTTTTGAGCCTGAATTGTTCTTGACACTTTGAACCATTAAACAAACTTCTCAGTACTTGATGCACAGACAGTTAAAGGTGATGAATCTTTTAAAACATATATGCACTGTATGCAATCTGTGTTATGTTGTTGTGCAACTTTTACATATTGGGTTTTAACAAACTATGCCGTCAAATGTATTCAGAGGCTCAAGAAGTGATTGTTTAGTCATTGTATCTGAAGAGGTACTAATTTCTGTGCCATGAGAAGTACCGAATAAAATTGGTTTGTTTCTGCAGCCCAATTAGACATTGAACCAATGGTGTTAGTTTTATATAATGGTAGAGTTTGAAACTTGTGATGAAAAGATAGATATTTGGTTTGACATTTCTTTAGGATTTTTTTGACGAATTCAAATATTATAAAGCCTTTTATTGTCACATATGATCAGTTTAATGCATCCTTGGTGAATTAAATTACAGTATTTATTTAAAAAATGCTAATGTAACCGTTTCCTCCGTGCTAATTGATGTACATTTGTTTGAATTTAACTCAGTCTCTTAACTATATCAAAACATTGAAATAACTCTTAAAATTACTGGGTTAATAATTAAAAGATCCAAATTAAATCATAACATCTTGCTTTCATAGACAACCGCATTTGTTGGATCCTGTTTTAGTGATGTCGGTGCTTATAAAATTGAGTTTTTGGAAAGTAGAGTGAGTGCTATTTGAACAGTACTTCCCAAGCACAGCCGGGGTTTCCAAACTCAATTGTCTTCCTTTCCTTTCTCGGCATATTAAAAAGCATAGAGAGCTCAGCGTTAGAAGTTCTTTGTTTTAACCAGGACTTTCTTTATTAATAAAACTATCACATCTGCTCTGCAATGCTGTGGGTTGCCACTGAGCTTTTATCTCTCCTGAGAAACAAAAGGGGAAATTAAGCTCTGGGGCGGCCATTTTCAAACTTCAGTCCAACTAATGACTAACCATGCAGAGCTCTCCAAAGCCGTCTCTCCCTCCCTCCCTCCAGCTAGACTTATCACTGTGCCGTATATGATAACATATTATTAAAATTTCTTCTCCCAATATTACAGTTGCTCATTATTAAGGAGTAGCAGCTGAGAGGAGACAGGAGAGAAGAAGGCCAAAATGGAGGGAGGCGTGTGTTATGGAGGCTGAGGTGGGATGTGTTTGTGAGCCACAAGGTCATGAAGGGGTTCAGTGATTAATGCATTTTGTGGTATATATATGTGTGTATGTGTTTGTGTGGGTGTGGGTGGGTGGGTGTTATGCAGTATATCTGATAGGTGTCATTTTCAACTACACCGCTCTCTCTTTTTTCCCTCCTCTCTCGTTGCTGCTCTGAGTGACGCTGTGTGTGATTTTTAATGACAGCTGGAACAAATGGGTTGTAATGAGGTGACCTTGCTGTGTAGTCTGTTTGCCTCACCACTTTCTCTCTCATTCTCTCTCTCTCTCTCTCTCTCTCTCTCTCTCTGGCCAGAGGGCCATGGACCGTGCGTTTGAAGCAGTGTGAGGATGAACCAGCTGCAGGGGAAGGTAATGAAGCTTTTGGTAGTGTGTTGAGTTAGCACCAAGTCACTGATGCCTATGGCAGGTAGTCTTTGTTGGCAGTTAGTGTTGTACATGTTTGTCTGTTTTGTAGATTGTATTCTTCCATCGGGTAAAATATATTATGAACCCTTTGGCGCATATGGATGCACAGTTTTATGTTTGTAGGCAGCAGACAAACTATTATGACTTATGGGCATTCAATAGTTAAAGGGATAGTTCACCCAAAAATGAACATTCTGTCATTATTTACTCACCCTCATTACTCAACCCCCTTGACTTTCATTACATGAGGAGAGGGGAAACACTTACTTTATAAAATATCGATAACACTTTAGTATAGGGACCAATTCTCACTATTGACTATTGGTTAATTAGCTTATTAGTATTAACATATTGGCTGTTTATTTATAAAAATACTTATAAAGCACATATTCTGCATGACCATATTCTACATCCCTAATCCTACACAATACCTAAACTTAACAACTACCTTACTAACTATTAATAAGCAACAGATTAGGAGTTTTTTGAGGCAAAAGTTGTAGTTAATGGTTTGTTAATAGCAAGAATTGCACCTTAAAATAAAGTGTGACGAAAATATCTTCTTTTGTGGTCTGCAGAAGAAGCAAAGTCAAACCGGTTTGGAACAACATGAGGATGAATAACTAATGACAGAATTAAATTTTTGAGTCCACTAACTTTTAAGAGACAGTGGTTAAGACCACACAGATAGATGTGTCATTATATTGCTCCATCTATTCCCAGCTGGCCTCAGTTAAATCAAATGAATTATTTAAATACCATGTTTGCAGCATCAATATTTATCGAATAAAAAGTTTCCTACACTGTTTATTACTGTGATTCAGTGCCAGTAAAGCTGCTTATCTGTCCAGACAGAGCTCAGGATCTGAGCATGTGAAAGCGTATTCACACCCCATACCTCCTACTGCTTTAGTTTTAGCCAAAATGGACATCCTCCCGCTGTGTCTCAGGGCTCCCGGAGGAAAAAAAAGCTGCAGCTGGCTACCAGCTTGCCAGATCTCACTTCCTGGATGTGTATACATTTGGCTTTGTGACAGAGGAGCCATCGAAATAAATGAGTCTGCTTTGATTGTTTCTCAGTGATATTTACACTGATGAAAGTGAGGATTTTTCACAATAGAGCTGATTTTGATTTAATTCAATATTTACAAAACATTATTTTTGTATTGTGAATTTGTTTGTATCCAGTGCAGTTGTTTCAAAGGCTGGTGATATTATTAAATACTTACTTTAAATTATTATTATTGTAAATTTGAGAATGTCTTAGTATTTGGTTTGTCCCCCATTTACTTCAATGACAGCAGCACTTGAGCTGATGTAAACTCCACATGTATGTGTAAAAACTTTGGATCTTGAATCATCAACAGAAATAATGCAGAATATCTTATTATTATGCAGTAACATTTTTATACATTTTTCGTAATCCCAAAATGTTCTATTGAAAATCTGAGATTGTCGTGTTTAAAGTGGAAATTCAGTGGGTGCTGTAGGTTTGGTTTAAGGTTCTGGCATATAAAGTGATATTACTTTGGAAAAATGAGTAAATATGCCTTAAACTATTTTGCCACATTTTAGTTTCTGGAGTTTGCTTTTAGCCCACATACTGAAAAGACAAGCTCCAAGTTTTGGACCCCATTGTGTATATGGTATACAAATATCTGATTAAATGTTTCTAATCATCTACAGATTGGTAATTGTAGCATCTGCACTGCAGGGTGACTAAAAGGTACTGGTGAATTAGAATATTATGCAAATTATACAGGTTTTACTGCTCATTTCAACATAATTTTTCAAAACACAATTATTGTATGTTAACTGTGAAGTGCTGAATTTAGAGAACTTGAAAAAGAAATAATTATATGAAAAATAAGATTTTGTGTTTCATGATTTAGTTTGGCTGCTTTCAGAGGTCCAGTGAATACCTCAGTGCCAAAATAGATGCTTTTGGTAATAAACTATAAATGGAAAGCACAATTGTAAGTTGTTTGAATCTGGATGGAATAGTATTTCATTCATTCTGAGGGGGGGGGGGGGGGGGGATTTTTTAAAAGGAGGGGGAAAAAAACTCTCCGGGGTGCCAGCTGCTTAAATCAGTGTGAAAGATTAGCATCACCATCTCCTCTCATTTGACATGCCTATATACACAGTATTACAGAAGTCACAACCTATTAATCAATGTGCGTGTGTGTGCGTGTGTGTGTGTGTCTCTGTGTGTGTGTAACAGATAGAGAGACTGAAAATGTTCAAGCTCTTTCCAATGTGTCAGTCTTATCTGTATTTTTACAGTTTCTCTATTTAAATGTCATCTAGAGTTTGAACATAAAAAGTCTGATGTGAAGTGGGATCATTGTGTGTATCAGTGTGTCTGCTGGTAGGTGGGTGGGTGCATGCTCGTATTTGTGTGTATTTGCGTGATAGACTGCTGAATTTGGTGGGTAACAACTGGAGATGTGTGAAATGCACCATGTCCAACAACAGCCTTTATCTGAGACAAAATCACATGACAATGTACACACAAATCCGAGGATCTGAATACAGCCGTCGGCTCTAGAGTCATTAAGAGTGCGCGAGAATGATTTCGTTCTATTTCAGAGGTTGCTAGGCAATTTTTAGGCCAATCAGGTAATGCATCCTTACCTCACCTCCCTGCTAGACCAATCAGGTATTGATCACGACTGATGATAAGAAAGTGGAAAAGCTAATAAATAATCCGGTTGGACGATGCGTGAAATAGATTTCAAAGATTTTCTGCACGGGCATTTGGTTGTTAATAAACAGATCCTGACAACCATTAGTGTACGTTGGAAATAAGAGTCGACAGTTCATATGTACAACACACTGATTCTGCACTGATCCAGCTGTAAACAGCCTAATGTTTCACTGAGTCTTTCTTTCTTTCTTTCTTTTTTTTTTTTCGTTCTTTCTTGTAATGAACAGTTTATGTTCAGCTGAGTCTCTTGAATTTTTAACACTTTATTTGCAGTATGTTGGTATGTTTATTAAAATATTGTCTATTAAGGCCAGACTCTGTTACAAATGTATATGTACTGGCAACTGCTCTAACCTTCAGGTCTAATAAAATGAGTCATGGCAATGTTTGGTCAGTTTATTTCAGCAGGGGTAAGATAGGGGAAAATGCCCCACTCAAGAACAATGTGCATGTAAATTATAACAGATATAGATTTAGAATGTGCAGAAAGATGATGCATCAGCCAATGTGGTATTAAGGGGATTAAATAGAAACGTTTGCTCATTTACATCATAGCACAAAATGTAAAATTAGATCTTCAAATGTGGAATAGATCTTCTACACTGCTGCTGCTGGATTGCAACTGCTGTTGGTTATTGCTGTAGTTGTAGATTATTTGCTGCTGCTGCAAGCAAGTACAGGAACTTGTGAGTACACTGTAAAAAATGTACCGTAGAATTTACAGGATGTTACTGGCAAAAAAGTTGCCAATAAAATCTTGTAAAAATGACGTTAATTGCTGTAAAATGGATTACAGTATAATACTGCAAAGCAAATCACAGTTAATTGCTGTATGTGAAATACAGTAATTTGTAGTATTTTTTACAGTAACATTGAATTAAACTTGTAGTTTATATTACAGCAATATTTTGTAATCTCACGAAAGTACAGTATTTACCTGGCAACAAAAGTTGCCAATAAAATCCTGTAAATATATTTTACAGCAATATTTTGTAATCTCACTAAAGTACAGTATTTACCTGGCAACAAAAGTTGCCAATAAAATCCTGTAAATACCCCTAAATCCAAGATGATGTTGTAATAATTTAACAATGAAAATGCTGCAAAGAATAATTTTAACAGTAAACTGTAAAATACTGATTTAAATTAATTATCATGAGAACTATCTTAATACATTTACAAATGAATAAAAACCAAGTCAAAGATGTTGCAAATAAATATTTATTAAAACTGGCAGAAAGACATTGCAAGGCTTTTACTGGTAAAAATAAAAATGTCAGTCTTTCAACAGTTAAAATCTTATCATAAAAATAACACATCACAAAATAACTACAAATAACTGTTATATCACAAAAAAATAAGCCATATTCTGAGTAGAGCATTTACTTTCTATAAAAAAAATTAAGTTCAATCAACAGAATTTGTATAATTTTGGTTAAAGGATTAAAATAAAATGCTGGAATCAACATTATACCACAAATTCTGTTGTTTGAGCGTATATTATATTAAATTTAGAATATTCCTGCAAAAGACAATTTAATAAATACATACTGAAAGTCCATCAACTTTCTGAGATGAGCACACACGAGGGTTTTCCCTCTTTTCTGAGACCTTTCCACTTGTTTTGCCTCTATGTATCCATCTTGTATCCAGTGAGTGTTGTGATTCCAACAAAACATCTGCACATAAAAACAAGCAGAAGCTTTAGAATAAAGTTCAGTATTGAATGAAACTAGCTCAATAAAATAAATGTAAAAATGCCACTTATACAATACAATCAGCATTTACCAGTACTTAAACTAAGTAAGTAACCTTTTTCACAAATGAAATTACTCAAGTAAAACATGTTACCTTTGAAATTAATTCAAGTGTGCAAAATATGCCTGCTCCCGGGACGCCAGACTGAAGTTGTAATAAGACTGAAAATCCAGCCACACAGCTGAGGTGTGAATTCACAACCATGTGACCCTCGAATAGGCCTAGTCAAAAGCCACTGGGTGCACCTGAAATTAATAAATAGAAGCAATAATGTAACTTACAATACAGTATTTCAATATAAAATGTAATCTAATATACAATATACAATTTTATCAAATGATTTACAACAGAATTAATAAGAAATAATACATCACCTAATATAATCAGCTTCAGAGAGTCTTGAAGCATCAAACATTTCTCCACATCAGCTGCTATTCTTTGCACCTACAAGAAATAATGAAAATTATCTTGTGATTTAAAAAAAAGAAAAAAATGCATTTACATAAATGAGACCAAAATGAACCCAAAAAGGCATATATTTTAAAATAAACTTTTACATTTGATTAATAAATTCAATTATAACAATACATTGTATAACTGTACCACCAATAAAATTAAATAATTTATAATGCAAAATTACAACTGTGTTATGACATTAATGTTTTACATTAATTTTTGAAATTACAAATAAGAAACGTTGTAAAAATGCAATGATACTTTTTAAACGTGAAACTAAACCACCATTAGGTGGCAGCAAATAATTTAATGAGTGAGTCAATTGAGTTATTCATTGAACCGATTAGTTCAGAATTATGAATCATTCAGTAAAAACACAGCTTAGTTTTGCTTTGATCTTCGTTTGGAACGATTTTCATTGGTGAAATAAAACAACAGTCAATATTGTGTCTAAAAAGTAAGTAACTTAATGTTAACTAATTGTTCATTGAACTACGTAACATTTGCAATCGTGATAATCAGCAACAGATCACTTGTTATGCTGCTTAACAATATCATGTGTTATAAATAAACTCAACAGTTTGAACATTTACCTCATGTTTCTTCCGTGAGTTTATGTGTGCTGTTAACGTTATTTGTTTTGATGTTGAATGTAACATTAGCGTTTCGATGCTTCCCTAGTTATTTTTTTTCACTCAAGTTTTAATCAGGCTAACTTGTCCAATCGGGCATGTAAAGATGTATTTCACAAAAAAATTGCCATCGTTCTGGCACTGCTCCAGCTGTCTGGATTTCAGATTTGAACGATGCGCGCGCAATCCCATAATGCCACACTACAGTAAAGTAGTGTAAAAAGCAGGAGCTACAGTGATAACACATGCTTCTTGTAAATTAATTACAGTTGACATGGAAATATACAGTTAACAACTGTAAAACCTTATTTGACCCATAATGCATTGTGAATTACAGCTACATCTTGTAAAATGTTTAAACAGTAAAATTCTGTAAAATTTTGCTGTAGAAACTACAGCAATTTTTTACAGTGTAAGACATACTGCTGTTGCACAAATACCATATAATATAACCTGTAGCAGATCTATACAGGTGGAGCTGGGGAAGGTGGAGGGTTTTCAGAAGCACGCTGAAAAATGCTTGAGTGGATCCAGTAACCAGCCATTTAAATGTAAAGCAGCAAGCTCATTGGCTGCATATGCAACACAAACCAATCAGCTTGTGCCAAGTCTTTTAACACTGTGAATATCATCAGATACATCAAGAACCCATCAGCCTGCGCCATCTAAAGTTTCATGAAAGAAACATTGTGAAAAAATTGATGTTTCCTCAAATCCCTCATTGAAAATGTAGACACAAAAATCTTGATTAAAATAATGAAATGTCAAAGATTTTTCAGGGACACACAATTTAATCAGTTAAACACTGTATTGTATTGTTTTGACTGACCAAATTTTACAAATGTTGTAAGTCGCTTCAATGAAATGAGGGTCACACTTTATTTTAAGGTCCAATTCTCACCATTAACAAACTATTAACTACGACTTTTGTCTCAGTGAACTCCTAATTTGCTGCTTATTAATAGTAATGTCTTTGTTAAGTTTAGGCATTGGGTAGGATTATGCATGTAGAATATGGTTGTAATGGAGCCAACGAGACGAGAGACATGCGGATCCATGTGCGAACTTTATTACAAAGGCGTGGTCTTGAAACAAGCAAGGGTCAATCAATGGCAAAGAGGTATATCACAGGCAAGGCAAAGAGTCATCCAAAAACGGGCATGAGTCAGTCGACAGCAAAAAATATCCAAAGGGGCTTGACAAGAGAGGTAAATCCGAAAACGTAAGCTATAGTCCAGGCAGGGGAAAACACAATCCAAAACAGGCAAGGCAAGGCAAGGCAAGGCAAGGCAAGGCAAGGCAAGGCAAGGCAAGGCAAGGCAAGGCAAACTATAAAATGCTCTGTAGGGTAGCTAAAGCTAGGGCAGCGATAAGTGCATACAATACTTGGCAGTGAGGGAGAGAAAGTCCATGGCTTAAGTAAGGCGTGCAAATAGGAATCAGCTGTGTGTGATCAGTGCAATCAGCTCTGTGTGTGTCGTCAGTGCAATGGATGATGGGAACTGTAGTCCGGAGGTGACGTGCAACAGTTAGTGTAGTGCAAGAGTCACTGTGGTGAGTGAGTGACCTCTGGTGGTGATTGAATGGAAGTTCACAGACCGGATTCATGACAATGGTCATGCAGATTATGTGCTTTGTAAGTACTAATAAACAACCAGTATGTAAAATATGCTTCCTGTTACTGAAATAACAATTAAGAAGAGTGCCATTGAAGGTGTTGAAATGAGGTTTGGTCTACCTTTGATCAAGAGAACAATTTAAGGTACCTCAGGGAGCATCTTACCCTAAATCAAGTATGATTTGGTCCTAAAAAAAACACGCAAACATGGGTACTAACACTTACCAACAATTTCAGAGGAAAATAAGTAATGTGAATGGACACATTGGATATAACCATTATCACCGCTCAGCATTTGTATTCAATATCCTTGACAGTTTCTTTAGTGATTGTGTATTTGGTTGACTGGTTTGCACCAGGCAGTTTGCTTACTTTGTCTGTTGCCAAATTCTGATTCAGATCTGCTCACTGTTGGCTGGTTTTTGTCTTCAGAGCTGAACACCATTGATGTGGCCTTGAACTTTTGAACAGCTTTGATTCTAAAGTATGGCAGCATCCCACAGTTCCAGCCGTTACATATGCATTCGCTTACCTGCTTCTGTCTCTGACTGCATATGGCCAGATCACTGCTGCGGTAGCCATATCAAACTACTGACTCTTATTTTTCTGACATTTCTCTGGGCGAGGCTGTATTTCATTGTTTTCTCTAGATCTGCAGGCTGAGACGTGGCAGTGAGATGTAAGACACAGTTTGTGTGGCTTGTTGCTAACTGATCAGCTGCTTGCTCAAACACCAGCTCTTTGTTGCTGCACCTCTCATCTGTCACAGTCGCTTCATCTTATTGTTTCTCTCCCCTTTCATCTCTCTCTTTGTCCCTCTTTCTGCCCTTCCATCTTCATTCAGCACCTATCTTTGTCTCTCCTTCTCTCTCTTTCTGACTCTCCCCTTCTCTTTTTCTCTTTCAAGGTTTCACTCTTTTGCTTACTTCCACTATCGCATCTCATTTTCTCTCTAATATTCATTGGTGGACTCAGAGCAGAAGGTTTCTTGCTTTGATTCCATCTCGTGGGCTTATCAAAGGCAGGCCAGCACAATGTCATATCACCATTGAAATACACAAGGACGAGACGCATTACTGCAGGGGGAGAGATGATTGCTCGCTTTTTAAAATGGGCGGTGGGAGAAAGCGGTTTGAATTTGTGCTTGTTTTCCTCCTGAGACACAACAAGCCCTGTGTCCATGATACAAATTAAGCAAGACTGTCATTTCATGTTGAACAAAAGATTTGAATTTAGAAGATATACCTGTAGACACACCTATTTGGGCATAGAGGGTGGGGATTCAACTCCTGGACATCTGTCTGTAATGTCAGTGGGGTTTTTTCTGTTTATGAAATAGATAGTCTAAATATCTAAATATTGTCTGGATGAATCATGATTGGAGCAACTGTACAACACTAAAAATCACAAATCTGTGATAAATGTTCCAAGTTTCTGTCTTTCTTAAAAACCATAAAACTTATTCATTTACCCATTAGTAAATGCATATTGCATAATTAGGGCTGTTATGTTGTCCCTTTTTCACTGCATGATCACTGCAACCAAAAGAATTCACAATAATATTATTGTGATATCTATAGAAATGAGAAAGAAAGAAAAAAATTCTCTCTCTTTTTTGGCCAATGAATCACAGTCAAAATGGAGAGTGTTTGCAACCATAATTATACAAAAAACGTTCAAAAAGATTTTGCAGACTGGGGCGTCAAGCACTTCATCTGTTGTATGGAATCCAAAAACTCCTACACTGGCGAGTTAACTTTGTTTGGGCACAAGTAGACCGTCACGCTTTTTCCTGTCATCCCTGACAACGTGATTCTGTGCGTTAAGTTGTAGCGACACACTGCATTGTCATACTTTTTTCATTTTATGGTGGGTGGCAACCAGTGTTCAGGTGCAGCATTGCAACCTACTGTGTTGGAGTGTCAGCTAGATTGTTTCTGGCAATGGATTATTTAGAATATTATCACATGTACAATAATCAAATGTACAGTAGCTATATGAATATATTTATAATACAAATGTAATATAGTTGATTTGTAATGACTTCTGTAAACCTGTGTATACTGTAATATTTTATATGTTGTAGTGTTACGCAATATGCTCAATTTTCATATCGTCCTATCGTCAGTTTATACTCTTTAAAAAAAAAAATATATATATATATATATATATATATATACAACAGAAATATATTAAATGAATTAAACTATAAATTTCAATTATAATAAACAAACAAATATATATATTATACAAATAGACCGAGAAACAATAAATCCATTAAACGAATAAATTACAATTATAGCAAATGAATAAATCATATAAATGGAAAAACTTCAAATAATGAATAAAACACAAATATAACAAAGCTGAGCCAGAGCCTGGTTTCTCCCAAGGTTTGTTTCTCCATTCTGTCACAGAGGGAGTTTTGGTTCCTTGCCGCTGTCGCCTCTGTCTTGCTCAGTTGGGGACACTTAATTTCTAGCGATTATCGTCGATTTGTTTGCACAGATACTATTTAAACTAAACTGAGCTAAACAATGACATCTCTGAATTCAATAATGAAATGCCTTTAACTGAAAATTGAGTGTTTAATATTGTACATTACTGACACTCTATCCTCCAATTTGATATTGTTAAGTGCTTTGACACAATCTGTATTGTTAAAAGCGCTTTATAAATAAAGGTGACTTGACTTGACTTTAAAAACATTCCTGTTATAATCAGTGAATCTACACTGTATGATAAATAAATCTCTTATACTTACATCGCACATACATCTGGACTTTGTTGTTTATGATGAGAGAACTCGCGTCAGAATTCAGTCAGCGCGTGCTGAACAATGGAACTGCGCTCCGCTCATCTGAATGCCTCTGATTGTGTGATTGGTTATAACAATGCGCAACACTGTAAAAACGCGGAAAGAGAAATATAATGCAACAAATAAGCCCTATTATCAATTAGATAGTATTACTAGCCTGATAATAATAATCGTCAAAGGCATCATCCACAGGCGATATCTCTGACTATCGTCGATACACGATACAATCATCTATCGGCACAACCCTAATATGTTGTCAATTATATTGTATGTTTTTGTTCAATTCCACCTATAAATAGCGAGATCAGGCTACATTTTGCTGTTTAGCACTTAAGGCCATGAGATTTTACCATGATTAAGAGAACAAAGGTGACAAAATAAAGTAACGCATAGCCTCTCGTGGTTTGTTGCATAATTTTAATTCACCAATCTGTTTTAGATTGTGGTTTGTGATTTGGATCCTGTACCGTTCACTTTTAGCATCTACATTTTTTGCTTATTAACTCCTAGTTGCCAAAATTCTGTCTGCTAATTGAATGACATTTGCTAAACATTTTCTGCCTGTCTGCCTGAAAAACAAGCATCCCTTATATATCCCACCTCACTCTCTGTCTTTCTCTTTTTGTTTTTCTCTCATTCTCTGTGATAGATACGTATAGACAGGCTTCATATGTGGTGGGTTTGGCATCTGTCATGATGTCTGCTCTAATTCTGGAGTGATTGCTCGATAACGGTTATAGCCACGTCGGGCAGGCACTTGTCATCATCTCTTTGCTTGCAGCCGTTTTCATTGGCAGCCATGGAGAGGGATGGATTGATTGGGTGAATAGGTGAGCAGAGGAACGTGGGTGGTGAGATGAAGATGTGATATTAAAAGATCCATGAGCGCTTTCTGGAAAATGCTTTTTTCTGTCATCCTGAAACGGAATTATGTTTTTGCAAACAGATTGGGGGAAAGGCATGATGGGATGGCCCTCATTTCATACGCAATATCTCAATCACTCTTCCTCTCCTCAGTAGAATGAAATGGATGCACACACACCTCAGCTCAATATACAAATAAAATTCATGTTGCAAAATGTATTCTTTAAAAAATATGGTTGCATGATAACATTTTGACATTGCAATATAGTGCTGTTTGAATTTGCTGTCGCAGTATCTAAAACATATACAACTATAAATGCTTTCATACTAGAAGTTGTTTAGTTAAATTGAACAACGTCACCAGAGTGACGAAGGTTAATTTATCAGACACACACTGTAAATATATTCACAGGTCAAATGGTTCTGTTGACTTGTTTACATTTTACTGTCATGCTCGACTTTCTGTTTAAAGTGGGCCACAATTTCCAAAAGTCCTTCAGACATCTTGACTTTTGCAGGACAAGCGTAGAGAGCTTAAGAGAGAGAAGTAGCACTTGTTTCTGATGAGTAGTGTGGTTTAAATAAAATCCCCTGGTTCAAAGCCCACAGGCAAATCAAGCTTGATTCAGAGCCAGTCGAACAGGTTGTCCTTGTTCCCTGTCCAGTGAATCTTTGGATATAAATTGTTGTTTAGGTACGTTTACGACCAAGTTTTGGAACAAATGGTATCACTGACAGACATATTTCCGCTTAACTGTTTAAATTTGTGAACATTGTGTAAACATTCACACTGGTCTTGGCTTGATATGCAAGAGAGGTTGAGGAAGCTAAACTTTTCACCATAGATTAGGGTTATTTTATGTGTTTTGACAAGATTTTTTTCAAATGAAACATTTCAGATAAATTTGAAATGCATTTAAATTGGCTATTTATGTCTTTGAGGGGACTTTCAAAAATGTGATCTATTAGTACAATGGAGGTGTTGGAACAGCTGGAACATTAAGAAATGCATATCTGGAATAAAACTGTAGTGACTGATACAATAGCCAATTAAAGCCAGTTGAAAAACAACTTGAAAATCAAGCCTGACACATGTTTTCATGGGCTGTCTTGAATAATTTGGAAAGTCAAGACAATTTTTTACTGAATAAAATCAGAAATATACAGCTTCCAGAATCTGTGTGTGTGTGAAACAGATTGTAATTCACATAGCGCACTGAAAGGGGCTTATGTTATGTACTATATTTTTATTTGTCAATATGACAGATGTCATATATGAAATCTGAAGAAAATCTGTTTCATTTTCAAAGGCCTCGTTATTTGCTCTCCATGGCAGCGTTGCAAGACCAGCACCTCTCACGATTGTTTGGCTGCTATCTTCTTTCATCATCTGCAGACCGATCTTTTCTGTTTATTTTTCATTACCTTTGAACCTCATCCAAATCCAGCATACAGTCCTAAACGCAACAAAACACAAACCTCCATGAGGCATTTTTTCAAAAGCAGGGCATCTTACCCTGACGCAGTCCCTTTCCCCTGAGAAACGCTCAGGCTGCCTGACTCTGTCCCCAGCCTTTCATTTACATTTAAAGTGGCTACAGACAGGCCTGAGTGCAAAGTGGATGGAGGAGGCCTCCACAGTCTCTGAGCTCTAATAAATGGAGACTCTGAGGGGTTCTGGGGATTGGCTGTGACACAAGGTTAACCTGGGTGCAGTTTCATTCGCAAGAGTGGGTCAAAGCTCAGTGCAGGGGAGAGTGAGATTTAGTCCCTCATGTGCGAATATGCAATGTGAGAAGGCATGTTTGTTAACGTGGTTGCATTTGCTCTCATTTAACATTTCTTCGGTACTCTACAGAGAAAAACACATTAACAAATGATGGATGGATATCAGTGGCACAGTATTTCTGCTTGTTTGCCACATGTGAATTCATTCCTAGGTGTGACTCTGTAATATGTATGATTTAGTAAGATTACATTCAGTTATTTACCATTATCCAGGTACTTCATTAACAAGAATGGGTCAGTGACACAAGATTGGCCATGATAAAGAAAAAGAAAAATGCCTGTGCTTAGAAATGTACTTTTTGTGGTTATGTTGGTTTCATGTTAAAGTTTAAATTGAATGGCTTTAAAAATGTCAAGTGGAGTAATTATCAAGTAAAAAGTAATAACATATTCAAAGAGAAATGAAAATAATTTTATGATACATTTTTAAAGGTACATTTTTTTATCAAGAATTCATTCATTTAAATTGAAAAAAATGACATTGTTTTTGCTTTTAAGGACTCGCATCACATGATATTTAAAGACCTGAACTTGCCCTGCTTTGCCCAACAAAGGTCAAAATATGCGATATTGTTAGACTTTGACCTTGACAGAGTCAATAGTGTCTGCATGGGTCTTCACCATGTGATCTCTTCCTGTTTAATTTATTTCGTTTTTTTTCTGGATTTTGGTTGCATCACTTGACTTTTGTTTGCACATTTATTAATACGCAGTTTAGAGGTGAAGTTATTATTATTATTAATTTAGCCATTGTATGAGTTACGTTTTGAACGTATTTTTGTATTAATTAGTGTCAAATCACAATGTTGTTTTGTTACAAAAGCAAAACGTTTTCAGCTGAAAATGGCCACATACCATACAAACAGCCGAGAGTATATTTGCCGCCTCTATTTCCGTGCCTGTACAACAAAACAGTATATATATGGCAGTAATAGATGTTTAGCGAGCTTAGATGATCTCTGTCTCATGAAGTGATGTTGTGGTGCAGAATAGCTCAGCTGTATTTGAGACCCAGACACTAAAAAAAAAGTGTCTTTCATTTTCTCTCAACCTCAGCAGCTGATAGACACTTTAGTTCACACACTCCCTCTTTCTCGTTCTGTCACACACACACCTGTTTATAGAGACCGTGCTTTAACGCTGTCACAGGCGGGAGAGTGGGAGAAAGAGTTCTTTCATGAGTGGAAGACAGACAGACAGTGATGTAAGGAGAGATGAGTCGCTTGTTGATTGTTCTGAGGCATCGTGCTTAATCATATGGAATGTAGCATTAAGAGTGTACGGTGAGAGGAATGAGCTTTGATAGATTAAAATCCTAATTAAAGAGTCTCCAGCAGACAAGACCAGCACTGGAGACTAACTCAGCTGGTGTCATTAGCATAGACGTCATCTGGGGGCACTTAAAGAACTCTTTCTCTCTCTTTTCTCGCTCAACTCATTCCATTCTGTATTTCTTAAGAACGTTTCTTTTCCCCCTTTCTCTTTTCTGTCCAGATTCTTCACCTTGGCTTCCTTGCATTGCCATTTATTTTCAGACTTTTCTTGCCTTATCTTCCTGCGTGTTTGACGGTCTGTTTTTCTTATATATCTTTCTCTCTCTCCACTATCTCAGTGCTGCCTCTTAACCCCGCTCCCTCACTCTGCCGTTTCTGCTCCGGCAAAGTAAACAAAGTCAATTATAATTTCACACTGTATAATTATTTTCGCTTCTGTGTAATCTGTAAAAAGCCTTTTAATTCACTCTCTCTTTCTAAATGCACTATCAAAGCTGTGCTTGAAAAGAGCAACTTGCCTGAGAATCAAAGTAGGAGAAAGCGTTTCATCTTATATGATGAGCTTTTTTAAACTAACGCATTTTGTTTGATTCTATCATCCTAAAACATGCTTCAATCCACATATTAGATTGTACACTCTAATGATTGTGTTGTGCTATGTTTCTTCATGGCTTATAGAACATGGCAAGTAATTGTTCGCATATTTAGATCAGTAACTGACTGAAATTATTCTCACCTCTCGTAATGAACGTGTCTGATGGCCTATTTGTTGCTGAAAACTGTTAATTGTGCAGTGTTTTCTGACAACCAGACAGAGCGCTGGAAATCTTTATGTATGTATCTACAGTATTTTATTTTCTCAGTTATTAACTTGGCAATGTTTCAGAGTAATCATTTTAAAATGTAGAATTTCAACATTGACATTGCTGCTTTTGGTGCCACTAAATGAAAATAGCTTCACGACATCAAAGGCATCCTTAGGAAGAGTAAAAGTTACATGCTAAAATTGATTTATCACAGATTTATCCCAGTGGCTAGCTGTAATAAAGTAAATAAGTTTTCATGGCATGATTCAAAAATAATGTTTTGATAATGTTTTGTGCATATATTGTAGGAGCAAAAATTCAGCTTTCATCTCTAAGCTGGTCATCAGAATCATGTGTTTCAGACAGTCATGGAACATTGAAGAGAAAGGGTCTTGGTTTCAAATGTATAGTAACTTTTGTCTGACAGCTGTGTTTCAGTTCTATATCACTTCAACAAATTATTAGTTATTTCAAAGCTCCTTCCAGCCTACAACAGCAAATCACCCAAAACTCACAAAGACCACTGGCCAAGCAAACAAATGTGAATTAATAATATACCTGTAATTAAAAATCTAAATTTTCATGTTTTTCCAACAACAATTTTTTTTTATTAAAAAAAAGAATATGAAAAGGTATATATACATGTAGTGGTGTGAAAACATTTTTGCCCCCTTCCAGTTTATTTATTTATTTATTTATTTATTTATTTATTTTTGCATATTTGACACACTTTAATGATTCAGATCATCAAACAAATTTTTATATTACACAAAGATAATCCAAGTAAATACAAAATGCAGTTTTGAAATAATGATTTCATTCATTGTTTTAATTCAGCAGCATTGGAGGGTTTTCAAGCATGAATGGAATGTTTAAGGTCATGCCACAGCATCTCAGTCGGATTTAAGTCCAGACTTTGACTTGGCCACTCCAAACCCTTAATTTTGTTTTTCTTGAGCCATTCAGAGGTGGACTTGCTGGTGTGTTTGAGATCATTGTCCTGCTGCATAACCTAAGTGCGCTTGAGCTTGAACTCACAAACTGATGACCGGACATTCTCCTTCAGGATTTTCTGATAGAGTGCAGAATGCATGGTTCCATCAATTGCGGCAAGTCATCCAGGTTCTGCAGCTGCAAAGCAGCCTCAGACCATCACACTGCCACCACCACCATGTTTGACTGTTGGTATGATGTTCTTTTTATGAAATGCTGTGTTGGTTTTACGCCAACTTTTGTCGCATTAGTCCTCAGAATATTTGCCCAAAAGTCTTGGGGATAATCAAGATATTTTTTGGCAAATGTGAGACAAGCCTTTGTGTTCTTTTTGGTCAGCAATGGCTTTTGCCTTAGAACTCTCCCATGGATGCTGTTTTTGCCCGGTCTCTTTCTTATTTTTAAATAATGAACACTGACCTTAATTGAGGCAAGTGAGGCCTGCAGTTCTTTAGATGTTGTTCTGGGTTCTTTTATGACCTCCTGGATGAGTCGTCTTTGTGCTCTTGGAGTAATTTTGGTAGGCCGGCCACTCCTGGGAAGGTTCACCACTGTTACAAGTTTTCTCCATTTGTGGATAATGGCTCGGACCATGGTTTGCTGGAGTCCCAAAGCCTTAGAAATGGCTTTATAACGCTTTCCAGACTGATACATGTAAACTATTTTGTTTGTCATCTGTTCTTGAATTACTTAACATCGCGGAATGATGTGTTGCTCTTTAAGCATGCTTCACTTTGTCAGACAGATTCTATTTAAGTGATTTCTTGAATCAACAGGTCTGGCAGTAATCAGGCCTGGGTTTGGCTAGTGAAATTGAAATTGAAATTGATTTAATAGGAGGGGGCAATTAATTTTTCACGTAGGGCCAGGTAGGTTTGGACAGCTTTTTCCCTTAATAAATGAAATCATCATTTAAAAATTGCATTTTGTATTTACTTGCATTAACTTTGTGTAATATTAACATTTGTTTGATGATCTGAATCTTTTAAGTGTGACAAATATGCAAAAAAAAATGTAAAAAAAAACAGGAAGGGGGTAAAAACCTTTTCACGGTACTGTATATATATATATATATATATATGTGTGTGTGTGTGTGTGTGTGTGTGTGTGTGTGTGTGTGTGTGTGTGTGTGTGTGTGTGTGTGTGTGTGTGTGTGTGTGTGTTTGTGTGTGTGTGTATACACACACACACACACACACATACTGTTGCTGACCTTCAGGCTGATTTGTTGTGGGTTTGTGTTGTGGAGAGACAGCAAACTATGACGGATGAACAGAAATTGTAATAAGTACTGAAGTTAAGTATCATTTCAACTCCTTTGCTGGGGCTGTAAGCAAACTAACAATACTGCAGGCCAAATGTAGAAATGGTTGATATGTAACACATCATGCTTCTTTACCGTTACTGTCATGCCAGCAGATGCAGCACATGAAATGGCTCAAGTATGAGTTGAAGGATTAAACGTCACACCGTTATTGAAAGGAACTACTGATTTTAGTGTTCTGAGAAATTATCAAAAAAAAAAAGATATCTCTGACACAACTGCTTAGTCTCATACAAATTGTTACCAGCAAATAAATTTTGACATACAAAGCCCACACAGTGTGCCATATTTTTGGGCCTTTAATTCAATACAAAAGCTCTGAAAGCTTTGGATAGTCACATACCAAAAAAGCAGCAGAATTCTGATCCATCAGCTGAAAATATGACGACATCCACAGCGGTCTAAGTAAATTCAGTTATTGCAGCTACACAGTGCTCTTTTTTTTTCTTTTCTTTTTTTACCACTGCCCCCAGATTCACACAGTAGGATAAATGTTTGTACTTTCTGGCTGAAACATATTTTGATTGGTGTATTTTTCTGGAGCAATATACTTCTAAGTCCCCAAACATACTAAAATCCTTTCTTTGTGCTAATAATCCTGAAGAGCGTTTTACTCACCCTCTCATCATTTTCCATTGTCCTCACACCCTCTTGATTGTTGCTTGCGGATATTTGTCATTTCATATTTATTTCAGTATTCAGATTTTATAAAAAATAAATACATTTTTGTCACATCTTCTCAAATATGGGAAATCATTTTAAACAACAGACTATCTAATGCCCATTCAAATGAGCTCAAACACAACTGTCACACACACATCCATTTCAGCATTGATGACATGCTATATTTTCTGATGTGCTCTCACTCAGTCACCCTTTTTTCTCTTTAACAGTTGAGCAGAAAGGACAGCTGGAAAAGGAAAGTGGTCTGCGGATTCTTGAGGCTGGACTGAGTGATGTAAGTCAGAGGAAAGGAGTCTTCTTTCTCTCCCCTCTTCCTCCCTCACCAATGATGACATCCTCCTTTCCCAGAGTGCAACCCCATATTGAGCGTGTTTCACTCGCAGAATCTGTCCCTTAACTTAGCATTCTTTTATAGATGGTTTTTATATCAAACTATATAGATGGTTTTTATACCAAAGAGGGTTATTAGTTATCTCAATCAAATACATGGAAAGAGATGTTTAGAGACAATTGCCTAACACGTAGACATTTGGCAATTTCACTGGATACTTTTTACTAAAATGATTAAAAGTGCTGATCTGCATAACATAAACATAAAACCATTTAAAACATAAACAATACTGCACAGGTATATACCACAGCGTTAGTTTAATATGTTAGATTGAAAATGGTCAAACTTTGTTTTGCTTTAAGGGAACACTGGGTGAATGAGACTGTTCTTATGCTGGGACATTTGATCTCACCTGCCCTTAAGTCTGTGTTGTTTTGGTGGAAGATGTTTAGGAGCCCATTGAGCACTGCTTAACAACTGCACTGATGCAACATTGCCTGTTAGACCACTGACAGAAGACAGGCATTATAAATACTAGATTTCTGATTATTATTTTATGCTAATAAGCTAATTTTAATAAATTAATATTTATTAAGCTAATTCACTTTCACATTTTGCCTGATAAGTAAAATAAAATTGCAATGAAATTATCAGCATTCTGGATAAGGCTGGTCTAGCTGGCAAACTGTCATAGTCCTTTTGTTCGAGAATGAAATGTCATGGATTAGCAATAGCACCACCAGCATTTACGATTCTGTCATTTACTCACCCTCAATTTGTTCCAAACCTGTAGGAATTTCTTTCTTCTGCTGAACACAAAAATGTATGGGTAGCTAAACAGCTGCTGGTACCCATTACTTAACTTACATAGTACCTTTTTCCATTCTATGGAAGTCAGTGGAGACCAGCAACTGTTTTGTTACCCACATTCTTCAAAAAAAAAAACTTCTTTTGTGTTCAACAGAAGAAAGAAATTCATACAGGTTTGGAACAACTTGAGGGTGAGTAAATGATAACATAATTTTCATTTTTGGTGAATTATCCCTTTAAATTGTAAGAAAAGCTCAAATTATGGATTGTCGACCTTATTATGCTACATTTGTGCTGAGCAAGTACAGGTAAAGGCAAAATACAGCAAAATCATAGCGCTTATGACTAGCAGTAAACAAATAGGAAAAAGTCTTACGTCCAACTTGAAAAGTTAAGTCCCAGAATTGAAGTCCTGATATCATTGTAATTGGTTCACTAAGATTGAACCGAACTGCATCTGATGCAAAATCTCTTGTGGTTGCCATATTCATACTATATACTATAGCATTTATGTGTTATTCCAAAGTACTTCCAAATATACTATTACTGTGGTGCATATCCAAAAATGCATGCTATTACTATAGCATTTATGGTATTCTCTTATTAGCCTTCTCTATTCTTGTCAGTTATTAGATCAGATAAAACTCCAAAAGCCAAATCTTAAATCACATTTATTTTTCGATTTAATATAAAGAACTTACACGTTTTACACTCAAAGGAATGGGGTTACATCATTAAACCTCTTTCTGTGATTGTGTGCTATATATTTGTGTGTGTGTGTGTGTGTGTGTGTGTGTGTGTGTGTGTGTGTGTGTGTGTGTGTGTGTGTGTGTGTATGCATGTATATGAGTGTATGCCTGTGATTGCCATTAAATAGACCTAAGCGGCTCTCTATGTCACTGATTCAATTCGCTATCTGCTGCGGAGGCAACATGCCAAATATACTCTGTCACTCAAAACGGCCACACAACAGAATGAGAGAGGATGGAGAGACAGATGGTTATTAGTTATCTCAATCAAATACATGGAAAGAGATGTTTAGAGACTATTGCCTAACACGTAGACATTTGGCTGGATACTTTAAACTAAGTTGATTAAAAGTGCTGTTCTGCATGAAACATAAAACCGTTTAAAACATAAACAATACTGCACAGGTATATACCACAGCGGTAGTTTAATATGTTAGATTGAAAATGGTCAAACTTGTTTTGCTTTAAGGGAACACTGAGCGAATGAGACTGTTCTTATGCTGGGACATTGGATCTCATACCCATTGACCACCTGCCCTTAAGTCTGTGTTGTTTTGGTGATAGATGTTTAGGAGCCCATTAAGGACTGTTTAACAACTGCATTGATGCAACATTGCCTGTTACAATCAGAATTCCGGAAATGTTGGGACGTTTTTTTAAATTTGAATAAAATGAAAACTAAAAGAATTTCAAATCACATGAGCCAATATATTATTCACAATAGAACATAGATAACAAATATTTAAACTGAGAAATTTTACAAATTTATGCACAAAATGAGCTCATTTCAAATTTGATGCCTGCTACAGGTCTCAAAATAGTTGGGACGGGGGCATGTTTACCATGGTGTAGCATCTCCTCTTCTTTTCAAAACAGTTTGAAGACGTCTGAGCATCGAGGTTATGAGTTTCTGGAGTTTTGGTGTTGGAATTTGGTCCCATTCTTGCCTGATATAGGTTTTTAGCTTCTGAAGAGTTTGTGGTCGTCTTTGACGTATTTTTCGTTAATCGATGCGCCAAATGTTCTCTATAGGTGAAAGATCTGGACTGCAGGCAGGCCAGTTCTGTACCCGGACTCTTCTACTATGAAGCCATGCTGTTGTAATAGCTGCAGTATGTGGTTTTGTATTGTCCTGCTGAAATACAAAAGGCTATCCCTGAAATAGACGTCATCTGGAGGAGAGAATGTTGCTCTAAAACCTTTATATACCTTTCAGCATTCATAGTGCCTTCCAAAACATGCAAGCTGCCCATACCATCAGAGGTGCTGGCTTTTGAACTGAACGCTGATAACACGCTGGAAGGTCTCCCTCCTCTTTAGCCCAGAGGACATGGTGTCCATGATTTCCAACAGAAATGTCAAATCTGGACTCGTCTGACCATAGAACACTTTTCCACTTTGAAACAGTGCATTTTAAATGAGCCTTGGCCCACAGGACATGATGACGCTTCTGGACCATGTTCACATATGGCTTCCTTTTTGCATGATAGAGCTTTAGTTGGCATCTGCAGACGGCACAGCAGATTGTGTTTACCGACAGTGGTTTCTGGAAGTATTCCTGGGCCCATTTAGTAACGTCAATGACAGAATCATGCCAATGAGTGGTGCAGTGTCATCTGAGGGCCCGAAGACCACGGGCATCCAACAAAAGTCTTCGGCCTTGTCCCTTACACACAGAGATTTTGCCAGTTTCTCTGAATCTTTTGATGATGTTATGCACTGTAGATGATGAGATTTGCAAAGCCTTTGCAATTTGACGTTGAGGAACATTGTTTTTAAAGTATTCCACAGTCTTTTTAAAGATTGGAGAGCCTCTGCCCATCTTTACTTCTGAGAGACTCTGCCTCTCTAAGACATCCCTTTTATAGCTAATCATGTTACAGACCTGATGTCAATTGACTTAATTAGTTGCTAGATGTTCTTCCAGCTGAATCTTTTCAAAATGTCTTGCTTTTTCAGCCCTTTGTTGCCACTGTGCCAACTTTTTTTTAGACCTGTAGCAGGCATCAAATTTAAAATGAGCTCATTTAGTGGATAAGTGTAAAATTTCTTCATTTAAACATTTGTTATGTTTGATAAAAAACACTTGGTAAAACTGGTCAACCACCATGATCTTTCTGGTGAATATGATTAACCATTTAAACTTGACTCCCATTTTAATATATTTTAATTGTCACTGACATTGATTTCTCAGAGAATGTCATAGAGAATGCCTACAGTATGCTTGTAATATACTGTAGGAAATACTGTGGGATTGCTGTTGTTTTATTTTTATTTTCTATTTTCATAAAATTGCAACACTTCTCTGTACAGACCCTTATGTCAGTGGGGTACGAGAGACATGGAATTATTTAGTATCTGCCTTATTTTTCAGCGTTAAAGTCAATGATTTCCTGTGAATCTGAGAGACTTCTGATTTGTTGGCTGCTATTTACATTTTCATTTATACATTTTATCCAAAGTGACTTAGAATAGAGGACCTAAGTAATTTATCACAAACCCAATCATATTCTTAGTATACAATGGAAGGTTTATTAGAAATCTAAATCAGGAAAAAAAGCTATGTAAATAACTAGAATAACAAACCTTTTCACTATAACCTTGTGTGTTTATGATTACAATAATAGATTAAAATAATATTATAACAGTTTTCAACATCAATGGGCTGCATAATGGACTATTTTTGTGCAGATTAAATAAATGGGAGCAGCTGACACCGGAAGCCATATAAACGCCTGCTCCACATTGAAAATAAGGTGCATTCATCCACAGTATTTAGAGTAAAATGTTGTGTTTTAACCATCCACAGCACATGACGGTAAGTGATTTGCAGGAAGCAGTTTAAAAATGCTTTGTTGGAATGCGTTTTTAGAAAATGTTGGAATATTTTTGATGATTTGCGTATCTGCGCCATCAAATGTGAGCATTTTTCTTGTTTTTTTGTAACTTTGGACAATCACTAGGATGTTCAAGTTTTACTTCCCTGCGCTGTTTGCCATGACACTCCCATTACATGAAAACCCAGGCATTGATTGTTTGCCAAGAATTAACGTCAAGCATATTCCTATTGAAAGCAGCACTTTGATAACCCATCCTCCCACCTCCACAAATTGTTTTCCGATCCACTTAGGGTTGTCTCCATGCCAACATAAGACAAACACAACAATAGAGAAAGGGAAAAAATAAATAAATAAAAGGATGCATGTTTTTTGACACATTAAGCAAGAGATGCAGCCATCTCGCTAAGACAATAACAGGATTAGCTCAAGTGCTGTCAGTCTGTGAGCTGACATAATGCAGCCTTTAATATTCATAAAGAAATTAAGTGAAGAAGGTTTTGAGGGGCGGTGGACGGATGTGATGAAAGGGGAGGGTGCGCGTGCATCCACATTGATAAATATTCATCGAGGCCCCTCAGCGGAGGTGAGAATGTAATCAAGTAGGGTATTGATGTGCCGGCAGCCTTTATGAACCTGGTCTAAATGAGCTTTCCAATAGAGAATGTGACCATAAGACCTGCCACAAACAAGCAAAGAGGAGAATACGTCGCAAAACAAGCTGCGCTTCTTCCAGCTCGTCCATTATCTTTTCATCCACTGTAACTGCTGGGTTGGTAGTAAAAACTGTCATCGACATTATTATTTGAATTTGACAGGGTCATGAAACAGCTTTTATGTTTTACTGGTGAGAACTATGTTTGCAAACTGTTCATGAGTGCATACATTTTGCAGTGCCGACTGACAACATATCATGTTGTTTATAAAAATAAAGAGTAATTAACGATTAAGCTGCTGGTCATGTTTAACATCCATATTGACCCTTTTTTCAAAATCAAATTTTAACAGGAAGCATTTTTGTAGTGAGGTGCAAGTAACTATTTGAACCCAGAACTCTCATTACAGAGCTCTGAAGATGATACTACCCTTTTTTGGCCCTCTTTTTCTCATTCTCTTTGCTCACACACCTCTGGAAGTCATTTTCACCATGCTGTATGGGTGCAGAACCACTGTCTAAAGGTTGTCATCTTGGCCCGTTTTGTTGGTAATTAGCCTTAATCACGACTGCTCTGCAGGGGTCGGTGGGGGCGCAGGACTCTCAGCTGGAAGGGAAAGAGAAATTATCTCAGCTGTGTGAATGTGATCAGATAGCTCTGAATAAAATAAAAAGACATGCAGAGCTGTGCATATGACTGTGTGTGTTTCACCTAGCAGGAGTGTGTGAGAGTAGGTGGACTGATACAGGTTATGAAAGGCATAAGGAGAAAAAGATGGATGTACTTGCAGGAGAGAGGAAAAGGATCATAAGCCGATCATAGAGGAGTGAAGGATCTGAGAGTCCTCAAATGCAAACTGTGTGTTTTGCTTCAAGAGAGCAATCATACATTTGTGTTGTGTTTCACTTTCTTTCTTTTATTTTTCATTTATTCATTCATTTGCAATCATTTAATCATTAAATAATTTATAATACAAATGATTATAGCCATTTACAGTATATACTCATTTCATTGATTCATTAATTGATTATTATTGTTTTTATACTATTTTTCCATCGTTGTTTAGTCTTATGACTGTGTGTTTCAAGGGCTGTTTGTCTTCATGAATAAGAAATGCGAGGGAATGTTTATGGAAATTCAAGGTTTATGGGATGTTGTTGCATCAGTTAACAGTCCTTGTTGAATTTGTGCTAGTCAGACAAAGTCTGAGCATTGAAACATACGCAACTAAGACTATTAAATAAACTCTGCTCTTTTTTATCTTCATCACTTCGTCTCCTGCTTCTGCTCTTCACTGGCTTTTCTCAGTCAACTTACTTACTGTTAAACAATTGTTTGGGGTATTTGGGGTACTAGACAAGACTTGCTGTTAACAGGCTTTAGGTATTAGGCTTCTTTGCTGACTAGTTGTTCTGTTACCGGACAAAACGGATATTTTCTGACAGGAGCTGGTATCCGGGACTTTGTCTTAATTTTCTGGCAAGGAGGCATGATCTAACAGGGGCGTGACTGATCTAGGAAAAAGGAAAGAATAGAAATAAATAGAAAAGAAAAAAGAAAGAAAAAGAAAAGAAACGCCTTCCCATGGGGGCCAATCAAGTCATAGGATTCCTCTCACCTCACGCATGACTGAAATCTCTCTCTGCTAAAGTAATGACAGAAATGCTTAGCTAGAGATCTGATATGACAGTGGTGGATGTGACTGTGGTAGATGGAGACTGAGGTAAGGAAATGTCACAGAGATAAGTAGTGAGGATCGATAGGCCTTCCACAGGTCACACCTCATGTGGGCACATGCAACATTTAAAATGAAGACATGATTATTTGATGCGATGTCTGAATGTCACATATAGCTCCTGCATGTACAGCTCTGTTGTTTTGATATTTGTACCTACACTTAAAAAAAAAAATCCATAAAAGTGGCAGCTGTGGTTTCCAGAATTAGCAACACTTTAGGTTTAAACTGAGTTGAAATGTTTTACATTTAAAAAACGTATTTTATTAACTGATATAATGTTGTATATTATATCCAACCAATTGAAGTACTGGAATCTGTTTAGTGCTTTTGTAGTACACCAATAACCACCAAAAGCAGGTGATGAGAAAGTCACATGATGAACCAAAGCTCATCAGAATCAGCTTTTCCAAAAGTTGAGAAAGAAAATATTAATATATATAGATGCACAATGTTATTCACACAAACACTAAACACCATCATCGTAACACACATGAAACTGAAATAATGCAATAAACATTCATTTAACAACATTAGATGTAACATATAACCATAATATACACAACTGATGAGAAAAAAACTAAGATGAAACAATTATTTCAATGAAAATAAAACATCAAATGAAATTATAATGCAATATAATTCTGGAAATGTCAATTTATGTTTTTTCACTGTACATTATACATTCTTTTTCACTTACAAATACTTAATGTTACTGTAAAATTACATGTAAAGCCAATAAAGTTTTTCACCGTATACAGTAGGGGAACTTGCCATTAACCAATTAGGCTATATTCACACTTGGCGTCTTCTTTGAAGCTGCCAGTGTCTGTTTAACATTATAATCCTATGGAGTAAACCGTGTTTTCAAAAAAGTCCTGAGCGCTTTTTAAAATGCTCAGTGGCGAGTCGTTTCCATAACAAAAAAAAACAACAAGAAAAAAGGAGAAGATAGCCGGTAGATAGATCGTACTAATTTCGGAGCACAAGGAGTTGTGTGATATGAGCACAAAATTCTATCGTCTAATGTATATGCCGCAAATCGTGAATCATCCAACTGGAGCTCCTGGACTAAATTGTTGTAGCTTTAGCACCATACTGTTTCCTTCCCCGTATAATGTCACGCACCCACAAACGTTGTTGTGAACCGACATTACCCTACACGTTAAATTCAAAAGCCAATGCAAGAGCCAACATTTGACTATTTCTCGACATTTCTGCAGCACACAGCCTAGGCTACTGTTGCAGCTGTTGTTATAGCAACAAAAGACGCCCTTGGCTGCTATTTGTAACCAAAACGCTGCCAGCTTTTTATTTTACTAAAAAAACTTGTCAACTTTTTCTTGTCAAAAAAGACGCCAAGTGTGAACACTCCCTTAATAGGTTTTTACTGTAGCATTTTTACAGTCTTTCACCGTTAAAATTACGGTCATTTTTTACAGTGTAGGCTTATTGTTTTTTCTATGCACAACAGCAATACAAAGGGTGGCAGTGGAGTTTTTTCATATTAATATATACTGAATATGTGTGAAATCTGATAGAGATGGGGGTGAGGGAGGCAAAAAAAAATTGCGAGATGGAAGCAAGGAAGGGGAAGATTTCTTTTTTCAGTTGAAAGTTGATAAATGTGTTGATTAATGTTTTAATGAACTCATTTGCTGGCCAGTATATCATATCTTTCTCCCTGTTAAAAGATGAACCTCTTTATAGCTCCTTCTCTGATTAAAAGACAGAGAAAGAGAGAGAGAGAGAGAGAGAGAGAGAGAGAGGGGAAGGTGTTTAAGGGACGGAGAAACACAGGGCTACGCACAAAGGATGAAAAATAAAAGGGAACGGGAAATAGGGAGAGCAAGACGACCGGGATATGAGAGAGGTAACGTGAAAGATATATACATAGCTCATAAAAGGCAAAAGGAAAAGCCTAACCTTTTTTCCCCCTCCTATTACTGCCAGAGGTCACGGGGGGCACACAACACCTGGTGATATCACCCGCCCCCTGACCACCTGTATGTCAGCTGGCCCAGTTGTCATAGCGACAGTGACTCTGCCACCCCACGTCAGATGTGATAGGGGTTTCCATAGCGACTAAATCCCCAACACTCTATGTCAGCTGCACAGGCCTATCGTTAACTCACAGTCTTTGCCTAGCAGTTGGTGGGAAGTGTAGGAGACATCCAGGTGTAGAGAGGTGATGGAAGGAGAGCTTTAAAAAGAACCATCCATCATCACCCAAAACCAGCCGTGCGTTTTTGTCTGCCCAAAAGCTTCAAGATGGTGTTTTTGCCAGAACATACGGTTCTATTCGTTAACATTCGTTTATGAAAAGGTGGTAACACTCTACCTAAAGCCTTTATGTATAATACATTATAAAAGTAGTTTTAATGCATTAATTATGACTTGTAATGCACCTTATAATGCATTGTACAATCTCATGAATAATTGTAACCACAGTTAACAGATTATAACACTTATCAATTCATTACACTGTGCATTTTAAATTTGGTTATAATTATTTACGACAAGATATAACATGTTACAATGCATATTAAAATAATTAGAATGCATTATACCCTTTAATAACCTTTTATAATGCATTATATGTAAAGGCTTTAAGTAAAGTGTTACCGAAAAAGCTAACATGAACTAACAGTGAACCATTTTACAGCTTTTGTTAATCACTGTACATATATTAATAAATTTTTTAATTAAAGTAATACATAATAAATGTAATAAATATTAGGAATAAACATCAGTTAACAATGAAAGGTGATGTATTTATAAATTAAAATTGACCTAGATTTATAAATGCTGTAGAAGAAATATCCATTGTTAGGGTTTAATACTTGATGTGAAGGCATTAACTAATATTAATGAATTTAAGCATTTTTGGTAGTGTGGTGATGGATTTTTGAACAACAACTGTTTAAGTATGGGACGGAAAAGATTTGAGTTCCAAATACAAAGAAGTACAGAACAAAATCCGTCATTGTTTTTGTGGAAACAGAATGTTCTGAGCAGTTATTGCTACTGTCACATTAAGAAAAAAACAGGTTATATATTTATATGAAAATCAGAGCTGTTGTGTATAATATGAGAAAATTAGCAAAAAAAATAAAAAAATATATAAAAATGAAAATACAAAGCAGGCTGCTTAAGGTGAGAGGACACAACAAGAAAAAAAAGAAGAAAGGCTGGCCTGTAATTATTGTTATCAGATGGGCTTTACTTTGATGTGAGTTGTTGCATTGGATGCACTTGTCAAGAAACTGACATGATTTGCAAAGGTCAGGTGAAGTATTTTAGAGGAAAAGAGATGCGTTTGAGAATGGTGTTTGTATGATGATCAGTAAAGTGCTGGAAGAAAAGTTTAGTAGCTGTTCTAGAAGGGATGGCATCTGGCATCAGGAGCAGGTACTGTAGTGGGAAGGATGTGTATGAATGGGCTGCTGCTGCTGGCTACTTTATTCTCAAATTAGCAGGAGGCAGATCCTGTCAAACGGTACATCTGACTGAGTTTGTGAATAAATTGGGGCAGGAATTATTTCAGGTTGTTTATGCATGGATGAAGCCATTAGCAGGAGAATTCTCCAAGCACCACTTTAACAGATAATGCAGGAAGGAGCAGAAAATCATCTATGACAGGCAGGAATCTCAAGTGCGATTTTCCTGATGTGTGTGTGTGTGTATCTTTGTGTATACATTTTTATGGAGAAAATTAAGCATGTCTACATGCTTGTTTTCATAGAATAGTCTTAGTGGAAGGCTTGTAAACCTTGTCTGCTTATTTACTTTCAGTTATTTCACCTTAATTTAACTAGGTAGTCCATTTAAATGCAAATTCTAATTGTAGAATGGGAGCTTGGCAGGTAACAAGGGATAGTTCATCCATAAATACAATAGTAAAAAATGGAAAGAAAAAAGAGACAGAGTGCTAAATGAACTGAAACATGAAAAGTCTGTAAATACTAACGGCTGTTATATATAATATTTAAACATGTAAATGCATAAAAGGCTTAACATATAGGCACAAATGTATTAAATAAGTTTTTAGAGTACAAATGCATTTCATCGAAACATCACCTTTGACAAAAAGAGAGTGTATTTTCATATGTATGTGAGCAAAACCTTGGAGAGCCTTCCCAGACTCTCTCTCCATCCCTGCACTGACTTTCTCTTCTCTTCCCAGCTCTTCCTCCCCCAGCCCAACAAGAGAGTAGAATTTGATGCAGTGGAAATAAACATTAGCATATAATACTGTGACATGTCAAGGAAGGGATCTGCTGTCGAATCACATCTTGCAGGTGTAGAAATAGGAAGAGGTTTCTCCAATAAGTTCACAAATTCAGGCCTTTTCACCAGACCTTCCTTTCAGATATTTGCCCTGTTAGTGTTACACTACATGCATATGTGACATGTTGTCACACGTATGCGCAAATACAATATGCATCCACATTTTCAGTCCGGCAGAAAAAACTCAGCTGAAGTGTATTATTAAGGCAATTAATAAAGTGTGAGCTATTGTGAGCTACAACAATTCAACTAAATACAAATGTATGCTATAATTCGGCTTAGTGCTATTGAAGATGTTTTATTGTCTGCAAAATCTGTCCTTTCTGGTCTTGAACAAAATCATGGTTCTTTCTAATATTGTAATTAAGGTTTTAAATTGAAACCTGAAAATACCTCACACTTCTAGCACTTCTAGGCAGCAGTTAATATAACAGCTCTACAGTTTTTGTGTAAGCTGATGTTTTACTGCGGCACTTGAGAAGTCTTTGGGGGAAGATAGTGGTGTTTCTGTTGTGATATGTAAATGGGATTTCCGTAAAGTCCCCATTTGCACTCGTGACTCATTAAGAAGCTTCTCAGAGTCACACGTGTGTCAGATATTGTACAGTCAGGAGACTTTGGAATACTCTAAGAAAAAAAAGGAATACCTAGTTAGACAAAGGAATTCGCAATTGCTTTGTCTTTTCAGTTATTCTCAATCATTTGATGCTTAATTGTATTCAAGCAGCTGAGTCTGGTGATCTTACTGTAAATTAATAAGAAGTAGTTTTCTATATACTGTATTTAAATATTTTATTGCTCAGAATTGTGCTCAGACTGGAAGCTTCTGAAATGTACATCAATTTGTATCAAAGGAATATTCGATACATTCCACTGTGTTCTACAGTCTTTGCTTGATTAGAAATGACCTTGAAGGTGTTAATCAGCCAGATAGAAAGGAAGAGACAAGTCAAGATTACCATGGCAACACACATATTTGTTATATTGAAGGCCAACAAATATGGCCTTCGTGTCCACTGCACGGTGGCACAAATGAATATCCACTTTACCCCTAATGGTGGCTTTCAGCTTTTGTGCAGCCAATATGTGCTATAATGTAGGGCTTCATTGGTGGTTAGATCGAACATCAGTTTGCTGTGTACACTTTACGTGAGGGAGATCACAACTACACAGATTAAAGCCGGCTGTGAAGATCACCTCAATCTAATCAGGTGAATGATCAGATTATTATTGATTCAGTAACAGAAGGTCAAAAGCAGCAGCACAATAGGCCTGTGTGAGCCTCCATTGAGCAAGAAAAAATATGTCAATATTTACCTAATTATTTCCGGTCTTGCATGTGTTTTGCTCATTTTGAACATTGACATAATTGTGAAACTTCTGACTGTTGTTATTTTGACGATATATTTTTAGTATATTTAATTATTCATAATTTATTCAAATATCTGCAAGCTCAAGGAGGAGGAGGGCTTACCCATGTGAGTCTGATTCCTCCCGAGGTTTCATCATCATCTACTTCAGTATCTTAGGGAGGTTTTGTTTTGTAAAAAGACACTAAATGAATTGAAAATTTTCAACCATTTCCTAACAAGCCCATATGGCATGATTCTTCCGTCTGTGATTTATTAAAAGCTCAAATTTTGTGATGAAAACCTTGTGACATTCTAGACATGTTTATGTATATTAATCCAGTTACTGGAAATGCATTTCTTTCATATTCAATGAAAGTTAGTGAGGAACAATGCTATATTATTGTATGGACGAAAGTTAAAAGAAGAAAGTCATACTTCTTTGGAATGACACGAGGGTGCGTAAATGATGCCAGAATTTTCATTCTTGAGTGAAGTACAGTATCCCTTTAAGGTCATGATTGTGTCTGCTTTTTTGTTGTTTGGAGCACACGAATCGAACAAATAGATCATAATTCATAACACGTGTTTCCATAAGCACTTTGTTTCAGACTTTAACTTGTCCCACCGTCCACTTTGAGCCAGTCTGGACATCATTTCGATTTTTGTGCCAGTTCAGAGATTCTTTACATCTCCACTGTAGAGCCATGATATTTCTGCCTCAGACATCAAAGCAAATGATGTTGTTCTCCTAATGCAGAGGAAAGAGGGAGTAACACAAATGAAATGAAATCACAGATAATAAATTGATCCTGAAATACCAAGAGTGCTGCACACAACTTCAAAGCTTAACCCTGTTTCCTCTCTTTCCATCTCTTTTCTTTTTTTCCAAGGGCCTTTCAGTGGTCTGGAGATGAAAGTCCTCTTTTTAGTGCATATGCTTTCTTATATGTGCACATCCTGTTGTGTATGTTTTAAACATTGAAATGTAAAGAGGTTGTGTCAGGTTGACGAACTCTGTACGATAATCTTTATCCAACAAACACCTTCGAGTTGTATTTCGAAAACACATCGATCAACTGCAGTCTTACCTTTCCAGCTTTTAATAAAGGGAGGTTATTGTTGTATCAAACCAAAAAAAACATAGTAAAAAGATTTTCAAAAGCCATGCTTCGTCTTTTATCAGTGTTGTAAATAAGAGGTCAAAGATCCCGTCGCTTGGTTCTTCAAAGCTCAGCTTTGCTATTATTTGCAACACTAACTGACATCATAAACACCTACACTCGCAACAGATGGAGGGCATCCTAACTTCCTGTGCAAAAAGACTGCGTGTTAACGAGGTGCCGGAGTGCTAATGTGGTGTGTAATGTTCAGACTGTGTGAACCTGTCAAATGAAGCGTGTGTGCGCGTGTGTCTGAGCCTCGATGTTATAACTTTGTTTATGCTGCATTTTTAGAGTCAACCTAATGTGCCGAGATCTGAGCTGCCTGTGATAGAGATTTCAGCGGGCACATCAACCGCCACTAACAACAGCCATGCTGTGAGGAACCCGGTCTGCCTGCTTGAAAAGTAACTTAAATGCCAGCGGTTGCTGTGGTGGATCCCTGTGTGAAATGTCATATTGGAGCAGCCGCTGCAGAGCGTCTCTCTCTCTCCCCTCTCCCTCATTCTCTCTCCTTCTCTTTCACTGGAGCAAGGGCTCCAGAGGATGGATGAAAGCAAGGAAAGAGAGGCGGACTCGCAACTCTGGCAACCTTTTACCATGGTCTGACCTTTTGGTCAGGGAAAGAGCGTTTGATGGCGGTCTGTGCAGGCATTCCCCCCCACCATTCAACCCCTGAAGCAGCTCTCAAAAGCAGTGTGAGAGGCGGTTTTTTATTTCATTTATGAGTCTTGAAAGGGAATAGTGAGTAACGTGTGGGCACCTGCATCCAGCCCTCATTACACCTCCTTTTCCTTCTCCGTTTTAAAAGGTAATGGCTAGGTCGGCCTTAAGTTGATGGGATTCAAACCAGCTATTTTGACCTTCACCCTGCATTCTTTTTACATCATATGACAGTGACATATGAGAGGCCAGTTGTGACAATTGCAGCTTTTACTTTGTGTTATTTTAAAGTTGCGTTAAAAGTACTGTAAATGCTGCTGCTCTCATGCCATTAGAGCTTGTCTGACAACAAATGCTTCAAATTAGACATCACACCCACATACTGCTCTTGTGGCATGGTTTTATTCCTTGAAACACTAAGATCATTACCTCATGTTACTGTATATCAGTAACAGATTGTCTCTCTACTGATTTTAACCTCAAGTATCCAACAGAATAATGGCATTTTTTCTTGAAACATGCTAACATTTACATTTAAACATGTCTTATTCAAAACCAGTATTGGGGGAGTATTGGCTACTTTGAAACTTGTAAGTAGTTGCACGTCAAGATAGAATCATAAACTAAAGTACATTTAGGTAACATAAGGGGCCATATATTTCTTTATAAACAGAAAAATATAACTATGATGTACACTACCATTCAAAATGTTGGGGTTGTTAAGATTTTCTTTTATGTTGCTCAGAGAAGTCTCCTATGTTTATCGAGGCATTTATTGTATCAAAAATACAGTAAAAACAAGCTGAAGTTTCAACAGCCATTACTCCACTCTTCAGTATTTCTTCATATTGGGTCCCTGGGCTGTAGCAAACCCAAGTTCCCCTTCATTGTAGCCTATCTTGGTATCAGAACATTGTTTTTTTCCCCCTCAAACCTCTAACACACAGCGATACAAGGAATATGTATACTAAATATTCCAAGCTACAACATATTAAAAGCATAAATTCATTAACAACCAAGATATGATGTCAAAGCAAACAGGTTTTCTTTGGGCTAAAATGCAACCCATCTAACCCACATGTTTCGCCATAAATGTTTTGCTTGGGTTAGGGCTATTAAACAAATAATGATAGATATTTTTGAATATACTGAAAATGCATTTAACAATATTATATCTTCATTATATTGCAGGCTTTTAATTATTGAATTAATATTTAATTTTATTAGAACAATTAAATTCTCTTTTGTTTTTGTCCTAATGAAAAGCTATAGTAGCTTATAGTAATAATGTGGCATTAATGACAAATACCATAATACAATATTTCTATAGCTTTAGTAACTGTATGGAACATAGAGGTGGAGTTGTGTGGATTGAAATACTTGTATTTTATCATTGGGTACAGCTTATCTCAAGCCATTCAATTTGGTTTCAGAGAGCTTTTCCAATGTTCATATAATGGTGTATGTGTCGTGTGTCGAATTCAAATGTATCAAGCGACTTGCACTAATTCGTCAGCGCTGTGCAGGAAACACCATTCCAGCTGTTGTCTTGCACTGCACAGTTTAATGAGGTAGCACCGTTTCATTACATGGCTTTTGGTGTTTGTTTCCCAAGTGCTACAGTAAAGCCAAGGCAGTTCAAAGGTACCTGCAACTTTAGTTTAAGCCAGTGCAAAGACATTTTACCGCTCATAATTTTTTAGAGAAATACCGCAGATGCTTGACAAGGATGAAAAATATGTGGGGTGGGTGGGTTTTCGGCGATGGGCCCACTGGGAAAGTTCAGGTGCTCCCATTGGCCAATCAGTCTAGTCTTACTTTTCCTTTCCTCCACAACCAATCACAGCAATCACAGCACCCCATTGCTCAGGTCCTGGGGTTTCAGTCCCGCCTAGCCTTTATGTTAATCCGGTTCTGCATAAACTGGTCAGAAAGCATAGTACAGGGACTCAGATCAGTGAATGGGTTTTAGAATGAATCAAATCTAAATGTTAGAGAAGAGGACCATTTAGGATGAATCGATTCACTAGAATCCATCACTAGATATCAGAGAGACCAATGTCTTGGTATGTGTCATTTTGTGTCTCATAAACCAGTTCCATCCAAAACAGAGAAATGACCAGTTTATAACAGTCAGCTGTTATTTGAATGATGCATTATTACCATATGTTAGTCTAGTCTAGCTTTCCTCTCAGCATGTCGTCTCATTTGTATGTATGTAGAAAAGAGAGCGAGAGAAAGAAACAGACAGAGCAAGCACCCTCAGGCACTGAGGGAGGGTGGTGCCGGGTCACAGCTGGGTACAACGCTGGGGTTTAAATGTCAGCCTGGCAGGGTCTCCCTCTCAGTGCCATTTTGTGGGACGTGTCACGTGGAAAAGCACTGCTGGGGTCAGAGGCAGAGCAGGTCTGAAACCTAGTGAATGGTCGACTGCTGTTTCTCACGGCAGGCGTCACTTTGTGAGTCTATCAGCAGAACACTTTTAGAGACAGTCTGTAATACCACGGACATTAAAAATACACTGACTTCAGCTCAAACTGTGTAGCTGTATCATAGTGTTGCGAATATGTTAGCAGTTGGTGATTTTCACAGATTGTTATACTGTATATGCTATAGCAAAAAGAAGGTGCTTTGGTTTGGGTTATGCAACACAAATTTGAGTAAATTATTCATTAAAACATAAAAGATATGATTAAGGCTAAACATATTAGTGGTGCGCTGTGTTAAAATCAAAGTTCATTACTGTTGTTAGTGTTATACATTAGATGATGGATGGATTGAGCATTTCAGTGCATGGTTTTCTTAAATTACCTGTGTAAAGAAAAGTAAAAACAAACACTGAATTTATTTAAATAGGCCAGTAGTCCCAAAAAGTGTCTGTATATAAAACACTTTTTTTTTTTGGTTGGAGAACTCTTTGAAATTCTATTAATTGGATATTTGTACATGGGTAAATGCGATACTTATTAGTTCCTGAAAGCATTATTAGTCATCCAAAATAAATAAATCATTAAATGAACAAACACACAAGGAAAGAGGGAATGTGTATAACTTTGTAAATGATTGGCATTTAAATTCTGTGGAAATATGTGTTGAAATTTTTTTGGAGTTATGCAGGCATAAATTCCTTGTGGATGTGCTCATTAATAGCACTAGAGCTGAAGGTACACTACTGTTCAAACATTTGGGATTAGTGAGACTTTTTACAAATGCTTTTGAAAGAAGTCTATTGTATGCACATCAAGGCTGCAATTATTTGATGTATATAAAAAATACAAACATTAATACTGTGAAAAATAATACAATATAATCAGTTAGAATATGTTCCTATGAAGGCAAAGCTTATTTTTCAGCAGCCATTACACCATTCACATGATCCTTCAGAAATCATTCTAGTATGCTGATTTTCTGATCAAGTGGCATTTCTTATTATCAATGTTAGAAACAGTTGTCAGTGTTGGGCAAGCTACTTGGAAAATGTAGTGAGCTAAGCTAACAGTTACTCTTCTTTAAATGAAGCTTAACTACACTAAAGCTACAACCCTGGGAAATGTAGCAAGCTAAGCTATGGCAACATGGCAAAAGTACATCCAAGCTATTTAAAACATTTTTGTAAAAATTCTATTGAACCAACATCATACAAAGTCAATGCTCTCTCAGTGATCAATAAAACTGTCAGTCAAGCAGATAGATAGGCATGTTCAGTTTAATTGTTTATTCAACAGCTGTTCCAAACCAATTTGGCAACATAATCAGTATCAAACACAGGGCCGGATTGACCTCAAATTGTGACATAGGCAAAATACATCTTTGCTGTCGGCCGGAAACCTCCTATTGGTAGTTGGTATTGTGGCTTTATTGTATACAGATACATTTATATAAATGGTAACACTTCACAATAAGGTTCAGTAGTTAATATTAGTTAACTAGCGTAGTTAACATGAACTAAGAATGAACAATACTTCTGCAGCATTTATCTTAATGTTAATTTCAACATTTACTAACGCATTATTAAAATCAAAAGTTGTTTGTTAACATTTGTTAATGCACTGTGAACTAACATGAACTACCAATGAACGACTGTATTTTCATTAACATTAACAAAGATTAATAAATACTGTAACAAATGTATTTTAATGAAATCGTATTGTATAGTGTTACCATATAGATGTATAGGCCTACAGATAGGCATGTTTATTTGCATCGTTGCATGTGTTATTATCAAGTTCAAATACGAAGCTTTTGACCAGCAAATGTTTTTTTATTATTATTTATTTATTTATTTTTCCTGACTTGTGTCCCGTTTTCCCCATTTTTCTGTCGCTATGTGGGCATTATTTGGCCAAAGTATCATATTATGAAAGATTCAGCACTTCGCACGAGCTATTTGGCTGTGACTTGAGAACAAATGCTAGAGAAACTCTTCTCCGCTCCTCAAAAACAAAAAACAAACAAAAAAAAAAGCATTAGCCTTTATAAATAGTGTTTTTTGAGCAAAGAAACCGCTGTACTCATTCAATCAACAGTTCTTTATTTACCTTCAGACTGCAAACAAGCTGTGATGCTCCAAAATGTGCGCCGTACTTCATTGACGAGCGAGGCGGGAGGTATAATGAGGTTTGACTGACAGTTTGAGGAGCCGATGGCGTTACGAGGTTTAGTGTCTGTGGTGTCAGGATCAGTGATCCGTAGCTGTTATATTTCTGATTTGAGTTTGAGTTCCAAAATGCTTTCTTTGGAAAATGTAACGTTAGCTTTTGTTGACGCTACCGCGCTACTTGATCAAAAAAAAAAAAGAGCTTAACTACCGAAAAGCTATTTGATTCAGAAAGCAGTGACGCTACCGCCACGCTACTGAGAAATGTAGTTAAACTACTAGCGTCACTACTTGTAGCGACACTACTGCCCATCACTGACAGTTGTGCTTTTTTTGTGAAAACTGTAATACAGTTTATTTCAGGATTCTTTAGTAAAAAGTTTAAAAGAACAGCATTTATTTGAAACAGAAATCTCACTTTTCACTTCTGTTTTGCTATTCACTCTTTCTGTTTGAACTCCTCTACTGGTGTGCTGTTTGCAACTTATATTGTCTTATCCTAGAAGTAACTTAATTCTAAATAGTGTCAAGACCATCGTCCTCTTTCTCTTCAAGTTAAACTGAACTTTTCAAATGAGTCACTATGAAAATTGTTGGGAATATGCCATGAATAGTGCTCAGCATATATACCATCATTCACCAAATTAGTGCATTTATTTTCATGTTCAGCGGTTTTATTATACATTCTATTCCTTTTTAACATTGACATGTTAAATATAGTGTATGCCAGTATCACATTTATTTTTGTCATATGTCTGGTTTTCTGAAACATATGGAAATAATCATCTTAACCGTTCCATTTTAATGCATGTCTGTCCCATTCATGCTTTTGCATATGATTGACGCTATGTTTTTCTCCACAGTATGTCTTTCATCAAGGTTATTCAGCTTAAATGAGGTGCTAATACAAATGCAGATTGTAGAAACACTGCAAAATAATCAGGGCTTTTAAACAGCCTCAACATGAGCTGATCATTAAAAGTAATGAAGTGATAATGTGCGCTAATCGAATATGTCACTGATTGTCTGTGGTGTCTGCTCACCGCATGCTCTTATGTACGTATATTTTGCTTGATGTCCTGTGAATCTTTTCGAAACTCAAGAATTTTGTTTCTATACAGTTTGGCTATGGTTAATGTGCTGTAAACCTCCATAACCAACACCTGCTGACTATCTGACTGCTCTAATGTTGTGTCTGGTGGTAGAACTAAGCAGAGGAAAAATACAGCCAGACGCTTCCTCATAGCAATTCATGCCAACATACAGGCATGGGCATGGGCTTCATTACACATTCACCAGAGCTTGGGTTGTGCTCAGTCTTTTGCCTCGAGGCAAAGAGAGAACAGCTTTCATGTGAACTTAAGACACCGTTAGCTCTGGTCGAGGTCCTCTGGAATGAACTGAGGGAGAAGCCCAGGCTCCATAGTATCATTAGCAGTTGTGACACTGTGTTAGATTAGCAGTAATTAAGCATTGAAATCAGAGTGATTGGCACCGCGTCAGGTCTCAGCGTTGGCCTGTCAGGAGGAATTGTGTGGCGATGGATCAAACTGGCCTGGCCCTGTTCCACGTTCTTGACCATCTCTTACACTTCAGACACAAGGGGAGAAGGAAAAATAGATAGAGGAGGTGATGTATGTGTCCAACTAACAGCCCCGCTTACAAAGAAACTCAGCTGCATGTTGATAGATAGACAGGCAACGCATGTAGAGGAAAGTCGTCAAGCTGTTTCAGTCATGTTGTCATGGCAATGACTAGGCCGAGGGAAACGTCTTCTCCCACTGGTTGGGCTGTAGTAATGAAGATGCTAATGAGAATTTATGTGACCATTATGTTGCTTTTTTCTTCTCTTTTTTTGTCTTTCTTCTGTGTAATGGCACATGGACCCTCTTTCCTTAATGACTGACCTCTCTCGCAGTCAGTAACATGTGCTTTGTGAGTCTGCGGTTGAGAGAGGCGGTGGGCGGGGGAGACAAATGAAATGACAAATGAAGTAAACATTTTGGGATAATTCAGAGCGTGTGTCAACTGTGTGGTTGTGATTGGTGTTTCTGTAGCTCTACTTTGTGGTATTGTTTTTCGTGGCAGATATCTGTCAATTGTAACTGTGTATAATGAGTGTTTGCTGCCTTAAATAATGCACTTGAGGTTTTAGTGGAGGCTGTGGTAGGATTATTGGTTGAAACTCTGCAGATGCATAGACTGTCTGAAAATGCGCACAGAGCTCTGCGTATATGCTGCATAATAGGCTTTTTTAAAACGTTTTGTCAAGAGACATTTTCTGAATTTATGTTTCAGGAATAGCACATTTAACAATTGAATATGACCTATTGTAAATGTCACAATTTACAAATTATACAAATTATAAATAAGGAATTTTTAGGAGGGGGTCATAAAATTGCATGTTCTTTATTTAGTACTGACCTGAATAAGCTTCAAATTACATTTAGTTCAAAAGATAAAATAAAAATGTAATGTGTGTTTGTGTGCGTGCGTGCGCGCGCGTGCGTGCGTGCGTGCGTGCGTGTGTGTGTGTTTGGGACAAATTTTACCCAAAATCGAGATAAATCTGACAAAATTTCCTAAAACTTCCCTTTGGGGACTTTCTTATTTGTAAAAATGGTATAAAAAAATAAGTAAACAAAGTTTACTTTTTGCTCTGTTATTATAAGGTGGTGTGCATGTTTTTGTCCGTCCTTTAAAATGTAGTTTTAGTCTGAAGAAAGTGTATTACAGAAATGCTGCTGTTAGAGAGATTTCATCATCAGAAAACAACATAAATTGTGTCTGGAGGTTGTTTTGAACAATTATACAAATTATAAATGAGGATTTTTTTAGGAGGGGTCATAAAAATGTGTATGTACTGACTTAACTATGTTTTGGGGACAAATTTGTACCCAAAAGTGAGCTAAACCTGACAAAATCTCCAAAAACCTCCCTTTGGACCTCCCTCATTTGTAAAACTGGTATAAAAATAAAGTAAACAATGTTTTTCTGTCTGAAGTCACAAAAGCTTCTTCTGTAAAAGCTTATTAAGCTGCACCTGGATATCTTTTTTTTTTTAATGAAATCGACAGACTTGTGTAAAATGGTGTGGAAACAGTTTTCACTGAAAAATATAAATAAAAAATATATATATAAATTCCACAAAAATGACAAAGAAATAGTGAGTTAAATGACTTAAGATGTGAAATTTTGAACTAGAAAAACTGAAATAGTTTATTCTTGTAAAACAGAAAGCTGGAAATTATTTACAGCTTCAAAAAAAAAAAAAAAAAACATTTCTACAGTGTATATTAAGACTTGGCACTTTTAAAACGTGTAACTATGGAGCCCTTTATAGGACATTGTGGTGGGAAAAATTCGGGGTGAGTGGAAAAAATTCAGGGTGGGAGGAAAAAATATTTTTCAAATGTTTTGCGCTCCCTTGCAAAACCATTTGAGTTTTGAACATTCAGCTTGCAGTGGTTACAGCTTATATGTTCACAATGGAGCGGTTCATAGAGTTTTATTTTGAACTTGGACTCAAATAAATTAATAAGTCAGTGCTTAGTTCAAGGCACGGTTTTGGGACATAATAAAACGCTTAATGTGGCTTAATGTTTTAAAACAGTGACTTGGAGGACCAAATTCGATAATAAAAGCTGATAAAATTATTAGGCAAATATTAATAACCTTATTAATAATATTACTAAGCAGAATAGCCCAGAATATGAACGCAATGCCCTGCACGTAGCCTAAGCTTTTTCTCCCTCATAAAACGCTTAAGGTAGGCTATAATGAAAACGGTGATTTAAAAATACCAAATCCGTTGCATTAATATTCTGGGCTATTCTCCTTTATTAATAGTAATATTATTAATAAGGTTATTAATATAAGCCTAACAATTTTATTAGTATTTATTATTATCGAATTTGGTCCTAATGTCACTGTTTTAAAACATTAAGCCACATTAAGCGTTTTTAGAATGTCCCAAAACCGTGCCTTGAAATAAGCACTGACTGTATTACTTTGAGTCCAAGTTCAAAATAAAACTCTATGGACCGCTCCATTGTGAACATACGAGCTGTAACCACTGCAAGCTGTAAAGTAAACAGGAAGAGTTTGTCCGAACTCAAATGGTTTTGCGAGAGAACGCAAAAGTTTTGCGAGGGAACGCAAATATCTTTGCGAGGGAATTCAAAGTTTCTCGAGGGAACCAAAATTTTTGCGAGAGAACGCAAAACATTTGAAAAAAAGTTTTTTTCCCACCCTGAATTTTTTCCACTCACCCTGAATTTTTCCCACCACAATGTCATTTAAAGGGTTCCGTATGTAACTGTGTAGTTGAACAGCCATTCTAGTAGATTGTCAGAAATTGCCATAAATAAAATAATTTTTCATGCATTTCATATTCTATATACATTGACTGCAGGGGATGCACATTTGAGCAATGGCTTCAAGCTATCTTCTGACAAAGCCAATGATATTTCAGGGTAATATAAAATATCACAGATAAGGCCCTCATTTCCTTTTAGCTCTCTTATAAGGCAGTGTGTATGCTTTTGTCCTTTACGTGTAGTTTTAGTCTGAAGAAAATGTATTGCAGTAAATCTAGTGTTAGCTAGTTTTTCAAGCATCATCAGAAAACAAGACAAAAACTGTGTCTAGAGGTTGTTTTGAGCATGATGCTGAACTTTAAACACTGCAGCATTAAAGAGGCATTCACACATAATATTGTACAAAACCGTTAGCAGAAGTGGAGCAATGATCCACAACTTCTGATTAAAGTGTGTTTAAGCATTCATTAAGGATTCACGAAAGAGTGTGTGGATAATATAATCCATAAAATGGTGTGTCCTAGCTGTATGCTAATGAAAATCAGGTCATAGCCATAATCAAAAGCCATAATTTAACAGACATGCATAATAGATTAAAGGACCTCAATAGCACATGCGATTCCTATATGGATGACTATACAAAAAAGCCATGTGTAACTCAATGTGGTCCATCAAACATTTTTAAAAGGAAACAAATTAAAGCCACAGTGTAGGGCTGTGGACAATCAAAATAAAAATAAAGTGACATGTATTAGGGTTACTGTACTGCTTCTGCTGTACTTGTTTGTATATGTACAAAAGCACTTCCTTCCTAGCAGATAGTTTTCCAAATTACATGCATGCCATCTGTTGATCACAACAGTCCCATGTGATACTAAAGCTTTTTGTAAGTTGCTCTGGATAAGAGCATCTGCTACATGCCTTGAATGTAAAAGTTCTCCACATCAACAGTTTGCCTTCCAGATGTGTTTATGACTGTTTTCTGGTGTATGTACAAAGGATGACTCTCCGCTGTTTTCAAACCCTCACTGTCTTTCTTTATAGTCACAGGCTGCTTTTAAAAATGTCCATTACCAGATCAGGGGAAAAGCAAGGTGTCATGTGTGAATGAGAGTCCTAATCAGCAGTAATGAGACTGCATACAGGAACAAGGTGGCAGATCTGACACTGATGTATGGATGGTGAGTGATGAAGTCTGCCGTGATGGTAACAGTGGAAGCTGTCTCAGAATCCTCAGTTTATAGACCTCGGATGACCTTAGAAAACATCAAAAGGGACTGTCTTAAAAACATCACCCAACTCTTTCTGAGGTTGTTTAATATATGTGGTATTGCACCTGTAGATACTAGCTCTGCTCCCACACAAGTTCCTAGTTTATTACAGAGTAGCTGTTGCTATATCATTTTTAGATGGAAAGTTCTTTGCAGAGCTCTTTGCAGGTCATTTCAGGATTCTGCTTCAGCAGAGGATTGACCATTGAGATATCTAATAGACTGGCTGGTGGTTTCTATGTGGAAGTGGAATAATGGGATTGTAAGATGTAGAATACATGCTTAGAAAAGTTTGCTGGTATAGTTGAATGCCTACTGATGTCTTTTGCTGTTGTTTTTATGTGCATTTCATATTAAATCGTTTTAGATCTTTAAACAAAATACAACATAAAACAAAGGCAACCTGATCAAACTGATTGACTGAATTGAAGCAAAAAAATCTAATCTATCAACCAAGTAAAAAAACTTGTTGTGCCACATTTAACAGCAATAACTGCAACCAAACACTTCAGATAACTGGAGATCAGTCACTCACAGGGCTTTAGTGCAATTTTGGCCCAGTCGTCTTTGCAGAACTGCTACAGTTTAGCCGTATTGGATGGTTTTCAAGAATAAACTGCCCATTTAAGGTACTGCCACAGCTTTTCAATAGGGTTCAAGTCAGAACTTTGACTAGGCCACTTCAAACTTTAATTTTGCTAAATTGAAGCCATTCAGAGGTGGACTTCATAATCCATTTGCACTTGTGCTTCAATTTACAAACCGAAGACTGGATTTCCTGGTAGAGAGTAGAATTCACGTTTCCCTCAGTTACTGCAGGTTTCCCAGGCCCCGAAGCAGCAATGCCTCCCCACACCAGCACGCTTCTTTTGTGGAATTTAGTCTTTGGTTTGTGTCAGATGTAACAGGACCCCTGTCTTCCAAACACTTTCAATTCAACAGTCAACAAAACAGTTTCCCAAAGGGTTGGAGGATATCGTTAATGTATGTTTTGGCAAAATTCAGACTTCAGCCTTAATGTTCGTCTGCGTTAGCAGTGGTTTTTGCCTTGCCTAGTCTTTCATGGATGCCAATTTTGGCCACTGTCTTTCAAATAGTGGAGTAATGAACAGTGCAACAGTATTGATGCAACGGAGGCCTTCAGTCTTTTGATGTTGTCCTTTTGTGGCTTACTGGATGAGTCTGTGCCCTTGGAGGAATTTTGGAAGGTCAGTCACTTCTTCTGGGAAGGATCGCTACTGTACTGATTTTTTTTTTTCCATTTGGAGATAATGACTCTCAATGTGTTTTTTTTTTTTTTTTTTTTGAGTCCAAGAGCCTTTAACTTTCAATCACCTTCTTCATCATCACTTCTAGAATTTCTTTCACCTTTGGCATAGTGTGTTGCTATGTTAGACCTTTTAAACAAACATCATGTTGAAAAAGTTCTTTTTAAAGGTGCAATGTGTAATATTGATAGCTAGCGGTTAAAATGGGTACTGCAGTCCAAAATCAAAATATCTGAGAGAGCTGTTTCTCCCAACTCCTCCTCAGACTTGACAGTTGCCAGATTGAGGACGTGCAACAGGAATGAGTGCAATTGAAAATGTAAGGTGACAAGCCTTACACTGTAAGCTGATGAGTTGATTTATCTGCATTTTAATATGCCTATATCATAAAGCTTTTAGGTCTGGTAGAATGTGTGATCTCTGACCCAGTTCATTTGCCGGCTTCTATAGCTGCTCTTTTTCATCAACTGGCAAACTGAGTTGTTGAAATACTGTTGGGTAAATTTGCAGTGGGCAAAATCACACAGATCACAGCAAAAACAGGCATTCTGACACTGAATGCACATTTCAAAGTAGAATAACTGGCTGTAGCGTTGTTTTTCAGGAAAAAGTATGTGAAATATGGGGAAATACAAGCCCAGTTGGTATTAGATGACTTTTAATAAATAACTTCAATAAATAACATTATCACTTAAAACCACATTTTGTGTTTACTTTGTTTCATGTTATATTTTGTTCAAAAACAGAAGATGGACGAAAACACTGTATATGTGCATTAAGATTTATTTTCACTGGAATTACTGGAATAGCCAAACCTTTTATTTACAGGATGTGCTTTACACATACTTTTGGCAGTGTTGCAGTTTTGCAAATAAAACTCCAATGTCATTTTTCATTTCATGTTATTTATATAATACTTTCTAGCTTTCTACATATGTGAAATGAGTCAGAATTATAGTATACACCTGTGCAAGCAAAGTAGCTTCTTCAGGGCAATATGTTTTTTTTTTTTTTTTTTCCCATTCTGTAATTTTCTTGTGGGCATAGATGAATTATAGGTCGTAGCCGCTAACCACTCACATCTCTTGACTTATCAGCAATGACATCACAGTAATCTTTCTTTTTACACTTTTAGACTCTCAGCAATTGCTTTTAACGTAACTGCAGGACTTGACCCACAAAGTGAAGACATTTCATCTATGGCAACATAATGGCAGTAAGAAATAAGTTCTGTGAAAACTCTCCAAATTCTTCAGCAGGTAGATCGCAGTACTTGGGTCACTGGTCTTTTGAGGTTTGAGAGGCAGTGGTGGAGCAGCAGTCTGTAATTACTGCATCTGAAAGACTCTTAGTGGAGGCATAAGACACCGTCAGCAATAGGCTACTCTGATTCTGTGCAAGGTTTTTAAAGCCGGGCTTTCTCTTTAAAGGAACACTCCACTTTTTTTGGAAATAGGCTCATTCTCCAAGAAATAATCAAGAAACTTTGCTGCCGTACCATAGCCGCAGCAGGCGCAGTGATATTACGTAGCGCCTGAAAGTAGTCCCCAGCTATATTATAACTAGGTACCTAGCTGGGGACTACTTTCAGGCGCTGCGTAATATCACTGCGCCTGCTGCGGCCATGGTACAGCAGCAAAGTTCCTTGATTATTACGCCGGAATGAGAGTATAGTTCTTAATCATATCAGCCTAGAAAATCGCAACTTTTCATTTTCCGCCGGTCTTAGTACAGGATATAACTACAGAAGAGTCAAGTTTTAAATAGGACAAATATCAAAACTCTTTGGTCATTTTTGAACGCGATGCTACTGGTCTAATCGGATTCAATGATCTATGCTAAGCTATGCTAAAAGTGCTATCGCTAGATCCAGAGATCAGCTGAATGGATTCAAAAACGGTAAAACTCAATTTATTAACTCTGGGGAAGTTGGAGAATGAGCCTATTTCCAAAAAAAGTGGAGTGTTCCTTTAACCTCAAAAGTAATGCTTAAGTTTAAAGTGTTGTTTATTAATTACAGATTGTCTTTTAAACACAGTTAAAAGTAGGGCACCAATCAGAGAGTGTGGCACCTTATACTCAGAGCGGGGGTGTTTAAAACTGAAGGGATTTCCATGCTCCAAATACATAATCTGTAAGATTCTTCTTACAGGGACAGATTATAATTATTTTGTTGTTTTCTTTTTTTGGTACTTTAATGAAGAAATTAAACCTTATAACCTCACTAATACATTATTTATATTAACCGTGTGATTAAGGCACAACTGAAAAGTAAGGCACAAAAGAAGCCATAACAAATAAAATTAAATTGATTATGCATGTTTGTACATTTGAGCAGATTCATCATAGCCTTCTCTGATCTGATGTTTGAAATGTCCTAAATGCCCAATGTGCTGCAATTCCATCATTACATTTCATCATATCTCATTTCAAAGTGGCTTCCAAGCATGTCCTTTAAAAAGCAAGAACTGCTAATAAAGTTCAACATAATAACTATGGCTGAAAGCCCTGAGAGTACAATGTTCCTAATGAAATCCATTACTCTTAAACTTTAAAGGGAGCCTATCAGAAGTATTGATATGGGCATTAAGGGAATACTTTAATTGTTGGCCCTGGCCCGAGCAGCTTCGAGTAACGTGGACTGAAACGTGAGTCAGCATTTTTCACCAGATCAGCAGCAGTGTGGAACAGTAATTGCGCAGCTTAGAGAGTTTTTTATGACTCGGCACAAAGTAGTAAAATTTGTCGAGTAGATGTTTTCACAGTGGTTCCAGGCAATACCACGTCAGTCTACGATTTTTAAGGATTGTCAATTGTTTCTTCACTGAAACTGTGTAGCTGAATGTTTCAACGTTAGTAAGACTCATACTGTATGTATGTTGTGTTAAACTGCACAAGCAGCACCAATATTCCTTTAACAACCTACTCTCCATATTCCATGAAGTTTTATTCTTAGTAACTGTGTCGCCTCATGGTTTGATTTTCTTTATTGGTTTGCTTTTTAATGTTATTTTGTAGCTAAATCAGCTGTGTATGTTGTGTGTTGTTGGGTTTTGATCATGCTGGGTCCGTATACACAAGATGACAAGCGTAGCATTTACCTTGATCGCTTGCTTGTTCATAGCTTTGAACCGCCTGGCATGGGTCTAGCTTTAGCCTAGATTCAGACAATGAGGGAGCTTATTTTAACAAGCTAATCTATGGCAAAGACTGCAGCGACATGGCCGACACATATCTCTCCCTAAATTAGTCCTTTAAGCCTTATATATGTATGAGACATAGCAAGCCAAATGTTAGCACTCGCCAATTAGTGCGGCAGTGTTCAGCGTGGATTAGAGACGGGTTGTTTTTTTCCCCATCTTCTCCCCTCCACCAAATCTCTTTCATCCATGAAGGAAATGTAAAGTTAATTCACTCCAAAATGCCCTGAAAATGTCACACAACATCCTGATGTTGGCTCATCAGTGGTGAAGTGGATTCATGTTCTAAAACTAGCCAAAAATGCAAAGTGTTAAAATGCTCTGACAGACAGGAGATTTATTAAGCAAATGCTGGTTTTCTCAGTCTTTCATTTAGGATTGCTGAGTCAAATAATTATTTGATCAGGCTACTTTTTCTTCTTAAGGTGCAGTCACATTTACTGTTTTTCGAGTGAATTTTTGTGGTTGAAACTGAGTCTATGAATCTATGCAGTCAGGAAATTTTATTTGAGGGGGAACGATTTCCCAACACAGATTTTGCAAGAAGTTCAGCTGCTCAACTATTGGCAATGGACAATCCCTCTTTTTGCCCACAATATTTTGCTGAAGCTAGCAAAAATTACCTTAAAGCTAGTGATCAAAGTATAGTAAAAGCTACGTTATTTGTGTACACGTTTTAAGTATATAGCATGATCAAAACCAACAACACACAACGTATACTGGTGAGCTAGCTACAAAGTAACATTAAAAAGGAAGCAAAAGAAGAAAATCAAACAATGAGGTGACACAGATACTAAGAATACAACTTAGTGGAATATGGAGAGCAAAACAATGGTGATGTTCATGCTGCTTTACACAACATACATGTGTCTTACTTACATTTGAAAACATGATTTCAGTGATGAAACAATTGACAGTCCTTAAAAATCTGACTTATATAGTATTGACTGGTACTGCTGTAAAAATATCTGATTTTACCACTTTGTCTAAGAAACAGCTTAAGCTGCACATTTGCTGTTACACAAAATGTTGCTAATGTGACTACACCTTTACACCATCATAACCAACTCTCTGTAATGGTAACTTCATACAGCATGGCAAAATCTTATGATATTACTTGGATCATGAGAAAGAATTGACTTTCATAGTTGTTTTCTTATTAAACTGATAGTTAAGCTTAGGTTTGTGCCGTATACTTTTAATACGGTTTTGCCATCTTGTACAACTCCTCATGAGACCCACTTGGACTAGCCAACTCCATTAAATAACAGCATGTTGTTCTTTGTCTTACTTTTGTGTATGAATGAAGTGCACAAACCTTGGTAACGATAGATATAAAATATCAGGATTGTACAATATGTACTTTAATTTTTTGCACCCAACACTATATTAAGCTGTAGCATACTTTCAAGCAACATCAAAAATCAATTACCCTGTTGGGAAATAAATAGTTCTGTGACATTTTAGCTTGTAGTATTAGATGGGTTAGACAAGTTAATGGGTTTGATTGTTAGATGCATTAAACAAAGAAAAAGCACAAGGAGAGAAGCATGGAGAATGACACATTCTAACTGAAAAGATGAGCAGAATGATATTAATATATAACAAATATCAACAGAATATCCAAATTAAGGATCAATCTACAATCATGTGATATCTTTTTGCATCAGACAGTTTGCCACAACTGATTAAATAAGCAGTTTTGCAAATACCCTTCCAACTCTGAGATAACCACCTATGTGAAGCCTGCGTTCACTATATGCTGTTCAAGCATGTACATTTGAGACCGAGGGTTATACCTGAGGAAAGACACTGACAGATGGTGCTGTGGGTATGGTTAGAGGCATAGTGTAGGCAGCCTGACTTCACCCTCCATCCAGATGCTTGTTTAACATCACTCTCTCCTTCTGCAGTCTGTGATTTAGATTGATCAGAACAGTTTAGTGAGTACATCAAGTGATGATACTATTGTTTGTCAGTCACCACAGGACTCTTTACAGCCTGAAGACATGCAGTGCTTTCTCTATAGTCTATATAGTTCTGTGTGGCACTGCAGCTCTAGGTTTTGTTACAAGTTAAGTGTTAAAGTCCTTGGTGAAAAATGATATTGCATTTTTGGTGACATTAAATGTCTATAATTTCACATATCACTCCTTGAACAGTTGTGTGTGTGTGTTGTGATGGAAGTGAGGTTTTTAGTCACCCAGATTTTGTTCTCTAGAAAATTGCACAAATGGTTGATGCATCATCGGTTGAAGCTGTGAAATAATGATTCAATGCATATTAGGACACAGATGTACCATTCTTGCAGGAATTTATCACACAAACATGTAGATAAAATAAAGTGGATACAGGAAAAATAATAATGATGGAATAAATGTTAGATATGTAGGTTGTGGTTATATAGGCATTCTGTGGTTTTGGACTTGTGTGCGGTTTGTCCATGTCGAAGATCATATTGTATACAAGTCATCCACTACAGCACGCCCAGATTCTTGTAGCAAGAAAGGAAAATAAAGCAAGGTGAGGTTAAAGGTGGAAGTATGTCTGGCCGGTGCTCACGCTGAGGTGTGTTTATCTGATCTCGAGATTCTGGAACGGGTGAGCCACTTTATTTGTTCCTCTCTCATTTCTGCCAACTCCAGCTGTCACGCTGTGGGACAAAGAGGGGTAAGCAGGGGACAACGGAGGGAGGAGTGCAGCTGAAACCAAAGATAAACCGAAAGACCCCTTTGCAGACTCGTCATCTGCATTTGACGGGACCCCACCCCCAGTTCCTTCAACCCGCAGACACACACACACAAACACAGCCACTTACACCTCACGGGCACATGTTGTATAGGTCTTACACACTCTCCCTCTCTGAGTGCTTGCATTGCTTTCTCTTTCTCTCGCACACACACACAAACACTCAAACAAGCTTCCCCCTCCCCTCTTTTCCCTCTCTCTATTCTCTTCGTTAGACTTGGTAATCCCTCTCTGCTCGCTGCAGCTGTTGCCCTCCTCAAACCTCACAATAGTCCCCCAAAATTGTCATTTTTATAAAGAACAAAATCAATTCTTTTTTTCTTTTTTTTTCTGATTTAGTCACTACTTCATTTCTCACTATAAAGTGTTTTTTTTTTTGCCCTGCAATGAAAAAAAAAAATAGTATCTTGAAAAATGTGGTAACATCTAAATTAATTGATTTTATTCTAATAAAATTTTTTATTTAACATTGTTAATCTACCATAATATATTAGGTTTGGTTACACCAACAAAACTAAATTTAAAGGGTAGATTAGGTATATATAGCTCTTTAACATAGGCCTAACAATTGCAGGTTACAATTTTTGCTGTGTATTTTGTCTATCATAAAAAAAAAAATTAAATTGTAGCCTACTTTTATGCATCATTTATTATTATTTCAAAGTATTATTTTATGCTTTACTTTGGTTATAATACCTCCTCTGAGCAAACCAAATTCAACAAAAGAGAGGAAATAATCTCTATCAATGTTTAGATGAAGGAGGAAAAAAATTGCCTACTTGAGAAACCAAACTCCTCCTCTGGTAATACACACATTATAATAAATGTGTGCATGCTACATATTATCTAAGTATGTGTAATACTAGTCCTGTGTGCTATATTAAATTAAATAAATAAGGTAATATGCAAGACAATGTTTAGATAGTAATTGATTTATATTCTTTGAAGTCAATCGTAAAGCGTCGGGTCGATATATACAGGCAGTGAAGCGTCCTTCTCTGTCTGGCTCGTACAGACTGTAGTTGGCAGTAGGCGTTGCAACATTAGTTAGTTTTGATTGCAATATAACGGGTTAAAGACGTGGGAGAAAGCTTAGGGAAAATCCAAGCGCAAGCAATTCAGCAGGCACAGAAATCCCGAATAGTTGAACAAATGAGTGACAAGCTCTCCGTCCATTCAAGCTGGCCCTGTACCCCGCGCGCTGTGGGCAACATGTGGAGGCATCGCTATAGCAACCAGTGGATGTGACATGTGCTACAGACAGCGACTCGAGTCTCGCTGAATATAAGGAGGGGCTCCGTGAAAAAACCCGGCTTTTCAGTCGCACATGATCATTCAAAGGACAAGACAACCCACTGCAGCTTCTTATAAGTCTTTGGGAAATGTGGCGGACGATTTAGCTCGCCTTTTTTCTCCCGCGCTGCCTCAGTCTTTTTCTTTCAAACTGTTTTTTTTTTTCTCCTTCGTTTCTGTTTTTAAAAAAAAAAGTCTTCGAGCAGCTACGGTCTTTTGTTGAGGTGGACGCGAACGGGGAGGTTAAAAACTTTTCTTAGCTAGCGGGATTGCGAAAGGAGGCTGCAGTCGCCAGTCGGACATCTGCGGAATAGGATCTTGAAAAGCATCCTTCGCGCGCTGTCCGACAATGGAACTAGGTAACTATCTTTTGGACTTGCACTTGTCTGTTGATGCGCGTGCATAATGGTCGGTAAATAAATGTAGCGAGGCAATGAAAGCACCATTAAGCGTCACCTAAAACTTATTGCGCATCCGGATGCATCTGGACTGATAATGAGTGACACTGTCCTGCAAGACATACGTGGCGGTGCTACAGCGTGACACATTGCATCGTGCTTTTCATTTAAAACGCTTCTGCTGATAGAAGCTCGTGTATATAGTGTGTCCGATTTGATGGCCGAGATGGTTTGCAGACCGTTATGTAATTGATATGGGTCGTGAGTCAATGCAGAGCGGTAGCAAGAGCTGAGCAAATGGTACAGAGTGCAAACAGAAACACCATTCTGTTTCTTTATAAAGGGAGGAATCGGTGTTTAGCTGCTCAATTTGTGGGAAATCGATCGCACTGAAAGCGGTGTTTTCAGTCTTTGCGAGTTGCAAATGACTTGGAGCCAAAAATAAATACCTAATAATATGAAGGATAGATCGGTAGGTAGATGGTGGATAAATAAAGAAAAAACTATTTGGTGGTAGGCTAATTTATAAGGGCTAAGTAGTTTCTTTATCTCTAACTATTTTCATTTTTAAAGGATGTTATAGGTCCTGTGGGGCAATAATGTTGAATAAACTTCAAGGACTTTACAAATTGCAGTGATCAGAGAGTCATTGTATGCTTATTCCGTATATTCAGCTTTAATGTTTGATGCTTAATGTAAATATTTTTATACACTGGATATGTCTAATCTCTAATTTACATTGAAAAGTTAACTTTAGTGAAATGGTTTGTGAAACTTAATGTATAATTAAAGTCATAATGTGTTTACATATATTTCCGTGATGCACAAATTAACGTTCAATTTATCCAAAAGGATATGAGAATGCAATTTAGACTATCTTTCTATATATAGTAAAACATAAATATTTTTCTCACTTAATACAAATTTTAGTGTAGTTTTGAGCAAAAATTAATCAATTAAAAAAATATATACATATATATATATATATATATATATATATATATATATATATATAAGAACTAGGAGTGTACATTCTAATTTTCATTTGTTCAATGTTGCGAGCATGATGTTGAAGCATGAAGTTCTTTTTAAATTAACAGGTTTTTAGTTCAGTGCATTTATTCTTTTACTTTCTTCCTATTTTTAAGATCTATAGAGCTGAGATTGGAGTGGATGGTTTTAAGGTAGAGCAATTATTGTGTGTAATAGTGAAAGGATATATGGGCGGCCCTTGTCTCAACCTTTCACCCGTCACAGTCTCTCCTCCACCCATCCCTTCCCTCAATGATTTAAATCAGCCGGTGCATCCCAAATCCATCTCCCTTTTGTCCTTGCCCAAACATACAAATCTTTTTGTTTTTCTTCTGTCCCTTAAAGAGCTACAAAAGAGAGGGCAAAATAACTTAAAAATCAAAACTCCATACATACAGATTGCTTAAAGTTAATTGCTATCAGTGATAATTGTCTGGCCGAACATTGATCTTTTTGTTAGGTGTTAAGTTTATGTTTTACCTTGGCTTGGTCAGCGGTCCTGGACTGAAGTGTTATATGGATGCTGATTCACTGTTCTACAAATGTTGTTGTTGCTGTTGTTTAATCGCTTTTTTGTAAGTGTGTTAAACTTTCAGTCAAGAGATTCATTAGCTGAAAGCTGAGGATAAGCAATATCTGATGACCCTGCAAACACACCCATTAATCCAGAAACACATCTCACCCAGTAACATAGTTTTTCTGTCCTTGTTTGCTTTTCATTTTTTGTATTTTTTTATGTATATCATATTATTCATTTTCCTAGAATTTGTTTTTCTCCTATCACCTTTTGTTTTATTTTAAATTATATATTTACATGAAGTAAAACATTTCTTCACTGAAACAAATTTATGTGGAATTCTAGATACTTATGGATTCATACACACAGAATTCTTTGTATTTCTACGTCATATGAGGATTTGAGAACCTTAGTACTTTTTTTTTTAGAGAAAGCTTGATGTGAACTTGTCTGTCTTTCTTCAGTAGCCTCCTGTGAATCAGAAATTTGCAAGTCCAATTTTATTCCCTACAGAAGAACAAAACCATAAAAGCATAAAGGATTCTGTCTCTCCCTCCCTTTTTTCCTTTTTTTCCTGTCTCTTTTTTTTAAGTTTTCTTCTCTGCTTTTACGTAAACGTGTTTTTGCGGGTTTTCTGCTATAAAACTAAATGTGTTGCAGGAAGTGAGAAGATTTAACATGTTATTTCAATTGAATCGTGTTTTGAGAGTAAAGATTTAGGTAATTCCACAATACAACATACCGTGTTGAGTCTGCATTGCATTAATAAATTTTTGCTGTCTTCCTTTTAATAAGAGAAGGTATGTCATAGACTGGTTATTTCTTTCTCTTATTATTTTACTTATAATTCCTTAGAGATGTAAAGATTTTTTTTTTTCAACTACATATATCAGTTGTACATGCAACAAAATAATATGTTTAGATCATAAGAAACATTTTTGCTAAGCAATCATTTTATACACATAATACAAAATATTTTTGTTGACCTTTCTTTGATAGGTGCTTCATTTTATTTTAATTATATATATTTATGCTGTACGATTCGTTTTCGTAGTGTCGTATCATTAATTTCATATACACTGTAATCTGCGTTTAACTTGGGAATAGACTACCTCAGAACAACATTTTTCAATTTTTCTTTTATATCTTCTCTCCTTTTTTCGTCTATTTTCCAGTCCCTTGCTCAAATGCCTAATGCATGTATTCTATTTAGTTATAATTAATTGCGGACATTATTTAGCCAAGCACAATTTTCTTTTCAGAGCCAGCTTTTCATGTTAGAGATCTTTTCATGTAATTCGATTGAGAGCGCTAAGCCTATAGAGGGATGGAGGGAAGGAGAGAGGGGGGATTCTATTCCAGCTGAATGCGCCCTCCTCTCTACACACTCTCCATGCAACGTTTGATGGGTGGAAAGCAAACCATTTCTGCACCAACAAAAGCCCACAATCACAAAAAGTAGAAACTAATCCTTTGGAAACTACTAAACCTCACATTTAGGTGCTAATATTTTCAGCAACGTGTAGCCAGTGTATAGGGATTTCAGTATGTGATTAAATGGAATGGCATATGTAATTAGAGCTTGATTTAAATATTTTGTGCTTCACAAATTTGCATTTGCATACAAGGTGTAGCAGTCCTAAATGTTATGTGTTTTTACCGCAGTAACAAATGTGAAGTAGATTATAGTCATTGTTTCTAAAATACCGATCAGAAAAATCAATCGTGGGATGGCATCTCGCTTTGCTCGCATGGCTTATATTCTGTGATCAGTCAGTTGGTATGATAGCACTGAATGCGAATAGAGGCAGATTAAAAAACTCTGAACCCCATTCTAAAGGCCTCAGTCTATTCAGCCTCACAAGGCATTTGGAAACAATACGCCGCCAATCCCCCAGCAGCTTAGCCCCGGCTGTCAGCCCTCCCCCCGAGGGGCTAACAAGCCTGACAACCCCCTCTACAGTGGAACGTTAGTGGGGCTCGGACCTTTTAGGTACTCCCCCTTGGCTTAGCCCCTCTCCCATTTTATTAACTTGGAGGTCTGAGCCAATTCCCCCATCCCGACCAAACCCAAGACTTGGAGGCTAATTAGCAACAAGCTGGTACAGTGAGGACCGACCCTAATTGCTCTGTGGTGGCATGCTTCGACCTGCCAAGACAAGAGTGGAGCGGGCCTTCACTTCCCAAGTGTCGGCTTGAGGTGTATCTACATCAGTGTATAGCTAGTAAAAATTACAAGCAATATATATGTTTCTTGGTGCCTAATTTATACTATCGTATGAAAACACCAATTGGACATTATACTGTGATCTGTTGGGTGATATACATACGTATATCTTAAATACATCCTATAGTGTGTGTGTGTGTGTATATATATATATATTTTAATAGTATTACTATTTAAAATAACTCTTTTATGTTTGAATTTATTTTATATGTAACATATTCCTGTGATGGCAAAGCTGAATTTTCAGCAGAAATTACTTTAGTGTCACATGATCTTTCAGAAATCATTCTAATATGCTGCTCTAGAAATATTTCGTATTATTATCAATGAGTGTGTTTACATGCACCCTCTTAATGCGATTATAATGAGATTTTGGCAATATTGCGATTAAACTTTACCTCATGTAAATGCAATACTTCGATTTAAATAATGCGATTGAGCTCATAATCGCAGCAAGCATAATCGTATTAACATAGGTGGTGTACGCCGATTTTAATCGAAATATACAGGCATGTAAACACCTTAATCGCAGTATTGCCACTCTGACCAAAGTGCGCATGTGCTCGTGACATACATGAATGACGTGGCACGCACCTGTAATAATACAAAGATTAGAATCGATGGAGGGGAAGAAAGCATCGCATTTCTGGGGAAAACACAACTCACTGCCACCAGTCTCTGTTCCTTACCCTCATCCAGAAACGGCGAGTAGAACGCGACGGCAGCGTAGGCAAACAAATTGCCATCAGATTTCTATGGCGGCGAAAAGGCATGGGATACAACAACCATACAAAAGTGTTTTGCATTAGACAAAAACAAATTAAAACAGCGGCCAGTAGCACACCTGCTCTTTCTGAGTCCATCAATTGTGCTGTGCAGTGGGGTATGTGAATAATGGCAGTAAAAAAATAACCACAATTCTTAGCAAATAATAAGAATAATGGAAATTGCATGTAAACGGGAGTGAAGAGGTTTGCTCTTAACATGTAAACATCATAATGTGATTAAGTCCTTACTCTGATTATAATCCCATTATTCGTGCACCTGTAAACGTAGTCAATGTTGAAAACAGTTGTTCTGTGATATATAAGCTGTGTATGCATTATCTTGTTTTCAATTCACAATGTTTCTAAGAGTTTCTCTCTCTACTCTGTTCTTATTTCAGAGGGGCAAACTGAACCACATCCCCGTGGTCAAACAGAGTCAAGTGGAGCCAGGCAACTTTTTGATTCTGGTGGTGGTTTCCGTGGTTTTTATTGTGATGGTGTTGGGGATGTCGGGGGCTCTGTACTGCTTGCGCCATCGCTCCCACCATAAGCTGAAAGAAAAGCTGGCTGGTTTGGGAAGCTACACAGGCCACGATGCCACGGCAGCCTATCAGGTAGGAGCAGGCCGAATATTTCAGCCAATCATGTTTCTCTGACGTTCATCTGTGCATATTAACATGAATAAGCCTCTCCGTTTTTCCAGATATACTGAATAAGTTGTCCTCAACCAAGGTTATTTTTACTTCTCATTTCTGAGTAACACACTCTATATTTGTGATCATCTCCAGGTGTATTGAAGGTCCTTAATGGTTCCAAAATTATTTTAGCTCATTAACAAAAAGGCAATGCAATTCATTTAAAGCTTCTTTTCCTTAATTATGACCCATTGGAGCAGGCGCAGATGTCCTTGCACGACAGCGGTGTTTAATATGAATCCTAATTGAGGCAGAGCCCTTTTTAGCAGGGAAATGAGTTTGTTGTCTGACCTTTCTTTCACGGCTCCTGGAGGGAGGGCTTGCGGTGAAGGCTTATTGATTTTGTGTTGGGCTCAGCTGTACTCAATGAGACTGGATCGCAGGGTGCAAGCGCTTGGCTTCCTCCCCCGCCTTCAATATTTAATAAACCTCTCACACTTTGTCGAGAAGTCCCTTCCATAAACGTCGGCCCTATCAGTGTGGCAAAATACTCGGCGTTTCTCAATATTATTACGGGGCAGTCACACATTATGTCTTGACACCTTTGTTATGTTTCCATTTCAGGTTTTAATTACTTTGTATTGATTTTAATTTGTTTGTAATGTTGTCGTTTCGTGGTTTATTGTAAGTGCTTTCGGCCCTTAAGATCTGCCAGGTTGCTTACGTGTGTTTTTTTTTTTTAAGCGAATAAGATTAAAGGCGTAGACAGGGCTCTTACTGTGTAGTTGTAAGGGATTTCCCAACTGCTGTAGCTGGAATGAATGCAGTCTTGTGCACAGGGACTCTTACAGTGAAACATGCAATTAGAATCAGTTCTGCCGCAATGATTCTGTAGCAGATCAAAACACACACACACACACACACACACACACACACACCACCGTCACCAACGCCACCCACCTACTCTCTCTCTCTCATACACACCCTCTCACATTATTACACTTTTATTTTTATTCCTTCATCAAACACACTCACGCATGTTCACACTTGTTTGTTCTCCCTGTTAATACCTTATTATATAACAAATTTCAGTCCCACTTTATATTAGGTGGCCTTAACTACTATGTACTTACATTTAAATTAATCATTTGATACAGTGCACTTATTGTGTACATACATGTTTTTACATGTTTGTACTTATATTTTTAAAAATACCTATATGTAGTTACATCTGTAATTAATTTCTGTAATTACATTTATAATTACTCTGTTGACCCATCCCTTACACCTTAACCCACCTTTAAACCTAACCATATACCACCAAACCTGTCCCTAACCTTACCCGTATCCCACCACAATAGCAGCAAAAATGTTTTGCAATACAATAAGTACATTGTACTTATTTTTTTATGTAAGTACATAGTAGTTAAGGCCACCTAATATAAAGTGTGACCCAAATTTCTTATTCAATTTTTTTTTCCTTGTTGTAATAAAGTATAGCAAAGATACTTTTTGTGTTTTTTCCTACTTCTCTGACTTATTTTATTATTTTATTTTTACTTATATTTACTCAAAGGTGGAACAGACTTAAACTGTTACTATTTTAAGCAATTTAAATTAAGTCATTAATCTGTATCTTGACTGCAATTATTTCCAAAATCTGGAAAAGGTCAGTGTTGTGAGACCAATGGAAGTTTTTCAATGCTATTGATTTTTTTTACATCGATACAATTCATGATCCTGTTTATATCCCTCACATTCTAACCATACTTATAAAATCCAATATCCACCAGGAATTTTTCATTTAAGAAAGTAGTTCCATTTGTGTTACCATGCACTTTTAAAAATAATAATTTACCTTTTGTTGAGACATATGACATTAAAGGTTATAATAGCATACATTATTTCAAGTAAAAACATGCTGTTAAAGTAATCTCTTTTTTAAGAATTAGACATTAAATGATCAAATAATGTTTGGGATTGATTTATGGGACTGGGTGCAGGCTGGTAGACTAGAGCATGGCACTAGCAACATCAAAGTCACACTAATAAAAACTTGATGATGGACACCGCGAATGCGCTGAAAATCACTTTAGATAAAAGCATTTACCAAAATGTTAATGTTAAATGTGCTCTGTATTTGTTTATTTATTTTTAGTTTATATATTTACAGCTTTTACTGTTCCTTGACTCTTCTCATTGCATTTCACTTTATTTACTGTTCAAGCTTGTTTTTCTAATCAGTTTTGGAAATTACTTTGGATAAATATGGTTGCTAAATAATTCATTTCAGATGTTAAATATTTTGATACTTATTGGTTTACTAATTATAAGAGAGGCAAATGTATGCATTAATTTGTGCTGGCTGGCATGAACATGATTTTATCAGGAAGTGGGCACTGTTTTAGCAGTTGGCACATATTTTTGCAGTTTTACTTATTCTAGGTCAGAATGACTCATGATGGACATCAGATCAGATATTAAAGTTAAGGGTGCACTCCATCCTTTAGTCCGTGGCTGATTTTAGAGCTCTGTGGTCTCTGTTTAGCCCCCACCACCGTCTCTCCTGGTTTCTCTCACTGGGGAGCTCCATTAGTGAGACGCACTAAACTTCCACCTCCAACCCCCACACTCCCTCACTGACCCCCCTGTCTCAGCCTCACTCGGCTCTCTTTTTTATCTGGGTGCTTTTTTAACTGTTGGACATTTGATCTCGGATGGGGTCATACTGTTGTGACTAGCAACTGCTCCAAAAATTGTCTGTGTTGTTTTCACCTCTGAGTAAATAAAATGGAAGGAAGGCAAAGGAAAAAAGAAATAATCACAACTGAGCACAATGCGCAGAAGGTTTTTCACTCAATAAAATTGAAGCTTTTAAAATGGCTTTAAAATGTTTCAAAATGCTGTTGTATTATAGCAAAAAACCTAGATGCTATTTGCCTGAAAATGCACATAGTTGCTTGAAGCTTTTCAGAATGGATTTAATTTCTTGTAAATCGTTGTAAACATTATAGAGTGCATGTAGTCAGAATTGTTTTGTTAACAGTGCTGTAAGCGATGTTAGCCATTTCACTATCTTCCTCCACTGGCTTAGACTGCCCTCCTCCCTATTCACAATCCCTCCTCCAAAAATCAATCGTGATCTCACCGAACCAAACGTGCAAAATTACTGACAGGCAGAGAGCATCCCATCGTCTTCTGATTGGCCTAAACAATAGCATCCCGCACCCAAATTAATTTTTTCTATTAACAGACATAATATCTCAGGATATCTGTCAGGTAGTGCAGACATTTTCCGTGAGCTCTTCCCTGAGTAATTGCTCACAGCAATTATATGTTGAGAGGCAGGTTAGCAGGGATCTAATGACACATCTGTGAGAGAATCCAGCTCATACACTGAAACATCCATCTGATATCCTCACTGATCACTGAGTCACTGATCCTTGGGAAGGTGATTTTAAAAATCACCAGCAAACAGCAAAGGGCTGTTTATTTCTACTTTTCCTTTGCTCTCAGTCTGCTGCTTTGTTTCATTTGGATGAAGTGACAAATGGTAGATAAAAGCTTGGAATTATAATTCCTGAATGATGTGAGTGATGGAAATGTAGCCATTAAGGCCAAAGGAAAGGCTTCTTAAAGATCTCAGTAAATATATGTTTTTGCAGTTGGTTGACAATTGCAGTGACTATATGCTGAAAAAGAGAATTAGATGTATTTTGTAAATAAATTGCTAATACTGAATGTTTTTAGTGGCATTTTATGAACAATTTGGTCGCAACCTCTCATACTGTAAGCAAATATTATGCATGCTTTTGATTTATTATATATGTAAATGTATTCTTTTTGAGGGTTAACCCTTATCTATGAACCTTGTGTTTAAATATGACTGGTAGCATTTAGTAATTATTTGCTCCACTGGTGGGTCGTGAGTTTATGCGGATGAAAGATTTCATCTTGTAGAGCAGACAGTGACGTAATGTGTTGTTGGCTGTATCATGAACCCACTCTGAGATGCAAATTGGAGATAAATGAAATAGAGTTTATTTGATCCAGAATGCTGATGTGGTATCAGTTTGTATTCATATGATTTTCTTATATAAATACCCATTATAATATTCTAAGCATAATAACCAGTGCTTTGATGCTGTATTTTGTGTGATTGATCATTTTACTCTTTATGAGGTTCCCCAGATAATGTCTTCACAGATAAGACTAATGTTTGTCCACTTTCTCGATAGGATCTCTGTCGTCAGCGCATGGCGGTGCAGACATCAGAGCGTGGAGACCGTTCGGAGGTGTTTCACCCATCGCACACGTCACGCATTAACAGCGTGTCCTCACAGTTCAGTGATGGACCGATGCAGAGTCCCTCCGCCCGCAGCAGCACATCCTCCTGGAGTGAAGAGCCTACCCAAACCAACATGGATATCTCCACTGGACACATGATACTGGTAAACAGTTTAATATATGATTACGTGAACACTGGACAGAGACTATTAGACACAGTGCCTTATACTACTCACACTCTCCATACACAGCCTCTTTCATTGCAGTCATAATCAGGATGAACATAAATACACTTCCAAACACGTGCCTCTTATCCTGTCTCTATCTCTTTGTTTTTCCTTAACCTCTATCTCACATCAGTCACTGATTTCAGATTTTGGGTTTGTTTTTGCTCGGAAATGGACTGCAGGGCTCCATGGACACTGGCTTTTCTGACACAATGGATTGTTTTAATTTCGCCCTAACTTTTGTTTTATTCATCTCAGCACAGCTTCGACAGGAAAGACTGATAGATGCCTGGTAGCGTTGTGTTCATTACCGAGCAGGGAATCTATCATACATCCAGCAGTGGAGCAAAAGACAGCCACTGAGTTGATTCATTTAGCGTATTGTGTTTTCCTGTAATGGATGTCCCTTATTGAGATTGTTTAAGGTTTTTTCAGTATAATAAAACCATGTGCATTGTTAGGCAGAGATGCATGTGCTAAAGTGTACACAATTACAAAGCCATTGTTCAAGCATTCAGAAGTTTGCAAAGTGCTGTGGTAATGATTTAATTGATTCTTCAGCTGTTTTGAAGCATCTTGTCTTCATATACACAGCAAGGATAGTTAAACATTTGGTAGTTCACGCTTATAGACTGTTAGAGACAATTAGATTTCTAGTTTGTTTGTTTTTTTTATGTGCAACCATAGAAAATGTTTATGCACACCCTCAGTGTTATGATGTATAAATGCGCATTACACTCTGAACAGTGCAATAATGCTTACATGTAGTAGTTGATATTTGGCAAATTTCACCATCGGCCAATAAGTTTTCTGTTTGGCTGTTAAGTATCGGCAATGTGCCTTTTATTTTGACATCTCCCAGACTTTTATTTTGATGCACAGGAACTCCCATTCTCTGTCTTTGTTAGTTTGCTGTATATATTTAACTGTTCTTATTAATAAATTATTAGACAGTGATGTTAAACAAAACGGACTATTATTAGTAATAGAAAAGTGAACACTATTATACTTGTATATCACTAGTATTCAGCAAATATGCATTTATCATTTAAACAAGTCTTTGAATATATAATATATTTTTACTATTTGGTATTTACTTCCTTTATAATCATGTTCCTTTTTGGTCATTTAAATATTTCTTTATTTGTAAAAAAAAAAAAAAAAAAAAAAAAAATACTATAATAGGATAACAGAATCAAGAAGTTGCTATCTTTTTTGTAATTCAGTTATGCATTTCAAATAATCAATCAAATAATCCAAAAATAATATTTGTTTCCATATTTTTAAAAATATATTTTTTTATTTAGTAAATATTACATTCTAAATTGTATTGCAATAGTTATTCATTAGTGTGATTATTGTATATATTGGCTTTATATTGACAATATATTGGCCACACTGTTTTGTAAGATATCAACATCGGCCATGAAAAATCCATATTGATCGATGTGCTACAGAAAACCTCAAAATCACATCTCTAAGCAATGACTGCAGTACCAGCTAGTGCAGTGTACTATCAGAGGTTACTGCTTGTACACTATCCATCTCTCAATGGGTGCAATCAAAGACGGGTTATGGAATAATAACTATTCTGATAGCGTAATCTCTCAGTATGTCAGGTTGCTATAAGGCATCTGTTTTCATCCCTCCTCAAAGATAAGAGCGAAGCTAGAGAATGCATTCTCCATAGCCCAGCCTCATATGGAGCTGACCAGCATTATAATGGCACCCTGTTTTGCCATCATATTTTGATTGACAGTCCTACAGCTTTTTTCTCTTTGGTTTAATATATACTTTATGGGTCAGATGTGCATAAAATGTGAGGCTTAAATCAGTTATTATGACATAAAAATGGTTTAAGAGTCTGACATTGTATCCAATATCAAGTTCTTCTCTACTATATTGAATGCAAAAAAGAATACACAAAAAGAGTTGTATGTCCAAATACGAAGTATTCATGAACCAGCAGGTGAAAAGTACCCAGATGACCTACTACTTACGGTGAGATTCTAAAGTGTGCATTCGATGGACACTTTACTGTCCCACGAGGCCATAGGAGAGGATTTGTGAATGGCAGTAAAGCGATGCTACCGACGCTGTAGGTCAGCATCACCAGAATTTGGTTCATACCATATAGAACATACTATTTAACGGCCGCATAGTAAGTTCAAATTCAGATGTAGTACCGTGGTAGATTTAGCCCAGATATCTGACCTTTTTATTATATATAGCTACTGCAGGATCATGAAGAACTAATTCAGAACCTTGGACAGCGCCTCAGTTCATTGCTGTTGCTCCACTGCACTCTGTGTTTATTATTCATACGTGCAGCATGGACATGGTGAAAGATAATGCAGGAGAGAGACAGGTTTTGTCTTGTTTTTTGAGTAGAGTAACAAATCCTTGATATGCTCAGTATGAAATGTGTATATGTGTGTGTGCATTTGAAAGCCAGCAGTACCCTGCAGTATTTAGTGCTTATTTGACATTGCTTAAAGAAGTGATGGAGTGATTTTTTTTTCAGTGTGATTGGAGAGAAAAGGGTCTGCTGTCTGTCAGGGAGAAGTACCTCAGTGATTAAATGGTTGGCTAGTTGCCAAATCCCTCTGTCTCTGATTAAATCACGCATCATCTTGCTAATAGAGGTGGTATTAGAGAAGGCAAATAGAGAGAGTTACTGTTACATATGGTCTCAGAAACACACACACATAGGGCAGATGCTCCATCAACCATCTGTAACATAAAAAAAAAAACAAGAAAAACTAAAGAAGAAAAAAAATGAAAAACTTCTGTCCAGAAGGTCAGATAAATGTTCGAGAAGAGCAAATTGTCCTCATAACAGCCATATGTGGCCACTTACAGTTGCCGTTTGTCCGCTCACGACACTCAGGCAGAACTGGAGAAGTAAACTGATTGCTGGGTAATTTGTTTCTCTTGTGATACGTAACTTGAAGGCTGAGAACATTTTAAGTGCAGCTGCCTGTCACGGTTTACCCTGGTAAAATGGCAGTGGTTTTGTGGAAAAGTGCTTTGGTTGTTATTGAGTTAAGGTAGATTTTAAGGTAGATAGAGATCAATAGAGATCATGACTTAGTAAGATTATTGTGCGGGAGATTTTTAATTATTCTTGTGCATTATTATTCATGTGTTTGTACTCAATTGTTTGGCTGAGTAAATTAAGTTTTTTGTTTTAGGAAATTAATACTTTTATTTAACAAAGGCACATTCAGTTGATCAAAAGTGAAAATATAGACTTTTATAACTTTTACAAAACATTTTTATTTCAAATAAGAAATGTGACCTTTCTGTTTATCAAAGAAACCTTTTCTGGTTTCCACAAAAATATTAAGCAGCACATCGGCAATAAGAAATGTTTTTTGAGCACCAAATTAACATATTAGAATGATTTCTGAAGGATCATGTGACACTGAAGACTGGAGTAATGGCTGCTAAAAATTCAACTTCGCCAATACAGAAATAAATTATATTTAAAGAATTAAATTTGAATTGAAAACAGTAAATGCAGCCTTGATGAGCAAAAAACATTTTTTTAAAATCTTACCGACCCCAAACCTAGTAGTGTAGCTGTTATGGAAAATTTGAGTAATAGCTGTGCTTTAAAATGATAGCAGTGGTATTTGTGTCTTTAAACTAAAAGGAAAGCCTTCCGACACCTAGACTTTCTTGGCCACTGGCCATATTTTTCTCCTGTTTGAGTTAATCTTATTACAGTGCCATTTAATCAAAGTCTTTCCTCCTTCACTAAATCATGAATTCCATATGAACCATAATGTCTTCTATTAAGCGACTTGTCACACGGTTCATCATCTCTTAAAACAAGGTCTCTCACACACATGCCCACTGTTCAGAGGAGTGCAAAATGCTATTCAAATAAGAAAAAAATATATCTAAGAGAATGTTCATATAGCGGGGATGTTGGTGTACATGAAGGCATAGATGTTTTTTTAAATTATATGTTTAGAATGTTTTAGAAGGGCACTTTTGGCATGCTGGAACGTTTGAATGTGTGTCAAAGCCCTGCGAGATTACGGATTGTTGTCTTCGTACGGGCCAAGAGGATTCTTGACATTAGGTTATGAGTGTGTAATTTGTTTTCACACAATAAACTCATAAACACACATTCACATGCCCACATGCACAAGGTAAACCCCTTCTTGTGGGTTAACAATGGGAGGCCAGAAATAAGCAGCCAAAAAACAAGACACCAACCGCCAAACAACACTTACACTCTTACGCTCTGGCCAGCGACACAGTCCTCTGAGCTCTCTGTCTGTATCTCTCTCTCTTTCTCCCTCAGTCTCTGTCTCTCTCCCTCCACTCCCCTTTGTCTCAGTTGAATTCAATTTGGGCTTCTTGGGAAGGCGGCTTAAGCGCAGACAATCTTATCAGCATTTGTGCAAGCAGTGAAAAGGAGTGATTGAAGCAGGCTGAAGAGGCACTGGCGTGCCCAGGCCTTTCAGGAGTCTTAATTGCATGTGTGATTGTCAGGACAAGCCCCCTCCCTGCAGCCCCCCTTTCTCTACCTCTCTCTCCCTCTCTTCTCCTTTGTGGTGCATGTTTAGGATTACTGTCTACGATTCCCGTGCTGAGCGGGTTTGAGCTCTTGTCTGTCTGAAGGTGGATAGGTGAGTGATTGTATTGTTGGGAAGAAAGAAAGCACAGAAAGCGATAGGTTGGCCTTGGAGGTAAAGCTGGATTATAGCAGACGAATGGAAACTTGCTATGGAGCTTTTTTACTCGCCGGATTTAGGGGAGGGACGGAGACTTAATTCAAAAACGTTTACACGGGAAAGCAAATGGCACATGAAATGCATAAGCACAAGAAATATGGTTCATGCCCTTGTTTGCATTGTATAAACAACAAATGTAACTCTGCGCTGAACTGAAATCCTCTGCTTTATATGTGTGTCACTCTTTTATATGTTGTCTGGGCTGCAATGCTTTTCGTCTTTGAGTTATGCATGTTACAGGAAATATTTTATTCGCCATATCATCATTAGGACCTTTCAAGCAACTTTTTTCTGTGTCTTTCTGCCATGTGCAGTCGTATATGGAGGATCACCTGCAGAATAAGGATCGTTTGGATAAGGAGTGGGAGGCTCTCTGTAGTTACCAGGCTGAGCCAGCAGCATGTGCGGTGGGTCAGGAGGAACAGAATGTCCAGCGCAACCGCCCACACGGCGTCCTTGTGTGTGAGTGCTTCGCAAATTGTATCTGCCTCGAGTGAATTTATATTTGTTTTCTTGCACACTATGCCATAGAACGTCAGCACGGCCTGTCACAGGCTAATGTGTTCTGTTTTGATTAATTAAAAAAGTCAGTGGCCTCTTCTAATCATACACTGATCAGAATTTTAATAAAAATGTGCAGACTCTACTAAAGGAATGATCACATGTTTAAGAGAAGTGTGTTATTGAAATGTTGATGCTCTAGTAGTTACATCATCATCGGTCTGTCTGTCTTTTTTTGAATACTGTAGATGATCACTCCAGAGTCATCCTGAAGCTGGAGAATAACCTATCCAGATCTGATTACATCAACGCCAGTCCCATTGTAAGTAGCCATGCTCATTATTTACGTATTTTATGCATCATGTCCATTAATGGGAGTGAAAACACCTCTTACAGGTTGTTCATGTGAAGGAAACACTGACTCTTTTTGAAACATAGTATTTATGTACATTTTTGCCAATTGCTTGGACTTTTTTTTGCCAGGTCTATTTTAACCTCTCCTTTGAAATTTGAGGCTTACGTATATTCTTTATTTATTTGCTCATTTATTTGTTCCCCTTTTCTCCCTCACTTCTCTCCTCTGTGGATCAACATTGACCATTCTCAGACTGTTAAATATGCTCTTTCATGTATATGTAGAAGCACAGACACTGAGGGACTGAGAAACAAAAAGAAAAAAACTCAAAAGTAGGTTCAAATAGTCAGTCATTAATTTCTAAAACAAAAACAAACATGGCAAACATTATGAGCCAAAAGGAAGGCTTGTCTATCAATGTTAGCTTTTTGTGTGCATAATATAAGACACAGACCACGTGAATGCTTTAAAACCAAACACTGTGATTTCATTGCCATCACAGACACAATAATTTTTGTTTTGGCCCCTTAATCAGTACATACACATAATGTTAATCAGTATAATACCTGTGCAGCAATATCACACTGAGAAAGTCAAACTGAGTCATTTTTACATGCTGTTATTTTTGGACTCCAACTCGTCAAAAGATGAAACAAAAGGCACAAGCGAGTCAGCCCTCCCTCCCCGAGGGTTTCGCGCTGCAGTCGGGGTTGGGTGCACTGATCCGCTGGTGCGGAGACAAATGCATGGAGGCGCGGTAATTAAAGCGCAGCAGGGATTTGGCAATGTGCGTTTCAAAAACTGTGATAATTATGTCTGTCAATGTTTGTAGCTTCTTTCTCATTAGCTGCAAGAAAGAAAAAGGCCTCAAAGTAAATCATTCGTGATATTTTTCACAACCTCCTCACACCAACACCCTTTCCTTCGGATTTGGTGACTGTTTAGGGTTGAGTTATATTCTGGATCTGCATTTCTCTATCTTCCAATCATACATACACAAAAAAAGGTATGAGTGGTGCAGAAAAAGCTTTTCAGATGATATTTAAAAACATTTTGTTCCTTTCAGTAATATTGAGTAAATGGAACCAGGTGAAAAATATTACAATCTTTGTTTTATTCCATCAATCTTGACTCCTAAGAATTTTGATTCGTGATACATAATATTTTCCATATCATAGTAATACAGTATATCCTGTGAACAAATCATACTATGCCCTATCTTCTTCTTTCTTTGATATTTTCCTTATAGTGCATCACAGGATGCTGAATTTACTGATAAACCCCTAAAAAACTCAGATCTCTTAAAGTAATTAGACCTTAAGAGTGCGATAATCTCTCTGAGTGTGAAATGACAAATCGACTATAATAACACCCTGTATAGAGAGCGGGTAGTCAAAAAACAGTTTCATATAGACTGCCGGCATTAGCCAGCTTGTGTATATATAATTGTTCTACCCTTAAATTGCTCTTGCCAACAATTAAGGTTGTGCAAAGCAATTATATCCATTTTCTGCCATGCTAATGGGTGTGCGTGTCATTCACTGTAACCATGGGGTTTGAATCTGTCTCTCTCATGCAGTGGTGTTTGATCTTTTTGTGAGGCTATAGAGAAATTAGTGCAGAAGTACTGAACCATGCAATTACTTTAGCAAAAGTTTTGAAAGGCTTTGTGATCGGCTTTTGTGCTTTAAAGACATATGTACTCCCAAACGCACTCACAAAGACAGACATACGAGCAATCAAGCACACTCTCACACATACAGCTGTAGCATTTGATCAGCGTGGTAAAACGTTCATCAAATCAGAGCATGTTGGATGTGAAAAATGGCCACATTTATCGGTAGGACTATACTTTTTAAATGATCTTAGCTTAGAGCTTCAAGGACACACACATACACATATACATACACATACACATGAAAGAGCAGCAGCAATTCTAGAAGTGTTTGGAGCTTGTGTTGCAGTCTCGTCCACTCTCTCCTTCCTTCATTTAATAAGCCCGGGTCTGACACCCTAACAAGACTGCATACCTTGCCTCCTTACAGCAAATATGCTTTTGTTACAGCTCAAAATGGGCACATTCCAACCTGATGACAGCTTTCACTTCTTTTTGTTAGGAGACATTTCAGGTCTGGAGAATGTTCTCCTGTAATGCATCCAGACAATAATATCTTTCCACTAACATGAGTGTGAACAGGATGTGTTGAAATCAGTGTTTGTTTGTTTTTTCGTTTTTTTGCTTCACCTTTTCTTTTAGACCTGATGAATGGTTTGTGTTGGTGTTCTTTGATGGACAGATAGTGGGATGTGTGGACTAATGGTCAGAGTGAAAGACTGGATGCCATTCATCAGACACAGATAATAAGAGCTAAATTCTGAATTGTGGTCATCACAGCTTGTAGACATGGATTATTAAATAAGAATTGATCAATAGCATGCCCCGTTCTGCCCATTCTCCTGCACTGCATAAATCAGTAAATGCCAATCAAGTTTATGAGTATCCCAGAATATAGGTGTGATTTGTTGGGCTTGTTTTCCATCCACAGTAGACTCAAAGATTTTTATTATATTTTAACATACATATTTATATACAAAATACAACCTGCAGTAAAATGTAAATTTGATTCACTCCATAGACAGCGCATCAAATATATAAAGGATAAACATAGGAAAAACTAAAGTAAACCTGAAGCAGTATAAGACTGTATACATGAAAAACTGAGAAAACAATAAAAATTCTTAATTGTTTTTTTGCTTTATTAATGTTAATGATAATCCTAAATGAAATCCAGTATGGTAATATTAAAAATATAATATTAATGTTAAACATTAAAATAGTATGAACAGAACAAAAGGCTATACCATCAAAACCAAAGTTAAGGGTTAGATCTGGTAGAAATAGGTCCGTATGGTTACAACTGAAAGATATCGCTTTTAACGGTGAACACATTCTAGTTTGTGACAGTGAAGAGATACTCAAGTGTGAAAAGGTTGAGAAACACTGGCAACGTTTAACAGTTTGAAAACCTATTAGATTAAATAAGTTAAAAGAGGTGGATTGTCCCTTTGCTGCGGTTTGAAATTTACTTTTGCTTGTTATGGTTTTGCTGCTGATTAGCTGAAGTGCTGGTGAAGATCTTGCCTGTCATTATTTAATTGTGGCTAGTGCATTATGAATGTCACAGTCCATATCAATATCAATTTTTTTTCTTTCCATCATTAGCTTTTTTCCATCGGGACAGCTTTCACTCAGACAGGCACACAATTACACGCAGACACCCTCCTCCAGCCACTGAGCTTCTCATCAATAAATGCGTTTGATTAGAGAGATGCCTTGCTTTACTCCCAGAGCCGGCTTTAATCAGAGGTATTAAAGAATGCACATGCTCGGAGAGGACAGACAGGGGAGAGAGAGGAAGAAGGGGTGACTGGAGATGATAGAACGATATAGAAATGGAAGAGAGAGTGGATGTGGAGTAGATAAAAATGAGAGCGAGAAAGACAGGAGAGAGGGGTCGGGAGAGGGGAGGTGGTCGTGAGAGAGACGACTCTGCTCTCATTAGTGACAGGCCTCTGTGCCTTCGCTTTATTTGATTTGCTTTTCCTTTTCCTTTTTTTTCTCTCAAGCTTTTTAACTCCAAACAGAAATCGTGGACATTCTGTTTCTCTTGGCAGCAAGTTTGTTTACCCCTTCCCCAAAGATCGGAGGGGACCTAAGAAATGTTCAGAAAGCAAATAAATAAGATAAATGAAACAGCACAGTTTTACATAGAGGCTTCATATCAGAGGAGAGCACCATAGAAACTAACATCCTTCCAACATGCAGCCATATCACTTTTGTTGCTCTGTAGAATAGAGATATTCTTTAATCAACAGACTACTCAGTGTTTCATTTTCAGTATTGATTCAAAAATGTTTGTTTCGTGTATATTCATGAAATATTTACTCTGTCTTTTCACTTTTAAGATGGACCATGACCCCCGAAACCCAGCCTATATCAGCGCTCAAGGTCCTCTTCCCTCCACTGTGGCAGACTTCTGGCAGGTAAGATACTCAGTGTTGTCCGAGTCTAATCCATATGGATAAAACACAAGTGCAAGAATGAAAATGTTAGGTTAATGATTCATGATTCAAAACCACTGTCCAAAGTGGATAGTTCCTTTTTACCATATTAGACTCATGCAAACCCATTAGCAAGAATTGCTTTTGCATTCATATTGGTTTCAATATATATATCTGTAAAAGAAAAAAACTAACACACTGTAAAAAGTGATAAGTTGACTTAACTTAAAAAAATTGAGGAAACCCGTTACCTTAAAATTATTAAGTAAATAATTTGTTTTTTTTTAAAGTTAAGTGAACTTGACAATTCACGTAACTTATTTTTTAAATTATAATTTACAACGTTTCCTCAATTTTTTTTTAAGTTAAATCATCTTATCACTTGCTTGACACTAGCTTGATCTTTTCTTTTTCTATTCTATATTTTCTTTTTATTTATTATATAATTTAAAAAAAAACTTGCTACGTGTACTGCGTTAAGCTAAGTGAGACTTGTTATTGCACTTGCGTGTCGTTGCTCTTTTGTTGATTTTGATCGCTTCCATTGTCCTCATTTGTAAGTCGCTTTGGATAAAAGTGTCTGCTAAATGGCAAAATGTAAATGTAAATCAAACTGAGATCTCATAATATAACATGAAAGCGTCTGTGCACTGTATGAACTCTCAAATAAGGCTAAACTGGGACTTTTGGTAATGTTAAGGGTAGAAAGGGCACTTTCCATCTGCACTCAGAAAGCTACTTTATGAACATCATTATATTACCTTAATTAGGAGGGCCAAAGGTCCCATAAGGTTTGGGATTCCTCACTGCACAGTGTCAGTACTGAAAATATAAGTGAAGATCTGAGCTTTTTCTCCAACACAGATGCTTTGAATGAGAAAGTCTCTCACTATAATAGTTTTGATTATAACAAATTGATTTCAGTGCTTTTATTTGTTTGTTTGTTTGTTTGTTTGCATATTAGAATCAGTGTTAATTGCTCAGATGATTTTAAGAACTACCTAAATGCTTTTTGCTGGCATGCGTAGGATGTTAACTCAATTAATATTTTACGATCAGCAGCAGCTTTGAACATGTTTTCTCTTTGTTTCCTGTTTTTTTCTTTCTTTTATTTTATTTTTTATTTTTTGAAGGTTAGATAAGTAGATGGTATTAAATAGAAACCGTAATCTACATTTTAATAAATTGACTGTGGTAATGTGTTGCTGTCACTTGACCCTCTATAATCACAAAGCTGTGTTTACTAACAGATGTGGGTGTACACTAATTGATGTTATTGGTTGTTTGAATTTGTCATTTTGTCAATTACTGGCAGAAAATGAATGATCTAAATTGATTTAATTCCATGCAGATGAATTATAGACAGCCAGGCCAGTTCTGAATCCAAAAAAGGCCATTAAAAGTTCCATTTAAATTAAACTGAGTACATTAATCCCTGTCAATTAATGTAGTGATGTCATTGTCTCTGTTTCTTCTCATTAATGAAAAGGTGATTCATACCAAACACAGCCAAGCTTTTAAAAGTTTGCAGAGTCTTAAATTTTCTCTGTAATAAAGGGCATGTATACATACATATTTACTTACAGTATATGTTAAGTGTAAACCTTTTCCTTCTTCATTAGGCATGGCTTGTAAGACTTTCTCTAATTCTTCACTCAAAGAAAAAATAGAAACAGTGTTAATTAGTGATAAACCTCCAAGTTCTGAAGTCATTCATTAAGTATGTGCGAGTGTACATCCAAACAGAAACTAATGATTAAAGTGATTATTATTATAAAAATGTAGTTTAATAAAACAGTATTTGACATATTGGTGTTTTAGGTCTTTTTAGATGTACTTCTCTGGAACCATTTATTTCCACTGAACTCCTAAAGACAAGTAGTGATGATTCCCTTTATGTCCACATTACAATGTGATGATTAATGTCCGAATTGAAGCTTTGTCCACATGTCAAAAAAGAATTTTGCATAATACTCTGAAAAGTTTTCCTCTGAGGGAAAGAAACTTCTACATCTTTCAAGTTTTATTCACAGAATATTCAGTTGTCGCTTTGTGCAATTTTTATTCAGAATTCTGGCCAAGCACAGAGCACTCAGTCCTGTTCTCTGCAGAGTTTTCAGAAACATGTTTGTTGGTTTTGTTTGACCTTTTCTGCATATTGCACTGCAAAGCTTAAACTCAACAATATTTGATCACCTGGTCTGGAACATTAGTGCAAGCTCCTCCATTGACCTTCACTTCCCACTCCTGTATTGAAGAATCAAGCGTTGTGATCTTTGTATACGATCTCCTCAGTCAGACATTTTTAAACTACACAAGAAATGTTTTTTACAACACTGAATAACATTTATCTTTTAACATCATTTGACCATTAATGTATACAGTGCTAAGCATCTAAACACATTTCTCTTTTTTCCTGTAAGCTAATAGTTGTGCCATAAATTCTATTAGGATGAAACATGTGAAACAAAAAACTCTACTACAAATACGACATTCAGTGACTGCTATTTTGTATTGCCACCATTCTCTCATCATATAATCATGAATTTAAGACATTTTATTCTTCATCAATTTCATCTCCAGTGCTTTGTGAGATTAAAAATGATAACATATTCATAATGATAACTTTATATTGCTTTTTGAACCACTTTTACCATGGTGTAACGTCTCTACATTTCTCTGTTAATGACTCTGTGGGGACGTGTGGCACATGAGTTTGATTATTTTATGAGCAGGATCATTGTATTTTATTGCTACCATAAAAGTCAGTGTTTTCCCTCATTTTCCTAATGGCCGCAGTGGGCCTTTCCGTGATTGAAGGACACAGTAAAAGTGTGATTAGGGGAAATGGAGCAAGGCTGAGGAGGTTCTGTATACAAGGGGAAGGGGAGATCGAGAGATAAAGGGCAAGAGAGGGAGAGGTGGGCTGGAAGACTAAACTAAACCTCCATTACAGTGACGAGTGGGGTTGAGTTATTAAGACCAATTATGTTTAAAGCAAACTTTGCTGAAAAGCTTAACTTTCTGAATCCAGTCATACTGTAAAGGAGGGAATTTGTTTGTCTTGCAAATGTATTTTTGGCTGTTTTTCCCTGTCTACAATGTAACATTGCTTTTGCATTTTCTGTTGATGGCGTGTTGTGTAGATGGTTTGGGAAAGTGGCTGTGTGGTTATTGTCATGCTGACACCTCTGGCTGAAAATGGCATCAAACAGTGTCATCAGTATTGGCCTGATGAAGGCTCGGACCTCTACCACATATATGAGGTAAACCTCCTGTGGAATGGAAATAAATGTATTATTTCAGGTTTTAACTCTCTAGGGTCTGAGGGGGTTTGGGGGCACTGAAGAAGTTTTAACATGCCCTGACATTTGTGTTTTGTTTTTCAGTATCTTGAAAACATATTAATATACCTTAACTAAATACTAGGACAATGGACCCTTTTCACAAACTTTGATAACGCATTTCCACAGTTATTAACATTGCAAATCTAGCAAAGTTTTATATTATTTCATTTTTGAAAACAAATAATGTACATTCTTAACACTACACTGTATGTTTACAGTTAACACTAAACCGTTTACAGTTTTTGACTGTAAATTTTATGTTTATTTGTTCAGTTTTACTTCTAAAAACTGTATAATTAACAGCATTTTACTGTAAAATTACATGAAATGTATGGTTAGATTTTTTTCCCTGTATAAAGTACGAGAACTTACTGTTAACCTATTAACAGTTTTTTTTTTCTGAAGCATTTTTATAATATTTTACAGTTAAAATTACAATCATTTTTTACATTGTATACTTTTTTGTATTACCTTGGCATTAAATTTCAGAATACTAATAATAAAATGACTGAGGCAGTGACAGCAAATTTGACCTCTTTTTCTCTTTGGACAACCATGATCGATATCTCAATATTTTTTTCCACCCTGGAAAATCATAGAAACGCCATTGTGTATCTTTTTCTTTTGCTACTATAGAAAATGAGAACCCAACTATGACAACTTCCACTTCTGAGAAACTTTGAAATGTGAAAAGGGTCCATATAATTACCCTATTAGTTTTTGTACCAGAATAACAGTATTTCCTTCAAGTTTTGTCAGTGTTTGTTAACACTATACATGAATCTAAAGCATGTCAGAGTGTAAAATCACACTGTGCTTATATGTTCTTGAAGGTAAATCTGGTCTCTGAGCATATCTGGTGTGATGATTTCCTGGTGCGCAGTTTCTACCTGAAGAACGTCCAGACTAATGAGACCCGCACAGTCACTCAGTTCCACTTCTTGTCCTGGATGGACCAGAATGTTCCAGAGTCAGCTAGAACCTTGCTAGACTTCCGCAGGTATGTGTCCAGCTGCTGTATTTCACCAGGATGTTAATGGCAGAATGTTTACCTATGCAGTTTTTGTCTTAAAGGTTTGGGCCAATATACTTATTTTCCTAAAAGGTTTGTGTTCATTTGCCTTCATCCTGAAGGTTTAGAAAGAACAGAGAGTAAGTTTTTGAAGAAATAAAATCTAGCCCTTTATCCCTATATGTGTGTGCATAGTAGCAAATGCATGGAAATCCCTCCACAATAATCCCTATTAAATTAAACATTCCAATTAAATGTGAAATGTTCAGCAATAAAACAGCAGTGAAAGGAAAGCCAATGGCAGCATATGACTCCCTCATTTTTCACCTGCTGTGAGCGTTCTGAAGAAATGCAATAGGCCTCTGGGGGAAAACCTTAAAGAAATTTAACAACCCTGGCACAGGCGGATGTATACCTGCAATAGGATGATCCATTTTGGTCTTCTAGTTTCTTTGTTCATGCTCAAGTAGAGTTAACCAATTTTAGCAAGTGTTCTGCTGTGCTGTTACATTTAGTTTATTAATCCCACTACTTCACCACAGAATGTAGGGAAATTATGTTGGCATGTTACATTTCAGACTGCCTGCTTTGTATTTTTAGAGTTTAATGTGTAATCTTTTGGAGAATTTCCTGTTGTTGACTCAGAGCTCTGTGTAGCTCACTCTGATTTGCTTACATTCATGAATTATGGTATATCTATCATTTATCTAACCATTTTACAGACACAGGGGTGCGGTATGCTTTAGATTTCAAATATTTCTTCTTATAGCTACTGTACACAGTGTAGGCTTTGGGGAAATGTCTCATTTTTACATGTGAATATGCATATTACATATGCCTGTCATATGAGATTAAAATTTACGTGCTGACATTTCTAAAGCATCAGATTTGGAGTGCTGATTCTGGGAGGACTGTTGGATCATATGCATAAAGCATTTAGATCTGGAATGCTGATGCTGGATCTTGTGCCCTGAGAAATAATGGGGTAATAAATGTGCGCTGATAAATGAAAAGGGTGGGTCTGATCCTCTATCAGCAGTCTTACTGATGATTGACATATGATCCTTGAGTCTGAATTATCACTCCCATTCTGAGACCCAAAGTGTTCTGAATATTCTTTTCACTTTAAAAACAAATCTGCCAAAGTTTCAATGACACCTTGAGCATTGAGGCTTTGGCGAGATGGTTTTAACCCCGGTTCTTCTTTTTGACTTGCTCTGGTTTCTGTTGCCATTCTGAATATCTCCCCAAAGGCCTGTGACACAGTCTTGTCTCATACACTGCCATGACTCACACTGAATCTGTCAAACGCTCCTCACTCACCTCTCTTGTTTTTTCGTTGGCCAGCTAATTAGCGGTTGCCAGTGTCATTTTTGTGATGTTGCAGCTAGTTATATGAGCCCAGTTGCATAGTCACAAAAGTGATCATTGGAAACTGTATCTCCTCTTCCAGGCCCTTGATTTTTCCTTGCCTCCCCACCTGCATCTCAAACTCACCAGATGTCCCTGTTTCTCGCACTCACCCACCCTTTTTCTCTGCCCCTCTGTTTTGCCCAGATACACAGACTGCTGCCCTAATGCCCCAATGCATGATGGTCCCCTCTGCACTCTTTCAGATCTGCCCTATCTCAGACAAATATTTAAAGCACTTTTCTTACACATTTCTTGTGGAGGAAACATCAGGCTTTATTTTATATTTATTTCAAGGTCCAAAAATGTACTTTACGTCAAACAAGAAAATTGTACTTATCTAGAATTGTATTTTGGACTATTTTTTATTAAAACCATTTATGTTCATGCCCACTGTGATTTTTTTCCTCATATTTTTATTAAATGAATATTATGATCAAGGAATTTCACATTTGTTTTGCTAAAAGAAAAAAAAAAAACAATTTTAGCCATTCTTCTGATGGTAATTTTTCCACAATATTTAAAAGTCTGTAGATGATATGCGAGTAATGTTTTTTTTTTTCTTCAATAAGTTTTTTATTTCTTTGATTTTAATTGAGCATGTCACTTACATCAATGTGGGTAGGTAACAATTCTTATACTTTGACTTCAACCATGTAACCTGTTGTAGTTCCTTATAAAGTTAAAGTTAATCAATTCTGTTTTATAAATTAGCCAATGCCAGTTGTTCTTGTATTTGGCTCTTGCCGAATGTTCATTTTGGACCCAGCTGTCTTTAAATAACATTATATAAATGTGTGCAGCAGGTTTTAGAATTGAAAGTCGTCCCACGAGCATTCAGATCTGATCTTAAAACCCTTTTTTTGGTATCTCTTGAGAAATCAACCTTGAGGTATGCACAAAGCAGGTTTTTTGGGGGGGGGGGGGGATAAGCAAAACAATACGAGTTAACACAATAGGTTTCCATGGCAACAGCACCTATGTGCCTTAAAATCCTGCAAAGCCTTATGGTTTTGCAGGCATTATAATTGTGCAAGGTTAATGTGTTTTGGATCATGACACCTAACCACACATCATTTACTTAATGGCTTGTCACAATGTGGCGGATTTAACAACCTCTCCATTTGATTTAATTGTTTGGCATGGACCTTTTGGTTTATATTGATTTTGATAGACACGTGTTAGAAAGTCCTCTGGTTTGACAGTAACTTGTTTGATAATAAGCAAATGTAATATGTTTATATGTGACCATATTTCTAAGAGTTTCTAAAATGGCAAATGAATATGTCCATGATCTACTTATTTGCACTTCCAGTATTAATGGCCTCTTTTTTTCTGTCATTGCAGAAAGGTTAACAAGTGCTACCGGGGCAGATCTTGTCCAATTATTGTTCATTGCAGGCAAGTACCAGAATAACATAAAAATGCATTTATAAGCTATTTGCATCTATCTAAGAAAAAGAATATATATATAGTTTTATTTCTTTTATATAAAATTATCACTGGTCTGAATTATCTCTCAGGCACTGGTAAAATAAATGAAGTATTGAGTGAATATCTACACGAGTGATGGTAAAAATGGATGGCCTTTACCCTCAGTGTGAAATTGAGGAATGTGAGAGTCTGTGTAAACTAAAATAGTGGCCAAATGATCTTTAACACCAGGGGTTAATGAGCAACATGTTGTGCATTGTGGGGAAGACAGGCTTCACAGCTGTCATGCATATTTGAATAATTCAGAATGATATCAGGGGAGAGGGAAGTTTCCCTAAATAGTACTCATTTCCCAAACCCCCCACTTGAATGTGTTTTGTGTGTATGTGCTTAAAAAGCTGCATACACACACATTCATTCAGTAATACACTCATAATATTCAGCCGCATGTCTTGAAAAGTAACCTTGATTTCAAATCAGAATGCAGTTTACCATCCAACTGCGTCTGAGTTTGGCTGGTTCTCGCAATTTAGTCGATTGCGAAGAAGGTAAAACAAGTTTTAAATGCTTTTTCAAGTCCCTTTAAATTCCCACTGTGTTCAGACGCTTTGTTTTTGCTCTTAAAAGAGCTGTGTTGTATTGTTTCATTTTTCTTTTCTTTTTTTTGCAAATGCAGTTTAGTTTTGCAAAGAACAGGAAAACAAGACAGCAGTCGTCTTTGACAGAATTATTGTGAATGCTGAAGGATGATGCAACAGCAAACAATGCGGCTGAAACACAACAGAGAAATGAACGCTTTGTTTTCATTTCAGCAGGCACATACTGTAATGCTCATTCAGACAGGTCTGCTCTTTTCTCAGAAGTGATAACGAGTTTCTGTCTTCATTTGCAGCGATGGCGCTGGAAGGAGTGGAACCTACATCCTGATTGACATGGTTCTAAATAAAATGGCCAAAGGTAAGGGCGCACGGCACAGAGGAGGAGGCGTTGTCATAACACATGTTTCACACAGTGAAGGTCTCGTCATGCATTAGAGAATGATTGAGGTCTTTAATGAATGGCCAAGGCTCTCAAAAGGCTAATGCGAATAAAAGTGCGTGAAAACATGAAGAACGGAGAAGAGTGTGTATTTCTCCTTGTGTTTGCACCTGTAAGCAACTGCAAGGGTTTCAGCTTCGCCTAATACGGTTGGCTTTTTCACATGCAAATATTAAACGTTCAGCTCTGCATAGAATTTAACAAGTCATGTGAATCCAGCCACAGAGACGGAAGGTGCCTTCATAACCTGTCCGAATCATCACCATTCTTCCTGACCCCATCTGGTGAGGTCACCCATGCATTTGCCTCCACCATGGTCCGTGGCTTTTTCCATAATGAGGGATCAAAGGCCAGATGCAAGGGAGAGCGTCGCCGCATTTGTGCCTCTTTCCCATGCTGTCAGAGGCCCGGAGCCTCGGCCCTCAGCGACCCCCTCCATCTCCCTTTTGTCTGCTCTCTGGGAAGGAGGAGGGGTGCCCAGGTTGCCCACTTTCCAGTGTTCACTTGTGTGATCAAAGCCCCAGAAAGTCCCAAACAACAGAAATCTCCCTCTTCCATTCCCCTTTTCTCTCTCCTGTTCTTCATGTCTTCCTCTTCTCTCTCTCTCTCTCTCTTTTCTGAAACACCCCGTCGTATTTTTCTTTCGCTTTTCTTCATCTCCAGGAATGAATTGTAAATTAGTGAAGAATGCTGTTTTAATTCCAAAGCCTTTTCTTGTTAGATGCCCCCTCCTTTGCTCGCTCTCTGTCTTTTTCCCTAAACTTCGGAATCTTGCACTTCTTAAGACATGAAAGTGTTGGAGCACTTTTGAGGCTGGAACCCCAGCTGCACTCGCTCCCTTTCAGAAAGCATCTATAAGGATTCCCGCTTTTCTCTTTCCTTCGCCCTCAAACTCTCTCACTCTCTCTCTCTATCAATCTGTGCAGAAGGGAGGGGGTGGTCTTTCTTTTCTTTTTGAAGAATGAATGAATGAATGAGAAATAAGGCCTTGTTAGACCTCTTCTGCTCTCCGCTCATTTATGAGGAGAAACAACAATGGACCTGTAGAAGAAGTCATTCAAGCTAAAGGTGAAAGGGAGATTTCTATTAATCAGCCTTTTTCACTCTTACCGCCATGTGAAAAATTTCATATTCACTTTACATTTTGGTTCAGTCAGTGGTGCCAATGTAAATTTGTATTGCCAAGAACAACATCTCTGCATGAGTGCAGCCGTATATGAAAACTGTGTGCATGTTCACTATCTGTGATTTCATGAGCTCTACTGGTATTAACCACTGTCTCTGAATCTTTTATTTTAAGTGATTATTCATGTTAGAATTAAAATTATCGGTTACACTTTATTTTGATAGTCCGCTTTAGACATTCTACTAACTATAAGTAACTTTGTAACTAAATGTTAACTATTTCTCATTCATTTGCAACTACATGTCTACTAACTCTCAGAGTAGACTGTTAGGGTAGGTTTAGGGTTAGTAGAATAAGTTGACATATACTTGCAAAGTTTCTCATAGTCAGTCTGTTGTATGTTGTGGACCCATCAAAATAAAGTGTTAGAAGTTATTAAGCAGACAGTCTACTAATACTCTACTGACTGCTAGTTGACATGTAGTTGCAAAGTGGACTATCGAAATAAAGTGTTAACAAATTATCTGAGCTCTTGGCTAAATCTGCTGAATATAAACTAAAAACTGTAAATAAAACTTGATTTTTTTTGTCTCGTTTCCAGTCAAAATATCTAGAAATTCTTAAATCAAGAAGGATTTTCTAGACAAGTAAAAAATTATTGTCTTGAACTCACTTAATTTTGACTTGTTTTTTCTGAAAACAAGACAATAATTTTTACTTGTCTAGAAAATCCTTCTTGAAATTTTGGATGGAAACAAGACAAAAAATCTAAGTAAGTAAAGCATTTTTTGCAGTGTAGGTGACCTGCGAAATCTAAATGAATGGGTTTATGTCAAAAAAATAATATGTAATACAACTGAATCAGTCTGACTACATTGAATTACACCAACAATTAATTTTATGAGTCAGATCGGGTAGAAAAAATGTACATTTACATTTTTATTAAAGATTAGATTTTTACCACTGGTATTATTGTATTTGTATTTATGTTTTATGGCATATTTTGTTCTAGAATAAAGCATGAAGTTCTGCTATAGACTAAAACAAGGCTAGCTAAAAACAAGGTACAGGCACAGTCTATAAGCTTTGTCCAACATTGCAAAGGGAATGTAATTCCACAGAAAAAGCGAGCACTGGAGAGAGTGTTAGATGATCTATGATTATGTGGAGTACTTTGAACTCATGTTATGTGGCTCTGTTGCAGGTGCTAAGGAGATTGATATTGCTGCTACCCTGGAGCACCTGAGGGACCAGAGATCAGGCATGGTACAGACCAAGGTAAGACTTTAATTTCTGTAAAACTCTCTGCTTAAACAACAGTGAGGAAGGGCAAAATGATGGACACTCTGTATTTAGGGTCTCTGTTAAAGATTTAAAAATCCTTTTTTCTGTAGCACTGCTCTTACTGCTTTGAAATTTTCTCTCATGGATATGTCTGTTCAAGGCAAATGAATCCTTATATTTGGTGCATTTTAGCAATTATCCAATATTAATGTCATTATTCAATTTCATTCCATGATAAGCTCATCATCAGAAGGAATGTCAGCTGCCCTTTAAGCGCAATTACACCTGCACACATCGTCCCGAGACGTCCTGTACAATACAACCCTAACCACACTGCTACAATTAACATCGATTTGTAATCTAAAACCACATAGTCAATAAAGCAGCAAAAGCCAGACTCAGAAAATTAACTTGTAATTGATCACTTCTTCCATCACAAATACATCCTGTTGATGCCGCAAGCAACAACGTTTTGAATATCAGCCAGAAGATCCTAGAGAGTCTCCAGCATTACAAGATTGACTGATACAAGATCAATTTTTTTTTTTTTAACTATGCTAAAGAAACATATATTTAGCATTCTACTGTTTGGAGATAACAAGATGAGCAAACGACAGTCCCCTCCTCAGAGCCACACTGAATTACATTAGCTGCTGTTTATGAAAGATAAAGTCCTGACTACCTGGTTAACCACTGTAAACGGAGATACTGAGCCTCCATGGATTGTGTTGAAAAGATAGCATTCAGCTGCAAATCTGTTCGGAGGATACTGAAAATACTGAATATGTAAGTGGTTTATATAAGTAGTAAATGCTAGTGGAATGTTAGCTTCCTCTCTGTTTTATTCGTTTTTCATATATTTGTCTGTGAATACATTTTGCTGAAGCAATCAGCCTACTTTACAGAATAATCAGCTATTCATTTTTTTGTTCATGTATCATGGAGTGCAACAAATTCCTAATATTTGAATGAAAGCCAGAGCTGTTTCCTCAGCCAACAGTAATGCTTTCTAAAGTAACTGCAAGTTAACAAAATGTACCAACAACTGTCAGAATGTAAAAGATGGGGTTTTTTTTGGTTTTTTATAAAGTCATGAAAAAATGACTGCTATTATTTCCTGAGCAAGTCCTCATCCTACTTATCAGTTCCTAGTCACATTGTAGTTAATCTGTCTGACTCTGTAATGTAATGCCTGACTCGCCAATAAAGATATTTGGATCTTTCTGTTTTGTTGTCACCTATTTATAAGAAAAATATTATCAGTATTATCATTTAAATGAATGAGAAATCCTTGTACACCTTGGGACTTGCTGTTACATTTTTAATCAGTTTTAAATTAACCCTGAATCTTTTCATTAGAAAGAAAAAAATAATAGGCCTACATTTATTTAATCATTTATCCTTAATCCTAACATAACAGGTTGCTCTCAAGCTCTGTAGTTTGTTAATTCTGCTCATTTCTGGACTTTAAGAGTACATTATTTGTGATTTTACTGTTCTGGCCCGCTTAGTCAGTACTTCAGCGCCGTGTTGCTCCAAAAAGCAACATATGTCCAAAGGATGCCCCCTCGCCCTGCACGTTTAGAGCACTCTCAAAGCAGGTACTCGTGTGTGAAATTGGTCTGCCTCCTAAAATCCATTCTACCCTCTCTGTTCCTGGCCCAGAATAGGAATGTTTTGTGCATTAGCAGCTCCATGAGCTCTCCGGCTTTTGTTTACCTTGGAAGAGAAGCTCATAAACAGCTTGACTGATCAGATAAATATCCACAGCCATACTTCATCATGTCTGGAGAACATTGAGGCATTAATGTGACACCATCTAGTGGCAAAATAGTCACATTTACACTTTTAGTACGCAGTCGCCTTTTTTCTTGCAAATCGCCTTGCATGTGACAGTAAATGATATTTGTGAAAATGATCAAATCCTTCTCGTGCATTTATGGTCATTTGCATGCATTAGGTGGTCTGTGTTTCCAGCACAAGCTATTACCGCTACAAAGTAAAAGGATAAAATAGTGCATTTATTCAAAGCTGTTTAGGTTTTGTACTGACATCACAAACCTTTACATTCACTTACTACATACTACATTTTTTGAGAGACTAATTTACGTTGGTTCAAAATACAGAAAAGTGCATGTTAAGTTAATTCAAGAGGGATTTTTATCCGTTTCTTGTTTTGCGAAGCTTTGCATCTGACTTGACGCCCACTTTAGCTTGGTTTATTCCGTGGCCTGCAGTGGGAGGCTTTGGTTTCAAACGTTAGTTTTGAGGGTCGCTCTTCAGACAATGATCGATCTTCACAGGGTGCCCCTCAGGGGAGAGACAGATTTTGAGTCATAGTTTGAACAGAGCACATTGAGTCACACATTCTCGGCAGCTTTAAATACACACATCTACACAAGGAGCACACACACACATTTTGTATGTACTTTCCAGCAACTTATTACGTCTTCTTCTGACTGATATTCTCTTTAGGTCCATTTTTCCCTTATTCTGCAAGATAAGTTTGTGCTTAGTGTAAAATGTTGGTGTTTTTTGAAGTACTTGGCTGAGTTTCTTCCACTTTCTCTCCTTCTGTCTTCAGGAACAGTTTGAGTTTGCATTGACTGCTGTAGCAGAAGAGGTGAACGCCATCCTGAAAGCGCTGCCTCAGTGAAGGAAACTTTCACAAACACTTCCAACCTGTCTTCTTCCTCTCTTTTCTGTGTAACCTGGATACTTATGAAAACTGACACAATTTTAAGCTCTATCCAAACTCAGACGCATTGTATTGCGCAAGACATTTCTTTGTACTAAGTGTGTGTAAAATTCTATAGCATTGAAATGATTGTTTAGAACGATATTCAACTAGCCAACTAAGCATGCAATCATAGATTGTATTTGCTGCTCGGATTGGTGTTTACATACCCACTAGTTGTGCATATGAAATGTCTGAAGTATATGTGTTTGTGAGAAGCAGATGTGATCTTAGCGTTGCTGAATTAGTTCACTGCGGTTATGTTCTTATACAGTGAGTTCTTGTGACTACACTTAAGTTATGGATGAGCAATACTAATGTGACAATGAGAGTACTACAGTATATTGCAGTTCTGTGATCTCCTTGGCATCAACTTTCATTGTTGTGATATATTGTTTCTAGATCAACTAATAAACAGATTGTATTACATATAGATAAATTAATTATGCATACAGAATGAACCATGTGATTAAAAATGGTCTGCCAAAATGTAATTGTACATATTATTTTTGTGTGTGCGATATAAAAGTAACATAATAAATCTCAAAACGCTGAGCTTGAGTGATAATTGCATTCATGAATCATTTTGTGTGTGATGGAGGAAGAAAGACTGAATGAGAGAGACTGTACCAACAGTTGTCCTCACGTGAATTGTCGCTCAGTTCTGGCGAGTTGAACAAGAACAGAAAAATAATTCAGTTTTGCTCATCCTTGAACAACTAATATATATAGACCAATGCATAAATCGTAAAAATGTATTATTGTTAAGAATTATTTGGAAACTTTTCACTTAGACGTTTACATAAATATTCACACCTCTTAATTTCCTGTCTGCAGTGCTATTATTGACAGCACTTATGACGTCCATGCGCCTTCCTGCTATTTCTGTATGTTGATTTGCATTCCATTTGCATATGTATCTGTCGCTTAACCTGCGTCTTATCAGTATGCAGCCAATCTGAATGTAAGGAGGGCATGCTAATCATCTTATGAATAACTATATGGTAACCATAATTGTGCATGTTTAATTGGTCGTCATCAGAGGGATACAAGTTTATTAGAAAAAATTACGGATGGTAATTGCTTCCTGCAGCAACTAGAGTATTATGCGGGATTGTTATACGCTGTCGTCTCCCGTTCAGGGAATTCATATTTCCTGGTATCGTTCGGCACTGCTAACACGATTAATTATTGCGTTTGGCGACAACTAGTTTAACTCAAGCTGATTTTTTAATTAACTTAGTTTCACTATCATTCTTTTTAAAATTCATCCATTTAGATTGTCCTTGATAATTTGCATTGTGATTATTCTCGTCTGTTCCAAGTTGCTTAAATCAGAATGTCATTATCCATTTTCTTTTCTCTCTCACATGAAGATATCTCATTTCTACCACAATGTCTGTCAAAGAAGAGGCATTACTGCTAGTACTATTAGTCCTAAATTGTTCAATTTCATTACATTCACTGACACAGTAGAACTGCAAATAATGGCCTATTTGCATGTTTTCTGGAATTTGTCATCTCAAGACCTCAAGTGACCCAAAAACGTCCAAAAGTTTCCAAAACTTAGCTTGCAAGTCATGAAGGTTGATGTTAGACATCACAAGCATTAAAAAATTCAAAGAATTCAAAGTTTCGTATCCTTAGAAGTACATTATTCAAATGTATGAATAAATGAAAGATACAGATTTAAACTGAAAGATGAGCCTTGCTGATGATCACTAAATCGAACAAGTAGCATCGGAAATGCTGTTTTATAGGACATATTAAGAGCAGAAAGATGAAAATAGTGTTTTAATTGGTTAACATTAGTACATAAGCATTTTACTGTTAATGATCACAAATGACCTTGTGTGCTTCTGTACTACATAAGAGCTTTACTTCTACCTGCCACTGCATTAGAGGATAAAAAGGAAACTGGCTAGAAACTAAAGAAAGACATAAAGCTACACAGAACGCCCACACTTACAGACAGAACGGTTCAAATGACTAATCAGTTCTCATCTAGAATACACACTTGTGGCAAAGACTAGAAGCAAAGGTAAATGTTTTATAACTAATGTTCACTAAAAATCTTGGTTCATGTATATTTAGCTTACACTTTATTTTAAGTTGTCCGTGTTACGGTGTAATTATACAAGTAAGTAATGAGTAATAGTAACTAATGTGTACTTACTATAGGGTTCAGATTAGGACTATGGTTAAGTTTAGAGTTAGTTACATGTAATTATACATAAGTACATGTAACATGTAACAAGGACCCTGTAAAATATATAGAGATGATGATAGTGGCCTTCGGTTCTTTGTGTTTTCACCTTTCTGTTTGGAGTTTAGCTTACTTCCTGTTCCTGTTTGCCCATTGTCATCATAGATATGAATCTATAGGTAGATGACCTATTAGCAGCTGTTTCTGTGCATGGGCCGCTATACGTAAGCCATCTGCCATATTGGAATGGTCAAAGCAGGTCGGTTAACACTCGAGAGGAAGTTGCCTTTTTGTCTGCAACCCTAGTTATATGCATGTATGAATATCGATATCTGCAACAGACTACAACAGATGATTTTGCTAACACAATACAACCAGACAAAGCTGTTAGCTAACACGACAGGTGCTAAACTTGTAATACTAGCACTTAATACATATTAAAATAATATTTAAAGTTAATACATATTAAAAACACAAACCTGAGGAAGTTAATACAATTTTTTCATGAATTTAAATGTAGGTGTTTTTTACAACCAGAGGCTGCACAATGTTGCGGCATGTTGAAACTCATTGATTTTTATTTTGTGACGACATGTAAGGGATAATCAACGGCTAGCTGTGCATTAAACGATTTGAATGCACGACGTGGAGGCGAAGAACCGCCCCCGACACGCAGCGGAAGTGTGGCCTCCGTGAAGTGCATTCAAATCGTTTGATTATTCCGTTTATGCCATGGTCATTTGCCAGCATTCACATATTAAAGATGTTAATAATATTTGCGCTGCAATATTTGACTGGAACGATATTTCCATCTGTATTACTATTCAACTGTAACTGTATGTTACTATGGTTACCAATGTTTAGAAGAAGCGCATTAATATAGAACTTGATTAAATTGACCTGGACTGTTCTAAGATGGCAGATGTGCCTGGAGCGGTTGAATGTGGCATCTACCTACACATATCTATGGTTGTCATTAGTCTGATTGTTCCCAGTTAGTTTATTTACATTTGTGTATTTAAACCCTTGTGTTTCCTTTGTTCATTGTCTGGGGTTGTTTCTTTATGGATGTTCCATCAGCATCCTCAGTTGTGTTCATTGTGTTTTGTATTTTTGTTGTTATTATTTAAATAAGCACTCTGCATATGGATCCTACTCTCCGTCTTTGAGTTCATCTGTGTTACACAGATATTATGAGCATGGTCACTCCATCTCACCTATACAAGGTTCCCACAATATTCCGATATCATTTACTGATGTGAAGAAAGGGAGATTTCCCAGCTCCGAATTTTTCACTGTGAAAGGACTAAAAGTTACGATTAGAAGTCCTCAAGAGTATGACTCAATCAGAGCCCTGTAGTGAAGCTCACTTAGAAACCCAATTATCTTTCCATATTATGCCCAAGTCCCCTCTGACAATCACTGGCCCAGTATCCCAGCTCTTTAAGAGGACCCTTTTCAATAGGAGATTCCCTTCAATAGTACTTCAAACTCAGTTCCAATCCAGCTCATAATCATGTCTTTGCCCCCGTTACCCTCCTAAGAAATAGGCTGAGTCAATGAAAAAAAAAAGAATCTCACGTTTAGAAGCAGTTTGCATTTACTCTGAAACCAAAGCATATTCAAACCCACTGTGGAAAAACTTAAGTGGATAATTGCATTTAATTTTAATATTTAAACATCCTCCCACTAACATACAGTATATAACAGCTATATTACAGTATGTCCACTTATACCTTTAAGATACATTCAGAAAGCCAGTTGAGTCTATCTGAAATGCTAGGCTTTGTGAATTTCCTTTTTGGAGACACTTCCAATAAATATATCTTTCGGCATAGTGCAGAAGAACTTTGCGAAAGTTCTTTGGTCTTAAATCAGAAATAATCTGAGCACATCTTGGTTTACCAGCAGCATTTTTTTAAAAGGGGCTGCTTTTAAAAGTACCTGTTTGATCAATAGGTGTCTGCACAGGTAGCCGGTTTTACCCCTAAAAAACAATGGTGAACCCTGATGCTGTTTAGCTTGGGCGACTTCCAGAAGAGGCATGTGGGAAGTGATCCAGGTCTCCTTGAGACGGCTGACTGAAGCTGGGCTTGTTTTCTCCCATCTGAATGTGCAGGGCTGTAATGAGAGGGGAGCAGATTGCAGCAGTAGCGTCTCATGTCTGGCCAAGACCCCTGCTTGCTTTGATCTCCTATAAAACACAAACAAGCTTTTTAAACATGGTGCTACAAGGCAGGGACTCTCACCATGTTCTCCAATGCAATGGACCCAGTGAATAGAGAAAACATGAATAGGAGTTTACACACATACATACACAAGCATTCCCACTCGCCCAATGCCTTGATAAGCTGGTATATGGATGGAGCGTCTTTCTTGCCCTCACCAACTTATAACCAGACAATGTATTACAGAGTAAAAGAGGTTGATTTCAGAAGGATTCATAGCAGAATATATATATATATTTATACTACGGGGCCATTGAATGCTTGAATCTGATTGGCTGATGAACGTTCTAAGGTGTGCAATTATTTTCAGGGAAATGCACGGCGAACGTAGTTCCAGGCAGCTCTTGACCGCATTACATGACCATATCACTTCGCCAATGATTTCTGTTATTTCAAAGCTCTTACAACAGCAAAATAACCAAAACCCACAATGACACTGGCCAAACAAATAAATATAGTAAGCAATATTATAAAAACGACAGATCATTTCCATGATTTTGCCACAAAATTACGTTTTATTATGTACAGAAAGGACATACTCTTTTCTCTCCCGCTCTCTCTCACACACACACACACACACTTTAACATACGCGCTATTGTTGTAAGTGCTACTCTGGCGATTTTGTCAGTAACAGTATGTTTAACAATTTAAAAAACTATGACTTCTCACAAGCGAGGTAACAACGGCTCTGTTCGTGAAGAAAATGAACTTAAAGGGATACTCCACCCCAAAATGAAAATTTTGTCATTAATCACTTACCCCCATGTTGTTCCAAACCAGTAACAGCTTCACTCGTCTTCAGAACACAATCTAAGATATTTTAGATAAAAACCCATTGACTGCATAGTAAATTGTTGCAAATTGTAAATTGTCAAGGTCCATAAAAGTTTGAAAGATGTCGTCAAAACAGTCATCTGCCATCAGACGTGCAATCTGAATTTTATGATGCGACTAGAATACTTTTTGTGCGTGACAAAAAACTAAATATCGACTTCATTCAACTTTTTCTGCTCCTCCGTGACACTTCCTGCAAACGCGTTCATGAGTTCACTAGCAGAGCACGACGCAAGCACGCCTCAGATGATGCAGGACGTAAACGCCATGACCTACTGACGTCGAGGTCAGTGTATAACATGTTGTATGTTATTGTTCTTTGAATAAAAAAAAAAAGAAAAAAAAAAGACGTCGAGGGCAGCGTACGTGCTGCGTCATCTGAGGCGTGCTTGTGTCGTGCTCTGCTAGTGAATACTAGCGATTTTACTAGCGATTTTTCTAATAATTCAACGGCCCGTTGTCAATTATTCCGGTAACACTTTATTTTGATGGTCCCTTTTGAACATTCTGTTGACACTAAGTAATGTTGCAACTACATGTCAACAAACTCTCATTAGAGTATTAGTAGACTGTCTGCTTCATATCTACTAACTCCTTATTGTGTTGGTCTCCCAACAGATATTCTACTGACTATAAGTAACTTTGCAAGAACATGTCAACTTAATCAAACCCTAATCCTACCAGTCAACTAATACACTACTAACACTCTAATGAGAGTCAGTAGAAATGTAGGTGCAACATTACTCATAGTCAATAGAATGTGTTAAAGGGACCATCAAAATAAAGTGAAACCATTATTCCTTACATATATATATATATATGTGTGTGTGTGTGTGTGTGTGTGTGTGTGTGTGTCTATATATATATATATATATATATATATATAGACACACACACAAATTAAAATGCTAGAAAATTCAATATTTTTCCTTTTTTTAAAGAAATTCATACTTTTATTCAGCAAGGATGCAGTAAATTGATCTAAAGTGACAGTACAGACATTTATAATGTTGCAAAAGGTTTCTGTTTCAAATAACTGCTGTTCTTTAAAACTTTTTTTTACCATGGTTTCGGCACAAATATAAACACAAAAACTGCTTTCAACATTGATAATCATGAGAAAAGTTTCTTGAGCACCAAATCAGTATATTACAATGATTTCTGGAAGATCGTGTGACACTGAATTCAGGTTTGCCATTACATGAATAAATTACATTTGAAAATATTTTACAATATAGAAAACAGTTATTTTACATTGTAATAATGATCAAAATAAATGCAGGTTTGGTGAGCAAAAGACACTTTCAAAAAGTTTCAAAATATTTGACAAATCTTACCGAAGCCAACCTTTTGAACAGCAGTGAATCTTGTGTATTCAATGTAACATTTAATTTGATATAACATGATTTCATGCATATGTATATACATTTGGCCGCGCCAGATGATTTAACACCCAAGGTGACTTCCACATGTTGAGGAAGTGAGCGTTAGATAAGGGAAATCTCCTGATCTGAATGAGAATCTCCTCTCATTACACCTCATGCTCTCGCACGCTTATTAACCATAGAGGAAGCACAAGGAGGGGCTGACAACACAAACGAGAAGAGAAAAAACAGACTGACATTTCACAAGCTTTCATCCCTGTCCCATCATGCATCAGGGGACACTTCTGGCATTTTGTCTCCTCTTTTTTCCTCGTTTTCATCAGTGTCGTTGACGGAGGTCACCTCCGCGACCCCAATATTGCAAACTGTCACTCAGAGTAAGTGAGTTTATCAACACACATCTAATCGGCCAGGCTCTCCGCAGGGACTTTAACCATCTGCATACTGAGATTGGCTTTTCCCTCCCTTTCCTGCTCGGAGTCGAGGAGGCGTCGCCCCGTGCTCGCATAATTATCAACGATAAAGAGCGGCGCTAACAAGAATGTCATGGTATATTAGTGTCACAGACGTATTTAGACACCTAAATGATATGGATTCTGCAGTTGAAAGTCAGAGGTCAACGATGATACGGGAAGCTTGAGAGGTTATTTACAATTCTGAAACTTACCAAAGGATTATATATGGTCAAATCTGTGACACAGAAACACCAAACGAGCAGTGATGCACATAAAAGCCTGAAGAACACAAAACACAGTCTTGCTCAAAAATCCTGACAAGGATGATGTAGAATGAGCAGAGACGTGTTGATGTCTAATTTAGGCAATAATTATGTTCATGTGGCCTTTTTTCCACACGTGTCACTCAATATGGGCTGTATTTGAGATAATTGCTAGGTTTTACAATACGCCACTGACCTTATTCTCCCCCTACTGTTGCAAGTGAGCTCACTTTTTTTGTAAGCCTTTTTGTGTTGTGTGTGTGTGTGTGTGTGTGTGTGTGTGTGTGTGTGTGTGTGTGTGTGTGTGTGTGTGTGTGTGTGTGTGTGTGTGTGTGTGTGTGTGTGTGTGTGTGTGTGTGTGTAAGACCATGTGCTGTCACCGTGTAGGTGTATGTGCATGTGTTTCTGTGTTTGTGACATTGAAACAGCAGGCTCCATATTGTCCTTCATCTGTTTATGGTAATTATGGCTTTTATACCTTCTCAGCACAGGAGGCTAGCCGGCCGATTCCATATGAAAGGTTCAAATGGTTTATAAGGGAACAGCTGCACTAGTTTAAAAAAAAAAAAAAAAAAACCTTTGTATCAAGCACGCATGTTTTTTTTCTTATATAAAGGATGAAATATCATGCGCTTGTCACTGCAAAATCCCTCCCTATGTTCAATGTGCGAAAATTCAATAACGTGTTATTAAAAATGCTCGCAGCCATTGTAAGGACGACCCGCACATTTAGACCGAGGTGGAGAGCTGATTATGCATTTTAATGAGACTGTGATTCACAGCAAGAAAAAGGTGAATAAAAGACTGAAAAACAAAATGTGCCATGCAGAACAATAAGCTGCAACAACTGAATCTGCATTCTGACAAAGTTACATAAAAACACTGGAAAGGGCTGCTCAGACTCTGTGTGGACAGACATTTCATTATCCACTAGAGTTCAGCTAAATGTGCAGCACGTCCCCGTGTGTAACCTTTCTTTTCATTTTGACAGCCAAAGTGGTCCAATAAGGGTCTCGTCCCATTTCACATTTACTGTTACAGAGGCACATCCTTCTTTCCCCTCATACCTCAGAGGTTTTTTTTCTTTCATTTGTTTCATCCCTTTTCCTCCCCAACTTTCCTCCAGACCTCTCCTGTCTGACCCTCCCTCCTCCCGCTACGACTCTCTCTTTTCCTCTCTCAGTGTCTTGTCACTCATCAGTGGCTAATCTCTTAGGTTAGTGGAGGTCAGGTAAGATCAAGAGGTCAACTCCCTGGTGCTCCTGCTGAACAAATAACAGATAGTGAACTCTGAACCTCGCCTTTGCATGAGAATCAACATCATTTTTCTGCAGCTGGTAACCACAGCAACCAGGACTCTGCCAAACGCCTGCCCTAGGGTTTGAGACACCCCCTCTTTCTTCCGCTCGCTCTCTCTCTCTCTCTCTCTCTCTCTCACACACTTACTCCCCTCTCATCTGCATCACAGATGAGTCCTCTCTCTACTCTGCACAAAAAAAAGGGGGGAAAAAATCATTCATCCATAATTCATTGTGTGTGTCCCACCCCCCTTCCGGCACGACAGCCCATCCTAGTAACAGGAACCTAGCAACAGCAACAACTCTCCACTAGGCTTTCAGCCTATAGGGGACTTTCAAGTCTCATCAAATTCAACCAATAGGGCGAGAGCAGAGGGGAGGGAAGGGGAGAGCAGTGTTTTTCTACACAACTGGGAAGCACAGTCAGGGTGTGTTCCAATCATCCAATAGTGCCCTGCAAAGTGAATTTTAAGTGGTAGGCCATCTTAAGTGAGTGTAAAGCTCATAAGATATGTGACAATTACAATTCATTCAAGGCCATGGATTGCAGTTAAAAAGACAGACATTTATTTTTGTATTAAACATAGCAACATTTTATTAAATAAAAGGATTTTAGGCATGGTGATTTATATTTTTATGTTTTGCATAAGTGGGTATATACATAAAAAATGTAATGTAATTTATAAAATTATATATTTATAATATAGAATTGTGTGTGTGTGTGTGTGTGTGTGTGTATAAATATATATATATATATATATATATATATATATATATATATATAATATGTATATAATAATATATAATAGTTGTTTTTAGTAATGTCATCATACTCAAAATACTAATCGTTGTTTGATGACGTTACAGGACATTCCATACCAAACCAATAAACTGTTAAGTGAAGTTCATTTCTACAGATATCCCCAGCTCATTGAGTCAGGAGCAGTGAACACTCAAGTGTAGGACAAATGGTCACACTTTATTAGGCTCAGTTCTCACTATTAACAAAGCATTAACTATGACTTTTGCCTCAATAAACTCCTAATTTGCTGCTTATTAATAGTAAGGAAGTTGTTAGGTTTAGGTAGTAGGTAGGATTAGAGATGTAGAATATGGTCATGCAAAATATGTGCTTTATAAGTACTAATAAACAGCCAATATATTAATAATAGGTATGCTAATAAGCAACTTAATAGTGAGAACTGGTCCCTATACTAAAGTGTTACCAGACAAACTTACAGACACCAGCAAATACACATAACTAAAATGAACAATGACAGAAAGAAAATGAGGAAAAGAAAAGGTAAGAAACCTGAGATATATTTTGGTGAAATTTACCACTAGAAGCAAAACTAAAGTAATAAAAGCTAAGTTTGTTCTTGGGGTGATAGGACCAATAATAAAGCAAACCAGTATTTTTATAAGAGATAGATACAGGCCGAATTATTTTCTCATCTTTTTAAGCTCTTCCAGGAACACGCAACACCAGTACATGATAATGAATTCTGATCATTTATATTTTTCCAGACCACTTGACCTGTTGACACATTCAGTGAACCGTATGACACAGAGACCAGAGCAATGCACATCAACAATTATCCTCTCCAGTGATGGAAAATTAAAGCAATGCATTTGTCAACTGAACGTGAAGAGTTCTGAAGACCCAAAAATGGTTGCAGGTCTGTCCTGATGAGCCAAAACAGCAGGGAGATAATAATGCAAAATAAAAATAATAAAAGACATGGTCACACTTTATATTAGGTGGCCTTAACTACTATGTACTTACAAAAAATAAAAAAATAAGTATACTTATTGTGGTCATATTGTATTGCAAAACACTTTTGCTGCTATTGAAGTGGGATACGGGTAAGGTTAGGGGCAGGTTTGGTGGTATGGGTAGGTTTAAGGGTGGGTTAAAGTGTAAGAGATGGGACAACAGCGTAATTATAAATTTAATTGCAAACATGAATTACAGATGTAATTACATATATGTATTTTTAAAAATATAAGTACAATGTAAAAACATGTATGTACACAATAAGTGCATTGTATCAAATGATTAATTTAAATGTAAGTACATAGTAGTTAAGGCCACCTAATATAAAGTGGGACCAAAGACATTTATTATAAAAGGATTAAAAATGTGTAAAGTAGCATGACAAATGAGGTCCCAGTCACACCCATCTTGTCTGTCTGCAGGTGGTAAGGTGAAGTGCACAGATGTTGCCGTGTACACAGCTCCATCGGCCAGCACATAAATGGAGTATCTTGTTCATGTTCATTTTTCAGGGGCAAACACGCATCTAAACAGCAGGGAGAGTTTGTTCACAACATTGGGTTCCAGCCAGTGTAAGTTTGGTCAAATTTCATCTATGGTGTTTTTGGCAACCAGCTGTTCAGCAACTGGTGCTAACCAAGCAGTTACAGTTATAACAGTCTTTGTCTTACAAGAGATTTTAAGGATCACCTACCACATAAACTTGTTTTAGACTATTTCAGTTGGTCATGTTCTCTCTGTGAGCAGCAAAAGTGGCCCAGAGTTTATCTATAAGTAAAATGTTAGCATTTACATATAATTGTGGCTAGGACTACTTAGAAGCTCTAATTTCTTTGGGGTTATAACCTTACAAGATGTCTTTTCACACAGCATCAAGTTTAGCCTTTTAATCCTGGCAAGAGGTAGTATCATGGAAAGCTGGTTATATGAAATTAAACTAGCTAAAAAACTTGCGACGTGGAAAAGAACAATGTTCAAAAATATTTGTGATAATGAACAAAACATTTACTATTAATGTGTTGTTCGTGAGGGGCTTGGAACCATTAAAACAAACAGAGAAGCAATGCAGAAATCATACTGTAAACGAAAGCATTTTGATGATGCCAATAGAATGAGCTCCTCAAATGCATCAAACGCAACAGGTTACGGCAAAGCTATTCAATGTCTGCTCACACATCAAGGATTTGGCACTTTCAGCTAAGTTTGAATAGTCTGAGACTGTGTTATATAGTAAACCTTATGGAAAGTGTAGATTTATAACTCCCACTGTAAGAGCAGCTGTTGAAATCAGAAACAGAATGGCACTGGGACAGTGGCCCACCAACGAGCTTTAAAAACATAAAATCACTAGTAAATAATGTACCAACATGTTGAAGTACGTGAATTAGATGTGAAGGTCTTAGAAGGTCTGAAGTAATTACAGTACAATACATACTTATGAGCAGGTGGTTGTAGACAGAAATTTGATTTGATTCAGATTTTTGTGTCATTCATGCATCACAGCAGAGAAATTAAACTAAAACAGCACTTCAATAGTATAATGAATTAAAAAAAAAAACAGACATGACGACAAATGGCAACCTGACAAATGTCATTTTGTTTATTGAGGGAAAGCTCTTAATTAATAGTGAACATGTGTTCCCTATTCTCAAGTACTATCAAAAAATAATAATAAGCTAACATTTTGTTCAATTCCAATCAATTTTAAAATAATTATTTTGTTGTTTTTCAGTGATTTCATATTTACTCACCCCTACATGTCCAGTGAAATGTAAACTTTATATGTTACAAGTTGCTCTGTTTTACCTATATAAGCCAAGTGAACAGATATATATCTTCTTAAAGGGATAGTTCACCCAAAAATGAAAATTTGATGTTTATCTGCTTAAAGTCAGCTACATCTTGGATGCCCTGCGGGGTAAGCAGATAAACATCAAATTTTCATTTTTGGGTGAACTATCCCTTAAACAGAGTCCTGTACACAGACAGCTTAGTAAATTACAGGAGTAAACCGCATTCTACAACCGAGTTTACTCCCAAAAAAGTCAGGTAGTGACAGCACCATTTGTATAAATCCTGCATGATGTGTACAGAACTAAACTGAACGGCTAGTTGTTGGTGCAGTGATGTCACTCTGTTTTGACAGCACTCTTGTTTGTAGTTTCACACAACAGGACAAAGTAATATTTAAATGGTCCACCTTTATGCTAAAGGTATTTAAAGCTTTCAGAACCCATTACTAAAACATGAAGTTTTAATATATGCTGAGTTTTTATGCTTGTGTAGCTCTGAGATTTTAGTTTCGGTTGTCACTCTTGCACGTGCATGTGGTTCTTTTATCAGTGCTCTATTTAAAAAGAAAAAAAAAAGTAAAGTAGCAGACATTGTGACATTCTGTTCACAAACTTTTATGTGTTTGGTGATTTTATACAGTACATACAGTATTTGTTTTACTAAATAAATTTAAAGGAAATCTATGACGTGATATTATAGAACCAGTAATTGAATTTGTATTCAGTGAAGGGAAGAACTGCTGTCACTTTAGGACCTTCAGGTCATCGGACCAGATCTTTATATCCACTCCTTCTAACACTGTAACCCACAACAGAGCTCCACAATCCTGCACAATTTGTTAAATGTTTCAAATCTTTTTAGATACCTTTTATCTTGAATATCTCAATTTCCCTGAAGCATACAGCATGTTATTGAGAAATGATGAGTTTGAGAGTTCTGAGTTGAGTCGCAGATCAGGCTTCCCAGAGCAGTGTGTAGCACTCTAGCTGTTACTTCACACCGTGAATTTAGCTGTGGCCACGGCAGGCTGTTTCCCCTTGGATACATAAAACGGCAAGCTAATTACTGTGCTAAACCCATTCATAAATCATGTCTGCTCATATTGAACTAATGCCACATGAGATGCTGTGTCAACGTTTTCTTTTGCACGAGTGTGTTAACTACTGGACATGCAAAAACAAATTAATGCAATGCTTGCTATTAAGGGTCAGTAAATAAAAGCGTAATTGAAGGCGCAAGCACAGATAACAGTATTTGGGGAGTTTTTAGGGCCTTTATTTCATGAGTTGGCTTAATGGCTTAATGACGTTGAACATTATAATGTGGTAATTTGGGTACAATCTTAATACTAGTAAAGAAGAAATTACTATATAGACTGCATGCAAACACACTGCATCCTTTGCCGACTTCATGTTGAATTGGTACCGTTCTCACATTTTCTTTCTTTCTACAAATAATACTGCAGCTAAAGTTAATAGTCATCGAACAGGTTATTTTCTCATCTGTTTTTCAAAGACAGTGGGCTATAGTACACATATAGTCTTTTAATTTGGTAACACTTTAGTATAGGGACCGGTTCTCACTAGTTGCTTATTAGTATGCCTATTATTAACATACTGGCTATTCATTAGTAATTATAAAGCACATATTCTGTACAACCATATTCTACATCCCTAATCCTACCCAATACTTAAACTTAACAACTACCTTACTGACTATTAATAAGCAGCACATTAGGAGTTTATTGAGGCAAAAGTCGTTTGTTAATAGCGAGAATTGGACCTTAAAATAAAGTGTGACCTGTCTAATTGGTTATTAAAGCTATTATTTATTTCAAAATGAAAATTCTGTCATAATTTACTCACCCTCAAGTTGTTCTAAACCTGTATGAGTTTCTTTCTTCTTTTGAAGACAAAGGAAAACAGACGTCGGTGGCCAGTGACGTCCATAGTATTCCGTCAACGGCTACCAGCAACTATTTGATTACCAACATTCTTGAAAATATCTTTATTTGGGTTCAACAGAAGAAAGAATCTCATATGGTTTGAGTAAATGATGACAGAATTGTAATTTTTGGCTGAACTATCCCTTTAATCTTGGCTAAAAGAAAAATGAGTGCATCCAGTGAAATCTATATGAATATATATTTGTGGCAGGTACAATGAAGTATCTAGACTCTGGTACAGAACACTGTAGTCCAGACCTGTTACAGTAGGAGTGAGCAAATCAGAGACAGATAGAAGGGTAATAAAAGCAGGTTCACATGGCAATCACCATGTGAAGTCTCTATATGCTAAAGAGATCTCTGAAGCTGTTTGAAACCAATTGGGGCTAATGTAGAAGCACATTGTCCGCAGGCAGAGACAGAGGAAAGGTGGGGAGTAAAGAGACGTAAGGGAAAGAAAAGAGAAAAGACTCAGGAGAACAGGAGGAGATGGAAGGAAAGAGGAGTAAGAGAGAAAGATCTCACAGGGGAGCTGTGTGTTAGAGCATTGTTTACCTGAGATGGGTCGATGTGTGGGTGGTGAGGGGGCAGACTACTCTCTGAATGTGTCTTTCCTTCATTCTCCATCTCACAAAGACAATGTTTTTTTTAACACTGTAAGCCTACGGCGGTGATTGCTATCCGCTGACCAAGACGGTCTTAGTCATCACCCAGTATACAACAGAACATCGTTTTAAATCAGTTTTCAGATTGTGCCAAATGCCTGTTGGTATACTTTAAGTGGAGCAGAATATTTGTCTATAGTGTACAGAAAACATTTGTGAAAACTTTTATTCACATTTTAATTATCTGCAGTACTATGATCTCAAATGCTGCAATTGAACAACCAGAATCATGTATTCAAGAGAGTTATGATAAAGCAGTAAGTTATGTGAGGCGAGGCGGTGTTTAATGAAACTATAAGTCTGAATTCAGAGTCTAGAGAAAATATTCTTCCTCGCAGAAGCTGTTCCGCTGTAAAACGTGAAACAATTATTTGAGAGGAAACCACAGGAGTGCCTCATATTAAGTATTGTCAGTGATTATACATTCACAAAATAAACATCATATGAAAAATTAATAAATCATTAACCTTAGCCCTATAACCCTAACCTTAAATAAATAAAAGAATCATGTCAGTACTGTTTCACCAACTGTTGTAAAATACTAAACACCGAATACTACAAATAACATTGAATAAATATCAGCAAAATGATGCTACATGAACAATCTTACAGTTCCAGTTCCTGAATCTGAATTGAGTTTGATTTGAGGAAGCAAGCACGATGCAAAATTGCAATTTGAATTTAAAATGAATTGATTAAAATAAATTTTAACTAGAAAAACAAGTTGGTCAAGATTGGCAATACTTTGTTTAAAAGTTTAGATAGATAGATAGATAGATAGATAGATAGATAGATAGATAGATAGATAGATAGATAGATAGATAGATAGATAGATAGATAGATAGATAGATAGATAGATAGATAGATAGATAGATAGATAGATAGATAGATAGATAGATAGATAGATAGACTCAAGTTAAGTCCCAACTTATTATTGCAGCCCTCTTATTCTTTTTATTACCTAAATACATCTAAAATGTCTAAATCATATTTTAGGTGAAATTAATACAGGATTACAGATCATTACACCACTTTGGTGTTTCCTTCTTTGCTGTACTGACAAACATCTCCACCTAGTGTTTCTTCACAGACCTCTCAAACACAGCCTTCATTTGCCACTGATATGTTAACTGCGACTACAAAACCACAGTTAGCAATGCCAGCAGTATGGAACTATTAATAAGGTCAGTTGTAGTAGTATCAGTGTTTCTGAGCTCTTTGGCTAAATTCTTTGCCAGGTTATATGTGATAGTTTCACCTCTGAGTCTGAGGAATGAATTTGATTTGCCCTGTTTGTTTGACAAATCTTAGAAATGAAAAATCAGAGATAATGCTAATAACTGAACCAAGCAGCAGGATAGTAAGGGTTTGGAGTATTACTGTAAATTTGACAACTCCTTCTTCAAAGATCCATACATGCCGTATTTATAAACAGTACATTTGATTTTAGGAGGACACCACTGACATTTTCTTTTCTCAATCAGCAAGAACCACCTGATTCTGAAGCGTTCCTTCCCATCAGGATCTATATTAATCTGAGTTGAGACAGCTTGCAAATTGAAAGCAATGGAGAGAAGGTGAGCCACCGATATGACTGCTACTGTGCTATCTAATTAAGCCCTGTGAGACTTCAGTCAACCAAACAAGACCCAAATTACTCTACAGGTCATGTGCACATACCTTGCCATGAATAATGCTGTACTCCACAAGCCGCATTGGCTATTATATGAAATACACAAAAAATCTTTTTTGTTTGTCTGTTAGTTTTTGCGTTTTTTTACAATACAAATTAGTGATAATATATTCACAGAACATACAAAATGTGCAACTTTCAAGCTTTATTGGTGTATGTTTTAAAAAGGCAGAAATAACTAGACACACATGCTTCAGAAATAAGCCTTTTCGTCGATATTACAAAGAAAAACCTTCACAGCTGTAAGTAAACAAGCCATTTTCTAGCATGGTGAAATCTTTTTGTGTTTTTCCCCAATAACACAATTTATTAGTTATTGCTGTACAGCATGAACAGACATTCATGGCTTTAAAAATAACAGTACTTGATTAAAACTGCCTCATTTCACACCACTACCAATTAACAGCATAAATTTGTATTAAGAAATAATACATATTGATAAGGCATCAGCAAAAACTGACTATAACACATCAGAGTAGAAACTTTTTAATGTGTATTACTAAAAATGTGTCTTTGTAGCTCTTCATTTTTATTTCCCTTTTTAATATAGGAACTATGATTTTCCACAGATTTGGGTGTCTGTTTCATATCGAAAACAAAACGAAACACATACATGCAGTAGTCGGAGTAAAATTAAAGCCATGCTGCCAGTTCTGAAAGGACATACCATATCTGCAGTTTTCTCTGAAATATTGATACAGTGCTTAAGACTGGATCAAAAGGCATACTGGTGAAAACGTGTTCTCTCACATTGGTGAATGAATAATTTAAAAATCGTTTTCCCTTCTTTTTCTCCCTTGTCTTTCTCTTTCCATTCTTGGTGCACTAGTCCAACCGGTTCTATGTTCCCTCAACCCATCAACCTGTTCCTTATTTGTCACCTCCATAGTGATGCTTTTAAGCATATTTTACATATCATGTCACTCCTGAGTTTGTGCTCCATCATTTAATACAAAATGTATAAAGCACCAAAAGTACGGCAAACACACAAACTTTAAAATGCCTCACTTTTATGTTGATAATGAATTCTTTTCTTTATTAAAAATATGTCAGAGTGCTGAAAACAGATGTGTGTGTAACCTAAATATAATTTTACAAATTAATGACGAGATCTGTTTAGTGTTTTAAAACATGAATAAATGAATTTCAGTTGCATTTAATTATCCTATGAGTGATGTGTTTTGGCTCTCTTTTGAATTGTCTGTTTTCAATACCTGAGCAATGCAGGGGAATGTCCTACATGCTTAAAACCATCAATAAAGTAAGTACAAAAGAGAGTGTGATTGCTTTTTACACATTAAATCGGGATAATGAAAGATCATTTGCACTACATGCATGGTGATGGATCACCAGATGATTAAACAACAGGGTTGGATAAGTGCAATTTGTTTTGAACTTTATCCTATATCCAAAACAAATACAGAAGACAGTAAAAAAAAAAAAAAAAAAAAAAATAGAATGGAGAAAATAGTTACAATGAGCTGATGCGACTGCAGATTTTTAGTGGGTCATACTGACTTTGACAAATAAACTTTCTATGTATTCTATTTTAAAACAATAATTTGAGCATGTGTGACACTATCTAAAATGCATGTCTTTATATATCTCCTCAGTTTTAGAAAATGAACAATAAAAACAACACAAATATTGTTAGAACCACACTCCAATCCGAGGAGCTATTCTTGGCATCCGCTTCTTTTTGGTGTCTGATTCCTTCAGCAATAGTTTCTTTCTCCTGGTGTCAAAAATCCCTACAAAAATGAAAGTGATTTACTATGAGGAAATTTGAGGATCATTAATACCACAAAACAACAAAAACAACCTAGCCAAAACAACTCGACTAATATTTGAAAACATCCTTCTAATTGTTATAGACATTAACTGTGGCTCACAGAAGAGAAGAATTCAATCACTTTAAATCATTAACTCCACTGGAATGTCTTTGTTGGACCCCTTAATGGAAATTAATTTCCAGATACTGTTGAGTGCTTTGAACCAGTCAAAAGCAAGTTGTATCATCTATAAAAGTTGCCTGCTGAAATAAATTTCATGAGCAAGCAGACACCACCCCCACCACGCTGACAAATCTTTAATATCTGACTCACTCATGCAACCTTGAAAAATACAAAACTGAATATCTTTATAAATCAACTCTGCATGAAACTGCTCTCTTTTGCTCTCCTCTGATCCTGGCCTCTATCCTACGGGCACGGCATCCAGCTGGGACACAAACCTCTGGCAAGTCCCAGATTCTGCAGGCCTCTGTCCTCCTCCTCCTCCTCTGAAGGGTTCTGGGCCACATTTCGAAGGTAACGGTTGTGTGGGGCAGCGCCAGTGAGGGCATTCTGTCTGCGGCTTTCCTCCAATGCATTGTCATCAGAAATACCTGTGAGCAAGACAAGATTGCCTTTTTATATTTTTATTATTATTATTTTCTCTTTTGCTGATTTGTGCATTTGAATGCACAACCTGATATAATTCAATCTTTAGAATATAGACTGGCCACATTTTTTGGAGTATGACAACGTTCCTCTTCATTACTCTGACTCTATCAGTCTTCTTGCAGCTTTAATTTCACTTATACAATGCATATCAGTGTCTGACAAGACAATAGTTATAAGACAATAACTGTGTCCCAAATGATATACACTACACACTTTTACTGTGTTCTAAGTACTCAACTATCTAGTGTATGAATTTTATAAGGTTATTTTTGAGTCTGATAGCCCTGTCCTCTCCACTGTGGAAGAAAAGCTGTGACTGTTGAGGTCTGAAGTGCATTTCTGAGGCTGGTTAGTAGTACAAACAAATCCAAACAGAAGGAAGCTGGAACGCAGTGTTTATGTAAGCACAGGCTTTGCCGTGATCTTTGGGCAGTTATTTATTTCTTTAAAATCTGACATCATCCAGTTTGCTTCAGGGCATCAATTCCTTCTCATATTTTTTTGCATTGTTTATGAGCAAAAGTAGATAGAGGGTTTAAACACAAATAGAAAAACATCATTTTTGTATGACATCAGTGTAACAAGAAGACAAAACTATGCAAAGTGTACTCCATCTTAATAATCTGTGATGATAATATTCAATGCACAATCAATCATTTAGTCAACCTTCATGAATTATGTTAATTTAATCACTGCAATTTATTGTACCGCATAAAACAGGCAAATGATATGGAACATTAGCAGTTTATAATAAATAAATTGGGTTTAATGTTTCATTCATGTGAAATATCTGTCAGTGCTCACCTAGAAACATAAAACAAACATGATCAGGTTGGTTATTATTGAATTCCTGTAATGTCCAAAAAGCATACAAATCAGGAATATTGCTTGTTTTGGAAAGACACAATCATTATACTTCCTTCCTTCCTCCTGAAAGCTTGTTTAATGCCAGACTACCTCTATTCAGGATACTGAATTGATTGCATTTATGTACTCTGCTTGAACAGCTTCTGCTTCTAGACAAATGTTGTGAGATTTAAACTAAAAATCTGACATTTGAAATAAAAAGTAAATAAACAATATTTCACCTGTTTCAGCTGACCTTATTCCTTTGCCACTTCACTGCTTAATTCCCTAAATTATATTACAAAACAAGTTGATTCGAAAGTTATATGATATAAAACAGTGTTAAATTTGTTCTGTATTGGATTTACCCTGACTTATTTCATTTTGATTTGAAAATGTGTTCTTCATTTCACTGATAATACTCTTGTGTGGTTGCAGTGTGCTTCTTATATTATTATTTTTCACAAAATCTTCATTTTTAGTTTGTTCTCATTTGGTTTCACAGAAGTAGAACTTTTAACTATATTATTATAAAGTCTGGTCACATTTGAAGTTTATTCTGGCCACTAATCATCCAGGTAGACAGAAAGAGAGTCTGGCTGAGAAATAAAGTGATTATTCACCATTTGTTTTGCTTGATACAATAATATCAGTGCTATTATATATATATATATATATATATATATATATATTTTTTTTTTTTTTTTTTTTTTTTTTTTTTTTTTTTTTTTAAATGAGCTGAAAATGTATAAAGAAATTGTGATAAGAAAGCCAAAATTATAAAAAGTCATGTATTGATTATTTCACAGACATACAATCACACTTTTCTGTGTATATATCTAGTTTACTACCTCTAAATCTGATGTCTTTTAAAGATTTGAATCCATGAAGCTCAAATACTTCTGCAAATCCAGTGATTAATTGTTCTTGTTGCAGCTCAATTCAACCACTAATTAAGTTCTGACAGCATTTTATCTCCTTTTTATTTCAATTTATAGCAAGGTGACATTTTCATTCAGGATTAAGCAGCAGAACTGGTAACGCTACCATTGTCTCCTCTCAGTTACTTTGTTTTACAGTATATTCACCTGATTGTAAGTGTTGTCCCCAATAACACAGTCTTAAACATTAATTCATATCGCACTTAACCTGCCATACAGACACTTGTGCATCCCCCCACAAACACTCAAATGTGTATGAGAAGACTGTAAAAGTAAAAAAGTTTAAATAGCTCCTAAAGCGCTCCTTGCCTGACATCCACCCACCACCCCTTTTCCCCATAATCGTGATGCATTCATTCATATTTCATGTGGAACGCGTTTATTGTGATTAGTCATGTAAATAGATTGAGATTTCTTTATTCTTTTTGCGTGTTAATTTACATTTATATTGAATTAGCGTACGGAATAGGGGCTCGGAAGAGAGAAAAGAGAGGCTGATTATGCGTGCAGATTATGGGCACATCTCGTGGCTATTGTGTTGTGTAATTAAAGGGGAGAGAGGAGAAGAAAAGGGACAGATGCTGCTTCTCAAACTACCGGACCTTTTTTCATCTCCGGAAAAGGGCTACGTCTGCTGCAACACCCTCCTCCACCTACCAACAACCCCCCAAAGAAAAGATGAAAAATAGAATACATTTAGAAGACAAGCCACAAGCCTTTACCACGTCTCTTGTTGTCTTATTTGAGCTTGGAGAAAAGAATCACTGTGACCCGAACCACAACAACAGCTGCCTAAGGTGACACTGGGAAATGGCACTGCTTGTACAATGGATCCTCTAAAAGCTTTTAACATCAACAAGTTAATTACTTTAAGTGATAACATACTCAGGACAATATAAGGGATATATGTGACCCTGGACCACAAAACCAGTCATAAGTAGCACGGGTATATTTGTAGCAATACCCAATACATTGTATCAGTCAAAATTATCGATTTTTTCTTTTATGCCAAAAATCATTAGGATATTAAGTAAAGATCATGTCCTGTAGAGATATTTTGTAAATTTCCTACCGTAAATATATTATCAAAACTTAATTTTTGATTTGTAAAATGCATTTCTAAGGACTTACTTTGGACAACTTTAAGGGTGATTTTCTCACACAAAAAAAAATGTTGTTGTTTTTTTTGCACCCTCAGATTCCAGATTTTCAAATAGTTGTATCTCAGCCAAATATTGTCCGATCCTAACCTATTCAGCTTTTATAAACCAGATGTATAAATCTTAATTTAAAAAATTGATCCTTATGACTGATTTTGTGGTCCATGGTCATATATATTAAAAGAAAGAAAACTGTGTCATAATTTACTAACCGTCATGTCATTCCAAACCCATGTAATGTGTGATTTCTTTAAAAGAAAATCTTTTGATAAAAATTGGCAACCACATTATTATTATTATTATTATTATTATTATTATTATTATCTTTTTGTTCAGCAGAAGAAAGAATGCCATACAGGTTTGGAACAACATGAGGGTGAATAAATCACCCATTTTATTTTATTTTTTCCATAACTATAACTTTTATATAACTATACTATACACATACACCACATATAGAGTGCCCTCAAAATCGTAATTACAACTGGGAGCGTCTGATATTATTTTGATAATCTTGGATTATTACCATTCATTGTGGTGGAAAAGAGGACCATTTCAATACTTCATTTTTGATTAGTAATCTGCATTGCTAAGAGCTTCATTTGGACGACTTTAAAGGCGGTTTTATCAATATTTAGGTTTTTTATTTTTTTATTTTTTGCACCCTTTTTTTGCACCCTCAGGCCAAATATTGTCTTATCCTAACAAACCATACATCAATGGAAAGCTTATTTATTCAGCTTTCGGATGATGTATAAATCTATGACCCTTATGGTTTTGTGGTCCAGGGTCACAAGTAACTATAACTTGGGACAGGAACTTCAAACCAGCATGTGAGCAGAGGACCTCCTTCAGACTTTCTAGTATAGCCTACTAATCAAAATTTTCTCTTCTATCTCTATCCTGAGTTTTTTTTTCATCCCTGGCAGGGAAAAAGAAAAAGAAAGAAACAGATAAAGGATCAGTAGAGAGGGAAATGGCAAAAGAGAATGACACAAAATGAAAGATGAAGGAAGAGATATAGATGAGAGAACGTGACACAGAAGAGGCCCAATCGTCGGCACAAAGCCTAACGAGCCTGGTCAAACAGAGACAAAAGCAGCCCGCGCAAGTCTCAATTTCCGCGCGTATGATTGGACGTGTTATTACCGCGAGGTCGCCGCGGTGGCCCCGTAAACTCGCAGTCTATTACCGAAGGCGCACTACCATACAAGCGCACGCATTCAGATGCTTTTCTGAAAAGCATCAGAGCAAAACATGGCGCGGTGTCTAAATCCCAGTCAGGGACTATACGTGGAAAATAAGTGTCCCGCTCACTAGCTCTCAGCGGAGTGAAAACACTTGGCGTAAGGTTTCTCTTGCTCGTCGAGCTTTGAATAACAAGCAGCGTTTATTCGTCCATGAAAGGCAGCGGATAGATCATATCTAGCTTTTTAAATATGGAGGGGAAATAAAGGAATGAAATAGAGAGGCTTTCGCGAGCCTGGTGTATTCACGAAGGAGAGGGATTGATTCAAGGTGGTGTTTTTATTGTCTGAAAGCATCCTTGCTTTCAGATCAGTATATTAAGCTATTATATGGCGGTTACCCCGGTGATAAGACAGGAAATGTTCTAATCCATTATCATTTAATTACTTTCAGTGGCGAAATAAATATTTTGCCTGGAAACAATTAAAAATTGTAATAAATGCAATCTTTTAATAGCCTACATAGTAAGCATTTTCTCTGTTCAAATCTCAGTTTTTCTTTAATTAGCCTACACCATGTGTTTCAAAGATGTGCTTTGTTTGAGCTGCAAATAGCATAAACTCTCATGTGTTTAAGGTTACAAAAATTCTTAGTTTTCTCAAAAGGTGCACTTAGTATTTTTTTCTCCTTTATAAGGTTTTACACATTAAGAAATTAGTTGTATTTTTAAATAACACACCTATTTCAGTAACAAAACATCTATGTATTTTTACATGGAGCAGGTCCCCTTATGGGGGCTGCCATGTTGAAGTCACATGACCAGCTGAGTACTACTAGCTTTAACTTGGTATCCTGATGTTAATGGACACTGTTGCTCACAGAATTAATAATGGTTGACAGTGAATAGAGCATGTTTTCAGTGGCTGAAAAAAAAACACAAGATGACATGAAAAACAAACAACAACAACAACAAAAAGGATGGCCATCACTGAGCAATTCGTATCTCTGAGGAAAATGCTGGGACTCTTCCATCCATTTCTAACAACAAATAAAATCATTCACAAAGCCAGGAAAGTGAGCACCTCCATCTTTAAGTGAGACCATAGTCAACAGCAAACACTTCCCACTGTTCTGACGTTCTGATAGCATCTCAGCAGGCACTAACAGAAACCCAGAGCTGCCCTCATGTTTTTCTCTTCTGTCACTCCTATCTTTACCATCTTTCATAAGCCTTGGGAGGACAGCAGTAAAACATGAGGGAAAACACTCTTCATCAGGCTTTGGATGTTTTCAGCTTCCGGTTTCATCACAGTTGTGGATCATTTTGATCAAATTTGGATCATTCATCAAAGAAAGAGACAAGGAAAAAAAATGGAGGAAGGAAATGAATGTCTATTTTTATCTTCATTGACTTGTCTTTCTCTATAAAGTCTATTTTTGTGGGTCGCTTTCATTTGTTGACCACAGTATATAATTTGTTTTCATACTGGGATGGCTTAGAAAAATCCACATGTAAAAATTACACATTACATTTGGTGTGTTTGTGATATTTTTTAGCCATAAAGTAGCCTCAAAATATCCTATTGTAAACATGTTTACAGCTAAAATTATGCTCTGTTTTATTATTTTGTAAATTCCTTGTAAAAGGTCAGTGATTTGTGTTACACTTTGTGTGTTAAATGTTTTTGTTAAATTCATCTTTATAAAATTGTAAGCATATTTTCTGCACCAAGGACGTTTTGATATCAATGAAGAAATGGCGCCCTCTAGCGCTGCAATGTCACAGATTCGACAATACCTACCTTTGGGCTTCAGTGGACAATATGTGGTGTAAATTACACCGCTCCAGAAAAGTTAACAGCCCTTCAAAGGACATTTATCATTAGCAAATGTCAAATCTATTTTGCTATTACTAAAGGTAAAGGACAAGGCAAGATTGACTGGAAATGGAAGATGATGTTCGTGTAACATTTCGACTACAGGGGGCGCCAGTGGACAACAAATCAGAAAACAACAGCTCTACAACAGGGTGCTCAATCTAGAGATCTATCTACCTGTAGAGTTCAGCTCCAACCCTGATCTAACACGCCTGTCTTAATTATCAAGTTCTCCTGAATATCTTAATTAGATGGTTAAGATGTGTTTGAACAGGTTAAGAGTTGAACAGGATTGGGAAACCCTGCTCTATATGGCTTTCAGTGTTAGTCATGATATGAATCTGCGTCCTGTCTGATAATGCCCTCACAAAAATATGGTGAAAGCATACCATAAAATACCATCCAAAAGTTTGGGGTAAGGTGGATCGTAAGCAGGTTGTAAGTACTGCTTCAAGATGCCAAAAGAAGAAACAGGAGCAAGAGACAAAAAATAAAGAATGGGCAATATACTGAAAACTGCATTTAAACTCAAACAGGCTGTTCATCAACTGATCAAAAGTTTAAGACCATCGCCTAAAAAGTTCAAATCTGTGCAAAAATACAGCTTTCATGTCGTTGTTCTTCAGGCAGTCACACTAATGATCTCCTGATGGCAAAGGCAAAAGGGCTTTTTGTCTTTTAACGTGGCAGGATTGTTGAGCCGCACAAGCAAGGGCTCTCGCAACGCCGCTGCCGAGGTTGAACTCAGTACAACAGTCATTTTACATTTCTTAAAAGATCCTGAGAGTTATGGGACAAAAAAGTCAAGTGGTATACCCAAAAAAAAAAAACACCTGCACTGCACCTGAGGATCCGACGGGCTGTCCGTGAAGACACAAGCGATGCTGGACCCAAATTAAGGCCCTTACCGATGCTGACTGCAGCCCAATAACCATGAGACGGCATCTGCGAGAGAAGGGCTTAAAGAACAAACAATATCTTCAAAAGCCAGGTCTCATCCAACGCCACAAACTTGCCCGTTTGGAATCTGCAAGGGAGCACCAAACATGGGACACTGAAAAGTGGAATAAAGTTTTATTCTTTGACGAGAAAAATTTAACCTGGAAGGCCCTGATGTCTTCCAACATAACTGGCATGACAAGGAGATCCCACTGGAGATGTTTGGAGGGGTGTCAAACGGAGGCTGGCTATGTGGACATGTTGCAGCGGGCATCCCTCTTGACTGAGGGCCCTTGTCTGTGTAGTAATGACTGGGTCTTTCAAAAGGACAAAAGGATATCAACACTGCAGTTCACAACACCTGCCTGACGAGGGACTTATTCCAGGAGAATAACGTTGCTCTTTTGGACCATCCTGCGTGTTCCCCTGATCTTTTTTTGGGTTTGCCACTTGACTTTTTTTGTCCCATAACTCTCAGGATGAGAGCAGATTTGAACTTTTTAAGGCTATGGTCTTAAACTTTTGATCAGCTGATGAACAGTCTGAGTTTAAATGCAGTTTTCAATAAATTGCCTATTCTCTGTTTTTTGTCTCTTGCTCCCGTTTCTTCTTTCAGCATTTTGAAGTAGTGCTTACACCCTGCTTTTGATCCACCAGCACGAAATGCAAATACCTGTAATGTTTCCTCCGGTCTTAAGATTTTGTACAGGAGTGTATATATGCTATATCTGAATAGTATTTATTATCATTTAATATTAATTAAAGGAGAAAATAAAACATTTTCAGTTTTTGAATATAATTTTAAAGATATCAAAATACAGGAAAGGAGGGTAGGTTTTGCATAAATCAATATCTGCTGATGTTCAGCGCAACACCTTTCATTCTGACTTACCTTAATGAGGGTATCAAAATCACCACCCACCCACAAACACACACACAAAAACACACACAGTTAAGGATATTTCATTATAATAGTGAGGATATTTGGGCCTCGCAAATACATTTTAAAAGAATCGTTAGCTTTGTTTATTTAAATTATTGAGGTCAGTATTTATTAAATCTAAGATATATATATATATAAAATCTAAAATTTAAACAAAATACTTAATGCTTCCAAGACCAGTGTCGAAGAAACGGTTAAAAAAACAAAAAATAAAAAAAATAGTGTAGAGGAAATCAATTACATCTCAGTTCCCATCTTGTAATGACCTGCACTGTGTGTCTAAGGTCGTCATAAAAAGAGTCTGTAGTGCTAAATCTATACATCTACAAAGGATCCAATTGTCATCCTGGCATTTCCTGATTTGGTTATAAAATACATAATCACAATTCATTATGAATTAATGCTAGCTTATGGGTTCACAATCTTGAGGATTATTGAGGCTATTTACATCAATATGAGAAGGACAAGGTTTGGATAAATTAACATCTGCTGGGGTTTTGAGCTTATAGCATTGTGGCTGTAAAAGACTGCAGGAGCAAGTGATCATTATATTTGCAGTTAATCAAAGGTGAAATCTTGTCTTTAAGTCCTGAAATCAACATTGTAGAACAAATCAAATAAATCCACACTGAAGTATGTGCACATGCATGTGTGGATATTTTAGAAGCTAGTGAAAACAATAAGGTGATGTAAAAGCAGATAAAAAGCCAATGTTTTACTCATTTTAATTTGGTAAGTGTTGCAATGAGACACATCAGCCAAGCAAAAAGACACACCTACACACAAATTAGAGGCAAGTTTTCTAAAAACCACCGCAAAGAAACTGAGTGCAACATTCCAAACAGGTGAAAGTGAGATTTATTGAACCTGAAACTTTGTCCATCTTTGCTTTTTGTCTTACAAAAGAACAAAATGTCCACCATATAGTGTCACACAATATATATTCTTAATAATGGAAAGGTCTCAGGTTATGCAACAGTTAGGTGTGAAGCCAAAGGATTCAGTATTTTATAAACAGCTTAATATTATAAACAAATGGTGGCTACTAACATTGGTTAGATCATATTAAATATTTCATAGTGCAAAGGTTAAGACTTCAACAGTTGAATGGCTCTACAGCAGAAAGCAGATACAACCTGTTAAGCTCCAGTTTCAATCAGGCAATAAGCATTTATGGATGAAAGAACAGCCATCAGCTGACAGAAAGGAATGAATTGCGCTTGTTCAAACTGAGGTCTCCTGTTTTTGTGAGGAATAAATGGTCCCCGTCTCCCAAAAAAAAAAAAAGGAAAAACGCTTACATTGGAATGAGAGTTCAACCTGTTTAGGTCTGCAATTCACTGCACAGAGGGTAACAGCACCACCTAAAAGCTCACATCACATGGATGCGTCACATGACCTACTCTTGGCTTGCTGACTGGTGGAAAGCAGGTGTTTTAGTAGCCATCAGCCTGGTTGGGAGGGTTGGTTGGTTGGTTATGTTTAGGAATGTTTGGGTTAAAATGTTTTGAATGTTCATCTGCAGAGTTCAGAGATCACTTGTCCAGTCGGAGAAGCTGGTCCTTACCATTGACTGTGAGGGATTTGAGCTGACCGTCCTCCTCTACCTCCACTCTCTCTTGGCCGTTCTCTAAAATACTGTGATGACACAAACGTTAGCTGTAGAGTGAGCTGACATTAACTGTACATTTATTACCATAGATAGTACTTAAGGCTTAGTCAAATAAGCGTCAGTTTATGAGCGTGTTGCATAGATATGTAGTGACTGAACAACTTTATGCAAAAGTGGTATTGCGTAATATGTTTGAAGTTGTGAATCACTATTCAAACAGTTAGAGGCAGTTACAGAATGTTCTTTGGTACCGTTTGGTGGTGATCCTCTTTCCATTGATGAATTTGGTGGATGTAGAGACAGAGCGGAAGTTTCCCATTCCACCACCACCACCACCCCCAAATGAGGAGGAGGAAAATGAGGTGAAGCCACCCCCACCCATTGGGCCAAACGGAGTGAAACCTACAGAATTGACAATGATGATGAAGAGGTTTAAATACACAAGTATGATTTTTCACTAGCTACACACACACACACACACACACACACATTAACAAACCTCCGTCAAATCCAGAAAAGGGGGAACCGAATGGAGAAAACCCAGGAAAGAATGAACCTGTCGTCCTGCTCACACCCCTGTGACGCCGCCCACCAAAGAAATCTTCAAAGGGGTCATCAGCTAAAAATCAAAAGAAAACAGAGCTTGGTGAAAAACAATGACGTGACTGTATATGTTAGAATAAAGTGGTTCCACAAGTACAATTTATCTACTACTGAACAATAGATTTACATGCTTGACTGAAACATTCACCAACAGCATGATATTGCATTACAGAGCTAAAGAAAGCATTTACAGCATCTAAACATGGACATAGTGAAAAGGGGGAAACTGCCATCTTTTCTGAATGTCATCTTCCATTAAAAACAAGACATAAAACGTGTCAAGAAAATGAACTCTGGATATGAAATCCAAGGGTGACAAAAAAAGGTTTAATTACTTTTTTTTTTTTAAATATCAAAAATCATAATAAAATGCAAATAATAATGATATCATGAATAAATTAATATCAAAACCACTCCAGATTTTTTTAAATGTTTGAAACCAAGCAGAATTGTCATAATTACAACAGAAATACCAGAGGAAATATCCTAGTCAATATGGAAGACCTTAGAATATCGTGTTGGACAATAGGGGACCTTTCAAGTCAAAAAGGTCGAAAACCACTGGCTTGGCTAAAAAAGGTCACCAGTTTGATCTATCTGCTTGTTTTAGGTCACAAAAAAAAACATCCATTGGCCAACTCTAGCCTTTTGCCACTCAGAGTAAGGTTAAACTTGACAGCTGGCTGTCAAACAACTACACAATACATGCGTTATAAGAGAGAGAATCTCCCTGGAGCTGCGTGCATTTCTCGTGTCTCATTGATCCTTTCATGCAGAGATCAAACCCACAAGTTTTCCATTTCGGGCTTTTAATAAATTTGCACATTTTATTTTTTCCTTCTCGGTTCATGGAAATACTAGGTTGATGGGGGCTACACAGGTCTATTTTTATTCATCCACATAATTTCAGGACCAGTGTTGCAATGTAGCATTATGCCTGCTGAAACACGTCTAGATCAATGCGTCTCCATTTTCAGGCACTCAGCACCTTCATATGAACTTTTGAATCTCCTTCAAGCAGTTTGATTTGGCAGGCAGAACCACGCCTGATATCTTCACAAACACACACACACACACACACACTGACTGTTATTCTAACCCACCCCCAACCTTGTCATGGCTACATAAAGACAAATAAACATCAGTGACCTTCTATCGTCAAGGATGGTCTTCCTGAAACATTCCAATTTGAAACAATTCTCAGAACGTTGACATATTGCTCACAGAAAAACATACATAGGCACACACACACATGTTGAACACATACACTCATTTTCTCTCTCTGTAGTGGCCTAGAGCTATTAGCCGTTCCCTTTCTCTTGCTGCTCTTTTATTCGGAAGCTATTTCTGAGAACATTCCTAGTGGATGATGCACAGTCTCTTCTCGGCCCACTTGCTGGTCTGAGCACCCTCGCCATATTTAGAGTGCCTGTATGTTTCACACACATGCCGTTCAGCCATTTGTTCCCAGCAGTTAGAGTCATTGAGCATGGGCCAGCACTTTAGTGTTTAACAGATGACCAATGTGTTATGGATGATCAGCTCTACACCACTATTTTCAACAGTTAATAAATTCCTATATCAGCTTTCATGCTTTTAAGAACTTATTCAACAACATATCAAATTAGTTCACCCAAAAATGAATATTCAGTCATTGTTTACGCTGCCTTTTGTTATTTTATCTGTGGAAAGATTTTTTTTTTTTTTTTTTAATATCTTCACATACTCCTTCCCATACCACCACCACAATTATGCCAATTTATAGTGACTGCAGACTGTCAAGCTCTAAAAAGACATTTATATTAAGCCATTATTCATGGATAATCCTCAGAAGACTTGGAATGTAGCACACAAGTCATATGGACTACTTTCATGGTGCTTTTATGTCCTTAACATCCTGTGATTATCTGTCGTATAGTCGTAATAATTCTATACAGGTGTAAAATTGAATGCATACATACTGACATATAAAAGATAAAACGGCCCTTTCAGTAAAGTGTGAAAAGTTCCCATAATACACACCCAAGTCAAGAGCACAATATAATTATGGTAGATTAACAGAAAGCTAATCATCTAATGAACCCAAGCTCCAATAATTTCATGCAAAACCTAATTATAACTCAAACCACATCATTACTGTCACAGAGACACTGTGAGAGATTAAAATGACCTTCATTTCCTCTCTTTGGGAATTTTGTTCTAATTTTTAACAATCCTGTTTTCAATGACAAAAACCTCTATTCAGAAATGATGCAGGTTAAACATGTTTTTACGATCAAAACACTCTTCTTTTTCTATTCCATTTGTATTTTTTGTTATTTAATCAGTTTAACTTATTCATGTACCTACCAAAGAAATCTGCAAATGGATCTCGGCCTCCAAAGAATTCCCTGAAGACATCATCTGGATTTCGGAATGTGAATCCGCCCATGAAACCCTCATCATAATGGACTCCTTTTTCCAACAAGTAATAATTAGAGGAAAACCACATTTTAAAAAACAGGTAAATGTGTCAACAGATAACATAAATCAGGAATAACTTTACTTACCTCTATGAGATAGGCCTTCTTTACCATATTTATCATACTGTCTCCGTTTGTTTTCTGTATGAAAGAAAAATGCTGCTTTTAGTTTCACTCAAAACAGACACAGATTAATGTTTTATATTAATTACACACTCCTTCCATCACACGTTCACGTATTGTTTGTAGCATTTAACTAAAAAACAAACAAACAAAAAAACAGGCTACTCATACAAACAAGCCATTAGAGACAGATCAACATCAGGGACAAATGTAACTGGCTATTTTTGAACAGAAATTTTGGTTTGTAAAGATGCAATCCTCGCTGTGACTTCCGCGCCAAATTCCATCCTATTCTGAGGAAATGCACTATACCTCAATATGTTTAAAACATCCATGAATCAAGATTTTCAACTACTGACAGCCTTATGAGACTGATCATAGATCTTTCTGGGTACAGCTCTGTCTGCTTTATGCTGTTTTTACCTGGTATGGTACATTCATTCCACAACAATTATTTAATATAAGTAGTTAGTGTTGTAATTTAAAATATATTAATTCTCAAAAATTAATAACAAAATATAAATAGTAGTACCATCTGACAGGACTTCATATGCCTCCGAGATCTCTTTGAACATTTTATCTGCCTGTTCTTTGTTGTTTGGGTTTTTGTCTGGATGCCACTTCAGTGCTTTTTTTCTGTACCTGTAAAACACACACACCCAAACCCTCATTAAAACAAGATTTCTTAAGTGTGGAAAGACAACACAAAAGACAGGGCATTCTTAGTATATCTGACAACATTCCTTCAAATTTAAAAGCACAGCAAATATGAGGGTCATTACATACAATAAGATACACTGTCAACTAAAATAAATATGAGCAATATCACATGAGTACCTGTGTGATATCGCTATATATCAGCATGGCTGTGATTCGGCCATAGGCATGATTTGTTATCATCTACCAACAGGCAACTTAACACTTGAATCCATGGCGGAAGGAAGTAGTTCTGCTTACAAAATGTTAAGACACTCCATGGTTGTTTCTTATTTTTTAAAACACTTGTTTCGTCAAACTATTGTACAAAACAGCCTTGTACATAAATACAGCGATATCATATGACTACTCATGTGGTATTGCTGATACATACATATACATGAAGCAAGTTCAGATGCAAAACCTCTAAGTGTCATCTGAAATTTTCTTCTAAAATAAGCATTTTTGTCCTATGTTTGTTCAGTTATTTCATTTTAAATGGCAATGAGAAGAACCCATTTATTTCCATTAAAGTGAAATTACTGAACCTACACATAGGAGTCTTCTGTGATGGAAATATTTTTATGTAATGGCCTCAGGAGGAGTCAAAAGGGTATGTTCAACATAGAAGGCTCAGAAAAGTGCAGACTAGATCAAATATCATGTATCCAATGATTAAAGAATCTATACTTACCCAAAAAGTGCTCAAAACAGTAGAACTAACAGTCATATGACAAACCAATCACCAGTGAAGAAGACTTGAGTGACATTGATTTTTACTCAACTACAAGGCATAAATGTACATGTATCTTTCTGTTCAGAGTTTCTCTTGGTTGTTGTGACCAGTGGGCTCCCGGCCGCGAATAAACTTTCATTCCTGCAAAGAGCAACTTGGGAGTGGTGTCTGGTATACACTGCACAGCTGAGGAATAGAAGTACTAAAGATTCTACGCTCAAAAGACCACCGCAAAGACAGTGATAGTGTTGGAAGACTATAGATCCTCGGGCTGAGGTAACAGCGGACAGCTGAGAAGCGCGGTAAGAGTGTATAGATGCTAAAGACCTGTGTGCTCATGTGTGATTGAGGTAGTGATAGTAGCTTCTTGACAGGACGCTGTCACCAAACTTCAGGGAAGTATTGGATTATATTGCAAGTATTCAAGGAATTCAGGGAATTAGCTCAAGATTCTGTAGTTATTATATTAACAACTGCAGTTGTTTGAGTTGTCTGTGGTGAAGTCAGATTAGCATTGGGAATTTCCACAACAGTCCACATACGTAACACGCATGTAACGCAGTTAAATTAAATACCGAGACCTGATATACGCCTTCATCATAAATGTGCAGATTTTGCTAAAATAGCAAGCAACCTGTCTTCATGGCAGAAGAGTGGTATTTAGTGTAACAATAAAATATTTTACAGACTTATAATATGGACTTAAACTGATTTTGTTATGGGTAAACATTTTCAGACATAAGGCCAGATTTGCTAACAGCTTGCACCAGAGCAAACCATCTGTTGACGTTAAAATTGGACTGTCAGGTTTTACTAAATATACGCAGTGAAGAATTATAATAATTAATAATAAATTTGTTACATTTATATAGCGCTTTTCCAGGCACTCAAAGTGCTTTACATACAAGGGGGAATCTCCTGAACGCCCACCACACACCAGCTTATGGGTGGAGAGGAGACAGTGATGAAGCCAATCAGTGTATGGGGATGATTAGGAGGCCATGATGGTCAGAGGCCAATGGGCAAATTTGGCCAAGATGCTGGGGTAACACCCTACTCTTTTTCGAAGGACATCCTGGGATTTTTAATGACCACAGATAGTCAGGACCTCGGTTTAACGTCTCATCCGAAGGATGGTGCTTTTTACAGTATAGTGTCCCCCGTCACTATACTGGGGTGTTAGGACCCACACAGACCACAGGGTGAGCACCCCCTGCTGGCCTCACTAACACCAGCTGAAAAGGCACAGACGTAGTTATTTTTGCGCCTGACCTTATTGAATATGCATTTCTAGGTATTTGTGCCATTATTTAATGCCAAAAAAAGAATGTCTTAAAGCAGGTGGTAATTTGAACTGCTCTTGGTAGATGCTGGACTTTATAAAAATGAGATGTTGCGCCTGTGTTCTTTAACGTGCAATTAGAATGTAACTATGGAATTGCACTCTAACGCTAATTTGCCCTGTTTAGTAAATCTGGCCCATAATATGTGAATCAACAGTTCAAAGAGATTCATTTGTCATTGGAAAGTACCCCTCGGTCCTCATTCATGATGCTAACACATCACTGCATTACAAAGTCACGCACCTCTTGACAACTACTTTCAATACAGGTCATGCTGCACAATACTACTTCAGTAGGTGTAGCAACAGGTCAGCATCTCTACACACTAGGCCTGAGTCAGCAATACACACCTAGCCAGCAGCACACAGCAGGGTCAATGGCCTAAACCAAACACTCCATACACTAGGGGATTTGTCCTTTGCACATCTTTTATTAGTGTTTGCGCTCCATAGCTCTGTGCTTTAGAAATTCCCCCCTTAACCATCAGCAAATTCAGTGACCTACAGAATCAGGATTCAATAGACGTTTGCTTACCTGACAAACAAAAGGACAAAACACCCTTTCCAGGGAGTCAGTAGATGAATAAGGCATGGGGCATAAGGACCCAATGTGTCTAAACACCACTAAAAGCTGTATGCTCCACGTCTACCCACAAACTCCATTCCCTTTCTCTTTGTTATTAAAATGGAGGGCTGATGTTTTTTTCTTTTTAAACAGAGAACATCAGAAGCAAGGAATTGAGGCAAACACACATTAATAGAGACAAGCAGCAAAGAGCACATGGACAGTATCAACTAACCCCTGTGCTGCACGGTCACTGTTATCATTACTGCTCTACTATGTCCCGTGTGTAAAAATAGATGCCCATGACAGGACACAGAGTACTTACGCTTTCTTTATATCGTCATGGGATGCATTTTTCGTTACACCCAGGATCTCGTAATAATCCCCCATGGCTCAGGTTTTGGGTTTCCACTCCTCTGGATGAGGATAGATTTTCAGCAGTGGCCCTGGAAAGAAAAAGAAGTGGGAGATCTAGTTCAAAAAGATGTAAAAGGGGATAATAAACAGAGGGTGTGTTTTGGTAGTTATGTGGGTGGGCAGCTACTGTGACGGACAACCTTGAAACACCAACTCATCATGTGAAAGCATGGTTTCATTTCATATATAAAATGACTGTATGTGCTGATTCATGACTGTATGTGTTATCATATGTTCCAGTTTGCTTTTGGGGAATATTGTACAATCTTCTTACTGACAATCCGTCATTTTCTGGTTCAAGCCAAATAAGATACAAAAATGGTGACTATACAAAATAAACAAACCATTTTCAAATCAGTTAACGGACGTCACACTATTTACTGTATAAAACCTATATAACACCTACAAGCCATTTTTAAAGCCAGTTTCCTTGAATCTTCTCAGATCAAAACATCTTGTGAAGAACAAAATGTCAACTGCTTCCAAACAATCAGGGACCAAATAGCCAGTTCCAGTAGCTTTCCAGCTGGATCTCATTGGTGTTATTTATATCTGCAGTGTCCTTCAGGACAGGCTCAGAGGTGATCATGGCACAGCACTGGTTTTCATATGCATTGTAACAGCTGGAATAAACTACACAACCTAAACTCAATGCATTTAGCTAGTTCACCCAATAGCAGAGTAGATCACCCAATAATAAAACATATTTACTCTCATGCCGTCCAAGATATAGATGAGTTTATTACAGATTTGGAAAAATTCAGCATTACATCACTTGCTCACCAATGGAGCAGTGAATGGGTGCCGTCAGAATGAGAGTTCAAACAGATGATCAATGACTGCAAATAGGGGCAATGTATTCCACCCTTAATTTAATTTTAATTGATATGTACAGCAAAAACAACTCAGTCTTTTGCTCAATGCTCTGTTTGCATTTATTTCCCTTTAACTGAATATAAGATAACATTTGTTCAAAATGAATGTCTATTGCTCACTGCTCAAAGGGATAAATAATGCTTACCAAGGCACTGAAAAACACAACATGATTTGTATTGCCATTATTTAAACCTTGGAGCTTAAAAAAGGAAGATTATATCATACCTGTAGGCCAGCCCAGCACACTCAAATTTCACAATGTTAGGCAATAATTAGTCTCTAAGAAACATCTACAAATGGCACACACACAAAAATAAACGCTGATCACTAACTAACCATCAAGACAATTTAAATGTGAAAATCTGCTCCTGCAAAAAGTTAAATTAAATTAAAATAGAATTGTTTTAAAATTATTATTATTTATGTGTTGATTTTAGGGTTTTATCTGATAAATTCTGTGGAATGGATTTCAATTTGGAAACCTGTGTTAAGAAGAGGTTTGCTGTTGGTAACTAAAAGCACAATTAAATTAGAAAAATTATATACTAAATGGACAGAACAAAAGGGTGGTACTGGTAGATATGTAGAATTTGGTCAGTGATTGATGGCCCAGTTTCTGCAGCAGATGCAAACTTCCTTTTCGCTGGGTAAAAGTACATAATCTTAAAGGGGTCATCGGATGCCCATTTTCCAATTTGATATGATTCTTTAGGGTCTTAATGAAAAGTCTATAACATACTTTGGTTAAAATTTCTCAATGGTAGTGTAAAACAAAACCCCTTTTACCTTGTCAAAATCAGTTCTACAGACAATCAATTAATTCTGTTGCATGTTGCTTTAAATGCTAATGAGCTCTGCTCACCCCGCCCCCCCTCTTCCGTGGTGTGACGAGCCATGCTCCGAGAGACAAACTAGCACATTATTAGGAAAGGCAATTGCAAAGATTCATAAAAATCCCCTTATACTGGGGAATGATATGACCCTTCGGTGGCAATGCACGCATAATCCTTCACTCTGTTCACTTTGTCAGAAATTGTATATATCCTGTCAGTAAATTTTTAACCACTCTTTATTTAGCTCACTAGGAGTACCCCAGCAGTCAAGGACAGCCGGAAAAGAGAGAGTGGACAATCGCCGATAAAGAAAAAAAATTCAAAGATTCCACCATCTCCAGAGAGGATCTCGATGCTGCTATAGCTAACTGTATCAAGCTAGCGCTTAAAGAGCAACAAAGTACTCTCAATTCAGTAATGGCTTCGACTGTAAGAGAAGTGATAGGCTCTGTACTGAACCCAGCACTCCGTAATCTACACTTGGATATACAAACAACCAGCGATTCTGTAAAAGAGCTAAAAGCAGAAGTTGAAAAGCTAGCCATTGCGGCAAAACACACGTGACCGGGTCGATTCCGTTCAAGCAGCTGCACGTGAGGATAGGGGGACAGTCACAAACTTAAGAAATCAGCTGGAGAAACTCACCGAAAAAACGACAGACATTGAAGATAGGAGCAGGAGAAATAACATACGACTGGTGGGATTGCCGGAGGGGGCGGAAGGCTCCGATGAAGCTGGCTTCCTCAGAGCTAATCTTTCCAAGTGGATCCCTTCCCTGAAATGCTGTGACATTGAGATTGACCGGGCCCATCGCGTGTGTCCAACTACAGCACAAAGGTGAGCAGATGATGTTCAACTCTCCTCAAAAGGCAAAAAGATTGTTACTTTACGGTCACTGAAGACGTATTCTGCAGCGCTACAAAGCAGCGGGAAGGCGTCGGCTACCGTCTCCATCCTCTCAGCTCAACGAGGGTAAATTAACAATGAGGTCTGTGGTGATCCTAACTGCCCTGAAGAGGACAATAAGAAGGTGGCCATGGACACTTGTTAATTTCTTTTTTGAATCTTGCCCCTGCCCTGTACGTTCGTCCGCTGATTGGTAAATAATAATGATTTTTATTTTTATTTATTATTATTATTATTCTTCAGGCTGATGGAGAGCGGGTTCATTCACTACGCTTTTGGCTCTGTGGGCCTTTTGGAGACATGTCTCGAGTTGAAGTGGACTGGTCACACAACAACAATTGTTTCTGTTGTTTATGCAGACCTACACTCTAATGTGCAATCTGCTTTGGTTTTTATACACAGTTGTTTGTCGTTCCATGTTCTTGTTTTTTTTTCTATGCCCTTCAACAGACATCAATACTTTTATTTATTTTGCTTTTCTTTTAAAAGGACTATGCATCTAGGTGGATTGGTATCTAGGATACATACTAATGTTTACACGTCACTGCAGTATTGCATTGATTTTGTTTCTCTTCACTTAGACAGAATCTTGGCATTGCAAGCTCACAATGCATGTTCTGAATCTCTTATCATTCAATGTGAATGGCCTAAATTCTCCTATTAAGCGTACCCGGATATTAGAATATTTGCACCATAAATCGATTTACTGTGCCCTGATACAAGAGTCTCATTTAAAACAATGCGATGTGGCACGTTTTCAAAACAAGTATTACAAACTGGCAGCCTTCTATTGTGCTCCTAATAAAACTAAGGGGCTGCTTATCTTAGTCGATAGGAAGTTACATTTAACTATTGAACATACCGGGAATGATCATGAAGGTAGATTTGTTTTTATACGCTGTAAGATACATAATGACATGTTAGCACTTAATGTAATCCATCTTTGGAGAATCCAGAATACTATATCTAAGGACTTCGCTTTTTTTCTAAAAAAGGGTGGAACATCTGATGGGAGGACCTTTCAAATTTTGCAACAACACACCCTTATGGCACAACTTTAATTTTTTATGTTGAAATCGGCCATTTGTCCAGCCCTCTTGGTCTACATTGGGCATAAACACTGATATGATAACCAGGGACTCTGCTCACTTCAAGAACTAAGAACTAAATTTTGTTTACCAGCATAATCAAATTTTGTCTTTTTTTTCAGTTACGTTCTGCTCTCAAGGCCTATGGACTTCCCTGGGCATCCCCTACTTCCTCTCATCCTATATGAGATTGGATCACACCACGCTCTGGTCGGCCATCCGTTTCTTTAATATATAGTAATTTTAATGATCACACTGCAAAGTCTCTTTCTATTCATTCTATCTGGAATCGTGAATTAACAGATTTTGATTTATCGGTCAACTGGGAGAGGGTCTAAAAACTTGGCTCATCGTCTTATCCATTTCAAAGTCATCCATAGAGCATACATAACTCCTTACAAGAGGTTTAAAATGAAACTGCAATCGACCTATAACTGTCATATCTGTAATGCTGTATCAGCAGGTACTATTGTCCACATGTTTTGGGAATGTCCAATTGTTGTCAATCTATAGACTCATGTGAATTCTGTTTTGTCCTTTTTACTACAAATTGACACTGTTGATGGTGTGTCTGTTGCTGCCCCCTCCCTGTTGTTTGTTTGAATGGATGTTGTTTTGCTGATTTAAAGAAAATAAAAAGTTGATCACAAAAAAAAAAAAAAATCCCCTTATACTCACTTCTGCTGTAAGTGAAGCTGGCTCATGAATGATTCGTGCGAACAAACGCATTTAGGTAGATCGGGGGTGCATTCCCTTCACAAACAAAAGTAATCCACTGCGTCTTCAGCAGCTCAGATGTCAGGAGTAAATGACAACTGCTGTCTATTAATACATCCAACAACAAAACACCTCAATCGCTATGGAGACATTCTTGTCTACTCATGCTCCAGCATCGAAACAATGGCGGTTGAACTGTTACAGCTCACTCAGGGCGGGTCTAAGGTAAAACGCTAGTGCCAATCAACTATCGTGGGAGTGGCCTTCGTCCGCGTGACGTCACACAGACAAGAAGCTGAGAATGGCCTGATTTGAAAAAGGGGATATTGTTTTTATGGATTAAATAAAAACCACTGGGTGGATTTTTGTCATTATAGGGCAGATGAGTACACACACTGCTAACACACATTTATGTTCAAACAACATGTAAAAGTGAATTTAGCATCCGATGACCCCTTTAATAGGCCTACTCGCAATACACCCCCACTATTTCATCTGCTCTCTTTAACCACCACTAGATCATTAAATGCTTTTCTTTTAAACCACACCTTCTGCCCCACAGCCAACATTCCTGGCTCACAGCTCTAGTCAATCTGGTTAACCTTTTTGAGAAAGCCTCTTCATGGGAACACACTTTTAAGCAACAGTCCTCCCTTCATCATCATCATCATCATCATCTTTCCTCTGTTCTATCTTCTTCCAAATCTCTTTTGAACATTCTTTAGCTACTTGTCATGAAACAGCAGTCAGGGCAAGCTCACAAATGTGTGAACAGATGTGAAATGGCTGTTGAATTCTCTGGAGCTTGTTTTCTGGCTTCTCATAGTGGCACTAAAAGGAGGCTGTCAATTCAGCTCACAGCAGATTACTTGACTGCAATAACTTGTGCCAAATCTGACCACTGCTCAGTCAGTTTTGTTAGCGGAAACTGGTTCAATGGTTTAAAAGGCTAAATTAAGAAGTACACAACAGGAGCAGTCATAAACAAGCCAGTATGATAGGACCGGAATGTAGGTGTGTTTACAGAGATGCTTGGAGGCAAGATCAGATCAGCAGAATAAATAGCTGGATTTGTTGGCCAGGTGTTGCCATTATAATTACAATACAATCTAATGTGGCCATTTGCTTTCTTTTATTTTTCCTTCTGTGAGAACTCAGGAAGAGAGACTATTTGACGGAGCATGTGTTTGTCAATGTGACTAACGGTTGAACTACTGCTACCTAGGACAATGGAAATCAATATTTGGCAAAGGTGTGACAGAATGAACCAGAGGACAGCTTGATGCACTGCTTCTGTGTTTGAGGTTTATGGCCAACTGATTCAAGTTTCTAACTATGTTACTATTAGAAAACTTTAAAAAAAACTATGTTTCTCTTTCTATCTTTGAACAAGTAAAGTGACATTCATTGTGGTAATTTAAAGAACAAAGACACGCTTCCTTATAGTAGCTGCCTGGGAACCAAAGACTTTTTGCAAGAGCAACGTGTTTGTGCAAAAGAGAAACTGAAACACAAATAAATGTGACAGTATGTACCTCCTGTAAATTCTTTAAATGACTATATAGTGCCAGACCATTAAAACCTGTTTTAAGTACTATGCAATGACTGTACACACTAAAACCAATGTGTTTATTATAATAACAATGACAAAAAATAAATATTTTGTGTCAGTCACATCAAGCAGCATAATTCAATATTTTTTACAGCTAAAATAACTAGAAGTGGTTGACTTGAAGCCTTAAACAAAAAGTTTAAAATAAATTGTGCTCCTCTTAGGTTAAAAATCAAGGTGATAGTGTTACAGCTGTAAAGAGAGTGAAATGTACACTGGTGGTACCACCTCAAAGGCAAAACCTACACTGGGCACCTTTGAAAGCATTGACCTCTCTGAGACACATCGACAAAGCACAGAAAACTAAAGTGACTTTTTGTTGGTTTATTTGATAATGAAGGCCATCACATCTTACGCCATTGATAAACTGACTTATGCTACCCCAGTTATCTATTTTACCCCCTGATTAAGGTGAAACGAATTGAACAACTTTTCTCCAACTTTAATTTTAAAAAAGGTAGTATATCATTTTGAGAACTCTCTAAAAAATGCTGGGTTAAATACAACCCAGTGCTGGGTAAAATATGGACAAACCCAGCAATTGGGTTGTTTTCAACCAATAGTAGGGTTAAATGTTTAACCCAACCCTCGGGGCAGTAACCCAATCCCAGTATACCCAGAACTGGGTTGTATTTGACCCAGCATTTTTTAGAGTGTAAAGCCATGCTACACTAGCTACTGTCCTTAATGGACAACACTACACTCTACTGAAATGTAAGAATTATGTATTTAGCTTTCAACTGTGGATCTCATAAAAATTAAACTGAGACCTTATTAACCATGCCTAAATATGAAAATGTGTTAGTTTGAAATTGCAGACCAAAACCTCAAAGACAACAGACCATAGTTCACAACATGTGACCCTGGACCACAAAACCAGTCATACGTAGCACAGGAATATTTGTAGCAATAGCCAAAAATATGGGTCAAAATCATCTATTTTTCTTTTATGCCAAAATCATTAGGATATTAAGTAAAGATCATGTTCCATGAAAATATTTTGTAAATTTCTTACCGTAAATATATCAAAACTTCTTCTTTGATTAGTAATATGCATTGCTAAGGACTTAATTTGGACAACAAGCGATTTAATATTTCGATTTTTTTGCACACTCGGATTCCAGATTTTCAAATAGTTGTATCTTGGCCAAATATTGTCCGATATTAACAAACCATACATAAATGGAAAGCTTATTTATTCAGCTTTGAGGTGATGTATAAATCTCAATTAAAAAAAAAAAAATTACTCTTATGACTGGTTGTGTGGTCCACTGTCACAAATACTCAATTCATTTAATTTAAAGAAACACATCAAGCTCGTTGTCATTCTTTCAATATAAGAATGAAAGTTCAACTACCACATCTGTTATCGCAGATGAGCTTAAGAAAGAGAAACACTAGTACTTCCTACTAAAAGTGAAAACCAAGGGAAGACTTCAGGTACTTTCCGCCAAACACAGGTGTCCAATCTTCAGATCATTTTCTAGATTTTTCCCAGTCCTTATGCTGCTCTACATTGAAGTGATTGAAGGGCAATGTGATCTCTTTAGGTTTGTGCATAATTTCTATAAACACCAACAGAACTAATGGTGGAAACAATCTCCATCACGTCTCAGGTTCATATGACATTTGACTGACACAAGATTACAGGCGTGACTCTGATCAGACGCAGAAACTTCTAGAAATTCAAGCCAGTTTCACATGCATGCGTCAGTTTACACACATAAATAAAAGAAACTATTTGACAACTGCATGTAACACTGATCATTTTCCATCCTATTTTCGCTGTTATTGAACTTCTAGGCGAGCGCGCCAAGGATGCTGTCTGGGTAGGTAGCCGACTAGGTTTTGAGACACAGACTGTACATTTTTTTTTAAAATCTCCTTTTCATAGCAAACCGAAAAACCTTTAACCAACTGTAAACTCACCAACCTTATGTAACGGAGACAAGTGTCCTTATCCCGCTGCTTTATTCGGACCTCCGCTGTGTATCCCAAAGAAGAGGTCGAGTTTCTTTATTTGTAATACTACCCCTGAAGGGATTCTTCTGTTTGGTCCAAAGTCTGTCCGTGTATAAAATAGGCTGAGGTGATCACAACAAGCTCCCTGTGTGACTCTTTTTGGGATGTCGCTAGTGCTCTCCAACACTCCGCCGACCTCTATAAAGCGACATGATTCTAGTGCAGTTTCGTCACTTCCTGTTACCCAAACAGCTGAAGGAGATTTCTCAGTAAGTGCGATGTCTCAGCTAAAGGTTTTGTAACATGGGAAAAAAACTTCTTGAGGGAAACAGATTCATTTTATATACGTTTCAGCAGATCTGTCCATTAAGCTATAGAAAGAAGGCAAATATTTACATAATCCATCAATGAAAATAGTGAATAGTGAAAATATATATATATTTTTTTTTTGTAAAACTAATGTCTATCTACAAATAATCAGAAGACACAAGTTGAGGTTAGTGAAGGTCATGCTCTCGAGGTCCTGTGAAGTGGAAAGTGAAAGTGCACCTTTACAGGTGGAGGAAAGGGTGAGGTCAGGAGTGGTGTAATCTCTCTCTCTCTCTCTCTCTCTCTCTCTCTCTCTCTCTCTCTCTCTCTCTCTCTCTCTCTCTCTCTCTCTCTCTCTCTGGGCGTGTGTCTGAAACCAGCTCTCTCAATGCCCAGTCAGTCACCAGATCTCCATGTTTCTAGAACAAGTCCATATGAGCTTTTTGTGCTTACCATGCAAATTATTTAGTGACTATATTGTGTATTTAACCGCTCCTTCAAATGCAATTTTTGTCTTTCCCAGAATTATGGGCTATTATAGGCACAGGCAGATATGTTTATGTTCCCTTCATAATTCAACCAAATGATTGCATCTTAGTAGGCAGGTTGAAGATAAGGAATAAGGATGATTATTCATGAGTGACTTTTTTTTTTTTTTTGCCAAAGAATGTTCCAAAATACTTGTTCTGGAATTTGATGTAGGACATGATTCAGACATATTGGCAGGAAGCACATATATGGCATCCACTCTCCCTGAGTTTACCCATGTTATAACTGGCTAAGACAGACAAATTTCTCAAGCTGCATAGGAATCTCCAGAAGTGAATAAAACATTCATAAAAGTATTCAACCATAGTGGCAGTGTAATGTAGGCACGTGCACCTGCATCATGTCATATTTCTCATTTAACAGATATTGGGAGACATGTTATTACTGACTAGGTGAAAAGAGAGTAAAAATCTTGTACAACTACTGCGTGAACATTAAAAGATATCGACATGTAGATATTTAAAGGGGTCATATAATGGTACATGCACTTTTACAAGTTGATTGTACTGAAATGTGTGTTAGCAGTGCCTGTACACAACCATCATAAAATGATAAAAATCCATTGCGATTGTGGTGTTCTGTTCTCGGGTGCAATAATGAACACAGCAGTCATTTTGATGTTCCTAAGTCCGAACCGCTGAAGACACAGTGGCTGAGTTTTGCTTTTTTAAGGGAATATTCCCCACGAGCAACGTCAATGTTTTCATGTTTGCGCGAATCATTTTTCACCAGACTGCTTTATAAATGAAGGTCAGTATAAAGCTGGTTTTGCTAAGAAGCTGCTCCTGAAAAAAGAATCGGTACCAACTATTCGTGTTCCTGCTGAACCTCCAGAAGAAGTGAGTGTAACTTTTAATTAACCTTTATATTAATCTTTATATTAATCTTTGCAGATCGCTAGCACGCTTCACGATGTATGTGGCTAATGTTTACATTCAGGGTACATGCATGTTTTCTATTTACGACGTTCTCAATATAATTAATAATCCCACGTTTATAATGAACAAAACGTTATGGTTATTGTGTTATTACAAACTGTGTACGCAGGTATTAAAGTTAACATGATAACACTACACTAAGCTTACTTTTGTAGATGGTTTATAACGGTGTCTGTTAAGAATTAATGTAAAAAATTTAAATAAATAAAAAACTGTTATAACTGCATGAAAATGAATGGTAACACAATACCTGCAAAATACTGTTTACATCCTGCAAATGCATATGATCCAAGACTATAAATACTCTAATTGATGTTTTTCAATATTATGCCAGAATAAGTTATGTTATCTGATCACATTTTTACTGCCATTCTTCAAAATATACCCTCAACTGTTGTCAAGGCAACACTCCACGTGTGTTGTGTCAAAAACGCCCCACAGAACAGAGGGGCGGGGCGAGCAAAGCTCACTAGCATTTAAAAACACACGCACTAAAACGGTGTGCTGAAAACAGAGCTGTTTTTGAGCAGGTAAAATGAGTGTTTTCTTACAATACTAATGAGAATTTTTAATTAAAGTATATTACAAACTTTCAATTTAGACCCTAAAGAATCATATTAGCTTGTACAAAAATGGCATTATATGACCCCTTTAAGGACTGGTTTCACAGACAGGGTTTAGACTAAACCAGGATTAGGCAATAGGGAATTCAATTAGGACATTTTAAGTAATTTTTATAAACCTTAGAAAAAAAAACATTACTGGTGTGCATTTTGAGACAAAATAAAGGCACTAATATATTTTAAGATCAATCAGAGCAAGTTTCTTTCTGTTGAAACAGCTCAGATTTAGATTTCAGTCTGGGATTAGGTTTAAGCCTTGTCTGTGAAGCCAGGGGCCTGTACCATGATGGTAGATGAACAAATGTGACCCTGGACCACAAAACCAGTCTTAAGTCGCTGGGGTATATTTGTAGCAATAGCCAAAAATATATTGTGTGGGTCAAAATTATCAATTTTTCTTTTATGCCAAAAATCATTAGTATATTAAGTAAAGATCTTGTTCCATGAAGATATTTTGTAAATTTCTTACCATAAATATATAAAAACTTCATTTTTGATTAGTAATATGCATTGCTAAGAACTTCATTTGGACAACTTTAAAGGCGATTTTCTCAGTATTTAGATTTTTTTGCACCCTCAGATTCCAGATTTTCAAATAATTGTATCTACAGCCAAATATTGTCTGATCCTAACAAACCATACATCAAAGGAAAGCTTATTTATAATGTGGATAAATCTCAATTTTGAAAAATTAAGACTGGACCACAAATTCAGAGTTGCAGGATTAGTTTCAAGTTGACAAAACCAAACCACTCCAGTCTGGCTTTGTTGGTACCATGATGCTGATCATCAACTTTCTTTGTCAACTCAAGCTTTGATCCTGAGTTTGTGGAGTATGTGCATATGAATGTGTGACATCACTGGTGAACAGCCAATCACAAGCCTTGGTTAAAAGTTAAAGGTTTTGCTAAAGGTTAAGAGATTAAAGAACATGATTAATTTAAATGCATTTACAATAAAAAAAGTATTTGTTCATGAAAGAGGACAAATAAAAGAAATGATCTTGCTTTATCAGTGCAGTCACAAGTGAAACTTGTTTATATAGTTGGGAATATACAGTGATAGAGACTCGAACATGTAAGGTCACAGTCATTTTCAAAGCGTCATCTATTGATTCTACAGCTTATTAATATTACATATGATCTGTATATATTAAAATTCATTTAAAATAAATGATTGATAATAACTGTTCAACTAAAATAGCTTGTGTGTAATGGATTAATAATAATAATATATCTCATATAATTACATAAATAAATCATATAAAAGTAATTATCATTAAAGCCAGACCATTTCTTTTTTTTTTTTTTTTTTTTTTTTTTTTTTTGTACTAGTGACCTTTAATTTGGAGCAAGGTAAACTGGGAGAGTGACTTTTTTGTGTCAGACATGTGTCACTTTGCTCACATCTGATTGGTCCAATTTCAGTTTGAGATCTAACTCAGAACATAACCTGCCCGGAGCAGGTTAGCCGTGTAGTGTAAGTTAGGTTACACTTTATTTTGATAGTCCACTTTAGACATTGTACTAACTATAAGTAACTTTGTAACTACATGTCAACTACATATCAACTAATTCTCATTCATTTGCAACTACATGTCTACTAACTCTCAGTAGGGTAGGTTTAGGGTTTGTAGAATAAGTTGACATATACTTGCAAAGATTCTCATACTCAGTATGTTGTATGTTGTGGACCCATCAAAATAAAGTGTTAGAACATATTAAGCAGACAGTCTACTAATACTCTAATGACTGCTAGTTGACATGTAGTTGCAAAGTTACTTACTGTTAGTAGAATGTCTAAAGTGGACTATCGAAATAAAGTGTTACCGTAAGTTACTATGGCAATGAACGCAGCTAAAAGCCAAACCAATTTTTTGGTACTTAAAACCCAGGATTGGTGCAAACTAAACTGAAACTTACCTGGCTAGCCAGCTGAACTGGCTTCATGGTACAGGCCCCAGGAGTAGGTGTTCCAGCTACAGCTTTAAAGCTGTGTTCTGTACTATTATCTAGAAAGCATGTGCTGCATTTCTAAATATTGGCCAGCAGATGGTGAACATTTCTTTCTTTTGATCATGCATTCATGTATCCATTTAACCACGCTATTATAGTGCACTATTAGCCAGTGAGATAATACCAATATGTGTATTTTCCAATATCAATGATTCGTTTAGACTCTTATCTTGTAATAACAGAGATCTCGGTTTATAAATGCTGCATATTAAAACTGATACAAAATGTATTTCTAGTTGTGTCAAAAAACCTCCACAGGGAGGCACCCTTGGTCTTCTAATGATGTAGTAAACAAATTTCTCAGTCCATTTTTATATGGTTATGATGACACATTAAAAATTAAGTTAACTGTAATCATGTTACTGTCAATTTTTCAGTGTTACAGTATTTACATTTTTGAGCAGACATCAGGTTGTGTCCAAAAAAAAAAAAAAAACCCTCAAGCTTAGACACCCCAGGTGAATAATGGTAAAAGAAATAAAAAAAGAGTAGTCTTCTGAAGTGATTAAATATGCAAATTGAGCACAATCTAATTAAATATGTTCGAATTTGCATACATTTCCAGAACAAAAATTTGAACATTGGATATAGCTAGGTTCATAATTCTTGTTTCATTTTGTAGACACATTAGAGTCAAAGGTCTTCACAGAGGAGATTCAGCATATCCCTTTTATCACTCCATTTTTTATGAATAAAATGTTGTATAATTATTCATGAGCAAACCCATCTGTATAAACCTTCAGAATATGGATAGGAATAAAACTGAAGTTTATGTAAGTGCTACTGAAGTGGGAGATTCTGTACACTGACAAAGAGAAATTATATATTTAAATTAAATTCTAGATTTAATACATGTTTTACAAAACAAGATTTCTTTAACACAGTTCATGACAGTCTACATTAGAAATCCCCCCCCCCCCCCCCTTTAAAAAAAGCAATCAGACCCTGTTAAACGTAAAGGGTTTTATAAAAGCCATTAATTGTTCCTAATGAATTCTCTGAAATGAAATCTTTAAGCTTTCATATTCTGGTGTGAAATGACTTGACCCTAAGTGCAATAATAACATTTCTAAAAGCTATATAAAATACCTTTGGTATATCTTCGCACGTGGATGTGATTGATGACCAGAGGCATTAAGTTTGCGAGCTATAATCCATTATAAGGTAATAGGCCCAAATAAATCTCCCCATAATTAAGACCAATCCTTCATAGCTATAGGACAAGTTGGTTTTTTAAGACCCAATTACCCCCGTCTGAGACTGCTGCTAAAATGCTGGAGATTTGGTCAGAGAGGGAGGAGTCTAGAGGCAGAGGCTGGCAGAATATATGGAGATGATTCAAGGAGGAATAAAAAGTTCCCGCTGCTCTCCAGCCATCTCTTGCTCTCATAGCAGGACCCTATTTGATTTATGTCAAATGCACACATCCTTAATTTATGTTGTACAGATAATGCATTTATGGTCTCGCCTAGCCTCCTTTCTTGTTCCATCACTGGATGTTTCTTTAATTATATGTCAAAGGCCATAAAACTCAAAATGAAATTCTCATCCCACAGCTTTTTCTTAAATATTCCATTTTAACAAAAGATGCTGATATCTCCAGTGCAAATAAAAACTCAAAACATATTTAATCATTGCCATACACTCTGATACATAGATTGAACACCTGTCTTTGTCATTCAAAAAAATCATTCAGGGCACATACACTTAGAAGTCGGTAAACGCACATCTTTACACAGACTTTGCTTGTCCTTTCTCATCACCAACATCAAGACAAACTCTACACATCAGTGTTTGTAAACAATCAGATATTCAGCACCTGTATGAAGTCATATATTCTCATTTAACAGATGCCGGGAGACAGGTTATTACTGACAGGTGAAGAGAGAAATTAAAAGTCTTGTACAAATGCTGAACGTGAACGTTAAAAGATGTAGACATATACATATTCACATATCCATCATCATCAGCTCTCTGCCAGCCAACCAACCAACGTGTCCTTACAGCCATGCTGAACCCAGTTTAGTAGCAGCACAAAAGGCAACCAGAGGATGCTGACAGGAAATACTTCAATCCTCTTCAGTTTACTGAATGGTTCTGTGCTACAGCAGATGTTGGAGTAATGTCCAGTATACAGGCCTTGGCTTTGAAGTCACACTTTTCCTTCACTCATCAATTTAACTTAACCCCCTCCCCTTGGACCACTTGAATGTCTTCAAAGTCTGTTTTTATTTTATTGCACAAATGTCAGCATCATATCCATTGCTATAATGCCAAGGCCCAATGTGTGGAATACATGGTTACACAATTTAATTCACAATTTATTTTTTCTCTATTAGGTGTACGTCTACCTGAATCAGCCAATTCAAGTCATTACATGAATTAAAAAAGACGACTACACACCATTTTCTGTGCTACTGTTCTACCACTCCTGTTAACCTCACGCGTCCTGCCATGACTCTAATCTATTAAACTCTTTTGTTGATGGCACATTAGCCATAAAATAATTTTTAGCCTGTAAAATTAATAGCTCAGAGTTTTCAGCGAATGCTACACCGTTATTAGCAAGCCCTGTATCAAGGCATGCGCATTTGTATAGCTGAAGCGGTGTGACCTAAAACCAAGCCAACTCTTTAGTATACTGTACTGGAGAAGTTTCAGTCATGCTGTTATATTGGAGAAGCTCGTTTAGCTTGTTCTTGAGTTAGCGAGGCAAATGCATGCATTTTATTGGTAGACACTCAAATTGTGCTGCACTATGGCGACAAAGAGCAGAGCAGTTAAAACTGTAAAATGACATTGTCTAAAAACATCCACTCTGCTGTTAGAAATGCAAAACCAAGGAAAATCTACAAGTAAATTTTGCGTTGCCATTTTATTCCCTCTGTATCTCCAACATTCAGATGTTCTTGTTCAATGTTAGTGCTTATGATCAATGGACGCCTTCTTGGATGTTGCTTTGAATTTATAAATGCATTATTTACAAGATTACTTTCTTTGAAGTAAAAATAAAACTGAGCATATATTTGTCCGTGCCGCAACTTCAAACTGTCTGTTTCCCAGCACCTTCTCCAAATCACTGTAGATCCACACAGACACAATGTCTGTCCATTCTGATCACTTCCTATCTGGTCACCATGACAAAAGCAGAATATTCTGGGTTTCAAGGCCATGTAGGAGTTGACGTATTCCTCAGCTGAGCTCAAAGCCAGCAGAGGATTCAATAGCATAGAGCAACTTGTTCCTCATTTGCTGAGAGTCACAGAACTCTGGCAGCTTGAGAAGGTTCATGCAAGTGCTAGCGGTAGGGAGACGCTCCAGGTCAGTGCCTCCGTTATGAATGCAAAAGGCTGGGTACAGCTCCTAGAGACAAAGAGAAAGTCTCATGAACATCAATGACAATGTAAAACAATACTCAACAAACACATTTGATAATATACATGGAAGAAATAAGAAAAATAAAACATTTCCAGTGACAAACTAAATCATATTTTAATCAAATTAATGTGAGATTGCAATATTTATCAAATGTGAAGATTAAAAAAATAAAGTAAATACAACATGTCTTTTTGAGTTGAGTTTTGTGGGTAGCAAGCAAAACACCACATACAGAGTAACTAGTGTTGTCCAATTCACTTTTTGAGTCAGTTCTGTTAATGAGTTGGTCAAAAACACTCAGACGTTACTGGGTTAAATCAGTCTGACACATCTTTCACCTTCATCTTTTCACACTCATTGAATCACTTAGGGCGGTTACTGAATCAACATCTGACTCACTGCAAGTTATGATTCATTTCAGATATGACCGTCTAGAAATGAAGCAAGCTTTGTTCTTGTATAGTTGACCTAAAAAATGAGCATTTGCTTAAAAATGTACTCACCTTCAGGTCATCCAAGATGTAGCTGAGTTTGTTTATTCATATGAACAGATTTGGAGAAATGTAGCATTATATCACCAACAGATCATCTGCAGTAAATGGGTGCTGTTAGAATGAAAGTTTAAACCGCTGATACATAATAATCGACACAACTCTAGTCTATCAAGAAACAAATCCATCAGTAAGGCACTTTAACTATAAACCATCGCTTCTGACCAAAAGTCCATTATCCATAATAATAACAACGTTTCCTACAGTAAAAAAAACCTCCATCACCTCTCACATCAAAATCCACTGACCTATTGGTTTTGGACTGATTTTGCTTGGAAACACTGTTTGATCTGTGCAGATTTCTCTCCCGATTCAGATGAGACACTTTTTCACTGAAGAAAAGCAATATTATGGATAGAGGACTTGAGTTTTAACACTAAGCAATAGTTTGAGGTTAGCTCTTGATGGATTTGTTTATTACAAACACTCAGCTTTTCACTTCACAAGTTATTAATTGATGCACTGGAGTCGTGTGGATTACTTGTGAATTTTTTATCAGCTGTTTGAACTCTACTTCTGATGGCACCCAATCACTGCAGAGGATTCATTGGTGAGCAAGTGGTGTAATGCTAAATTTCTCCAAATCTGTTCTGACAAAAACAAACTCAACTACATTTTGGATGACCTACTGTCAAAACACCTTGTGTGTTTTGACAGTATTAGCGCAAAAGATAACTTAGTTCAGTAATCAGGCGATGTTAGACAGGCTTTTTAGTGCGCGCGCTTCAGGTGTACGGGCTCAGAAAAAGCGCATGTCAGACCAGCACGTGAATGAAACGTTTAACCGGCAAGGCTTTTAAAACACACGCAAATAATGTACTTTTGTGACTGCGAACAAGTGCAGTGTCCCGCGAGAGTAACTCTACCACTGAGTTAACACTGATGTGAATGTATGTGGCGTTATACGGCGGCCCCAGAACTGCAGCTGATAGAATGTGCGCTGAAGCGCGATACTACGATATTTCTTCAAAAGCAGATCGTGGAGACTTTTTTTATCGTCCACGATCAAAAATCGTCATATCGCACACCCCTACAACAAACTACAGCCTGATATCACACTGATGCAAAATCTACACTTACAACTTTCCAGATCTGTGAAAGGTTGCTGGAAGAACAACAAGATGGGCCTAATGAAAAAATTCTCCACGTGGCTGCAAGGCTCAACCCCAAAATGAACCTGATTAAACCTGCTTTAACGGGCCAATTTTTCTAACAATTAAGGTATTAAAGTATCGTTGCTTATTGAGAAAGTGTCACGATGGGAGCCATCATTTTGAAAAAAGGGTATCCATCATCTTTTTTAAATAGCTCTCCATGACAGGGCTATTTCTCCCCTAATGAATTCTGGGGTGTTTAACGGCACCTAATTAAGGCTGAGCTGGCTGAAGAGGCAGACGAGGTGGGAGGCCATCTCCCCTTGATCTGTCTCTCTTCGTCTTTTTCCTCTTACTCCTCCTTTCCATCCGTTCCTCAGAGCGTCTGCACCAAAGTCAAATTCATTAAACAGCCCCACTTTAATTTTGGCAGTAACACATATCTGTGGAATTGCTCAGAAGCCACGATTTTCCCCCACCCAAATTCATACAAGCTAAAGTAATCCGCTTTAAACTGATGACAGCTATTAAAATATGTAATAAAGTCAATGAAATGACAATTACTGTCCTTGGTTAGTCTTAAGTAAGGCATAAAAACACGTTTAATGATGTTTCTGTTCTCCAGATTTTGCTGAGTGTAATAAGCACAACTGACAGACTTACAAAACATTCCTACAAGAAAAAGACTTAAGATTACATTCCTAGAGACTGAGACAATAATAATCCTGTTAAATAAGAAAATTGTTAGTAGATGAAATCGGCAGAAATGTCAGTAAGCTGTCAGATGATATTCTCTCATACCAATATTTTCTGGCCTTTGATTGCACGCTAGATACAGTCAGCGTTAAGTGAGAGCCATTTAAAGTTCAACGGGACATTTATAAGTTTTTATCAGTCAGATGGATTTTACACACCCAGTGGCACTTGGCAAAGCCTCAAATAGCATTACAATGCTAAGGGTCACAACCTCTTTAGCACAAACAGAGACCCAGATAAGGCCTATCCTGATAGCTGTTATAATGTGAAAATGATGTGTTACAATGAGCCCGTTTGCTCATACACCCTTGTGTAAATTAATGACGATATACAGCGACAAAACATATTCTTTTCACTTCATTATTTCCCCGTTAAGGCAGCACACCTTGCAGGGAGTAGAATTCTTGAACCTGATAACTTTATTGAATAAAAATGTAGAAAATGGGACAAAATCATCAGCAGGTGTGAGTTGGCGTGAACTTCAGCTGAACTCCATTTGTGATAACAGAGGTGCAAGTCATATTGATGCAGCTGAATTGGGTCATGCCTGTACATTTCACTTTTCCAGTGAACCCATTTAAGACACCATACAATCTCAGATGAATCATTAACTTGTATTTAAAGAGTTCAGACACAACAGATGTCTTCTGCATGCCAAAAGTTCATTAAATTCATATTTTCAGAGGGTTTTGGCCCTCACTGACCTTGAAGCCTAAGAGCGGAGGTCGTGAGCAGCTTGTAACAAACTTGAGCAGCTTGCGTTTCTCCTCATCGCTGAAGCTCTCCACCACGTCCCAGAAAATTTTGATCACTGGATGAGTTGCTGAATAACCACCTGAGTAATGGAGCAACAGTTGAGAAAAACAAAAAGGTTAAGAATATAAATGCAGGAACTAAAAGTCAAAGTCCTGCGTAACTAAACCCTTATGAATTATCAGATAATACTGCATGTCTGCTATGTGTTTTACTTCAAAACATGGATCTAAAATTTGAAACCTTTTTTACTACATCCTGTTTAAGTAGAAGAAAAGTTGAGTCAACTGAGTTACCACTTAAGGCTAGAATACACTACACAACTTTTAAAATCTGAACAAATTTTTAAATACTAGGCATCATAAACTTGCCACCTTTGAAAAAAAAAAAAAACTAGGCATCATACAGTAAACAACTGACTGAGAATCACATTGTACAAAACTGTTAAGTCGTTCTAAACACAACAAACTCATGCAGAAACATATGCCTCACTGCTAGGAGGTGCATGAGAAATGAAAACAATGTGTTCTAAAATTTGCGGGAAATATCAAACGGGGGGGGGGGGGGGGTTGTTTGAAAAAAAAAAAAAAAAAATCTGTCTGTGCACAATATACACTACATGATATTCTGTGAAATCCGTCAAGTGCTCAAAATCTACAGACTGACATATCAGCGAATCCTCCATACTGCAAATCAAGCTCAAATCTGGTTAAAGCTGTGTAGTGTAATCCAGTCTTTATGGTCGGACTCGGTACCAAATTAAACAATATAAATCAAATAAACAAATCCACTACTAAGCTTTATTACTAATTAATAAACTATAAATTCACATTTGACCCATGCATGCTTTTGATCTCCCTTACTAATAAATAAAGAATACAAAACAATATAGCAACCTGACCTCTCTGGAAGAAAAGAGACAAAGGTTCTTAAATCAAGCTAAATCTAAAATAAAAAAATGAAGTGACTAATAAAAAGCGTGATGGGTGTTCTTGCAGTACCTGAGTAGTTAGTAAATCTCTTCAGGTCTTCCAGACAGATGGGCACATGTGCACCAGAAACCAGTACCTGTCAATACAGATGGACTTAAGTTGTTTACATTTAATTAATGGCCACAAATAGGAGTGTTTAAAGTATGGAGAAAAGAAAAGACAGGCAGTGTGATAATATCTGTCAATAATATCTGCTAATCTTGTTATTAATAATCTTTTCTGACACATGATTGATTGTGTGCGTCCAGACAGATGTGCCTTTTCTCGCATTTTCAGTGTAAAGTATGTGTGTGTGCTGCTACCTGAATTTCCTGCTGATCAAACATGCGCAGCCACTCCAGGTTGACCACGTTGGCCAGGCCCTGTCGAAAGGCCAGGCAGTGTACTCGGATCTGTTTGTTCAGACGGTAATCGGCCACTAAATGGATGTAGGCTATCCTGTTGGCTGTGGTTACCGGGATGTCCTTTCCCCCTGGTTTGAGCTCGACCACCTGGAAAAAGACACAAATAGATGGAAGTGTGACAGGCACCATCACCCTGGGTTCAGTGATGATTTAATTCCTTGTTGAAAGTGGAACGGTACATCTGCAGAGGAAAGTGCTGAAGGCAATTGAGGAACACAGAGGAAATGAGTGCACACGGACACCCTTTACCTCGCTAATGAAGGGGAAAGTAAATAAAGCTTTACTTTTACTCCGTTAACCCAGTTATTATAAGAAAAAGTCATCAAACAAAAGTTTTTTTTTTTTTTTTTAATTAATGGGAAATAAAGGTTTATCAATAATTATTATTTGAGTGACTATTTAGGCTAAATCTACCACCCTGTTACCCATTCAATTTTTTTGGTGGTAAGGAGTGGCAATGCTAGATATCATAGATATCATGCAGGATGATTAGCTCTAATACTATGCTAGACACCGTTTTCTCCCAGCAGGTATATTTGAGCTGGTCAACAGAGAAGTTCTTTCAGAGAGAGCTAGACAGAGACGTGCTTTATCTCCATCAGCCAAGACTAACAACAGTTAGATCAATCATTAACAATGCCAGAGAACAAGAGAGAGAGAGAGAGGAGACACAAAAGACAAGCAAAAGAGCACAAAAGGGGAAAAAAAAAAGATGTGCTGTTCACCTGGGCCTCCCCAAGATCATTGTTAACTATGGTGAAGTTAAGGCCGAGGTCTTCCACGTCACCTTCATAGCTCTTGAGGAAAAGCAGGTTTCGGTACATCTCTGGGTCTAGAGATGCCAGATGGTGGATGTCCACATCTGCACTCGTGCCCAAGAGCTTGGACAGGAAGAAGCTTGCAAACGGCAATTCCACTAGCATGTTTTCATACAGTGCCTGGGGGACAGAAGAGAGATATTTAATTAAAGACAACCTCCAGGAGTGCAATATGCAGCCAAGCCAATATGAGCTATGAAACTGACAAAACCGTATCTTCATCCTGTGGGTTAATCGGTCTCAAATTCTGACACTTTCAGCTGAAGCAGCTCAAACTTGAAAAATACCAACTGTATCCTTAACCTGTTGTTCCATTAAGAAGCACAAGGATGGTGAGTCATAAAAGCTAAAGTACGGCAATAGTCCTAAAAAGACCATATCTGAGGACATTAAATATACAGGCCTTGAATAAATGATTGCACTAAAATCCCTTGACCACATAAGCTAAATGGATTATAAATTTCCCAAATCTCCATAATGCATGCATCTAAAACACACACAGAGGCTGTAAATCAGAGCATTTTCTAAACACAGGTTAATTGTGTGACTTCAAACATTGGGCATTTTTTATGCAAAATAATCCACTTAGCAACATTCTTCCCACAAGCCCTGTTGTGGGAACATATGTGCTGCGCCCTCCTGAAACCTATCAATAACATTGCTCCCGAGAAGAAGCCGCAATAAGGATATGGAGGCACGACGCAGACTATTTTTCAAACCTTCAAGTTATTTATGGGTGTTTATTGCCAGAAATTGTGCCAAAATGACTTGGGATAAAAAGGATTAATGAATGGCCGGGCCTTTTAATATAAGTGAGTGCAGTGGCAACGCAATTAATGCAAATTGTGGCACCATCAGGAGAGTAAACGCCAACAACTTAGCAGCTGCCTTCTGTTTCTGCCAAATAAATTTGTAAATTTACAGCATTAAGAATCAATAAAAAATTTAACACACTTGCTATCAATCAGGAGTTCTGACCTTCTCTTTCCTCTCTGTTGCCCTTTGGAGAGGGACAGTTAAGCACTGCTTGTTGAACTGCAGAACACGTGGTATTTGTGTGTGACTCAGTTTGTATTCGAGGGTATGAGCAGACTGCTGAAGTATTCATGTGAAAATAATTCAACAGGGGGTGATTCTATACAAGTGGCTTCAAAACTTGAATGGCTGTAAGCATGTCTCGATAGTCGATACCTTAATAAAAGTCTTTTTTTCCCCCTCGAGTATCCACTTTGAATGTTGTCAAAACATGGTTTTCTTTGACATCATGATCTATAAATGCACCAGCCCATGATTTCTACATGCTAATATGTAATTGCAATTATTCATGTTCAAATTCAAGATTTTATTTGTCACATACAGTCATATACAGAATACAACTTGGAGTGAAATGTAAACCTGGTAAACATCTTAGACTGTAGATTAAATATATAAATAGTAAGAAAAAAAATTGTATTATAAACATCACAAAAGCAATCACGAAAAAAGAATGAAAAATTAATAATAAAACAAATAGGAAAAACTAGGACTACATTTCTTAAAGGTATCTGAAAGCAAAACCAAATTAGGCAAAATGTTTAATATTGCAAATATGGCTGATGTGATGCGTCATACGTGTGTCAATGACTGGGGATCTAATTCTGCGTAAAGCACTGGTTAGCATGTGCACACAAAATCTGCATTCGCAATGATGCCTAAACTCTGTTAAATGAGCAAAAAGTATACATTTCCCAAATCTAAAATGTATCAAATCTGTATTTTCTTCACTAACCCCACAACCAAAAAAGATTATAATTTTTCAGAAATATTTATAGTTTTCATCTTTCACATTAAAACTTTCTTAAATGTTTTTAAGAATGCAATAATTTTACAAACACACTTTTGCTAGAAAACGAAGGCATAGAATATAAAACACTCCTGACAGGTTCAGAGAAAATCTTCAACCAAAGCCAGCTATATAACATTACCTTGGTGACAAATCAGCACAATTTGCGAAAAAAAAAAAGTGCAATACATCAAAGTAAAGTAAAATCAACAGTTTTTCTGCGTTTCTGTGTGTGTGTCTTTGGTGGGCCCAGCCAAACAGCAACAGTGACGCAATTGTAATCTGTACAGGTCGTCTTCATAAAAGCACTAAACAAATATCAATATCCCACTCAGTCTGCCACTCCTTCACATATTTATGGAGAGAGAAGGAGGGTTAATTGAAAGTCAAATTCAAATTAATCTCGTCACCTTAATTGCTTTGCCCGTTACTAAGGAGTGGGGGCAATTGAATGGAATAAGATCAGGAAAGTAGGGGGGCGGGGCCAGCCATTCCTCAGGGCAGGAGCTCAGTTATGTCCCTTCCATCGTACAAGGTGTGCGTATGTGTGTGTGTTCATTATAGCTCTCTAATAAGTGGCCTGAATTGCCTCTTCACAAGTGGTGTTGATGCCCGTGACTGTAAAACAGATCAAAACTCTATTACCAGCGGCACGGAGCCTGTTATTTATGGTGCTAGCTGATTTAGCGTCCACGGCCAAATGCGATGGCTACACAAACAGAGATGGGGAATCATGGGCTAATGGAGTAGCCTAATTGAGCAGCGAGCTTCTTGGCATGAGGTAATTCATCTACCCTTCCCCCAGTCAATGTGCTTTGCGATAAACAATCCTGGGCATACGCATTAATGAAACTTTAAAAACATTAGCGGCTAATAAATACCAGCTAGCGGACACACGAAAGAGAAAGCCAAAACAATAGCGACAATAAATTGTGGCTCAAGGTGTAGCCATTATAGAGAAAACAGGGCAAAGTTAAGATAATCAGAAGGGTCAAGACTTGTCAAAATGATGTTATTGTACAACATTTTCCACTTATTATTAACCCTTTTAATTAACCACATAATGCTACTGTATGTATAGAGTCTGAAAATTCGTGGACACTGTAAATTGTCATTTTTGAAGCTAAATTAAAGTTAGAAAACTACTTTAAGAACTGATACGATTAGACGATTAAAGTAGTGTAATTTACATGCAGCCAAACATTTCTAATATTTTAATGTCATTTACAAAATGATCTTACAAAACTAACTCCAGATAAAAGGAAAAATTATTTGGATCAAAAGGCCACAAATAAACTTGACTTTAAACCGCAGTGACCTCGTAAATCAAATGGATAGGATTTATGATGGTAACTAAGCTACTCAGCCTGAGACCACTGATTGAACCTGATCTTTGACCTTCAGCATTGATTTAAATGACCCCGTTTGTGTTTGAGAGTGTATGTGAGTAAAAGACAAATCAGACAACTAGGAGAATAATCCCAAGATAAGCCACTGCAAGAGTTAATTCATTTACAGTAAAATCATTTAAATAAATAGCGAAAAGGTGTAACAGGAGATTCTGTGATGACCTGTGGTCTGTGAAGAGATAAAAATGTTACAGTGTAGTGCAATACATCATGTAAATCTTGTCTTACCTTTCCCAGTATCCTGCCAAGGAAGTAGTAATGCCGGGTGAAGGATTCTCCCACAAGCATCTCTGCAGTGGGACTCGGATAGAGAAGACCTTCATTAGTTGTCTTGAAGAAGCCTTGGTTAGGATTAAAGCCCGACTTCAACAGCTCATTCAAGAACTCTCTGAATATTCCTCCTCCATCAATGCCAGCTTCATCTAGCCCATGTGCATTGAGCAAATGAACCCTGATCCTCTTCTTAAGATCAGGCTCTGAAATGGAGATAAACAGATATATTTAGCATGTTCCAGAAAACAATTTTGCTAAAACGGATTAAAAACAAAATCACTAAAATATGTCAGGAACTTTTCCTTGTTATCTAGAAAAGTCTGATGCTGTACAACTAGAGACTTTCTAAGAGACTCGAGGTGTGTTCTTACACACAAGACGGCTTGCCCTAAATCATCTAAACGGATACAGTAATTCATAGCAGCTGTCAACTAAAGCTAATTCCTAAGCAAGGTTAATGTCTTTTCCTCTGCGTCTAAGAAAGCCACATTCGTTGTGCTAAATGCTTTTTATTAAGAGAGTTTTCAACATGTCAGAAGGGATAGGTTTGCATTGTTTACCATTCTCGGGGGATAATTTGTCATAAGCATCTTCATAAATGTAGTTCCGTCGAATGGTGACATTAACGCCATCCAAAAAAGGGCCCTCTCCTTGCACTTCACGCTTATCAGCATAGATCAACTTCTGGAAGATCTGAAAGCAGAATGAACAAAGTCAGCTGATTAAAATAATTCAGAATCTAGGCATGTATTCCATTTGGATTTTCACTTGCATTTCATATCTAAAGCACAAAACAATGTCATCTCCTAATTACAATTTTTAACCTTCTTTTTAAATTCACAGATGAATGAATTTTTAATTTTTTGAAGTACAAAACACTCCACACCATACCATGCCAGTGATGGCTGTCTTACCTTCACTCTCTCCTCAAAGGGCACAACAAACGGAAGTTCAGTGAGGATTGCCAAATGTCTCTCCTCTGATACTGACAATGGTGGAGGTTCCAGCCCAACTGTGAGGAACACAAAAACAATCTCTGTAAATTTTAATTCTTAAAGTAATCTTTTAACCAATATCGCTGTACAAAAATACAAATTAAAACACATTTCTCTAAAGCCGAATGTCCTCAACAAAAATCTACTAATATGTTCAATTCAGGTGATACAAGATAAAATACAGCTTGCATCATTTCCCAATACGGTTTCCGATATCCTTGTCACTTCTTGGCCTCGCACTTAATGTAAACGCATGTAATGAATATGGCAAAAATAAAATAAACATCTACAAATATAATGAAAACATCCAATACTCTGTTTTTTCACCTTTAGAAATCTATCCAATAATTTATCAATCTGCTCTTTAAATTACATGGACAACAAAAGACAACACTGACAAGCAATTCATTCATCTGCCTCCATCATCTATCCTGTTGACAGTCAATCTCTAAAGCTCTCCATTCATCATCCAGACAAATATACTACCAATAAACCCAAATTCCTCCCCACCTTAACATGCCATAACATTAGCACCCTAATTAAAAAATTATTAACATACACTACCATTTAAAAGTCTTCACTACCATTTAAAAGTGAGATATTTAACCAGAAATGAATACTTCTATTCATGAAGGAAGGACACATTAAAAGTAACAGTAAATACATTTTCAAAAGATTTCAGTTTTCTTCCATTCTAAAAAAAAAAATTATAGCATCCACTAATCCACTACTATTTTAAATTAGTAATAATAATAATAATATTTCACAATAATAGTGTTTTTTCCAGTATTTTTGATCAAATTAATGGGTCCTTGGTAAACATAAGAAATTAGATGTCTTCTGCAAAAGACCTACTTCGTTTGCATCTGTACACTTGCACAACCTTGTGTGAGGTCCACTACCAGCCTTGCTGAATGCAGTATTTACAGAGCATCCCATTAAAGATCACTCAATCCCACACACTTTTAATTAACTCAGCAGCGATTTGCCCATCCACCTGTCCTCTCCCTCCATTACAGGGACGTTTGTTTTGTATTAAAACTCCGTCCTACAAACGTTTTGACCACAGGAAAAAAAACGCCGAAACAGCAGATGAGAAGTGTCATTCATCTAATACGCTGCTTGCATAGTGGAATGATTCTACTCAATTAGCCAGTCCTCTCTCTCTCCACAAACCAGCCATCAAGGGGCCATCTTGGTGGGAGAAATATGGCGCAGCATGGTCAATACAGGAGCCATTCGTCACTACCTCGCAAGTCCATTTAGGGAAATGAAAAAGGTCCTGACAAACAGGCAGCCAGATGTGTCCAGCCTTAGGCTAATTGAATTTTTAAGCACGCATGCTCCAGGATGGCATGGAAAAGACTAGAAACACAGGTACTAGTTAGCGTTAATACCCTCTTGAGTATTCTGACTTGCTTTGGAATGAATTTGCTTGACTGGCTGTCATTATTACTTCATGATTTTTGTTTTTTTGTTTGTGTTCCACAACACTTCAGTTGTGGTTGTTCTTACCATCTAATGTGGACTGAAGCGGTCCGATACGTCCCATTCTCCTGGTTCTCCACACATGTCTTGCAGAGGGCACATAGAGCTGAGTCACCTACACACAAATATTACTAGATCATTAGAAGCTATTAGTAAACTTATTTAGAAACACGCATTTGTTTAAAAAACTGAATTATACTTTCATAATAACATGTATTTATTCTTTTAAATGCAAATGCTTTACATTCATTAGCAAAATATAACTTGTCTACTCTTCATTGGATCTTTACTGTTTATCGGTCAAAAATATCACTTGACAGCAAAACTGTTAATTCTGTTTAGTAGGTTTTAATCATATGACAAATGAATTTTACCTTGTCTGCTCTGATGTTGACCTCACCAGACAGCCAATGACCCGAAGGACAGAACGGTCTTCGAATATCTCGGGCTTTCAGCATTTTCACAAGGTTGGTAATCACCTTTAAAAAAATAAATAAATAAAAAACTAATTTAAATTTTAAAAGCAATTTAAAATATTAAGCTTCTAAAAAACATTATCAAAATGTTTGTCCAGACATTCATTGTCCAGCCAGCCAACTAATCAGCATGCAATTTGCTGACACAAATATACAGATACTGACTTGTGCTGAAAATAAATAAATACTACAATTCACCAAATGTCTTTTCTGCGTCTTCATTCTCTTTAAAAACTGGGTAATTCACCCATTATGTCAGTCGACTTCATCCAATTTCATTTATCTACACTTCTGTTTAATACTCATGCAAAAGCTTTTTCTTCTCCGATTACAGTGTCAAACAAACGTCTGGCTGGCCATTTCTAGAGAATGCCTATTAATCTCTGACCAAGACATGCCAACACCAGAGAGTCCGTAATAATGGCAAGTGCAAAACTCTGTTGCTTGCTAGTGGGTTTGTGGGGCAGGGGGTCCGAATGCTCTTCCTGTCTAAGTGGAATGAATAAGCATTGGTTAATTAGCCCATCGGGTTAAGTGCAGGCCTTAATGGGTCTCTCCAAAACTCCTGCGGTGACATCCCTCTCCAAACACGGCCAAGAAGAAAGTTCCATTAGCAATATTAATACAAGCTTAGTTGATCATTTTCATTCAATTAACTTCTTTCAATTAAATAGATAGCTCGACAATAGGAGTGATAAAACATCCAGAGGGACGGCCCATGGCTGGAGGCAAACATTAGTGTGTGAGGGGTCAACAGCGTTAGAGCTGACTGTAAATTGCACATTCAATTTGGGAAATGCGTTTCTCCTGCTTGTACTTCTTTAATGGGTCATTTTAGCTGACAGGAGGCGTTTTCCGCCATCTTTTGTGGAAATCTTTCAGAGCCTTTTGTATGCTGTACCGACTCGACTAGTGGAACCCAAACAACGAGCTGTCACTTACGGTGATTCACTCAGAAGCTTGCTGGAATAGTACAAACTTAAGAAAAAAATGAAGAAATACTTCACCACTGAAATGCTATTAGTCACTTGCCTTTGTAAAGGCATTTAATTAAATCCTTTAGAATGTTTGCTTTGCCTTTGGATGATAGTATCGTGTATTAACAATAGTCAGAGATATCACCTTTGGCTGATGCCTTTGACAATAGCAAGACGATTATTATTATTATTATTAATATAATCAGGCTAGTAATACTATCTAATAATATTAGGGCTTATTTGTTACATTATATTTCTTTTTCCACATTTTTACAGTTATAACCAATCACATGCGCGTTTTGACCAACCACACACGATTATGCTGAGTTTATGAATGCAATGACCAATCAGAGGCGTTCAGATGAGTCATCGCAACAGCGCGCTTTGACTGAATTCTGACTCGTGAATTCTCTCATCTTAAACAACAAAGTGCAGATGTGCGTGCAATGTAAGTATCAGAGATTTATGCATCATACAATGTAGAGAGCTTCACTGATTATAATGGGAGTGTTTTTAAAAGCACATAAACTCACTACACTGAAGTCAGTTATGATGTGCTTTGATGTAAATGTTCTTTGCTCGTTTTCTGTAGCTGTTTTTTGAATAACTGAGGAAATGTAGGCATTATGATTAATACTTACAATGTTTCTATTAATATGTTATCATGTTAAACACAAATTCAGTCATATTAAAAACATTAGGCTGCTTTTAGCCTTATGCTGGAATAAAACTCCGGCAATGAAACTAAGTAAATAATTAAATAAATGATATATAATTTATACATGATAATATCATGTATCGGTGATCTCACAGGCTGATGATAGGACGATATGACAATTGAGCATATCGCCCAACACTACACATATATATACAAATGTACATAATTTATTAGAGCAAGAATTAAGTCTTCGTTGGGAGAGCATTCTTGCATTTCACCTGGTGCTCTTCGGTTTTCAACTGCTATAGGCTAATTAATGTGCTCGCACACAGAATTAGACTCTGCTGTTTTTTTCATGTTATGAATTATGATACAGCTTGGTTCGTTGGTCTGTGGGGTTAGATTGCTTTCTCACCACCACCGAACTGATCCAAGAGTTCGTTTTCTATCTCAGACTGATTATTTAGGCTCGAATCAGAGCATGATTGCTGTGTTCATATATGCTTAAACTGAACTAAGGGAGAAAATGTGGCAGGTTCCGAAACAAATTCTCTAAAAAAAAAAAAAAAAAGCCAGATGTAAACTTTTAAATTGGAATTCCTAAGAATTTTTTAAAAGCCTTTTACTGCTGCGCTGCTTCAAAACTATAACTACTTTTTTACTTGTTTATTATTATTATTATTTTGTATATTACATTTTTATCTCAGTTCATTTTACACATTTCTCCAAAATAAAACCAATGATCTCAACAATTATCAGCCACATGAACCTGAACAGTAAGTTTTGAAAATGCATTGTGAAGTCTGCATACTTGTGTGTGTGTACATTGCTGAATACATGATATAACCAATAGTGGAAAAAAAAATAGTGGTGTCAATTGATTAAAAGAAATGAACTAACTATTAATCTAACATTCTTTTTTTCGGAAATTAATTGCGATTAATCTGACCAAACATTGAAGTTTTAAATATACTTTTATATTGCAATAATTTGACATTCAATCTTCAAATTGATGTACAAACAACAAAGGCAGTATAATTTTAATATTTGTTTAATGGCATCTTTATTATGACTGAAGGCCAGTATCACTGATGCCTATAATACTGATATCTCTATAAAATTGTTTTTCCCCCTAATATTTAACCATTGACTATAGCCATTCAACATTACAGTATAATTGAGAGCTATCAATTTTAACATTCATTAGACTTTAAAAAATAATTTTTAATTTAAGTGAACTTAAAACAATCTTCATATAAACCCATTATAATAAATGTCATATTTAGCTGTGCCCTTCAGAAATATACAGAAATTATCAATCACTAAATTCTAAATTAAATATAGATGAATCCTTAAAGGGATCCCTGGGTATTAAGACTTGTATGGCTTAATATAACGTAAATGTCTCTTACTGAAACATGTTGTAGAAAACCCATTAAAGATTTGTGTTATTTTTTTTTTAAAAATCACATCGTTTTAAACATATTTTGGACTATGGGGGCGCCATTATTCTGGTGACGTAAAATGGTTGCACTCGGTGAGCTACTGGTGTTACTACCTGTTGCTATTTTTACCACAACACAACTCAGAAAATAAAATACTGATGCTGTACCATCCAATATCAAAGGCTGTACCATCGATTTTTCTCCACAAGGAGTCTAAACGCCCCGGATATCGAGGGAAATCTGCACTGAGAAACTCTGCTAGCGGCCGCGCGTCATAATTATCGTCGGCATGTTTACATCCTAACAGATGGCATCTAGCGTTTCTTGTCTCAGCTGTTTGTAAGCTCTTTCAGTAGCTGTGGTCTATTAAAAGACTCAAAGGCATCAGGGCTAAAGTGGAGAGAACAAAGAAGCGGGTTAAATATTGCTTTAAATATTTTTAACGCGTTAAACTAATTAAAAAATTAATCACCTGCGTTAACGTGCTAATTTTGACAGCACTAGTGTTTCAGTTTTTTTTTTTTTTTTAAAGTCTATACTGTGAACTGTTTTGAGTGCACTGATCACAGTTTGGAGTAGTTTGAAGTGTAAAATCTGTTTATGATGTCTTTCATTAAAGGGAAACATTCCTTTTAAAGTGGCAGATGTCAACAAGCTCCTGGAGAAACATATGTACTCTGATATGTATTGTATAATCAAATAAATTGCTTCACATTTGTTTAATAACGCGTCAATCACTAAGATACACATTTATAAATTATGACCTTTAATTTTTAACTGTGAATGTTGAAAAGCTCTGCAAATCTATTGAAAAGATTTTTAGTTAAATGAAAGGACAAAAGTAGGTCAATGAGCTGTCAACAGCAAGCAGGAGATCTGGTCACCCTGTATACATAAATAATGAGTAAGAAGACGAGGAAGAGGATGATGGAAGAAGACAGAGAGTGAAGAGAGCTGACTAATATCCTAATGCCGTTGTTCAGCTCGCTTAGTCTTGGCAAACAACCTATTAATTTCCCGAGTGAGTGGTCTTCCTGCCTGGCTGATCAGCACTGATGGCCCTAACAGATGCTGAGACTATTCGCCTCATTAATTGTCAGCTCATTTAATTAGGTCATCAAAGACGTTGTTAGCACTGCTAATACAGCGACCGGTTAAAAGTAACGCCCACCATCCGCTAAAGATATTATCAGCGCTAACGAAAGTGGAATTCATACTAGTGAGAATCTTCTCAGTACTGGTAACTTTTAATCCCTTTCAACTACAACACCTTATGAAATAGAGTTAAATAAGATTTGAGATGTAGATATGTAGTGAATCACCTTAAAGAGCTGGACCCATCGTTTCTGCTGAGCTTGAATGTGCTGCTGAACTTGGCTGTTAGTTTTCACCCCGACACTGCGAAACGCTGCTACATACTCCTCTTTGTGCTCCGTCTTAGTCTCAGGATAGGCCAGCTTAATGATTCCCAGACACGCGTCCCGTAAACACCGAGACAATGTCACCAACTCCGCCAGAGAGAAGGGCATCATCGACGTCTGGCTCTGACCTGCCCAAGCAAAGAGAAACATTCAATTTTCAAAAAAAAAGGTTCCAATATGAAACTACAATTTCAGGAGTGCTGTAGAATTAACAAGATCACAATCAGAAGAAGGTAGACAAAGAAGCTTATGCGTTTTAACGTGTTCTATTAAATACTTCAATATATTACGATACAGTAATTTGTACATTTTTGCAGAATAGATGTTAATACCATCTGCTGAGCCAAAGAACTCGCTGTCATGCACAGAGATGAGTGAATGACTGAAGAGTGAACTGAAGAGATAGAAGAGAGGGATGATCCTGTTGGCGTCCTCCAGAGACATTGGAGAACCTCGAGACATCACCTGCAACAAGAGAACCATAGAGCTACACAAAAGAGAGGGATAATAAAGAGAGGGCAAAAGAAAAAAGGTTAATATGATTAATATTATATTCAAGAAGTACACATAAAAAAAATAATAAACAATGTAGAAATCTCACCCTGTGATCATTTTAGTCTTCATAGATGTGATTAAATGCCATAGGTGTCTAAGGAAGCGAGCGTTGAAGGCTAAACTGTACAAAAGCCTGAAAAAGACAGAGACCGAAAGAATAAGACCTTTAAGTACAATATATGTACAACATAACTCACCAACACTTTTAGTCAAAGCTGCTACAGGAACTATGCTCATCTCTAAATGTTCAAATAACCACATCTCCTGCCCATAAAACCTAAACATCCCAAATTTTCAGCAGGAAAAAAAATATAAACAACCCAGTGAGCTGGAATTTCTAGTCTTTGTATGTGACCACAGGAAAGATTAAACGAGCCATTAAGCTTTATTTAGGTGAGGCACCTTCCATTAGTAAACTAGCAGTCTGCTTCAGGGTTGTAAACAGACCAGTGGTTCCTGTGGGGGCTCCATTTAAGTTAATGACAGCCAGAGAGACAATGAAGCATGGCCACAATTGTCTGACCATAGAAGCAGTGTTGCCATCACAAATTATATACTGTGTTTAGGTCACCCAAATCATTAAACCTAACAGCCGTCACACTGGGGTGTGAGAAATCGCTCTGGTGGTTACTTGTTTTGTGTCAAGAGGTGAAAGAATAAATAAAGCATAATTGGAAGTAATTAAGGGAGAAAATAAGATTAAAGCTGAGGTTAAGGTAAGAATGTGTACATCCACTTCACACAAAGCACTTCTGTTTAAAATTGTATAGACCTTTCCCCCCAATATGCTATAGGTCAGAAAGCACTTTAACAATAAAATAACAAAACAATTGCAGAACACTCACTGAGAAATGGATGAAATGCTGAAATAAGTAGACCAAATATTCTAAAATAAACAATAGACACACAAAGCAAAATGCTATCAGGTTTTAATTTTCTCAAAATAATACAAAAAGTCTACGTGTTTGACTGAAATCTAATCAAAGCTACATCGACTACATCGGAGTCAATTTCACTGCTGTAATAACTCCATTATCTTTTATTAACATGAATAATGTGACAATGTTTTTTTCTTTCTTTTAACTTCCTGTTCTTCGCATCTAATCACAATTTAAAATCATCTTCATAGTGTCTTTAATTAGCCAAAACAAATACAGCAGGCTTAACATTAATGAGACCTTTCCATGGACAAGAACCAAGTGGGCTATTTACACTAACACAGTTTTGATACTATAATGACCTTGTTTAGTGTGAAATACAGCCATACTCTTCACTTTAAAATATGATAATGTTTAAAAGGCAACCAAGTTTGCACGCTCACTGGGCGCTTCTTTAAAGGTTGTAAATCAGGGCCAGCTGTTATACCTCTTGTAAAACTATCCCATCCACTCCTGCAGGAATTAATCTTCCTAGGCCAGCTAATTATTTTGTACAGATATCCGATAATGATAAAGTAGTGAAGGCAGGATTTATGATAAAAGCCTTCTCTTCTGGACGGAGCTGTAAAATATAAAAAATACCTGCAAAAAAAAAAAAAAAAAAAAGGAAGAAAATACAGCACGAGGAAAGGATATGCAGGAAAACATAATGGAAATTCGAGAGGTTTATTTAATATATGAATGAAAGCAGAACATGCAAAGCATTATAAAAGGAAGTCTAAGGTGTCTTACAGAAACAATCTTGAGTTACATCAACTTTGAAATGTGCTTTATAGGATGTTATACTTTATTTATTTCAGATTACTCTACTTTTTCATAGAACTATTAAAAATTATAAACATTTTATAAGTTGCATACTAGTATACTACAAGTATAAGTAGTGTAATAGTACAACCCGAATTCCAGAAATGTTGGGATGATTTTAAATTTGAATGAAATGAACACTGAAATATTGGCTCGTGATTTGAAATTCTTTTATTCACAATAGAACATAGATAAACTTTAAACTGAGAAATTTTACAATTTTATGCACAAAATGAGCTCATTTCAAATTTGATGCCTGCTACAGGTCTCAAAATAGTTGGGACGGGGGCATGTTTACCATGGTGTAGCATCTCCTCTTCTTTTCAAAACAGTTTGAAGACGTCTGAGCATCGAGGTTACGAGTTTCTGGAGTTTTGGTGTTGGAATTTGGTCCCATTCTTGCCTGATATAGGTTTCCAGATGCTGAAGAGTTCGTGGTCGTCTTTGACATTTTCGTTTAATGATGCGCCAAATGTTCTCTATAGGTGAAAGATCTGGACTGCAGGCAGGACAATTCAGCACCCGGACTCTTCTAGTATGAAGCCATGCTGTTGTAATAGCTGCAGTATGTGGTTTTGCATTGTTCTGCTGAAATACACACGGCCATCCCTGAAATAGACGTCGTCTGGAGGAGAGAATGTTGCTCTAAAACCTTTATATACCTTTCAGCATTCATAGTGCCTTCCGAAACATGCAAGCTGCCCATACCGTATGCACTTATGCACCCCCACACCAACAGAAATGCTGGCTTTTGAACTGAACGCTTATAACACGCTGGAAGGTCTCCCTCCTCTTTAGCCCGGAGGACATGGTGTCTGTGATTTCCAACAAGAATGTCAAATTTGGACTCGTCTGACCATAGAACACTTTTCCACTTTGAAACAGTCCATTTTAAATGAGCCTTGGCCCACAGGACATGATGACGCTTCTGGACCATGTTCACATATGGCTTCCTTTTTGCATGATAGAGCTTTAGTTGTCATCTGCAGATGGCACGGCGGATTGTGTTTACAAACAGTGGTTTCTGGAAGTATTCCTGGGCCCATTTAGTAATGTCAATGACAGAATCATGCCGATGAGTGATGCAGTGTCCAACAAAGGTCTTTGGCCTTTTCCCTTACACTCAGATTTCTCCAGTTTCTCTGAATTTTTTAATGATGTTATGCACTGTAGATGATGAGATTTGCAAAGCCTTTGCAATTTGACGTTGAGGTACGTTGTTTTTAAAGTATTCCACAATCTTTTTACGCACTCTTTCACAGATTGGAGAGCCTCTGCCAATCTAAGACATCCTTTTTATAGCTAATCATGTTACAGACCTGACGTCAATTAACTTAATTAGTTGCTAGATGTTCTTCCAGCTGATTCTTTTCAAAATGTCTTGCTGTTTCAGCCCTGTGTTGCCCCGTGCCAACTTTTTTGAGACCTATGGCAGGCATCAAATTTGAATTGTGCTCATTTAGTGGATAAAAGTGTAAAATTTCCCCATTTAAACATTTATGTTCTCTATGTTCTATTGTGAATAAAATATTGGCTCATGTGACTTGAAAGTCTTTTAGTTTTCATTTTATTCAAATTTAAAAAACGTCCCAACATTTCCGGAATTTGGGTTGTACACTACAATTTATGTAGTATAATGAAACTTTAGCTAACAGGATTTTTTTGGAAAAAACTCCCTTTTAATCAATTCTTTAAAAAGAAATTCTCCTACTAAAAAAGAGAATATGTGAAAAAGTTGGCATTTTTTCCAGAACATATTAAAAAAAAAAAAGGATAATTTTTCAAAGTAGTATGTATTTACTAAGGGTGTATTCACACCTGTCTTGTTTGTTTAGATTGAAATGAACACAAGTTCGTTTCCTCTCTTGGTGCAGATCTTTTGGGGAGGTGTGAATATAGCAACCGCACTCGGGTGCGCACCAAAGAACTACACCGAGACCCAGCCGAAGAGGTGGTCTCGGTTCGCTTCCAAACCAACTCTGGTATGGTTCATTTAAGGTGTGAATATGAACCGGCCTCGATCCGATGCAATTTGCATAAAGCATATAGTGCTGTTGTTTGCATTTCAATCTCTTAAATCACTTGTTTTCAAACCCCAATGCTTAAAAACGCGTGCAAATTATGAGTTTTCATGACCACAGCAATGTGACATGAGCGCACTAAATAGGCTAAAGCTTGCCGCAAAGCCCCAGCAAAAGTTACAATGAATGTGTCTGGGGGAAACAGAAAGGAGATATTTATATTTATTTATTAATAAACTAGTGTTTTCTGAGTCAGTGTCGCACAGATGAAGTTAAAAATCCTGACTCGCCATCTCCTCATTGGACGCGCCTTTAGAAAGAAATGCATCTTTACAGATTATCAGTGGCGTGCACAAGGAGGGGGCCAGGGGAGCTCGAGCCCCTGCCCCTGCCCCTTTGAGGCTGACAGTAAAGTGCCCTTGCGGTCCGGTGCCCCCGGTCTGCGATTTCTGCTGTGGGTAGGGGTGTTCGATATGACGATTTTTGATCATGGACTATAAAAATGTCTCCACGATCTGTTTTTTTGAAGAAATATCGTAGTATTGTGTTACAGCACACATTCTATCAGCTGCAGTTCTGGCGCCGCTGTCTCTATGTACTGTACAACGCCACATACATTCAGTGCTAACTCAGCGGTAGAGTTACTCTCACGGGACACTGCACTTATTCGCAATTACAAAAGTACATTATTTGCATCTGCTTCAAAGACTTACTGGTTAAACGTTTCATTTGTGTGCTGTTCTGACAAGTAGAGGTCGACCGATTCATCGGTTTTGCCGATTCATCGGCATCGATAGTTGATTGCCACAACTATCGGTTATCGGCAAAAATCCATGTCGATAGTTTTCCGGTTTGCAACCGTTGCTGGAGTGGCTGAGAAGGGTCCAGTACAAGAAATTATACAGGACTGGAATTATACAGTACAAGAGCGGCCTCTAGAGGCGGAAATCACTGACAGCACGTGTTGTTTATTTTGACACATGACACTGTGCGCTGCACAGAGCGGGAAACTCCAGACTCGCATTTAAATACAGCCGACAGAAAAGCCTGCCGCGGAACAGAGCACCATTCACATAGTTTTATATTAAATTACATTATATTTGTCCCAAATCGTTGTGAATGTACATAATGACTTCACCCTAGGCTATAAATGATGTATTGTGCATTTTTCAGCAAAACGTTTTTCTTTCTGTGGCTCTAATAAAGTCTGTATGCTTCATGTAGCTGTAATACAGATCGCGCGTTCTCTTTCCGCTTGCTCTGTTTTTTTGTTTTTTTTTTAAACACCGAACTTCAAACTCATTTATGCCACATTGTTCATTCTTGAAGCAAACTTATGTCCGTTTGGTTATTAAATAAATTGTTTTAGACCGCCACTTGATTTGAACGCAAAGTGTCTGGTGTGTGTGTGTGTGTGTGTGTGTGTGTGTGTGATACCTCTGAGTTCTCCTAGACGCTGCGCTTTAGTGTGTGACTAACTTTTTTTCTTGATTAGATAATTATCAAGTGTTAAAAAATAAAGTGTGTGAGTACAAATACAATATCCATATGTATGTAATTTTAATGCTAAGATGGTCATCTTTAAGCATGACTGTTGAAATGAAATGGTAATACTTAACAATAAGAGTCCATTCCTAGTATTAATGAAAACTGTAGAAGTATGGTTCCTTGTTAGAGTGTGTTCATTTCAACATTCACTGTCAGCTACTAATAGGCTACATTTTTAAATTTTAAAGTTTCTTCTTTTAACATTAGCAAACTATGAAATAACTTTAATGATCAATATAGTAAATAATATTAATATTTGTATTCATTTACAAAGTATGGTTCGGTACTGTTGCTGCTTTTTTTTTAAATAGTAAAGCACTAGCTCTCTTTCAGTATCCATTTTGAAAACTATCGGTTGATTAATCGGTATCGGCAAGTGTGGTCCAACCTAGCTATCGGTATCGGTAAAATCCACTATCGGTCGACCTCTACTGACGAGCGCCTTTTCTGAGCACATACAGCCAAAGCGCGTGCTCTAAAAAAGCCCATTAAACAGTGCCTGATTACTGAACTAAGTTATGTTTTGTGCTAATACTGTCAAAGCACACAAGGTTTATGTATAGACTCAGTTGGTTATGTCTAAAATGAAAGTAAACAGCTGAGAGAAACGGATGCGTGCAGGTCTTAAAGGGACAGTACTAAACATGCTGCCGACTGTCATTAAAGGGATAGTTCACCCTAAAATTTAATTTCTGACATTATTTATTCACTCACATGTTGTCCCAAACCTGTATTAATTTCTTTCTTGTGCTGAACACCAAAAGAAGATATTTTGAAGAATGTGGGTAACCAAACAGTTGCTGCTCCACATTGACTTTAACAGTAGGAAAAAAAAAAATACTATGGAAGTCACTGTAGACCAGCAACTGTTTGGTTTTCCACCTTCTTCAAAATTTTGGGGGACAATTATTCCTTTGATGTTAATAAAACACCAAACACAAAGAGAAAAATCACTCACTACGCTTGACTGAAAAACTTTAATACAGTTGCTTTAATAGGAATATGTGTTTTATTCTTATATTTTTTCATTCAATTTCTTGAATGCTCCTGCTAAATACACCTAAAGCCCACCTGAAAATAAAACACGGTTTATTTTATTTGTATATTATGTGAATTTGTAATGTGTATCTTTGCTCGCATTTTTTAATAACAAAGATAAAATAATGACAACGATTTTTATCTTCACCCACTTTGGCCTAAATATCTGCCATACTTTTTTATATTTTGTTACCTTGAAAGGCCTTGTCTTTATAATAGGGAAATTAGTTTGGCTGTAATGCTCAGACAACTTGCAAAATAGAAAAACCAACATGACAAAGAATCGTGATGAAATCGTGATATTTAAAAAAAAAAAAAAATCATGATTTTTTTTTTGCCATATCATCCACCCCTAGCCGAGGGGGACCAAACCCATACAACAAAGCATTAATTTGTTTCCACTGATGTCCTGAAGCGTGCTTCAACTTCCACTCTCCACACAAACAATGACAGCAAATCAATAAAAGAATAAAAATTGCACTATGAAAGATCTCCATGATTAGCCTGTTTTTGCACTTCCTGTTTTTCCCTGCTTGAGAATTTCTGTCCAATGAACGGATGACCTTAGCACACGTGTGTTTTTTTTTTTTTACAATTTCTGGTTCACTTGCAAAAAGGGCAGTGTGAAAGCAAACCGCACCAAACAAAAAAAAATAATAATAATAAAAATCAACATTGTAATTGATCCAGACCAAAGCAAGTGAACTAGCGGACTTTCCTGGTGTGAATACACCCTAATATTTAAGGGGCTTGTGAATGTTGCCTCCTCTACTGTGAGGACTGCTTTCTGATAAGATTTTAATACACAATACAACATTCTTAATTATCTGATATTAAGAAGATAAAAGGCATAGGCTAGGGTGCACACTGCATGAGTGGAAACTTTAAACTAGTTCTGATTTGTTGATTGACACCACCTTTTAGAGCTCAGTGGCTTTATTTGATATCTCTCTCTCTCTCTCTCCCTCATTAAACCAGACGTTCTCCTCTTTCCTGTCTTTCATGCCATCTCTCTCCATCACTTTCCTCCTTTCTTTCATTCTTTCTGCTGAAATCCTGTTCTCATTTTGTCAACAATGCAGAACCAGAAGTAGATAAGCAAAGGTGATTGAGAGTAGAGCTCATTACACTAATTGATGAGTGACAGCATCTAAAACTGCTCTGGTAATAAAAAAACAAAAAAACAAAAAAACACAGTAAGATGAGACTTAACCGCCTCACCGCTTCATTAGCAATGTTGCTTTATTGTTAAAAAAAGTGGAAAAACAGAAGCAAAGAAAATCTGTTCATAAACTTGGCAGTTTGATGTTGGGGAATCTTTTTTAATACACATATAAAAGGGCATCCAATTCTAATTTGATTGCAGCTCTTTCTTGACCACATCTTTGTATTAATTAGAGTGGTCCATCATGCCTAACTTATCTTGATGTAAGAGAGTGATAGAATGCAAGCATGCACTGTGCAGTGAATCTAGTTACATTAGTTATCCTGGGTGATTCATTTTTTGGATGGGTTGATTGCATATATGACCTTACCTGACTCTGGGCACCATCATACGATGCTGCACCATCAACGTGTGACAGATGGAGGCCATCATGGTGAAGACGTTTTCACTTGCTGAGTCTCTCCACACTAACGTTAGCAGAGCGTTAGTCTGCTGCTTGGTGTCCAACTTCTGTACACACTCCTCTGTTATATAATGCACAGATATCCAACTGCCATCCTTTAAAAAAAAAAAGACAGAATTATATTCATCAGTTTAAGATCAAAATTGCATACTATGGAGCTCTCTGAATATTTTTGCTCAAAGACATGGATAAGAGAGAATCTGTGTGTACCTGGGCAGCAGGAGGCTGTACGGTCATTTTTTCCTCATCTTCTGAATCACTGTTGATGTCAGCTCTACTGCTGCACTCTGTCACTGGCAACAATGGCAACAGAGTCTGTAGCGCATTCAAGTACAACAGCAGCCCTTCTTCAGAGAGTGAACCTATACAAACAAAATGGACAAAATCATTTTACTCACTAATCAGGCACCTTGCTAACACACATTAAGTGCTATTAAGCACAATACTTACCCAATCCTGATTCTCCAACTGATAGCACAAAGTAAAAGAGCCAGGGAGCCTGAGCTCTGGCCTGGGCAGAGGAGGCTATGGTGGCTTGAAGAGACCAAAGGAAGTTCTGAAATGGGAAAGCTAGTTTTGGGTCTGACAAAGCTGGCACGAAGAAATGATAGATTTGTTCAGTGAAAGGCGCTGAAATGAACTCCTCAGTGAAGGCCGAAAAAACAAACTGCCTGTGAATGAAAGAAGAAAAAAAAGGTTGAGAACCTGTGAATTTATTATTTATGGTAACTGTACTGTATGTTTCAGTCTGCAGTAAGGAAATTACCTAATACATTTTTCTAAATGTCACAATAAATATTTCCATTTTAATACCAATACACACAAACATTTATACACACACTTTTGGCTATTTGTGCATCTATGAGACAACAAAATCCACAACCGTATTCATAACAGGAGAGCTTTGACCTAGAAGAAACCTGTTAGTTGCCATAAAACATACATATTTTAAAAAATATATATTTAAGACTTTTTAAAATATACTAAGACTATTTTAAAGTCTATATATGTAGAACAGTTTTCATGTTTCAATAACTGACCAAGATTTTTATTGTTTTTAGAAAATTGCGTTTTGTGTTTGTTCATTGTGTGGTGATGTATTTCTTAGTAACTTTGTCCTTTGCTGCCTATCTTGACCAGATATTGTATCTCAACGGGACCTTCCTGGTTAAGTAAATAAATAAATAAATAAATAAATAGTTTCCCAAAATGACATTACAATAATTCAATAACTCTAAAGGATGTATTTTACCAATGCTTTATAGATACAAAGTTAAATTAGAAGTGACACCACAACAATCTGATTTATCCACACTGGAATTAAACCTTACCAATTAACCCCTAAAACGTCTGAACAGTAATGTACATTATTAATCTAAGAAAAAAAATATGAAAAATGTTCATTTAAATCAAAAGGTTTTGGGATGGAACAACGGTTTGTCTGGGTACATGCCTCTGTGTGTGTTTGTGTGTGTGAGAGAAAGAGAGAGAATGACAGAGAGAGCAAGAGAAAGAAAGAGGGCAAACAGAAGTCTATATGCACAAGCTTCTCTCTCGTGCTCCTGTCGTTCCTCAGAAAGAAAAGAAAAGAAAACAGCAGTGTTCGTCACTCAGTGTGTTAGAATGGAGGGTAAATGTTGTGTAAACATTACGTGTTGAGTCAACGAGTCTGTCTGGATTTTACTACTCTCTGTAAATACAGCAGTGAGAGAACTACTGTCCATTGGTCCCCTAGAAAGGATAAAGCTAACGGTCTGCAATAAGGGGTCAGTGTTCAGGCTTTTACTGGGTGGGACCCTTGCACCACACACACCAAAACAAAGACATTCCTCTAACAGCTTAAACTAAACGCTCTTCTCAGCATGTATAGCATAAAAGGCTATGAATCGATTGAATTAATTAGACTTTTTTCCCCCAGTATGCACCTATGTGAATATGTACCTGGTATCTGGGGGGCAGGAGCTGTATGTAAAGTGCAGAGGCTTGAGTGTGTGTTCCAGCAGCGTTTGTGCCAGTGGAATGGAAGGGGCATCACTATACTCTAGACTCGATGGCAACTTGTGATTCACTAAAACATACAGAGATCTGTAGTATCCTAAAAGAGAGAAAGAAATATGATTACAATAGATAACAGATGAAAACTTAAGCTAAATTAAAACGAGAATCTTAAAGGAACACTCCACTTTTTTTGGAAATAGGCTCATTCTCCAACTCCCCCAGAGTTAATAAATTGAGTTTTACCGTTTTTGAATCCATTCAGCCGATCTCCGGGTCTGGCGATAGCACTTTTACCATAGCTTAGCATAGATCATTGAATCCGATTAGACCAGTAGCATCGCGTTCAAAAATGACCAAAGAGTTTCGATATTTGTCCTATTTAAAACTTGACTCTTCTGTAGTTATATCGTGTACTAAAACCGGCGGAAAATGAAAAGTTGCGATTTTCTAGGCTGATATGATTAAGAACTATACTCTCATTCCGGCGTAATAATCAAGAAACTTTGCTGCCGTAACATGGCCGCGGCAGGCGCAGTGATATTACGCAGCGCCTGAAAGTAGTCCCCAGCTAGGTAACTACTAGTTATAATATAGCTGGGGACTGCTTTCAGGCGCTGCGTAATATCACTGTGCCTGCTGCGGCCATGTTACGGCAGCAAAGTTCCTTGATTATTACGCCGGAATGAGAGTATAGTTCCTAGCCAAATCGGACTAGAAAATCGCAACTTTTCATTTTCTGCCGGTCTTAGTACACGATATAACTACAGAAGAGTCGAGTTTTAAATAGGAAAACTATCGAAACTCTTTGGTCATTTTTGAACGCGATGCTACTGGTCTAATCGGATTCAATGATCTATGCTAAGCTATGCTAAAAGTGCTATCGCCAGACCTGGAGATCGGCTGAATGGATTCAAAAACGTTAAAACTCTACTTATTAACTCTGGGGGAGTTGGAGAATGAGCCTATTTCCAAAAAAAGTGGAGTGTTCCTTTAAGTCCTTTTTCTAAATGAATATACTCATCTATTGCCTTAATGTGTGCTGAAGATAAATCTATCACATGGCGAAACTCTGTACCTTTCTCTACCATATAGTGCAATATTTGTTCAATAAGTGCAGTGACATAGTTTTCATCCTGTAGAAAGGGCAAGTAGGTTCTCTCAGACGAAAACACCTCCAGCATCCGCATCGGGACGGCCACATTCAGACCGTCATCTTCACATGCTTGCAATAACCTTAAATCAACAGAGAAAATGCTTAGCAACCAACCAACAAGAAGATCTAAAGGTTTAAATGTGACTGTGACAGAAGGATGCATTTTAGGTATGCTACTACACAAAGCAGCATCTGAGGAACATCTCATTTTACCTGCAACAGTGCCCTAGTATCCTCTTGATCTGAAACAGGCAGTTTTGTCTTTCTGGCCCTGTCAGCAGCTTCACGAACTGAGCATGATGCTTTACCAAACTCTGACACATCCAGATCTACACAGTCAAAACATTACATTCATAAATGCACATAAATACAATGAATGTTCTTGGCTTCATAAAGACAGTGACACCACAATAATACCAGTCAGTCCAACTTCTTTTTCTTCAATCCACATTAAAATGGCAAATAATGAAGCTTCACTGAGCCTCATACGGCAAAAACAGCTTTTTAAACAGGCAGTCCTTACCATTCTGTGTCTGTCTTCACTTAGTCTGTAAAAAAAGAGAAGCTGGCGAACAAGTTGGCTGAGTATGGCACTGTCTGTAAGTTGAGGGCCAGAGCCTGACAGGCACTGACACACACAGCGGTCAAAGCATCCCCTCTGAATGGCATACTAAATGAAAAAGAGAGAAAAATTAGGAATTTAACAAACAGTCTATCAACTACAAAAATACACACAGGCTCTCTATTTAAAGAAACCCTTCAAAACATGCAAAGTTCAAACCGCTGCCACATACTTGTTGTTTCCTGTCTTGGTATCCCCTTATGTACGACTGAATGATGATTGCATTTTTTAGTCTTTTCCTCTCATCCTGTGGAAAAAACAAAGATGAGTAAACCATATATGAAGGACAAGACCATCATCTCCTATTTGCTCGCTACTTTAAGTTTGATATTCTCATTTTGGGCTTTAAAATGAAAATAGATAAAACTATGCAGAAATACTGCATACATCATGGGTTAGGCTTGGGCGGTATCCAAATTTTGATACCGTCAAACCTCCTCCCTATTTTACCTCGGTATACGGTATTACCGTGAATAATAAAAAAATTATGACATAAGGCTCAGACAGTGTCACCTTAGGTTCGAGGTATTTCCATCTCTCGCGGTCACCTTTTTGTTGCACAATTTGCAAATTGCCTCGTCCGTATTTACCGCCTCTCCCTTCTCGTTCGGTCGAAACCCGAAATACTGCCAAACTGCGGAAGTTGTGTTCTTTTTCGGGGCCGGTTGCACGAGCCTAGTTTTGACGTAAATGGGCACTAAGTTACAACTTACGCACTACTAAATATTTTTTCGTTGCACCATTACACTTAGTTGAAGTGTAACTCTATGTATAAACTAAATATTTACGGACGCGTCTGGTCAGGAGTAACGGTTGGAATAAAATAGCAGACTGAGTGAATTGCATCAATATGCTCTTCTTTTACCTGACAACCTCCAATCCTTTAGGCATATATGATGCTGCTGACATTTACACTCACGTACATATTAAGAGAGAGAACAATATGTGAATAAAAGTACTTTGGGTTTTTTTTAGCCCGTCTTCAACACCCCATCTACAGCGCGCCTCTGTGCACTTCGGTCCGTGTTTGCGCATGTCAGATGAAATAATAAATAAATGGCATTTCTTATGTTTTTTTTTCTTTCAGTATTTATTGATCCTTATTTATTTCAATTACAGTTTCTGAATGTTATTTACATATAAAAATAGCTTGCATATAGACTAATGTTATTAATGTATCGTTTTTAATGGAAACTTGTTTTTACCGTTAGTATACGTGAGGCGAAAGAAGTTAGAATGAAGGATTAATTAAAATCAATAACATTTAAACAAGTTCTGCTCGCGTATTTGAAGGTTTCTATTGGATGATTTAGGGTAAACGTCATTTTATGCGACTACGCATTACTTTACGGAGAGCTTAAGAACTACTAGCTACGTCCTGCTTAACGAACAACTGGTGCAACCGAAGTACAAATTTAGTTACAAACTAGCAAGTTGTTACTAGCCTCTAGTGTGAACTTAACATTCTAATTTAAGTAAGAACTTACGAATGGCTGGTGCAACCCTACCCTGATCACTTGGTGCGCGACTCGCCATCTTTCCCCCTCTCTCTCTTTCTCCTCCACGCTGTCACGTGATGACAACCAAGCATACGCATTTTTAGGCATTAAATAAATTATATTTAATATTTAATCCTCGTTTCCTATATAAGTGCATTGTTTTTTTATGACGGTATAAAGGTATTGAAACTGATACCGTTGATATTTTTAGATCCCGCGGTATACCATATTACCGTATTACCGCCCAAGCCTATCATGGGTACAATGGCAGCAAAAAGTATTTTCACTCTCAAGACACACTTGAAAATGTATGGATGTCACTGCATTAGACCAATTAGTCAACCCAAGCTTTTTTAGAACTAACATCACTTTTACATTTAATCATTTAACAGATGCTTTTATCCAAACTACTTACACATGAGGAATACAACAAGCGATTCATCATTAAGAAGCAAATAAACAGAAGTGTTCATAAAACAAAGTTTCAGACATTATTTAGAACTTTTCTGTCCTATTTTTACAATAAAACACAGTGCTTAAAACACCATAATGTACGATTCTCACCTCCCTTTTCCTTCTTTCCTCTTGTGTTCGATGAAGAAGTGACGCTTTTTCCTCCTGTACAGAACACATATGTGAGACATGTCAAAATAGATCCAATATTAAAATGATAAAGTAATTTTTGCCAGATTCATGTAGTCCATGTGTGAAAATCATTTACACCAAACACTCACAGACATGCCGTATCATCATTTTCCAAGTAATAATCTATATTGTAGACAAATGTAGTGATGCACAGAACTAGACACATTTGTGTGAACAAAGTAGTCTGAATTTAGACATTTTGATAATTCAGCCTTCATCATATCATATGGAAAACTCACTTTTCTGCTAGCACCCCCAAGGGACACCTTAGGCGTTCTCCTGAAATCTCCCTCAAAACTGAACATGGTTGGTTACACTTTTTCCATTGAGCAGTGATCAATGCAAGTACCCTGTGTGCAGAGCAACAAAGTGCTGTCTGTGCCTACAAGACAGAGAAAACACAAAGTTCATGAGACTGATGTTAATCCAATGAACTAATCATAATAAAATCGCTCTCTCCCATAACAGAATTTGTTTGGTACTAATAATAAACACTGGCCAAGAAGATGAATCTTAAATACATACTACCGTGAATAAAGCAAGCAGTTATGATGAAGATATTTAAAGCAACTTTATCCTTTAGGTAGATAACTGAAGAGGTGCAGAAGGTCACAATGGGACTGAATGGAAACTGTCATTATAGCAGAAACTAACCTGGCACTTCAGCAGGTGTGATCAACACGAAATGTCAAAAACATTACCGATGAAATATTACTTCAACTTTAAGTCAGAAAATAGACGTTTGATTCAAACAAATATCTCGGTGTATAAAAACTTCCTTGCCATGCAGCCTCATCTGAGCGAGACATGTTCTAGAAAGGGGATGTGTTTCATAAGAGACAAATGCATTAGTTGTGTCTCCAGCAAGGCTAGTTAGCTTGCTAACCTACAGAACAAGCAAAAAAAAAAAAAAAATCACAATACCAGAAGTTCATCATCATTTATGAACGTGTTCTTTGATGTTTTATGTCTAAAGGAGCTCTCGCGCTGTAGAAGACACAGAGCTCGGATGTTTTTTCTTTAGTCAGATCCACTGAACTTCTCTGTTAGCCTTTTGGCTAAAGGTTCTTTGACTAGCTAGCTAATGACTCAGCAGCAGGTCAATTGTGTTTCGCCTCGACAATTACCAATTTCCCAAGCATTTACATGTAAACGTATATGTTGTTGGGGTCTGTCAACATTTAGCAAGAATTAAGGCAGTAATTTTGACCATCAATGTAGAACTCTGTTCTGACATGATAGTTCAGCTTGATACAAACTTCAGTCATATGTCGCTCTGGTCGCTTCTAGAGTCATCTAGTGATTTCAGTGATGTTTTACGGATTTTTCTACTGATGAGTAGTATTAATAGATGAAATGCGAATTGTTTACCTGGTTTTATTGAATGATCAGCCGAACGATACTGTTCAGCGACTGGAAATCAGAGAAAACAAAACCGAAATCGTTGCTCTTGCTCTACTAAACAAACACAACACTGAGAACAGCCCGCCTACCCAGCAGAACGGTGAAATGTTATTGGACAACATATCATTTTCTTCCAAACGATTGGTTTAATACGGGGTCAATAACACGAAAACTGTCACGATTACTTCCTGGATGAATCCCAGCAATAAAAGGAAACCAGCTGCAGTGCAAGGGGTCTAATCTCCGGAAAACGTAACTAAATCATATTCTCTAGATCTTCTTAAAAAAAAAATGTGTTATATAACGCCTTTCTTTACTGGTTTGTTTGTAAATGATGTAAATAATTAGGAGTCTATCCAATAGGCCTACTGTTTTTTTTTATACAATCAATGGCTCTGAAAAACTTATTTATTTCAAGATTTATACTCTGAGTCAGAATCTAAATAATAATAATTATTATAATTATAATTATATTTTCAAAAGAGTTTAAAAGTCCCTTTAGGATTAATAGTTTTTTTTTATTATTCTAAATATATATTAATAAATAAATATTTATTTTTATTTTTATTTATAGAATAAATAAAAATAAACTGAATTTTTATTCAAAAAAAATATTCTGTTGCATAAATTTGATCATAATGCAGCATATTACGAAATGTCAAACACATAGCAAAACAAAAAACAAGCAATCATCTACTGTACATAAAGTTTTAAAGAGAGATTCACCTTTGTTGTTGTTTTGTTTTTGTTTTTTTGTTTTTGTTGTTGTTGTTTTTGCTTTTAAAACATGACAAAATAGACCATACATAAACACAGTTCAAAACAGGAGCAAACAGTGCTGTAAATATAAAGCAAGTCTGACAATAAACAAATAGATTAAGCCAAAACAAAAGCACAACAATGAAGTTAAATTTTCATGTAATTATGTGAAGTGTTGGTGTAAGATTGTTATGTACATGAGTTGTACATCTCTATATCTTCTATCTCTGATTTTTAATGGCTCTGGTTGTTCCAAATCTGTATGTTTTTTTCTTCCGTGGAACATGAAAAGATAATTTGAGAAATGTCTCAGTGTTTTGTTTTGATTTTGTCATATTGTGCATACAAGTCAATTAACAAAATGGTTTGGTTACCAACATTCTTCAAAATTAAGAAAGAAAATCATACAAGTTTAGACTGGAACAAAATGTGGGTGAGAATTTGAAAATTTCCAATTTTGGTAGAACTATATCTTTAACTTTGAAGCCAGTTGACTTTCAAATAAGTCTGCCTACTCATCAGCACATCACACAGGCATCTTCCCAAATATTATAGAATAGCTCTCACACTCATGGCTTGGCGTCTGATTCTTGTTGGACAGCAGTAGCAAGACTAGAAACCACTCTGTTTCTCATAGATGTTATAGAGGGATTTATGAGTTATTGATTGATCATATCCTGCCTTTTAGACCTGAAAAGGGGATAACGAGCCACTACAGCAAGTCTTCTGGAGCTGCTTCAGAATACAAAATGGGGGTCTCATCATCTCAAAAGGTCTCTAATTTTGAAAGATGTCAAAAAGGTCACACATTTACGTCAACTCCATGAGTTATATGTCTCCATAACTCTTTGCTGAGGCTGGTTAATTGCTAAACTGTTCAAGAGACCTCTCCTCCCGTATTTTTAGGTAAAAAAATAGTGTATTTAAGCTATTTCTTGAATCCATACAACTATACATGGTTCAAAAGAACGATTTTCCATCCTAAAGACACTTTTCCAAAATGGAAAAGTTCCACGGATGTTAAAGGTCTTAACCATGTCAATAAATATCTCTAAGAATTTTTTCATTTTTTATTTTAATTTTATTTTTTTGCATATATAGGCCTAGCTTAAATTTGTTAAGGATCAGTTGTTAAGTATTTAACAATTTATTACAGAATCATGCAGCCCTACATTTTTCTCAAACATTAAAAAAAAAAAAAACATTAAAAATCATTTAGTTACAAACACTGATCACAGAGCACATCTTGCTCCAAAGAGCATTTGTCAGATTCTTACCTAATCTTTAAATCTTACGCATCCAGTCCGTGAGGTGCTGAGCTATGTGCTTTACATTTGCAGTCAGGCTACAGCCATTGTTTAAATTTTAAAACTCCTTAGATACACAAACAAGTCCTACATTTTGATCTATGATCACTCATCGGTCAGTGAGTAAAATGTAAAAGCTGAGCTTGAGAAACATTAATAACAGACATCTGTTTTCATTGACTAAAAGCTGTTTAGCACCAGGATATTGGTTGATAAATTGAAAAAGCTAGGGCCAAATGCACCTCTACTCCCCTTTTTTCTGAAAAATTAATGAAAAGGAGGAAGAAAATGGGAATAAGGAAAATTGACACCATCCAATTAATATGTGGTGGCCAAATGTGCTTTTCTGAAATACAATACAGCCATCATGTGTCACATTTGCCGTAAATTTGTAAATGTTTGGATAGGTTAAAAAGTCATGCATTACCAGCTGACAGCTTTCTGCACTCAAATAGAGGACTAAATGAAGATAAGTAAAAAGGAATATAAGGCAATATTGTAGCTTTCTTTATTATTGTTTCTAAATCATGTTAAATGTTCAGATTCAAATCATTGTAGCTTACAGGGAAAAGAAATAGCCTAATATTTTTTCACATTGAGGTGCAGGTTTTTAAATCGTGTCTGCTTGTAAATGTTAAATCATCGGTTAAGGGTTGTTGTTGAATAAATTAATACATTTGTTAGAAAAGAAATGTTGCTTTTAAAATATTTAGTTGGTCCTCAGTCTTACGGGGCACTCATTTCAATAAACAGAGAGGTCTTTGTGTATGACAGGTATATGAAATGGGTCTCTGGCCTGGCCTACACCATACGTCTCACTGTTTTAATGCATCACAAACTAGCCGAGACATATACACATCTATTAAAAACATAATTAAATAAATAATAATAATAAAAAAAAAATATATATATATATATATAAAAGTGTGGCATGTAGGTAGTGGCCGGGGATGGCTGGTGTTTGGAGAGATGGGGGGGCTTTGGGCCCTGTTGCCCAGCAGCATCTTTCCCTGGCACTCCCGTTGTATAGCGTGACATGGGCTGGGGTTTTAAGTTATGGTATGTTATAGCCACGGCGGGATCAGAGGCAACCCCCCCAATTATTAAACATTTATTCATTTATAACTTAATACTATTATTATTAATATTATTATTATTACTTGCCCTCCTCATTGTCCTTCACCTTTTCCCAGTCTTTATGAAATTATTATTATTATTGTTATTATGGTTATTATTATTGTTGCTAATAACATTTGTTGACTCCTTATATATATATATCTGTTATTAATCTGTTAAGATACTATTTCAGTTGTATGCTTCCTCCTCCACCCCTAGACACAATAACACACACACACACACACACACACACACACACACACACACACACACACACACCGCGCGCGCGCGCATGCTCATAGACATATGAATGCAAATACAGGAGCTAATCAGAACGGACTTGTAATGTCGGCTATCAGTAAATATGTGTTTGTTTGTCCAAGTGATTCTATTGGCACATGTACATATTGTCACTTTCTTTACTTAGCCTATGTTTTTTACTTACATGTTATGTGTTTGGTGCATGGGATTCTGTATTTGGCACATGCAAACACTGTCACATTCTTTACTTGCATCATAATAATAATAAAAGGTATATGAAATGAATTCATTTGAATTAGCCCTGACATCTGGTGACATCGTCAATCACGGGCTCGTGTCACGGAGAGAGGGGACTTGTGGGTCATCTCGTTTAAAGCACATTTTAAATTACACCACTGACTGAATTGTGTGTATTCATCACATTAGTGTAGTCTACCAGTGCGCTCGGTTAAGTGACACCTGGCTTTCAGGCTAGTTCACTGGTTTGTTTGGTCCAGTGAATCACTTAAGAGATAATCAGGCTTCTCAAAGCAAACAGATGAAAAACGCTTATAGCCAGGAATTGTTAAAATATGCAGTACGTTTAAAATAAATTATCATCACGTTCAGAGTCCTTGGGGGAAGAAATCATGTCGCTTTAAGAACTGAAATCGGATTTTCTGTAATGACTTTTGATACTATGACCATTCATTGTAAGTAACCGTTCTCCACAAATTAAATTGATAAAAAGATTATGAGTCCCAAATGTGTTTAAAAGCAGTGCAATATACATTTCAACACACTGCCCATTTGTGCCATTATACGATCGAAAATATTTATTGCAATAAAAGAGACAGTGAAGGTCCCGTTAAATTGGCTTTTCATAATGAACACATTTACCATGGATAATTAATATATAAACTATTTCGATTTGTCACTGTGATATGTGTTCCACTTAATTGTGAAAGTAATTACCGAGCGAATGAACAGCTTTGAGGAGAGTCCCTGTTTCAGGCCCTTCTATCTCAGGGTGCAATAATAATTTTACTCTCTCCTGATGTGATGAAAAAGAGCCATAAATCTCTCTGATCGCTGCAGGTCCACGGCTTCATATTTCACTGCTGCTTTAATAGAAATATTCATGCAATCCCTTAATGAAATTAAAACTGAGAAGCGGATAAAGCGTAGCGTTTAAAGACACAAGAGCATTTGATTGGGAAGAATGTTGCAGACTTCAAACTACAGAAGAATCCCATACGCTAGATTTAAACATCACACGGGTTTATCGATGCGCTGTAAATCACATAAAAACATTTTCGTATTTTAGCACATCGTCAAAATACGTCTGGGTCACACTTTACAGTACCGTGCACTATACATATGTTGTTAGCAATTACACGTGAGGCTTGGTGCTTTCTATTACAGAATTGGTCACTATATCATTACTGCACCCTGTTGTTATTCTTCTTCTTTCGGCTCGTGACTTGTTGATTTCCCCTGAGCAAATAAACGCATGAGACCGGTCTCGGGAGGGTGGTTAGCTGATGAATTGAGGAAAACTAATCCGCTTTATTGGTAGACAGGTTAAGGGCAACAGAGTGTCAATAATTCTCTCTCTGACCTCTTCCTCCATTAGCTTAAAGAGGCTTATAAGAGGACCAGACCCCACAACTAGACACAGATCTTCCACATCCCCATCCCTCCACGTGCAGCTGCTTGAAGAAACAAATTTCGATTTGAAGTGCGCGAGATCATAATCGCCTGTTTTCACACTGTGTTTTAGTAACCTATCCTGTATGTATTTTGGTAATATATAGCCTAATGTTAAAATAAAATTACGGATACAAAGTTGTTCAAATATGTCAACATTTAGCCCACAGATTAATTTTGTTGTTAATAGCGTAATCAAGATTTTTTTAAAATAGTTCCCCCCCGCTTAATAGTTAAGCTAGTCATAAATACCGGCGCTGTCACAAGGAAAAGTTGTTACTAGGTTTATTTCAGTAGGCTAAGTCAAAAATCAGATTGTAAAAATGTATGTTTTTGTTTGTTTAAATTTTATCCTCCAGAGTAAAATTCTGATATCATCATATTTGTAAATTAAAGAAATGTATTATAATAGAAATAAAAAAAAAATGCACAATAAAGTCAAATAAATTCACGCAGGGGTACACTGGATATTTTTCATTTCAGGTCAGTGCATTTTTGGCGGTGGAGGGGGGCAATGTGTCACATAGGCTAAGTTTAGCCTAGGCTACAATTTATTAAATTTAGGCCTATTTGTTGCTCAAAACACGTTTGATAATTGTGTATAGCCTAGGCTATTTCACGTATTTTCATTAGGCTAATTGTTTTATGTTTCATCATTATTTAACTGCTTACATTTTTTTGTTGTTCATAAATATTTACTGCAGTAAAATGAGGCAATTAAGAGAACAGTCTTTTCACAAATTTGTCCTCTTATAGAATTCAAAATATCATTTTTAATATCAAATGCGTGCATTATTAATTCATATAGGCCTAATCATCAAATAGAAAAATGCCCATAAGCCTATAGTCTTTATTACCAGTGCTGTTCTTGGCGGATGGTTGCCTTTCTCTCTCTCAAACGAATAGCCGTTAACTTTACATGGATAAGGTTTGGCAAAATTTTCTACATCCGAGTGAACAGCATACAATTTTAGCCACTTAGTCATCTTTGTTCATCTTAGTTCTATATTTCTTGCCTCGACATGTCGAAAACACTCACAAAATTATATGATTCTTATTATCGATGAAAATGTTTGAACTGGACGACGCAAATCAATCATTGGTTTTTAATACACTTCGTACAATGCAGAATATCTTTAAAATTAGGCTATGATATTCTTCAAATATGGACATCTATCTGGTGTGTGTGTGTGTGTGTTATATGTTAACTACACTGTAACTTTTTTTTTATTATTATTATTTACTTTTTTTTCTGTTTTTCACACACCCTTAACTTCCACGAACGATACAACTCTTTATTTTTCGAGGACTATAGGACTTCTACTAAGCGCTCAGTGAACACCGAAATCATTGTCCAATCGGATATCCACAAGGATGACGCGCGTGGCCAATCCACACCCTCTCCAGCAGCTGTTGACAAGTGGACTTCTGGCTTGCACACCTTGGCTAAGATCATAACTTTAAGGAGAGGAACGGTGACACTCGTGACAGCCTTTTAAAGTTGCGAACGACGCGTTAATCTGTTTGTGAGGTGGGCAAGATGGAGAAATCCAAAAACTTTCGCATCGACGCGCTTCTGGCCGTCGATCCACCAAAAGTGCAGACTTCGCCGCTGGCGCTGGTCACCTCCCTGCCCACCTCTTCAGTATCATCCTCCTCCGAAAGCGTCCAGGCGTCGGAGTTGAACACGAACTCCGAAGCTCTTCGCACCGAGACTCCGTCGCCCCCCAGGATATCGTCTTGCGGCTTGATTCCCAAACCGGGTTTCTTGAACTCTCCTCATTCAGGCATGCTCGGACTACACCCTCAGACCAGCTCCGGGATCCCCCCTCAGGCTCTCTACGGCCATCCAATGTACACTTATTCAGCAGCAGCAGCGCTGGGCCAGCACCCGGCTCTGTCCTACTCATATCCGCACGGCTCGCACCATCATCATCCCAGTGACCCCCTCAAACTCACCGCCAGCTCCTTCCAGCTCGACCACTGGCTGAGGGTCTCCACTGCGGGAATGATGCTGCCTAAAATGGCAGATTTCAATGGTGAGTTACATTTGAAGCGCACGTGGCTAAATAAAGAACATTGTTATTAGGCTTATTATTGTCAAAATTAAGTGTATTCATTCTCATTTTTTTGTGGCCATGCTGCTCTGTTATTATAATCAACTGATTAGCCTAGTTTTATTCTGCATTCTTTAATCATATTTGAGACTTATATTGCAGAATAACGCTGTTTATTTTCAACGTGTAGCCTATACTACTGTAGTTTTATTTTAAAAAAATAGCAATACTAAAAATAAAATAAAATGTGCAACGGATCACAGCAGCCAGAAAGCCTATAACAAGTGCATGCAGGGTCAATAAAGCTGTTCTTTGAACGAGACTGAACGAGCTCTGTCTTTCAAAGAGGGGCTAAAATGGACAGATAATGGACAGAGGGAAAGTGGCGGACGAGTGTGAAAACCACAGCCTGCCAACTGTGTACACTGCAGACACTGCCTCTCTGTTCCGCTGCTCGTCTGCAGATTTTCTCAAACCTCTCCCAAACAAATCAGATGGGGTGGAAATGTTAGCAGATGTACTGACAATGCCGTGGCACATTGAGGCTAGGTGTGATTGGGAATTGCTTTTGAGGGTTTTTTACATTATTTCTTGCCGTGCCATTTACACGGTGTGTTAAATTGTGCGTATGTTGTAACGCAATACTAGGCTATTATAGGCTATTAAATAAGAATATGTGGGAAAACATGATCAACAATTCCGCTGTTCATGCCACTTTCAAAAATATATATATTTTTTTCTGTAGGCTAAATTCATCAAATAACATTAAAGTTTTCTGCTTTTGTGATGGTGCTTTGGAGATTTAGAAAATGCTTGATAAATAATGATTAAATTAGCCTGGGTTATTTAAGCATCAGTTTGAGGTTTGGAGAAAATGGAGAATAGCCTATTTGTAGAAATGGAGAATAAAAAAAAATCTTTGTAGAACTTGAAAGGTTCTCTTAAGGTGTCAAAATGTAAAAATTCTCACTAGAATTTTTATCTATTTTGGAACCTTTATTTTTATATTGTTGACATTCAGTTTTTTGTTCTGCAGGCCAGGCGCAGTCAAACTTACTCGGGAAGTGCAGAAGACCAAGAACCGCGTTCACGAGCCAGCAGCTCCTTGAACTTGAGCACCAGTTTAAGCTGAATAAATATCTGTCGAGACCAAAACGGTTTGAAGTGGCCACATCATTAATGCTAACAGAGACACAGGTAAACCATCGGCTTTTTAACATTTAAAAATGTCTACATTCATTTGTTGAAACTCTATAGCCTACTTTAATAGCCTACATAGCGATAATAGCCTACTAATAACATATTTTGAATTTAAGTATTAAAATCAGTAATATTCGATTTCTCGGGCTTATTTATAAATGAGACACACGTCGTGTTCATATTTCCAGGTGAAAATCTGGTTTCAGAACAGACGCATGAAGTGGAAGCGCAGTAAAAAGGCTAAAGAACAAGCCGCTCAGGAGGCCGAGAAGCAAAAAGGTAAAGGAAACCAGGACAAAATGGACGGACTGGAGAAGGACTACCAGAAGGCAGATTCAGTGAAAAGTAACAGAATACGGGACTTTAGGGACAGTGACGACGAAGGAGATAACTACATGCTGAATTCATCTGATTGTTCCTCCGATGATGAACGAACCAATGCCAGTGATATCAGTCCACAACCATGAGACTTCGTTTCCAAAAAGACACTTATATAAACGAAGTATGTGATTTGCATGTGTTATCATCTTGCAGTCATTATGGAAATGCTGAGATGGACGCCCACATGAGCTGTTTGTATTCTTACAAACACTGACTACTGATACTTCTGAAGGTGAAGCCTGATGTTATGGCTGCAGCTCATGTGGTAAAAATGCATTACATCAAGCAAAATAGATTAGTAGGCCTATCAGTAACAATTCGCATCATCAAGATGTTCCTATTCGATAACCACGTTAGTTTCTGAACTCAAGTGGGATGAAAAAAAAAATCTGGCGTTGCTTCATCTACACCCAGAACCATATGTGATCTGTTTATTTTTATACAATGTATTTATAACGAAATCGCTTTTAAAATGCATGTAAATTATTGTTTAAGTTTATCAGTTACACTCTGTGAATAAAATTAATTTTTTCTAATTTCGGGCGGCCTTTTTTAATTTGTAGCTACCAATGTTGAATTCGATGTGACCCTGTCTGTGAAGTCTCAAAACCTAATTATGAGATAACAAGCATCAAAGTTTGATTTCAACCATTAATTTCACTATGATTTCAGTCTTTGGCGATATTAAAGATATCAAGGTTCCATTTTCACAGAATGGTCTTTACCTTATGACGGATGATTTTACGCAGAAAATGGTAAATCACCAAAAAAATTACTTTAGCTGTGTTTTCACAGGCAGGGTCACATATTCCATTACAAACGTGAAGGAAAAATCTTCCGCAAGAAAAGGCTGGATGTGAAGCGGTCTGTTGTCAGTGGCATGGCCGGGTCATGGGAATCGCTGTTTATAGCGCTCTCATATCCGTGCAAATGTGCGAGTAAGCATACTCGAATATGGAGAAACATTTCTCACCACTGCAGGAATGGGCAGCCAATAATGAACCTTTGAGACGAAGCCCATCCATCATCAGAGCACATCACAGAAGCTATTTTAGAAGCTTTTATATTTATGTTAGACTTCAAGTGAAGTGAAATTAGATTGAACTTTTCGCTGATTTTAGACACTTCATGTTATATCTAGCCGGAAGTCTGTTTCTGGCATGTTCACAGAGTAATGATGAAAATGAGCATGTGGCACTAGCTAAACCAGAGAAACTTACTTACTGTAGGAAGGACGTGAAACGAAAATGATAAAGAAAGAAGGAGAGTATGCTGGATTACTCTACAGCAAGACTATTTTAATGGTCTTTTCTGCAATCTAATTGAGGTCTATTTCGCATAAGTGCATTTCCTCCTTTATTAATAACGACATGCTTTATTGGGTAATAAACCCAGAGATCCATCTGGTCTTTGCCAAGGAGCTTCTTCGAATCAATTAGAGGACATTTAAATATAATCACTATCCACTCCTATCAGTCCAGGGCCATGACAACTATCTACTCGGACACTGAATGTGATCTGAAATGTTCCTTGTTTTTCATTTACTAAGCCACTTTAGTCATATTCTCAGTGGAAAATAATCATTTTTATATAGTCCGAACACATTTAGCATAATAAGCTGTGGATTTTGGCGAGTTAGTTCTCTACAAAAAACTCACCTTTTATTACTCTAAAACAGAATTTAACAGTCCCGTGATGTGACTAAGCAAAGCATGCAGAAACTAAAAATCATGGCTAATCTATTAACCTTCACTTCACTCTTGGGTTCTAAAAGGCTAGTGGGGTGGCATTTTATATAGAAACAGGAATTTCCTAGAGGGGTAAAGTAACAAGATACTGTTCAAATGCTGAAATGGGTTCATAATATATAATATGATTAATGTTATGATAAATGTGAACAAAAGCTTCAATAATGTTATCCAAAATACTCTGTTGGGCAACAGTAAACAATGATTTAATTACAGAATTAATCTGGCCTCAAACAGGTAGTAGTCAATTTAGGAAACATTAGTTACTGATTTAACTAATGCCTAATTTACCCAACCTGTACGTTTACCCAGCTGCATAAGTACAAAGAACTCAACCTTATCAGTGCTACTACCATCCTCTAACGATCGGGAAAGATACCACACACAAGTGAGCAGGCTGCATGAGACAGTGAAAGGCAAGACAAAACAAAAATTCAGAAATGCATAATAAACCACACAATACAGATTTATCAATAGGGGCAGCGCAAGCGATTCAGTTGACCTTCTGGCTGGGATTCCTGCACGTGAAATGTTTGAAAACGTAAAAGAACAAGCCAACAATGGTGCATTTTTAAAAAACGAACACTAAGTCCCATGGCCTTTGCACAGGAACATGCAATATCCTCACAAACAGTATTTTAACTGTGGTCTTATCAGGTTCGAAGACAACTTTGCTTCCTATTACCAGTTCAAACTAGGGTCAGTATCAACCTTCCTCTGGTCTCACACAGACAGACAATAGCACACACTCTTTACAATCACCTGTGTTTATCTTAGTGGGCTGGACCCCCATTATACGCTTCTCTTCACATATGGTGACAATGTTGTCTTTGTCAAAGGGTGGAAAAGTGGGGTATTTGTAGGTAACCCTACTTTTTCCAGCTTTGAAACTGTGAGAAAAAAAACAGCCAGAATGTTGTCATTATTACAGGTTCTAATGTGACAGTGTGTTTGAACTGACATTAGGAAGGTGATAAGGTTTAATTAATCAAATATAATTAAACCGTTAGCTCTTTTGTTGCAGGGCTGCGAGGGTGATGTTTCCACTGCATGACCCGAGATGATGGTAGCTCATGCTCTGGTCACTCCATGATGTGGATTGATGTCAGTAATGCCGATGTTACTAATGAATTAACAAAGGGCATCAAATGTAACGGTAACGCTCTGCTATGTTATGCTAGTCAGTCACGTAACTCATGTCCAGAGCACTGCTGCATGTGCAGTTGCTCCAGACAACTGCAATCAACCTACATTTCATGATGAGTAGAGCAATGCATCCTTGTGCTCTTTTCTGAATGAAGTTAATACAGTATTGTTTATATGGAGTAAGATACTTAATTCTAAAAGTCAGAGGATGAATCTGTTACCAGAGCAGACAATGAACACATGTGCATGGGAAATTAATGAAATCAAATAATTAAAAATGAGAATGAAGCAAAAGAATGAATTACGTTATTCTTTTTTTCTGCTTGAGACATGTTTCTGTCTTACAAAAAACACTAAGAATTAATATGAAGCAGGCCATTGTGATTTTCTATTTCTATTTTGTATCTATACACAAATTGCTGTTATAGAGACTTGATTTTTTTACTTTATTTTTATCATCATTATTTTTTTGTGCATTTTCTGCTCTTACAATTTTCAAATGAAAGATTAGTTTGTCCTTACATTACAGAGACTCTGACTTGCCATTAAAAAAAGTCACACTATAATAAAGCCATACATTTAAGCATAACACTGTTATATTTTTCTTTCTCATAAGTGCGTAGGTCTTTAAGTGAATAAAAAGTACAAAATGTCAGATATCCAAATTCCAAATCTGAAATTGTTGACATCTTACCCTAAAAACATACAGTAGAAAAACTGACCATTGAGCTTTTTTTTGTAGTATGAAATTCTTTAAAACACACTAAAATTTATTTATATACTTCACATATTTTACGTTTTATTTTTGTACAGAATGCCAGAATTAATACAAAAATGCAGTAATATGTCAGTGATCTGCATGTGTCGTAAGGTCTGCATACAGGTTTGTATACTGTCCCCTGTAGTAATTCTCACTTTTTGAGTCTGATGCATTATGCAAACATTTCTTTGTGCAAGAGCTCTATAGCTTAATTTTGGCATCTCGGGCCTCCATGGCTTTGGTGGCAACCTCAGCTCTATCCTTGAATACCTTGGCTTGCTCAGTTTCGTCAGTCTGGATGTTTCGGAGCAAAAAGTGACTGATGAAAAGCTTCAAGCCTTCCCGAAGAATTCCCAGCTTGGGGATTCCAGAGATCCTGGCACACAATGGTAGACACACAGGCAGATATTGACACACTAGGCCACACACAAGCAATTTTATACGACTTCAGGATGTCCCACACCTAATCTTTTTAAAAACTTGCACTGACAAATTCTTACATTAAGCAATAATGTAACAATTGTTATAACTAACAAAGTCCACTTTTTCTTTATTTTTTCATTTAATATACATTGCTATTATGAAATTTGCCTCTGAAACAACAATAATTTTTAATTAGCATTCACACTTTTGCAAAATCACAAACCACTGAACATTTATATATACATAATATGTACTATTATTCATTTTTATAGTACTAAGAATACTCACCTGCCAAATATATTCACAAGATCTTCTGGCTCGGTTTCTTTAAGGAGTTTTGAGAGAACCTGCTTCAAGAATTTGACTTTGGGCTTATCCAGCTCCCCAAACTCAATAGCCTTATGAAAAGAAGAGAACAGGCAGAAAATTAAGCTGCCATTCATTAACTCATTTGTAAGTGAACAATAACAATACACATATATACTACAACAATACATACAAACCACGCATTCTAGAATGGCTTTTTGGAGAGGGGTGGACTTTATCAAATATTACCTTAAGAATGGAAAGAGAGAGACACTTCCTGTGTAGAAGATGAGTGACCAGCTGGACCAGGTTACTGAAGCACCGACTGGAAAGGTTTGCCAGGTCTTTGAACTTGTCCCACAGACTAAACTGAAAAGTCATCTAAACACCAGAAGAAAAGCAGAGAGGGTTAACATTTACAAAATGGATTATTCTTCACCAATAGTAAACAGCTATACAAGCTACTAGGTTTTAAATGCTGCAGTATTAGATGTAAATGAACTGACATACATTACCGATATTCATAGATTAGCTTATTAAAAATCTTATAGCTGATTACAGAGTAATATTAAATCATATCATCAACAGCAATTTTAGCTAACTTAACCACTGGATCAAAGTACTGAAAAACATCTGAATGTTCTTAGCCTGAGCAACAGTTTTGTGTTAACAAGTTACACATACAAAACACTCCTAATGCAGTGAAACCAGTGACACCTAGTGACACAAGCACACATTGAGAGCTAGGAATCACTGCTGTTCCACTCTACCTGGAACCGCCGGTCATGCGAGCAAAATTTCTCTGACAGAACCGCATAGAATCTATTGAACATTTTCTCTTGCAGGCAGCAGTCCATCAGAACACGAACAATTTCCCGCTCTTGCTGGTCTTTCAATCCTAACCTGAGAAGACATGAATCCACTGAACTGGGTACATACTGGTTTATGACAAATATTACAAACATAGTACATCATGTTTGCAATACACGGGAATACACATGTTTGTTAGACAGAAGAAAATTAAAGAACATTTTGTGTAATAACCTTATCTAAAATATTTGGCTATAAGGTTATCATTTCAGAAAATCTGAAATATTGTTTTTGCTAAAAGAAACTTTGTCCTGCTAATAAGGCAGATCTGTTAATCTGTTCATTTTTAAATCATTTTATACAGTTCTTTCACATAAGCAGGTCTGTAAGTTTCAGATTTCAGATTGATTCTGGGATTACAAGACACTGATCAAAACTTGCAATCAAATTTGTCAACTGCTAAGAATCTCAAAAGGGCAACTGTTGCTGAAAATCAATGAGAATAAGAAACACAAACTATGCTGACAAACCTTAAAAGTTTCTCAAAGGCATCTAAATAGTCTTCACTTGACATAAGCACACAGAAAATGTTCCTCCTGATGTCAGTGTTCATTCTTTGTTTGCGTGCAAGCTCCAACATCTTTGCACTGTACTGCAAATTCATAAAGAGAAACAACAACAAAAAAAAATTCAATGACAGTTTCTGCATGGACCTTGACTCTCATAAAGGTCCATAAAACATGGCTAAATGGAGAGATTTTGAGCATTTAAATTACAGATGAAAACATTTGTAAATAAGCAAAAACAATTTTTTTCTTTTTTCACTTACTTGTTCCCCTTTGGTGGATGGGGTAGCTATCTTGTTTCCATGGTCATCGATCATGGGTGCTCCACTCCAGGAAGATCCTACAATCCACCAACGGCCAACACGCTCAGCTTCCAGAAGATTGTCTAGTGAGACTCTCAACTTCATATCACTTCCACCGGCACTGCTGTGAATCTATTAAGAATGTTATGTTTAGTGCATAAGAAACAAGGTAACTGACTTCAAACACATTCCACCTTCCTGTAAAAATACTGTACAAAAGTCTGATCAATGTGACTACAATAAACTATGGAGTTAGTCTGACCCCTAGTGGACATGGCAAGAAGTATATTTAGGATAAAAAAATATCAAATATTAATTTTGCTTATTACTTAAGGTTAATAATACAGATACAGAATATTAACTAGTTAACTGCTCTAAGCCTTTCTGTATTGCAAGTCCACCTTATAAATTTAACAGTGTAAATAGCATAAGTAATGCAAATTAATATCAGTCATTGTCTCACCAAAGTCCTCTGCAGTTTCCTTAACTTCTCCAGAGGTTCAGGGTCATAACCTGGAATCTTCCTCATGTCATTGTTCTTCAGTGCCAGCATCGTCTCCAACATAAACCGAATCTGACAAGCAAACCAACAGAACAAACGTCTGCATTTGAGACCAACTGCCAACCTCATTTATGATTCACCTCAGTTGCCTTCATTTGTAATTTGCTTTGGATTAATAAGTAAATGATCAAAAGCAAATACAATATAATAATTTCTTAGCACCAGAAGACAGCTTCTTCACATGACAAAGGTGTCTTACCCTTGTTTGGTCTTGAAAACGTTCTCCTTCAGCGTTGGCTTTCCGCTGAGCCTCAGAGATCAGCTCCTTAAGAGCTAGCGGATCATCCTTTCTCAGAGCAAACCCTACGTTCTTCAGCACCAGCAGAATCAGTTCTACATCCTTCGTGCTGAAACGCGTCACCAGCTTCTTCAGAATGTCAAACACCAGGAGAGCATGGACCACATGGAAGTTGTAGAGATGGGCAATTATGGACACCAAGTTGTCACATTCTTTGTCTGTAGCATCAAGCTGACTGTAGGTTTTATCAAACTGACGGACTACAGTCTCCAGAAAATTAGCTCCAACCTCAGGGAAAACAAGTGAGAAATTAGACAAAAATACACACTACGACAGAGATTCTTATAACAGTATGCCACTGAATGTAACATATTGCCATGATGACAAGTTTAATGTGAAGTAAAATATTAGATACCTCCAGGCCAACACTATAGTGAAGGACACTGACAAGAAGGATGTGCTCCATTAGAAGTCTGGAAGAGAGAGTGAGTGTCAATTATAATAATTTACAAGTATTTATTAGTGTGTTGTTTAAAGGTCATATTTAATTTCTCGAGTGAGAATTTAAGTGAGCCAAGAAAAAGTAATGTTGTCAAGACAAACTTTGATGTTGACTCAAAGGGATCACATAAACAACGTCGTAACTTTGCAGACGTTGTTAATGCTCTAACAGCAACATCACACACTAAGTAAAGTTAAAAAAAGTGAAATCATAATCAACCACCCCTTTGAGTCAACATCAAAGTTTGTCCCAGACCCACATCAGACCCCCCCCCCCCAGACCGTTTTGACGAGAATGGAAATAAAGGTGCAGAAAAAAGGTAAAATGTGTGAAAATAATGTTTTTTTTTAAAACGAAGCATGAACATGTTACACTGCACTCCATAAACACAATGAAGCCTTCGAAAAAAGCTGATCAACCACCCTTTTAAGAAAGCCCAGCTAGAATGCTTCAAGTAGTTTAAATAGCTTGAAGTAATAAGTAGCTTAAAACTGGGCATCACACTCTAAATACACTGAGAATCACAAAATACCAAACTTTCAAGTCATTCAGAACACAACAAAATCATGCAGAAACATGTGGCTTGTTGCTAGGAGATACGTGACAAATAAAAACAATATGTAATTGGCTCAAAATATCAAACATGTTTGATGTTGTCAGACTAGATGGAATCATAGTCTGAAGGTAAAAAATCTGAATCTGAGCCCATCACAAACAATACTCTGCGAAACCTGTAAACTCAGACTGGCTCTGACTTTCAGCAACTAGTGTTTATGTGTTCATCGTCCAGATCTGGGCAAAAGCTGTTCTCAACGTTTTGAAGGTCTGAGCCTAATTTGGTGGACGTGGCTTGAATACTCTAGGGTCTTACGTCTCAGAAGAAGAATAATATTAAGTTAAAATAGAATTATCAGCAAGTTCATTTTCTCAAAACAATACACATTTAATACTTAAGTGATTATCAAAGAGTCAGTTAGTAAATGAAGTCATTATTTAAAGGGTAACCTTTCAGGCATGAGAGCAGGTGTGACGCAGGCAGCCAGCAGAATGTCAGTGAGTGTTTCGTTCATGTCCTTCCTGCTGGTGCTCATGTACAGCTGTTCCAACTGACTGCTGATGGATGCCATATTGGGCTGACTCAACCTGTCGAACAGAGGACAGGGTTGTCAAACTGGCTGAATTTCACTTGACTTGCCAAAGACTATTTATTTTTTAAAAACAAATCTTCTTCAAATTGTGCATTCATGTAGCCTACACCTTCCATGGTACCTTACCTGTTTATCAGACCTTTCACAGTGCGCTTCAGTTTCTCCAGCTCAGCTTTGCGTTTGCTGTCCATGGCTTCTCGTAAGTGAGGGGGAACATACTTGCCTGCTGTGGCAGGATTCTATATAAAGAAAATAAAAACAAAACACAAATATTAGCTTCAAATCATTCCTCTGATGAACATGTGATGTGTGGGGGAAAAAAGAAAAATATCCAATACTGACTTAATGACACTGAATAATGGAATAATGACATTATTGTCTTCTGTAGAGCTGCTTTATAGTTGAATTAAGTTTCTTTCACGATGGATGAAATAAATTTCATCAGCACTGAACTAAATTGAGCTGAATAATGACACTATTGTCTTTGGTTTGAACTGTTTCGCAGCTGAAATCGAATTTATTCCATAACTGATTAATTTTGCAACATTATCACTGTTAATTTTGTGTTTATTACTGTGAAGCTGCTTTGAAACGATTTGTAATTGTATAAAGGGTTACATAAATTTAGGAAGAGTTAAACTTGAATAATAATAGATTTAGAATGGCATACGGGCTCCTGGCTTTCAGTTGTTTTTTGTTCAGAGTCAACTTCCTCCCCATCATCATTTTCCTCTGATGCATCTGTATCCTCCTCTTCTTCATCTCCTACCACCTCATCTTCTATCTGGTTGTCATCTTCTACATCCTCCTCTTCTTCCATCTGTGCATGATCCTCTCCATCTCCTTCCTCTTCATCAGTGTCACCTTCATCCTCGCTGTCTTCTATGTTCTCATCATCTGTCATTTGCCCGTCGCTGTCCTCGTCCAACACATCAAAGTCATCTTTAGCTCTGTCAATGTCCATTTCTTCATCACTCTCATACAGTCCTGTCGCAGATGCTCCAGGCTCAAGAATCCCTAAAATGTAATCGAGTCCATCGCTGGTGAATGACTGCGGTAGACTATTTTTGTTCTTTCTTTTATTCATCCCAAGGCGTTTCTCTAATCTCTTTATTTCTTTGTCCTCTTCGATATTCGCCTCTAATAGAGTCCGCTTTCTGCTCTCGTGCAGACTAGATTTCTTTCTCTGTTTTGGCAGATCTTCGGAGAAGTGGACTTTCCTTTTTGTCGTCTCTTCTTCAACGTCTTTAGTATTAACACTGTCTTTATTTGCCTTCTGCTGTTTCTGAGCGGCATTTTTAAGACTTCCAGTCGCCTTCAGGGCTGGTTTCTGTGTCTTGTCCTCCCTCTCAGCAGGAGTATTTGGAGCAGTTTCCTCGCTGGGGTTCTGCAGTGACTGACCCATGTAGTGACTTCTCTTTTTGGCTTTCTTAAACTTACGTTTCTCTTTGCGCAGCTCTTTTCTAGCTTTTTTCTTCTTTACAAATAATCCTCTTTGGTCGCTTTCATTTTCACCGAAGCCGCCTTTGCTCTTCACAAAGTTATTAACTGAATCCATGAATTTCTTGAGTTTATCCCTGTGTGTTTGCTTTCCATCTTTCCCTTTGCCCTTGCGGTGCGCCTTTGCCTTCATTTTCTAAGTGAAATATATCTGGCGGTGCATATAATCTTTATTTATTTATTGTAAACGGTTGCGTGTTTACAGACTGAATATCGCAAAATTATCTCATGAAAGCTCTCAGAAAAGGCAACACATGTAGAAACAGGAGGTCGCCATTGATGTTGCTTCTTCGTTAGACGTTATGACAGCAGAGAGAGTGGCTTTATCGCCATCTACTGAGTTGGAGCGTAACGTTACTTGTCGAGATATGAATTAACAATTTAATAACAAGTGTATGTGCGTTTAATTAAACTACATAAACATATTAAGGTTTTGTTTCTAATACATAGGCCTCTTTTCATCTTGGAGACACCAGTAGCCTTGACATTTACTTAACTTAACTTAACTTAACTTAACATTTGCTCATAACCTGATATAGGCTACTATTTGCTGCCTACAGCAGCATTATTAGTAGTAGTAGTAGTAGTATTGACTGGATTGATAGTTAAATTCATGGATGGATTATTGGTAGTGGATGCAGTAGTACTGTAGAGGATACAGGTCTTTTTGCGTAAGCTTCCTAGCTTCCTTGTGTACAGAGCTGGTTAGATTACTTACAAATTGTGATCTGTTACTGATTCCAAATTGCATGACAAAAATTGTAGTTAGTAACGTAATCCATTACATTACACATTTTAGGTAATGTAATCAGACTAGATTACTTTTAGTTACTGTTGACCTAACTTGTTCATCACATTGATTTAAATAGGGTAATCTTATACCATATTGATATAAAAATACAAAGAGAAAGAGAAAGAAAATATATTCCATTTGTTGTTATCAACATGAAGTGCATTAAACATTATATTACATCAAGGTTTCTCAAAATGGGTTGGTGAGTTTAATGAAAAGCTAATAATTAATTTAATGATAAAAAATGTTAAATTAAACCAAATCATTTTAAAATGAATCAAAATAAAACACTTACCTGTTTACCTGCTTGTCATGATGTGACCATAACCAATGTCAGAGAACCGGGAACATGCAAATGTGATACTTCATTATTAAAATATTTATTTTAAAACCTCAGGGGTACTTCAAATAAAAATATATTAGGTGAAAGAGGATCAGATGACAAAATAGTTAAACAAAAAGTAACAAAAGTAAACAAAAGTAACACATGGCAACACATGGCAAAACACATGTAACACATGGCAAAATAACAGAATGAGTGATTGTTCAAATAAAAATGAACATGTTCATCAGTAGCTGATGCACTTCTTAAACCTGAAATGATTTTTGTAATTCCAGTGGTCAAATGCTGTGTAGACTGACTGTGACAGTGACTAATGACTGATCATTGTATGAAGTCCACAAAACTGCAGACTTTCTGAGTGTATATAAGCCATAGGCTATTTAGAAAGAAAAAATGTAAAAAATGAAAAAGAGGAGTTAAGGAGAATCAAGAAATTATGGATAAATTATTGCTATTGTGTAATCATGTAATCCATAAAAAAGTAACTAGTCATGATTACGAGTATTTTAAAATGTATTTTAATCTGAATTACGTCTACTTTATTTTTAGTAATCTTAAATTACCTCCAGCCTACTTATTTTTTGGAATGTGATTATTTAATCCAGATTACATGTAATCATTCATCTATCAGGAAACGTCAGACCTGTCCAAAACAACGCAGAACAAATTTTGGATTATGTAAATTTTACATATAATCCGATTTTATTCTCAGTGACAGCGCACCTGTGCGCGTGAAGCCTCTTGTCCTGTCGTGTGTCGCTGAATGATGACGCAGTATATTTTGACTGTGTTTTGGTGGTTTATTTGGCGCTGAGACGCGAGTGCTGTCAGTCAGTCAGTCGAGCTCTACTCCGGTGGTCTGGTTATCTCACAGAGGTGCTTTCTCTTACAGCGAATGGAATCGCCACAAAAATGCGTTGCTAATGAATGTGTTTCTGCAATATGAAGAATGGAAGAAGACGATGTGACGATTAGAGAGCAGAATTTCCACAGCCAAGTGCGCGAGTACATTGTGAGTACAGAGAGACTGATTAGAGTACAACACACTGACCGTGTTTGCGCACTGTGTTCCTAACTCGCATCTAGCCTCATTTACGTATATGTCTTAAACTGAAAAGATGAATGAGTTTGCTATTATTGAAATGTATCATACTTTCTCAGTAGAAACCGTAGTTATATGAGTGGGGTTCATTAGGCTAGTTAGCGTACAGCTAGCATGTTAGCTTGTCGTTAGTTACAGTACTGAGCGAATTAATCCCTTTCTGTGGCTATTGTGGCACATTTTATCCACTATTGTTGTATATATATTTATGCATGGTGCTCTTTGACTGTCATGTTTTTGTGACATTTTATTGAATCTCTTGTAGAATTAGAGCAGATGCAACATTCACTGACAATTATGTGGTAGTTAGACCAGTTGAGTTACGTTAAACATAACGGTTCTACACTGACAGCTTGTTTACTGTTGTTGGTGTACACATGAGCATTGCAGATTTGCAGTGTTTATTTTGGGTGTCAGGATGTAATGTGTCTCTCCTTCCTACTTAGGCAAACCTGTTCTTATGTGTCAGAGATGAATGGATTGCATGATCTGCAAGCGATTAAATATCACGAATTAATCTGTTAGTGCTAACTGGCATGTCTGACTGAACAAATTTTGCAGCCTTTGCTTGTAAGAACAGCCAAAAAATCTTTAGTGTTGTTTACAGTGATCCCAGCTGCTGTCTCTGCCTTCTAAATGAATATCAGGGTGAATCAACTGAATGAAATAGTGGTCAACGTTGTTCTTGATCCACATTTTAACTAACCAAGACAATGTTTCCGAGAGTGAAGCAATGAAAAGCATTAACAAAAGAAATTCACTTTGTCTGACTGATGCAGTTTTGAAAATTAAATGATTTTTTTCTTATTATTATAGCAGTCATTTTTTGTAACACCTGACATTTCAGTTGAAATTTTACCTCTAACTTTAGAGTGAATGTAGAAATATGTGCAGTGTATTTCACAAAGTTTAATTACTTTTTGTGTGGAGAAGTGAGATAGCTGTTATCGGCTGCATACAATGTAAGTTAGTCTAATGAAAGTCTGTGCCATGCAGAGATATCTGCTTTTCTTGCTCTTTAGCAATGCTGTGGTGATAATGGGCAAGCAGTTTCTAAACTGTCCCATTTCTGGATTAGTTCAGATGAAATTGAAATACAGTAATCTTGACAAATTTGGGCCTTTACCAAGCAAATAATCTTTATTTTTATAAAGCTGTTTTGTCTACAGTCAGAATTCAGTCAGTCACTAATTTTTGTTTATTAAACATGGATTGAGGAGATTGATTGTGTTATGATCTCTGTTGCTGCTTAATAGGTTCTGAGTGGTTATTAATGCAGGACTTAATAAGAATGGCCTAATGGCTCAGAGCCATCCATTGTGAGACTCGTAATCGTCTTGGAAGCATCAGTTTGAATTGTTTGAAAATTATAAAGGAATACGTAATGCTTTGAATCATTAACATTATTCCTGTGAACTTTCTAGCTGTTGGAGGAAATGGAAAAACATTTATGTATTGTAAATATATATTTTAAAAGAAGCCATGTTTAACGATAAATATAAATGAAAAAAAAAAAAAAAAAAAAAAAAGTTAATTTTGAGTGCCATCTTCCAGTGGAGCACACCAAACGTGTGGTTCACTCTGCAAAGGATTATGCATATTATTTATACTTTAATAAAAGTTATTTGTGATTTCCAAAGCAACCTCAGGTATGAATTTCCTCTGATCTGATAATCTGAAGTTCTTGTATTGACAGATACTTCACCCTGTTGTAGGTTTATTTTCATGGTGGAGCACACAGCACAGTTGCATTTATGTAATGCAGAACTCTGTTAGTGCTCTGTAGTTCTGTGAGGTTGCAAGCAAGGTGTAATATGAGCAAATGTTAAAGCATGAACGGTATGTTTACATATGCACATCCATCAGTTCGTCCTCTTAAAATACACTCCAGTCTCCTAGACACTCTCTGCTGATTCATGCCATATAACATTACTATAGATTACTGATCAGCATATTACTGATGATTAAAACAGAGATACTTTTTGTCTTTCAGTAGGACTAGTACTACTTATAAATACAGGCAAGACATATATTTACTTTACATTTACATTTAGTCAGTTAGCAGACGCTTTTGTCCAAAGCGACTTACAAATGAGGACAATGGAAGCAATCAAAATCAACAAAAGAGCAATGATATGCAAGTGCTATGACAAGTGTCAGTTAGCCTAACGCAGTACACGTAGCAAGGTTTTTTCTTCTTCTTTAAATTATATAATAAATAAAAAGACTTGTGTTTGGAATCTGTGAATTTCTAGAGACACAGTACACAAAATCTTACTTGGGTTTCAGTTGATTTAAGATGCTGCTTTTAGTTAAAAATAGTATAAATGAAAAGTTTACAACGTAAAAACCCTTGTAGAACAGACGTATTTGAAAAGTCCATCTCGTTCCATGTGTTTCCAGGTCTGCTTCCTCCTGTTTGCAGTGCTGTACATTGTGTCGTACTGCGTCATCTCACGCTACAAGAGAAAAAGCGGTAAGTACCATAGTTCTGTTTCTGATCAAACTGTTGCACTATTTAAATGCAATATTATTTATAATATTTACTTTGTATAACTATATTAATATTTACTATTTATGACTTAATAATTCCTGTGAGCTTCTCAGATTAAGTTTAGATCAAATGACTAGGTGACACATGGACACTTTGACTGATAGTAAGAGTGCTTGCTTGCACACTTTTAAGGGGTTTACATGTTTTAGAACTCTATAGCACATTATAGTACACTTCCTTTTGAGCATTTTCCAACTCCATAACACAAGGCACTGCCACCTCCAACCTTCCTTACACAAACAGTTACGAGGACAAATTTAGTTCCTGATCAGGTCATGCCCTCCCATTTAAAAGTAGCATAACTAACGTCAGCTAACCCCTGTGGAGAGCGTCGATTGCAGGTGAAAGTAGGTTGTTCTTATGCCTCCTGTCTCTAAAAGCACAGCTGAGCTTGGCGGCTGTTGTGAAGCATGACTGTAAAGCTCTATGGCCTCATGTAGAGGCTTTTTCAAGGGTCTGAATATTCAGTTACTGTAATTAGTTTAGAGTGATGTTACTCTCTCTCTTACCCTTTCTTTTCTTTCTTTAAGCCTTTTTTTTCTTTTCTTTTTCTTTTTTCTTTGATTCTTGACAGCCTCCATCTGGCCGGGTGATTGTAAAGGTTTATTCACACGTTGTGATTTATGATTAACCGGTATTGTTTTCCAGTAGCTTTCAGTTAAATGAAGAGAGATCATGCCTTAGACTTATTAAACCATCTGTCACGGTTCTGTGTCCTCTGTAGCTGAGGCTGTTTGCGTTACAAATTCACAGTAAAGAACTTTATGCTGAATTAAAATAAAACAGCTGACAACGATTGTCAGAGCATCACAGCACTATGCACTAGGAACATAATCTCTATCAAACACAGAATGACTTTGAATCTGTGACTGCTTTATTGGTTGATTTTTATGTTGTTCTCTTATGCCAACAGATGACCAGGAAGATGAGGATGCCATCGTCAACAGAATATCGTGAGTTGTTTGATACCTACCATATCGGGCATGATAACAAGTACAAGTTAATATCAGAGAAACTTTAGTCTAACATTTTCTTATGAAATCTTCCACTGTTCCTTGAATTGTAGTCACTTGTGTTTTCTTAATGTAACCCCATATTATTATATTGGTACATCACATTAAATGTGAAAATAAAACTGTTTAAAAATCATTAACATAATAATGTATAAAAATTGTTGACACTTTTCACTGCTTTTTTCTCAGTATGTACCTGTGTACATTCACACTGGCAGTGTCTGGAGGGGCTGTCCTTCTCTTACCGTTTTCTATAATCAGTAATGAGATCCTGCTCTCCTTACCAAAAAACTACTACATTCAATGGCTCAATGGATCACTCATTCATGGTCAGTATCACACCTTTTTATTTTAATTGTATATGTTACTTAACAAGTAGTCTTACATAAGGCTGTACCCTATTGTCTGTCATGCATTTGGTGACATTCGAAATTAACGTTGCAACCCTCTACATTGTGAGTAAATGATTACTAAATCGTCACTCTGGGCGACTAAATGATGTATAATATTAACCACTGGCTAATAACTTCTCAGATTTTACTCGCCAGTGTGTGAGTTGGAGGCTAAGTATATAAGTTTAGCACAGATGTATTTTAACTCGCCGAACACTGTGACTGAGCGCTTCAGAGATTCACTCTCCGTCAGGCGATCTGTGCTATTTTTCAGTTCATCTGAATGAATGGGCAGCGTACCTGTGTTTGACGTACAGTAGTGTGAAGGCGCACAACTCACTGTCGCACACGCAAAGAAAGATACAGAGCAAGAGAGTCTTACGTAACATGCAGAATTGACGCACTACATGTAAACGATATTCTTTCTTGTATTTTCCTGTCAAAATAACAGCGTTCCTTTTGGAATTCTTCAGCTTTTAAGAACTACCGGTGTTGTGCCAAAATCTGCACTCCTGCCAGATTATGCATCCCCTCGTTGAAATCGCTAACTGTTTGCCTAATCCCAACCCCACCCCTAATCCTGACCCCTCCCCCACCCCTAATCCTAATCTCATTGGCTGGCGCTCACCTATTATCGTCCCTGTTTTGATTTCAGCGAATCAGTTTGAGCAAACGCATACAACCTGATTAATATTCATGATCCAGCAGCTCATTAATACTTAGAGCTGTTTATATTGTTCTTATTAATAGAATCCTCTTCTTCTTTTTATTATTATCATTATCATTATTATTATTATTATTATTATCTTATCAGTATTATTGTTTTTTTTTTTTTACAGAAACACTGAATGACCAAACAAGCACCACCACCAGTCCTAAATTCAGTTAAAATGACTAATATGCATTCATACATGGTTACCAAGTTTTAATTCTAATTGCTAAAGTTCTATCAATAAATAATAGGCCTACTTGATGATCATATTATAATGCTTGACTGACTGATGTTAAGAGTATACTTTCAGATATTTAAAAAGCTACACAGCTAATACACACACACACACACACACACATATAGTTGTGTAGCTTTTTAAATATCTGAAAGTATACTCTTAACATCAGTCAGTCAAGCATTATACATACACGTACACATACATAGTATATCAGTCTGGCGAGTAAACTAAAAAATTTACTAGCCAATAGCGATTCAATTGCCAAGGTTGCGTTGCTTTTGCTCTGCTAACGGTTTAATTTGTTCTTCCGAATACGCATTACATTATTTGTCCTTACCTTGATCATTTTAATCTAAATTAAAAAGTTTCATTTGTGTGCTTCATAGAGATTGTTTATTAAAATGATGTACTGAACAATTTATACAGTATTTAATTTTGTAGCTGAGGCCATACTCCTCCCGTTTATAATAATTTCAATACGGCTGAAGTATTTTTCGCCTTAGCTTCAGTCATGGCCACAAGGTGGTGTCATGTGTCTATTTTTTTTTGTGTCTGTTTCTCTGTTAAACTAACATTTTGAGAGCGTTTTTTCATTGGTTTTGGAGGAAAAATCTATGCAATCGATTTAAACGTGGTAAACCAACTAAAACTATTATTAAATTAGACAAAATGTTTAATGAACAAGGGATGGGGGGGATTGTTTTCCAATTTCTGTTATTATGTAAAATTATATTAACCAGGTTAGTTTTTTTAATTTAAAGCTGAATAAACTGATTTCTCTTTCTTTAGGCCTGTGGAACCTTATGTCCCTTTTTTCAAATCTCTGTCTCTTTGTGCTGATGCCTTTTGCCTACTTCTTCCTGGAGTCCGAGGGCTTCGCCGGTTCGAAAAAGGTATGCGGTTATGTGTGTTTGTGTGTTTTCTGCAAGCTTGAGGCTGTGTGATTTATATAATGTATAGGACACATAAGATGCTAAAGACATTTTTACACATTTGTACACATTTGTACAAACCAATACTCCCAGGTATGTGCACTTACTCACCCTTGCTTGGCCAAACACGCACACACACGGTTTTATGTGTGACCCTTTTGATTTCAGCCACTCCCCCACCCTAAAAAGTTAAAAGTTCAAAAGCAGAGCGCTCTTAATTCTGCAGCTCATTCAACCTTATGTCATTAGTCACTCAAACAAGGGTTGTCACCGGTGCTCATAGAGACCGTAAACCAGCAAACACTCAGCGTCACAATAGAGTGTGCAGATGAAAATGAAAGGGTGGGAGGGAATGCATCAAGTTGCCCTCTGTCTTACTCTCATCACAGTTTGAAGTCGCTCCTGGTTTATGTCCCTTCTGGCAAAGCTACATAAAGATTAGTTGCTACTGTAGTTTATGAGGGCTGCACTCATTTGTACGGGAGCGAGGCGTACTGCTTCGTTTTGTCTCGTTTGCACCATGACTGTTTCTGGCCATTGATCAACCAGAAACGCAGGAGAGAGGGAAGCACTGCTTTATGTTGGCCTACACGTCTCAGAATGACCGGCGTGTGCGTGTGTGTGTGTGTGTGTGTATGTGTGGCGAAAGAGAGGAAACGATCAGAAACTGCCGCTTGTATGAAAGCCCCCTGCTGATACAGGGAAGGGTTAAGTCGTCAACCGTAGAAGCCCATAAAAGCAAGATTTCATGTTTTCTTTTTAAGTATAAAGTCAAATGGCCTGCTTGTGCCAGTCTCCATGTTAGATGGTTAAATGGGGACGTGTATATGGCAAATTACATTCAGTAACTGGAGGAAATGAAACTGGGTAGTTTGTTAAAAGCTTGTGAGAGCTGTAGCTGGTGAATTTTATGGACCAGTGTTTGTATTAGTACTTCATCAAATGTAATAAACAAAACCAAAAATCTGTGGGGAAGGAAAGTGTGTGACTGAACTGCTTTCTCTTCTTCCTTCTTTCTCCCTCTCTCTAGAATTAATTGGAATAATTTGTTTTTGTAAAAAGTTTCTTATTCTCACCAAAGCTGCATTTATTTCTCATTATCAATGTTGAAAGCAGTTGTGCTGCTTAATATTTTTGTGGAAACCATGATGCAGTACCATTTAAAAGATATAAGTAAAAAAAAAAGGGGGGGGGGGGCAAGAAATAACATTATTATTTGAAAGAGATGCATTAAATGTATCAAAAGTGTTTTGCAATGTTATTTTCTTTAATAGTGTATTTAGTTATTTTTTCTTTTTAACTTTCCATTCATTAAAGAATCCTGGAAAAAAAAAAAAAAAAAGTTTCACAATTTCCACAAAAATATGAAGCACTTTGTAACTACCGAACTGGATGCTTCAGCTTTTTCAACATTGATAATAAAGCATATCAGATTACAAAACAGCATATTAGAATGATTTCTGATGTATCATGTAAATATGTGAAATTTTAGCTTTGCCATCACAGGAATAAATTTCTTTTTTTTTTTTTTAATTGTAAAAGTATTTCACAGCATTACTGTTTTTACTGTATTTTTGATCAAATAAACGCAGGCTTGGTGAGCATAACAGACATTTCTTTAAAAAATATAACAAACATAAAAAACATAAAGATCTTGTATATCTTATTTAGATTGCCCTTTGAATGTACACACAAAGCTTGTAAGGGTGCTCTGGATAGACAGGTGTGTGTGTGTGTGTGTGTGTGTGTGTGTGTACGCGTTTTTGTGAAAAGTCAGGACATAGATTTGTATAATGACAAAGGTATGACACGGGTATTACAAGGTGAAGGTGACATCTCAGGACATTGACCCATGTCCCCACTTTTCAAAACGCTTATAAATCACTCAGAATTAGTTTTTTTGGGGGAAAGTTGAAATGCACTCCTGTAAGAAATGTCTCCTGTAAGGGGTAGGTTTAGGTGTAGGGTTGGTGTAGGGCAATAGCACATACAGTAAGGACAGTATAAAAACCATTACACCTATGGGATGTCCCCACTTTTCACAAAAACAAACGTGTGTGTGTGTGTGTGTGTGTGTGTGTGTGTGTGTGTGTGTGTGTGTGTGTGTGTGTAGCCTGGGCCTGCAGTTCTGATTTTGTCCAACAGATGGCAGGATTATGATTTCAGTAAGAAAGAGCTTGATGCCCCAGTCAGTGTAACATTAAAAAAATCTAATGGGAAGGTCCTTATGGACTCCTATTTCTCTAGGATGCACATGGAGATAGCACACGTAAAATCTATTGGTTATTATCACAGAGTGCAAATGGACATCACCTAACTGATTCCTTAGGAATGGCATGAACCTTGAACATGCTAAAAATGATTACATCGTTCTCTCTGTGTGTGTGTGTGTGTGTGTGTGTGTTTGACAGTCTCTTCCTTTGTAGTCTGTCTACAATAGGGCTGATATTTATTTTTGAGATGTGATTCTGGCTCCCAGGCTTTGCTTGCTAAGGCCGTGACACTGCGTATTTACTTTGCCTGCGCCCCATTCTATACCCGTTTCTATGACAACATATGAGTTTCTCTATTTTGACGGGAAAAGGCGCAACACTGGATTGGATAATAGCCTCCACAGTCAAGCCTTAGAAAGCGTGAATGTTTGTATGTATTGAGATGTTTCTTGCGAGGTTTACTTAAATGCAAATATGTGTGTGTGCACCATTCACTACCATCAGCACTGCGACATACTAGAGGGACTTATTAGTTTGACTGTTGCATTGGATGTGATTTAGTCCTTTTAAAAATTATTGCCTGTTTGCCTTTTCTATTTCTTTTGGAGTCATTTCTTATTTTATCACTCTTTTAAACATTTTCTTGACTTTTAACGTCCTGCTGTTTGTGTTCTTGACAAATCCCAGATTAGTTCAGAAGCCGTTCTCAAAGGTCTTATTTGTTAGACACCTCATGCTAACAAGAAAAAGATGGTGACACTGTAGGAAGAAGGATAAAAAGAAAATGAAACACACCCACAAACTTCAAAAGTACTGAAGTGCCTTCCTTAAGTCATATATCCTGTTTTCTCGTCATTTTGACGGGCTTCTAATGTATTAGTCAGAATGGCACATCAATGGCTTGTGTGTGTGTGTGTGTGTGTGTGTGTTGATACACAGTGATTCATGTCCCCTGTGTGTTCTGCGCTCTGTTTTGTGTCTCTGACACTGCTTTCAGTGTAGCAGGCTTAAAAAGAAGGTAATGACTACTGTTCATGCTAAGCCTTTATTGATGAGAGTCAGTTCATGGAGAGGAAATCATAGTGGACAAGGGAAATGCACTGCATGTTTGGGAACTTTTCTGTTATTTTGTGTACAAGATCAGAGATTCGAATTTTGTTCAAACTCTTCCTGCAGTCAAACTCTTTGGGAAAATCTCTCTTTCTATTTTCTTTCATCAGACTGACATGCACTAAACATTAATGACATTTAAAAGATGTGTCTTTATTATATTCTATTTTTGCTTGTTACGCAGACATTGATTTGGAGAATGAGAGAGCAGTTTGTGACCCTGACGCTGACTGAGGGTGTGTAAGGTCAGGGAGAGCCCTCTTAGAGTGAATCAGACTAATAAAACATGCATGAATGCAAACACCCGCTTTTCCATCGATGTCTCTCTCACACATATACATGCATTTCTTGGGAGTAAACATGATATTAACAGCTGTCCGATTAGAGTATACTGCAATATGCGTGTATGTGAAAGAGTGAGAAAGAAAGAGGGAGTGTGTGTGTGTGAGAATGGACTAGATGCTGAATATTTTAGAGTTGCTATATTAAGCAGTGCTCACATTTAGATGGGCAAGAGAAGAAGAGCTCAAGCCATCTCTGGCTTTTCTGCCACCTCTCTGTCTTCGTTTTGGCTCTACATCTCTCTTTTCTTGACTGTATTTGTGTTCTTGCTTCCAAATACATTGAGAGGTCTGTACTAGTTACTTTAGCAAAATAGCCTTGTGACAAAATAGCCTGATATGAGGCAGATGTTGTTCATCAGGAAGTCACTTGGAGGTGCTCTAGATTCTCTTAATATCAAGAAGAGCTATTAAATACTGCACATATACAAAGTGCATGTTAAGTGTTTAAAGGAATCAGGGAATGTAGACGCTTGTTGAAGGGAAATAATCTTCATGGTCAGATGTGTATTTTTTTGGATTACATATTTATTGCTTATAAATGTTGTACATGCTTGTAGTTCAGTTTGTCACTTGTATCTACTGTCATTGTAAGTGATGGATGTGTACACTACCATTCAAATGTATGAGATTGGTAAGATATTTTGAAAGAAGTCGTCTCTTATGTTCACCAAAGCTGCTTTTATATGCTTAAAATACAGGAAAATATCAATATAATGTATTAGTACAATTTTAATAAAAGTTTTCTTTTTTAATGTGTTTTAAATGTAATTCAATGAATGAAGCTGAATGTTTAGCAGCCGTTACTCAAGTGTCACATGATCCTTCAGAAATCATTCTAATATGCTGATTTGCTGTGACTTTCTTATTTTCAATATTGAAAACAAGTTCTGTTGCTTCCTAATTTCATGAAAGCCATGATACATTTAATGCATTATTGCCGAATAAAAGTATGAATTTCTTTCCAAAAACCTTGGAACTTTTGGCATTTGTGTGTTTTCTGCACAGTGAAAGATCAGACTCATCACATTGTTGCAGTTTACAAACACTTGCAGTCACCAACATCAATATGTAGGTTCGGGGGAAACAAGTAAATCAGGAGTAGAGTTAAATGCTACACATAAGGCACTTACTGACCCAGAAAAAAACTCCTAATAGTTTCCAGATGAGCCTCTGGAGTTAATCTCAGACAGTAGCAGCCACCTTTTTCATTTTAGCTGCAAACTCTGACCGGACATGGTAATACCTGTTCATATAAGTGTGTGTGCGTGTCAGTGAATGAGAGAGAGGAAGGTCATTAGTTTCTTTGTGCATCTGGTGACCTATTGTTGTGTGTGTGTTTTGTATTGGTAAGGGGGCTTGACATTGAGTCAGTGTTATAGGGAAGTCCCGGGGCTTCCAGAGCTAAATTTCCAATTAGAGCCTCATTTACACCTGCTGGTGTGTGTGTGTGTGTGTGTGTGTGTGTGTGTGTGTTTCTGAGTCACTCTTGGCTACAGCCGTAAGTAAACCTGAAAACATTAAAGCGGGTTTTTGTTGGTTTCAGGGCATAAAGGCTCGAGTGCTGGAGACGTTTGTCATGCTCTTTCTGCTGGGTCTCCTCATCCTGGGCATTGTATGGGTGGCGTCCGCTCTCATCGACAATGATGCCGCCAGCATGGAATCGCTCTACGGTTTGTCTCTTAACCCTCCTCCTGCAGTTGTGGATGCATGCATGTGATGTAATCCGTTATGTATTGACCTGTGGTTTATTGTGCTTGTCATGTTCTCTTGTTCTAGATTTATGGGAGTTTTATCTGCCGTACCTCTACTCCTGCATCTCTCTGATGGGAGGCCTGTTGCTGCTTAGTAAGTTCACATGAAACCGTGCTGTCAGTGGATTCTATGCATGATCACTTTTGTATTTAGCTCTCAGTGGATGCTGTAACTTTCAATGCGGTGAAGAGAATGAAAATCTGTCTTATAAAGACCTTGAAGTTGGATGGTTTTTAAACGTATTGGAGGGGCAAGTGTTGAACCTCCTGGTTGAGCCATCAGCCTTTTATTTTCATCTGTTAAGAGGGAATTAAGAACAAATTAAATGTCAACAAAGTGTCCCATAGCAGGACAGTTTTGTTGATGCAATCCACTTTGACAATAAATGTACTCATTATTAAATTACTAATGTTCATATGTAATATACCAAAATATTATGTTTACTAACAGGCACACACAATGTCATAAGATGTTGATATTTGATTTAAATTTCGGTTGCGACATCGAGTGACAAATACAATGTCAATACAACATGTAATGCCAATGTTAATTTAATGTCCAATACCAGTGTTTGCCCTGCCATTATATGCCGCCCCCCTCAATTATATTTACTCTATAGCGCCAGATCACAACAGAAGTCATCTAACGTTACCTTTCCTATAGAACAGATCAATGCCTTGTTCTTTTATTAAACAAACTAAATAGCCTTATGTTATTTATCTTATTTACACTACGGCATGCCATTTCTGTCTCTACGTTACATGGCTGTGCTCTCTGTTGTCGCGCACAGTGGGCTGTTTCTCAATATGCGTTCTCTTTGTTTCTCAATATCCGGTTATCTTCACTACGACGAAATATGAAATGAAACACCACTGTCTCTTTTCGGGTTTTTTTTAATGTATTAATAGCTGCAAAAATGTAGTTCAGGGAACATGCATACATTACAGTGAAACGAAACCGAGACCCGGAGAAAGTCAGCAGTATTTTTATTGGCATATTAAAATGAATCTTAACATAGTCATAGTTTAACATATAACGCTGTAAAATAATACTATATACAATTATATGAAAATAATATCTTTAATAGTATGAAATGTTTTAATAAGTTATGACATTTGTTTGTTATGTTATATTATATTATATTTATTGTTCATTGGCCGCTGCTTATGCTGAGACTATGCGGTCAGTTAAGCGTTCTCCGAGGAAGCCTTGAGAAGCCACGAGAACTCAAGTCCGTTCTCTGCGTTCTTGGAATTGAGAAACAGCCGTGGAGTTCCGCCCCGATATACACACACACACACACACACACACACACACACACACACACACAACACACAAAAAAATAAGCCGCAAGACGATTATTTAAATATGAATTCTGTATGTCTCTGTGTTAATGAAAGGCGGAGACGCGCGGTTTTGTTTATTCCTACTGAAGCGCGCGTGACGCTTCCGGTGATATTAACGTCTGCAGTCTCACTAATGAGCACATAAATATATGAACAACATCTCCAGAACTGCTCTGAGAGTCACTTCATGAGCATTTGACCGTTTCATTTGAGTAAAACTATCCTTACATCATATACACACAGAAATGTAAAGGTATTCACGGCAACCCGTCAAAATAAAAGTTCGGTTTAACTTGAAGATGTGGCAGAGATACCTTATGTATGTAATAGGCTACTACTACTACTATTAAAATGATTAAAACCTTATTTTTAAGGAATAATCATACAGCATTTCTTCGATGTTTTAATTGTAATATTAAATTCTCTTTATTTTCCAAATTTGTTTTATTTTCATTAATTAAAAGATAAAATAAATGAATGTTTTATGCCTTATTGTAAATGCACAACACAGAATTTCTGAGGGAAAAAAATCATAAGGCTATAATTGTAAGAATAAATTAAACTTGTTTTTATGCTTTCAAATAATTAGACATGCTAAAACACAGAATTTGGTGACAACAAAACATAAGTTTGGAAAAATAAAACATTGAATTGGGCCCTAAACATGTAATTTCTGTAAAAATTTTAATAAGTTGATGTTAAATTGTTTAAGTTTCATGATTTTAATTAATTAGACATGCTTGTTGATTAATAACCCCCCCCCCCCCCCCCCCCCCAAAAAAAGCAGTAAGCCTAGGGGAAACACGTAATACTGACGTCAGCTGATGTTGATATTTGCTGTTTCTACTGGTTGTGTAACCAAAATCCAACATTAAGTCAATGCCAAATTGGTCACAAATAATGATGTCAAACCAATTTTCATTTTCAACCAAAATGCAATGTCTGTCAGACGTCATGACCAACAGCAACCTGACGTTATATTGATGACCTGTGCCTGCTGGGTATAGTTAATATAGTATAATGTAATATGAAATATAAAGTGGCCATGTTGAATTTTTAAAGTATTAATCGATGCAAATGCAGTTATTCCTATAATTTGTATTGTGGTATTGGTGCATGCAATTAAATTGATTAATTCCTGCTTTTGTTCATTTAGTGAAAAACCGTGTGGAAAACATAACTAGATTGTTATGCTTTTGAATATTTTAATTAAGCAGGTTGAATCTCATTGGCAGCAGTATACAGTGCTGCTTGAAAGTTTGTGAACCCTGTCGATGCCAGTAGCCTTGTGGTTATTGCGCCAACATACAGCGCAACTGTGCTCATGGCGACCCGAGTTTGATTATCGTCTCGAGGTCCTTTGCCGAGCCTTCTCCCCTCTCTTCATCCAGAAGCATTACTGTCAGCTCTCCACTATCCTGTCTCAGTAAAGGCATAAAAAGCCCTTAAAATATAACTTTTAAAAAAAGTTTGTGAACCCTTTAGAATTTTAAATATGACCCAAAACATCATCAGATTTTCATATAAGTCCTGAAAGTAGACAAAGACAACTGAATCAAACAAGAGAGAGAAAAATATTTTCTTTGTCATTTATTTAGTGAGAAAAAGGATCCAGTGTTACATATCTGTGCGTTGCAAAAGTATGTGAATCTTTGCTTTGCAGTCTCTGGTGTGACCCCCTTTTGCTGTAGTAACTGAATGTAAAGTTTCTTGTAAATGCTGATCAGTCCTGCACAATAACATGTAGGTGTTAGCCCATTCCTTAGTGCATAACCACTTAAACCAGGGCTATTCAATTGGCAGACCGTGGGCCCAACCCGACCCTCCAATCATCTTCATCTGGCCCAAGGAAGAGTACGCAGGTTGCACATTCGTCTTGAATTGTTCTTGCACTAATTAGTTTGTCCACAAGGTAGCAACACTAGCCCTGGCCAGCCTAAAAGAAAAGGGAGAGATGCAATAACAACAATCTACCGGAGACTGCAACATCAATAGATGGCCGTTTTGACGAGCGATTATGTGAGGGAGTTATGAGAGATCCACAATTCTAACGTTAGTTTAAAGACTGTTATCAGTCATAACTTCTGGCGAGAAATAGCGCTGACACTGGACGAAGATTTTTATCAAAGCAGGAAGTATAGTTTGAAAATCTGCACGGTTGGCTGTATTCATAAACTGAGCCGCTTCAGACAAGCACGCCAGCGCTTCAATGGACAAAACCACACACAATGATGTAAAAATATGTGGTTTTGGTGAGTTAACTCATAAACACAGTCTTAAATCAGTTATAAAATCCTAAATGACTGTAAAGAGTTGGGAGAAAATTGGATATGTGTGACATCCGCATCATGTGCATCAGGTTTTATTAAAGAAACAGCGCTGCTTTTAAAGTGAAACCTGCTGCAGGCTGTGATTGATGTAAATCAAAGAACTAAAGAAAAAGAGAAATCACTCGACTGCTCTAGTCACTGATTAACTTTTGTAGCTTGAATAAAGAATAATCAATATAGCTTATGCATACAATTTATAGTTTATGTGAAGATTGTTTTATGTTCACTTATAAAAAGTTGTTATATTTTTCAAAGCCTATTTAATGTTAAAAATAATATCATAACATTTCAATTATGTAATATTAAATGGCTATAATTAATGGCTAAAATTAAAGGAAAAAATGGATTTAGTAGACAACAGTAACAGTTGTGTACAAACAGTTATTTGTATCAATGATACTTTATTAATAATATTAATATTATTAATAATAGGCTATAAAACGATGCCATTGAACACATATGTAAAATATACCATCTTTGTGTTGTTTCTATATTAATTTGGAAGTTCAGTTTGAAAATATGACAACACAAATATATTAATATGTGTTTAGTATAGAATTTTTTTTTTAATTGAATGGCAGACAGCACTAATGTTAACCTTTTATAGATGTTACTGTTGGTAATATTAGTTAATTTTTCTGCTGAATATGCATATAAATTTGATTTCCAATTTTATAGGCCCCCCAGAAAAAGATTGGGATGGCCCCACCCCCTTGGCCCCCTTCAAATGTTCAATTCGAATAATCCGACCCTCAAATGAAGTTAATTGAATAGCCCTGACTTAAACTCTGTGATGTTGGTGGGTTTCCTCCTATAAACTGCTTGCTTAGGTCCTTCCACAACATTTTTAATTGGATTAAGCTCTGGACTTTGACTCAACCATTCCAAAACATTAACTTTGCTCTTCTTTAACCATTCTTTGGTAGAATGATTTGTGTGCTTGGGATTGCTGTCTTGCTGCATGACCCACATTCTCTTGAGACTCTGTTCTTAAACAGATGTCCTGATGTTTTCCTTTAGAATTTGCTGGTATAATTCAGAATTCATTGTTCCATCAGTGATGGCAGGCTGTCCTGGCCAAGATGCAGCAAAACAGGCCCAAGCCATGATACTACCACCACCATGTTTCACAGATGGGATACAATTCTTAAGCTGGAATGCAGTGTGTTCTTTTCTCCAAATAAAATAGCTTCTCATTTAAACCAATAAGTTCTATTTTGGTTTCATCCATCCATTAAACCTTTCTCCAATAGTCCCCTGGCTTGTCCACATGATCTTTAGCAAGCAATTTTCTTTTTGGAGAACAGAGGCTTTCTTCTTGCAGCTCTGCCATGCACACCATGGTTGCTCAGTGTTCTCCTGATGGTGGGCTCATGCACATTAACATTAGCCAATGTGAGAAAGGCCTTTAGTTGCTTAGAAGTTACCCTGGGAACTTTTGCAACCTCGCAGACTATTACACGTTCTGCTTTGGAGTGATCTTTGTTGGTCGACCACTTCTGGTGAAGGTAACAGTGGTCTTGAATTTCCTCCATTTGTACACAATCTGTCTGACTGGATTTGTGGAGTCCAAACTCTTTAGAGATGGTTTTGTAACCTTTTCTAGCCTGATGAGTAACAGCAACTCTTTTTCCGAGGTCCTCAGTAATCTCCTTTGTTTGTGACATGATTCACTTCCACAAACATGATCAGACTTTGAAAGATCCCTGTTCTTTGAATAAAACTAATCCAAGAGATTCACATACTTTGGCCATTCACAGATATACAATATTGGATCATTTTCCTGAATAAATAAATGACAAAGAAAATATTTTTTTCTCATTTGTTTGACTCTGTTCTCTTTGTCTACTTTCAGGACTTGTGTGAAAACTGATTATGTTTTGGGTCATATTTATGCAGAAATATAGAAAATTCTAAAGGGTTCACAAACTTGCAAGCAGCACTGTAGCTGTTTGGTTGAAATGGTTCCTCTGATTAAAATGGCTTAATGCATTTTCCAGAACAAACAGATACATATTATTTCAGCCACTGTTGCAGAGAAATTTGAACTAGTTCAAAGGTTGCATTCATACTTTTGCTTTAGAAAAGCATAAATAAGCATGTTTGTATTTAAAGCAGCTTCTTTTCTCTTCTCTTCTCGTCAGTGTGTACTCCAGTAGGGCTGTCACGCATGTTCACAGTGATGGGCCAATTACTAGTCAAACCCACAGTAAGTACTATTACACTATATATATGTGTGTGTGTATGCATTTGTTAAACATCTCATTCTCCCTCACACCCTGTTCCTCTCTTTCTCTGTCTGTAAAGATTTTAGAGGATCTGGATGAGCAGATCTATTGTATACAGCTGCAGGAAGAGGCCTTGGAGCGTAGACTCAATGGTGAGTGTTTTTGTTTTTATATGATGGGCAAATGCAAGGTTTATTGCATATTTGTATTATTTTCTGTATTACCTGAATAACAGATTATTTGCATCTGTTACTTCTAGCAATTATTCTGCTACAAATCTGCCAAATTCTTGGTGTTGTTGCAATGAAATGCAGAGTTTCCCTTTTATAAGAATTAGAATTATGTCCCTTTTGAAGCACCCTCTCATGTTTTCTCACTTTCTTTAACTCCCTCCCTTAACCCCCCTGTATCTGAGAAATAATACCCATATGCTCCAGTGTTTCCTACAGGATTTTGTTTGATTTAAAGCAGATAAGTAACTGGTGAAACATCATTAAAAATATACTATAAAGCTTTCTCATACTCATACATCTTTTTTAGCTGACTTTTATTCCCATACACAAACATCCACACAATGCAGGAAGTGTTCATGTTTAAAGCCAAACTAGACTTTTGCTTCAACTCATGCACGCAACAGAGTGTACAGATGCCAGTCAACATAGAACATGTGCTTTTCTATTGAATTCACGGAGGTAAGCTAGATCATCTGAACTGATAGTGCCCAGTTGCTCAAATCCCATGGATGAATTTCAATAGCCTCTCATTTGGTTGTTTGGTTCTGTAGTGTTAGCACCAAAGGCAGATTTGCTTTGAACACCTGATAAAATAATTGTAATCTGTTTTAACGATTTTCGCTTCTTTATGATTGTTGTTTGATGTGAAGCGTATTGGCAGTCACTGTGATCGAGTGACAAAAGGCCACTAGGGATGTGGAATGTGATTTTGGCAAAGCTCAAAAACTCTGCGTTGCAGGAAGATCTCGCTCAGGCGTTAAGGAGAGAACGATTTTACCTTATCAGGAATTTAAGGAATTTTCATTCTTTTCTTCTTTCACCCCATAAATGCAAAACCTGAGGTGAAGTTGGGGGGAAAAGAGTTCAGGAGGAAACTGTCTACTTTGCTTTACTCTCTTATCTGTGTTCTATCTAATAACAATTATTCAACTGACTAACTTCATTTAGATCCAACGTGCCTGCACACGCTCTCTTGCAGACCCTTGATATGGGCTAATTCATAAGTGTGTTAGTTATTACATTAATATACCTTATATGCATTTCTACTTTGTTTCTTGTCATCAGTCAAGGCCATTAATACAGGTTAAGTATTGAAGTATTAATCTGACTGCATTCATGTAGTTGTGTGTATGTGAATGTGTGCATTAGAGCACTTTTTTTCTGAACTGTGGCAGAGTCTTGCAACTGTGTGTTTAGGTGCATTTGTCTGAGTGTATGCTTTCATACCAGTCCTGGTGCAGGCATTTGTTTGTCCTCTGTCTTGGCTCTTGCTATGCTTTTCTCTGTTGCCCAGATGCGCAGTGGCAGGGTGACCTTGCAAAAACTCTCCTCGGTACCGGATGGCTCTCTGCTTTGCATAATTACCACTGACGTAATGCAGAACCAGCTGAAGTTTCTTTAGAAAACAATGACATCATCTCCTCTCCTTCTGCCAGCGTCCCTTGCTACTGAGCATCACCTTTATCACCTTAATTGAAGGGCTGTATGCAAGAATTTATTCAAGAGTTTTCTAATCTTCTTGAAGTTGGGACAGCAGCAGTTCTGAAATTATTGGCTGGTTTTTTTTTGTTTTTTTTTAACAAACTATTGGATTTATTTGTGTTTTTCCCCCACCATTGCTTATGCCATCAGGTTTTTAAGGGAATTTGGGTAGATATTTACTCATAAAGTCATGAATGCACTGTACAAACAAAACTACAAAAAAACTATATCTGCAAATCTGTAGATATGATATGGTACAGTGCAGTAAATGTACCTAATTAATAATAATAATTTTTCTCTAATAACAGTACCTTTCAGGTTTCTGAAAAGTTAAATGCACGATGAAGCACAAGTACTTGGTTTAATTCTTCGGTTGTTGATTGGATTATGATATGTGGCAAGCCTGCAGTCAATTGTGGAGGGGCAAGGTTTAGGCAGACTAAATGATTGGAGACTGGCATATGACCTTTTTTTTTTTTTTTTTTTTAATGAAATAAAGATAAAGTAAAATAATATCTATTTAATATGCCTTTAGAAATTAGATGAAAGTGAATTTTCATTTCATGCCAGCTTTTAAGTGTGAAAACATTGCTATTAATAATAACAGGAAATCAAATGTTATTCCATACAGCACCTTTGACAAAAAGATCCAGATCCATTCAGATGTCTTAACTGTTGTTTTTTCTCTTATTTTTCACTCACATCTTGTTAGCCCCTCAGGGCAGCCCAGAGCCATGTTTGGCAGAACAATCCAGTCCTGATCAGCTAATAGGGACATTTCCTTTTTCATTGTTCTCACAATTTTGGTTGGCGGGTACAGATTTTCCCTAAAAAATCACCGGTATGGACAAGTTGCACGATCAGGAACACACCTGCTGTGTTTTTTTTTTTCTTTTAATAGATTTCTTTATGAACCTGAACCTCTACCAGACAGGGCGTGGTGCACTCATCATAATAATAATCACGTTTTGATCAAAGTGATTGACTTCTCAGCCTCATGTCGGTGAAAAGATGAAAGATTGTGTTTTTATTGCATGCCAGTAACGGTGTAACACTGAACTAATTGCTGCTGATCTGCCAGTGTGTCCCCCGAGGCTCTGCAAACCAATCCTCTGCTTTGAGGAGCAAACGAACCACTGAAACGGTGAAAAAAAAATACCAGCATGAAACGGATAAATAAGAGCTAAATGAGACAGAAGTCTGTGGTTTTCCTGGAGAACCCCTTTCTGGTTTTGCCCTCTCACTCTCACCTCCTGACACACACACACACACACACACACACACACACACACACACACACACACATACATACACAGTGTTCAGAAGAAACCTCAGTCCCCTCTTCCGTCAGAACCAGTCGCAGCATGCACACGTCTGGCCTAGACTCTGCAGTTTGAGTATACAACTACTAGTGTTGGGGTAACGCATTCCCAAAGTATACATCAGTTCTGACGTAAACGCTTAGTATGCGTGGCATTGTCCATTTGATCCACACTCACAATCAGTGGGCTGCACACATACAGTACATACCTACTGTGCTGTTGACAGAATTTAAGTCATGCACAGAGTTTTTAATTCAATTCAATTTAAACTTTTCAAGTAACTCACTGTTTGTCATATTATTTGAATTTCAACTATTCAACAAGCATTATTTTTCTTTTTAAAATATTACACACAAATACCAAAAGCCTCACCTTTCCCTCTTTGTCTTGAGACTCCATCTTGACACTGTCAAGTTTCTTATGGCAAAAAAATAAAAATAAGACATAAAACTGATAAGACATAAGCTTTTAGGTCTTGGACCAGCATATTGGACATGCACCTGTCAAAGGTGTTAATATTATTGTTCTAAGAGTATGAAGAACATATACAAGCCATAAAAAAAGAAATGACAAATAGTCATTATAGCAGTACACCTATTATTTTCATTATAAGCTATTTGTGATTGTAAAACTTTATTTTAAGGTGCCCTTGTTACATGTTACATGTACTTACTATTGTAATAACAATAAATTATGCATAATTACATGCAAGTAACCCTAACCATATAGCAAGTCATTTAAATGCTGAGTAATATAATTACACTTACAAGGACACCTTCAAATAAAGTGTAACCTTTTTGACAATAAGGAAAAACCTTTAGAGGCAACACTTACCAAAACGCATCAAACATGTTAATGGTTTAATGTAATTAATCCTTAATTACATTATTAATTTTTTATTTATTGTTAGAATTTTTAGATTCCACTTTTTATATTAGGTGGCTTTAACTACTATGTACTTACATAATAAGTACAATGTACTTATTGTGTTCATATTGTATTGCAAAACACTTTTGCTGTTTTTGAGGTGGGATATGAGTAAAGTTAGGGACAGGTTTGGTGGTATGGGTAGGTTTAAGGGTGGTTTAAGGTATAAGGGATGGGACAACAGTGTAATTATAAATGTAATTACAGAAATTAATTACAGATTACCTAATATAAAGTGGGACCTTTTTATAATATATATTGTTGTCCAAATGAAGTTCTTAGCAATGCATATTACTAATCAAAAATTAAGTTTTGATATATTTACGGTAAGAAATTTGCAAAATATCTTCATGGAACATGATCTTTACTCAATATCCTAATGATTTTTGGCATAAAATAAAAAGGATAATTTTGATGCATACACTGTATTTTTGGCTATTGCTACAAATATACCCCAGCGACTTAAGACTGGTTATGTGCTCCAGGGACACACATTGTAATAATAATATTTTTAAAGGACTAATGCAATAGTTTATTTTTCAAAACATTGTTTACCAGCACTGTTAACCACATTTGACATTGCAGATGTGTGGTGCTCATGAGAAGTGTTTCAGATGTTGAAAGTTGCAGAATTAGCAAAGCAAAACAGAAAGTTTAATAGAATTGTTCAGATGTATAAAATGGCTGAACTGTGGTGATAAACCTCCTGCAGGGCATTGAATGCACTCTCACTTCTCAGGCATTCAGATATTTAACTGCTACCTCCACACTTTGAAAGCTGTTTTTTTACTTTCAGTTAATGAATATATTTTTCTTTCTTGACAGATTGTCTGACAAATGGTGTGATTTATATTAAGTAGGTACTTGAGTAACAGTTAAGATAACAACGTTCATACCACTGATTTATGTTCACATCCCTGCTGTTTCCTAGTGGTTTGATCTTTTTACAGAAGCTCTTAATAAGCCAAGGTAAACAATGATAGTATAGTTCTTTGTTTCAATTCTTTGCTCTCTATCTGTCTTTTTCTAAAGCTCCTTCTGTCTTTGTCACTCAGGTACGATGTCAAACTCTTATTTCCATGGAAACTCTCAGCACCATCTCTACAAAGAGCTGGACAACATTCGCAATCAGAGGAACAAACTCGGTGAGAGATGTTTTTAACAACGTTTAATTAAACCAAATTAAACTCTGATTCTGTCAGAGCTGTCAGTTTCAAATATGTGTAGGCTGCAATATCCACTCCTCATAATATTGTTGAATTGCATAGTGTGTGCATATTTGAATTTGAACAGTCATTTGGACTGAGGCCAAATAGGGTATGGCTGTATCATTTCGACGTCAGCCAGTGTTTTGGGGTATTATAAATGATTCCGGAGAGACGAGCATTTGGAAGGAGAGGAGGCCACAAAGGCACTTAGGATATTGGAGTGTGATGCAAACTTTATTGTGGCTGTCTCTCCAAGTGCGGTCATTAATTTAGAGGCAGCATGGTGCATATGCAGGGAACCCTGCCAACCTCAGAGCCAGAGCAGAATCAGAGCGAGAGATGTTGAGAAGGAGAGGGTAGAGGACAGAGAGACACAGGACTGACAGACACTGGGATCGAGAAACGATGTTCTAGAATTACTTCATGGGTGTAGCAGGAGAATCCCTAATAGTTGTCACTCTTCTGAACTATACTGAAACTTGTGGATTTACTTGAGTTAACCCAGAAATAACTGGTAGCTGTTATTTCCACACGCTAATAAAACACAAAGCAATGACTTTACTACAGTAAAGCTGTAGTTAGTTCTTATTCACTACCGTTCAATTTGAGGTCAGTAAGATTTTGTAGAGGTTTCTGAAAGAAGTCTCTTATGCTCACCAAGGCTGCATTTATTTGATCAAAAATACAGTGAAATTGTGAAATAATTTAAAATGACTGTTTTCTATTTGAATATATTTTAAAATGTTATTTATTCCTGTGATAGCAAAGCTGAATTTCCAGCAGCCATTACTCCAGTCTTCAGTGTCACAAAATCCTTCAGAAATCATTCTGTCATCCCGTCTTTCGGATGAGACGTTAAACCGAGGTCCTCTGTGGTCATTAAAAATCCCAGGATGTCCTTTGAAAAAGAGTAGGGTGTTACCCCGGCTTCTTGGCCAAATTTGCCCATTGGCCTCTGACCATCCCCATACACTGATTGGCTTCATCACTGTCTCCTCTCCACCCATAAGCTGGTGTGTGTGGTGGGCGTTCTGGTGCAATATGGCTGCCATCGCATCATCCAGGTGGATGCTGCACACTGGTGGTGGTTCAGGAGATCCCCCCTTCCATGTAAAGCACTTTGAGTGCCTAGAAAAGCGCTATATAAATGTAACGAATTATTATTATTATTATTATATGCTGATTTGCTACTTAAACATTTCTTCTAATTATCAATGTTAAAAACAGTTGTTCTGCTTAATAAAAAAAAATTGTGGAAGCTTTGTTTTTAATTTCTATATTAACCTCCACACCCGCAGACGATATTTATTTGAAGCTCACACTCGTCTGCCGTTTTAAATTCTCGAGCTTGTTCTAGCAGGACGAATTCTGATTGGGTGTCAATGGTTTTGATCGTTCATCAGCTAGAAAAAAAATCATTCTGAAAGTGATTCCTACACAATATCATTTATCTGTGCCTTTATCGTTATAGCTGTGGTGTGGACTCTGCTATTCTTTAATATTGAGAACGATTTTTAGAACTTTATCTTTATAGTTATTGTCCTTGGTGTGAACAGGCCTTTACTCTTTATCTTGGTGTGAAACAGTTTTTCTGTTAGACACTTGAGAGAAATGGACTAATTAAAGGGATTGGGGATAATTTGCTCAACGTCAGTTCATGGTAAACATACGTACCGTTAGTCAGAAACTAAAATCGTTTCTCTCATCCTCTGTCCTAGAAAGGAGAAAGAAGGCCTCCGCCTGGGAAAAGAACCTCCTTTACCCTATAGTGATGCTGATCCTGCTTGCTGGAACGGTACATATAAATGTTTATTCAGACTTTGCAGGGTTATCATAACAGACCACAAAGCATGTGACTTGATGCAGGTTTTTTAAAAAAAAAATAAAATTTATAAGTTGGTTTGATGTTTCTTTCTACTGTTTATAATGCTTTTGTTTGTTTCCGTCCGTGCTGCTTGCAGGCGATTTCTGTTCTCCTGGTTGCCCTGAACATTGTGTACTTGCTTGTTGATGAGACGGCTTTGCCAAAGGGTTCAACGGTAAGAAAAATGCAAGTCAACAAACCTGAAAATGTAAACAAATACTCAGCTTTTCGTTCACTTGCTCGCTCTCTCGCTGCCCTGCAAAAAGCATGCTTTGCGTCAGGGCACACTGAATTCCAGATATGCTCAGGTGTGCGCCGTAAAAGAAAAGACACGTCGAGATGTGTATCATGTCGCTGCTGTTTGATGCTCTTTATCAGAGTCGCTCTCCCATTCGCTCTGCTTGATGTCAATTCAAAGGCACTCACGCACCATATGTGTGTGAAACTCTGGACACAGACCTCTTTCGTCTTAACTGGGTGTTTTGAGTCAAAGCTCTGTAATGAAACCATCATTGTGCAATTTTCGACTGTGCGAAGACAGTGTCAGTTTTCTCTTTGACAAGGAAATTACAAGCTTGGGCTGATTGAATATGGGTGCAAGTCAGTTTACCGCTGGACAGGTAAATAGTTTAACAGGTTCATGGGAACGGTTACATCATTTTCCTGTTTTGTTTTTAAAGGTGAGCATTCTCACTCTTTCTTTTCTTCCATACAATGATGGTCTTATCTCACTCAACTTCACCACTCCCACCTGCTGTCCCTGCTCCATACCTTTCTTCTTTGTCTTCCCACAACAAAGGAAATTCTACATATCCTTTTTCTGGCCATGGTTTGATAGTGTTGAGCTGCTCTATAAGAGTGTCCCCTCCCCATTCTAATTTTATTAGTGTCGATATTTGCCTTGGCATGACGCTTGACTGAAAATCCCCCAAATTACACTTGTCACAGTGTTCAGAGACGAAGGGCCCTCTTGACAGGCTGGTTAATGGTTTATGCGTTTGATGAGCTGGACTGGTGCCATGCTTAAGATCTCATGTAACCACGACAACCCAGCAGCGGTGTCTGCACGTCTGTTTGATGGTTTTTACGTCAGCTTGGGATGTGGCGGGAGGCGGGCCAGCACTCCGCAACATTCTTAAGAGAGATTGATGCGAGTTAAGGTAACTAGGTTAACGCCAGTCCGGCAGATAAGGCAGGGCATCGTAAATGTGGCTGTGAGGTAAGGAGATCTAATGCGATGGCACTGCTTGCATTAAGCTGTCTGATGCACTGTTACTAATGACTGCAATAAAAGTCTTATTGCTGTCACTCCCCATGGATTCAGAATTATTGTCGATGCTAAAAACAGCCTCATTAATGTCCATTTCTCATCCGAACTCGTATCTCACGTGTCATGCGGAGCAGAAGGAATGATGGAATGAGAAACGAGATGAGAGGGAAAGCGAGAGAGATCATATTTCTCTTTTTGACCTCTGAACCTTTGACAAGAGTCAACAGATGACACTTAACCTGTCAGTAAACATCTTTCTAAAAAAAAAAAGGCCTGTCTAATCTGCGATTTAGTTTTTTGCAGCTTTTTTTTTTTTTTTTCTGTTAATATCCTTCATCAGAGGTAGCTGAGGCACATCAAAACATGCAGTGTAGTTAGGACACACCTGAAGGAAGGTACATACACAGATATCCTTAAACTCACTCAATCACAGGTGTTAAGCACCGCCAACAAACACCTGACACAGCTCTGAGCAAAAAAGAGGATTTGAGATGCCTGTCCTATTCAATAATATCAGTCGGTTTATGGCTGTAAGTTAAATGACAGTCAAAGATGGATGTGTGTGTTATATATATATATATATATATATATATATATATATATATATATATATATATATATATATATATATATATATATATATATATATATATATATATATATATATATATATATATATATATATATATATATATATATATATATATATATGATATGAAGAGTTCATTTGCAAAAACGGATAACTTTTTTCATTGTGCATTCCAATTAATCTCAATCAAACTGCAGTTGGGTTATTTTGATTAGGTTAAAAGATACAGCTAACTAACACAATAAAAACGTGATAACATAATAAAAATCATGATTTTTGAAAAATTAAAAAAACTGACTTATCTGTTTTTGCAAATAAACTCTATAAACGATAATATAATTTTTGGTTTGAATGGGTTGAGGTTTTTATGTTTGATCACATTACCAATTCTTTTCCCACTGCTACTACAACATCAACTAGTGGTAACACTTTAGTATAGGGACCGATTCTCACTATTAACTATTTGCTTATTAGCATACCTATTATTAACAAATTGGCTGTTTATTAGTACTCATAAAGCACATATTCTACATGACCTTATTCTACATCCCTAATCCTACCCAATACCTAAACTTAACTACCTTACTATTAATAAGCAGCAAATTAGGAGTTTACTGATGCAAAAGTCAAGGTTAATTGGACCTTAAAATGAAGCGTGAACCAACTACTAGCTAACATTTTTGGATGATTCACTTATATAACAGTTGGAGTGTTTGATGATATTTTACGAGCAGGTGTTTAGTTGAGCTTCTCTGGTTTTTGAATCACATGTAAACTTTCTTCAGGCCTGTCATCAATAACATCAAGCAAGACTGATGTTATAAAATCTGGTTCAGATTTGATCTAATCCGGTTAGAAAGATCATCACAAATATTTTTATATGCCCTGTTGATATTGAATAGGTCTGCTGTCAAATACACATCATTAGAATGAAAGCGGTGATTGATTCTTATTTTATTTTTTTTCCTTGTCAAGTCCAGACTAAAGTTGTTTTACATTGATAAATTATGTCAAATAAATGTTGGCTTTTATTGTAATAATTCCAATCCAAACCTTCAGATCACGTCAATGACTTCAAAAGATATTAAAGGCCTGAGATTGAAAAACTTTGTTTGCCAGCGCATTTGTTTTGGTTTCTTTTTTTTTCACATTTTTCTCTTAATTTTTGGCAGCCATTCATGCTATGCAGCCTCTTACTGTAAGAGCACCATTGCCTTTTTTTTTCTTCTTCTTTTTTGTTTGAACACCTGCTCACATATTATGCGTGTGTGAGCAGCGGTGAATTTAAAAAGATTTCTTTCATCTGCTTCCATTCATTACTTCGCCAATTTCACTCTGTCTGTCCTCATTGGTGAGAGGGGAAACTTCGCTAATCTGAGCTTTATATGTTTTATTTCTTCATAATAGCGTTCACTCAGAAGAGCTCCAAATATTTGTGCCGCTTTTTTCTGCTCTCACTGCCTGAAGCACTGAGGTGTCAACACTGTAGTCTTATTTAGATTACACAGCTTCGGTTGTAACAGGAGCCTGTGTGTTGGGCACGTCGCTAAAACACGTCCACTACAGGCAGTTACTCCTTGTTAGAGCATTGCCTCAGTCCTGAGAGAGAGATACGAAAAATGATCATATTCTGAAAGCAAATTTTATGTGAAGGGGAAAAAAAATCTGTTCATGAAAATAACCATTGACAGTAACTTTCACTCTTTGCTTCTGCAGGAAAGAGATATTGGCAATGCCTCCTTATCCAAATTTGGAGTTGCCCAGGCGGTTATCGAAATCATTCTCATTTTGTATCCTTTGCTGTGTATGATAATCTAATGCTGCATAAGCTCCAGTCGAGTGTTTGATCACAGATTGTGTGTGTTTAGTGAAGGGACTCAAATCTGTTTGCTTATGATTGTTGTGAGTGTGTTCGAGAGGGAAATGTTAGCGAGTGAATGGTTTGACAGAAACAACTGTGTTAGTCTTAACTCTTGAACAGTTATCTGATGGTCTCATCTGTGGTTGGCTTCTATAGCCTTCGCATCTTTCAGGAGCTCACACCCAGAAAGGACGACACTACCATGACAACGGTAGGAACTGCAACACTGCTTCTGGGAAGTTGAATTATTGTCATTCTTCAAGTTTGAATACCTAAATATGTTTAAGCATCTAAACAATAAAAAATAATAATAATAAATAAATATATATATATATATTAGCTAGCATTATAACATGTTGTACTTAATGTTAAGGAGTTCAAGGATATTCATGGTTTTATTTTACCTTTTTCTTCATGTATTATTTTGCAAGTAAATTGGTCATGGTGTATTCAATTTTTTTTTTTTAGCCATCAACTATGGGATATTTTATCATACATTAAATTTGGAATGGTAGACATGTTTCTTAGTCTTGTCTTGTCTTTTCTTGTAGATTATTGGTTGCTGTGTATCCATTCTAGTGCTGAGCTCGGCCTTGCCTGTCATGTCCCGAACACTTGGTAAGGTCCTAACCTTCATATGTACATACACTGCCATTCAAAAGTTTGGGATCAGTAAGATTTTTAATGTTTTTTTAATGGAGTCTCTTATGCTCATCAAGGCTGTATTTATTTGATCAAAATACAGAAAAAACAGTAATATTGTGAAATTATTATTGCAATTTCTAATATTGGTTTCCTATTTTAATATACTTTTAAAATATAATTAATTTCTGTGATGCAGCACTGAATTTTCATCAGCCAATACTCCAGTCTTCAGTGTCCCATGATCCTTCAGAAATCATTCCAGTATGCTGATTTATTATCAGTGTTGAAACTGTTGTGCTGCTTAATATTTTCTGGAACCTGTGATACTTTTTTCTTTGATTCTTTGAGGAATAAAAAGTTAAAGTTTTTTTTTTTTTAAACGTACTGATTTCAAACTTTTGAACAGCAGTGTAAGCGTCTGTGTATTTCTTTGGGTCACCATAAACATTTGTTTGTGTTTGGATACTACCATTTTTATACCATTTTCCAGCTGCATTGACGTATATACATACAGGAAAACTCATTTCCACTGTTAAGATTTAACAAGTTACATTCCAGCAGGATTTGCCATAGAGATTTTACACAAGAATGGAGTGAGAAAAAGGACAGACGAACAGCCGTCACAATAGCTGCAATAAACAACATGGCAAGCTACAGACACAGCTGTTCAAATAGCATTGTGTGTATGTGCGAGTGAATGAGTGAGTACAGTGACTCACTGGGAGCTTCAGAAAAATATCAACATTTCTGATGTGCTGCACTGAATAGATGAAAGGAGAGGTTGCATGAAGTAGTTTTTATTTGACCAAAGAATTTCAACAACTTTGGTCATACAGTCTCAGACAAATTAAAACACATTTACTGTCACATGGACTCAGACACATCCCCCGTGTGGAAAGATGAGAGTCCTGCTGAAATAGTGTGTGTGTGTGTATGTGTATGTGCAAATACGTACAGGTTTGGCTATATCTGTGAGGTCCAAAATATCCTCTCTATTGAAACATGTCCTCACTAATATAGTAAAACGTGTGTGTGTGTGTGTGTGTGTGTGTGTGTGTGCATAACAGACTGCAGGAGCCTGTTGAAAATGTGGGAAAGGCAAACTGACTTGTGACAGCACTAACTTTTACACAGACAGTTAACACTCTCCTTTTTAATGATATTAAACTCTTGAATTTTTTTTGTTTTTTGCTTTCTGAGAAGTAGGTTTCTTTATTTCATTATGCCATTACAAGGGGTCACCTGAGAAAGAAGTTGCTAAATAAGAGATTTGATCATCAGTGAGAGAGTGCCATTCACCTAAAGCTTTATGCCATTGTTTTAATTCAACATGGCTGTCAGTGTCTAGCTGTTATAGACCTTGTTGTATCTGAAGGACTACAGATGTTATTAGATTCTATGCAATTAATTTACTTAGAATAATGGTGTGAATATGACCACAGCCAAAAAAATCAGGCATGCAGAAGAGAAACCTTTAGACATTAGAATTTTGCTCAGTTTAAATGTGATTCTCTTTACAATTCTTTTAAATGTTACAGAGTACAGAAACTGCTCATTGCCCTCATCAACTGGTCATGAAGTCTAGAAAAGGTCCTTTAATTAAACTAAATTGTTTAATTTATCCTTCTGCAGTTTTTTTCTTCTTTTAGGACTGGTGGAAAAAAACTTCAAGGGATGTATCAAGGTGGAAATCCTAGGGTAGAAAAATCCTGAAGTAAAAAATAAATAAATAAAAAAGATTTAAAAAAATGAATTGGTGTAACTAATGAATACATTTGAGGATTTAGGTTTGCCAGTGTACACTGTTGGTCTTTTGCTATAATTAGTGGATCCTGGCTGGCCAGTCTGAAAACTAAGCACATCTAACTTAGGATACATATGTTTGCCCACGGATGAAAACTTGACCCTTTTTTACCACTTTCAACCAAGTGCATGGTGCTTGAGATTTTGAATGGAAACATTGAAGTTGTTTTAAGTTATCCTCAGGAGTCAGCCTGTTGTACCCAATGTTTTATTTAGAGGTAGTCCAGAAAAAGGTTGAGTTATAATATGATGTTATTTAAAGCTGCAGTCCGTAACTTTTGCCTCTTTGTCGCCATCTGTTTGAAAACCTGGAATTGCAGCTCTGTGCGGAATTATCTTCCGTGTGTGGGGTTGTGCTCCGGCACGGCTCCAGCGCAGATGAATCTAATGTTTTGAGTATGTGTGTGTCAGTCAGTCACTGCACCGGTGTGGATACTGTACTTAGGAATCACAGATTATACTGAGCAAGTAAGTAACAAGTCTGCCACGTTTGTTCTGACCAACTGAGGAAATAAATCGTGCTACCAATCGTGATTAAATCTAACGATCGGTTAGTTCTTATCACATCTAACCATGCAAATTATTATTGTTATACTTTATTCTCAAATTATTAATGTTAACAGCATCAGCATTGTGTGACTATGAGTATAGTGTGTATTAGCATGTAGATTTCAATTTCTGTACAGTCTAATCTAATCGTCATGCCATTCGAATTTCATATTAAAAAATTATTTTAACCCAAAAAGCAAACTATGCTCCCTTTGAACTGGTTTTCTTTAAAATATAAATCTTGTGTAATCCCAGGCGATCTGTAATCAGAAGCACATTTAGTTCATTCACATGTGTTTCATAAACACAATCCTTTCTGGATCACAAGCCGCCATCAAAATGATACATTTAATTATTCTAGCTGCTGTGAGAAAAGGCTAAACGAACCACCAACTGCAGGATCCTCAAATGCGATAGCTTAGTAGCCGGGACAACTTCTTTGTTTACAGACGTGACGTAATGACGCTCATACCATGCTCGAATTTTCACTGAGTAAAATGAGTCTCTGAAATAATTTGTTATTTTAATGATATTTCAATGATGACGATACACTTGTATTTTTTGCCTTATTTTATCTTGTTGGTATCGTCTGTGTTAAGTGATGAAGTGATGACCTGTGTTAATTCATGATTAATTCAGGCAACCACTTGTTTGGCAACTTGGAAACACAATACTCAAACTTCAGATTTTTATGCTATACAAATACCATTTCTTTTGAATGTCCGCTTGCACCCTGTGGCCTTGGATCATTTAGTCAAATAAAAATAGCAGAGTGCAACTTGTCCGTTTTGTTTAAGAAAGAATGTTTTATCTGACAACAACAAATAACCTTCATTCTAACTGCAATATGACAGCAGATGGTAAATGTCAGACTTGCTTATCTAGGATGTGGGAAAAGATACTTTATTATGTTGTGTAATCTGATTAAGATGGAGCTGTAGTCCTTGAAGTGTCTTTCAGAATGGCCTTCTTTTTATCGTGTCTTCATCATGAGCCCTCACCTGCTCTTTCTAATCAACCATCTCCCCCTTTCTTCACTCTTTGTTTCTATTTATGCTCAAGATTTTTGACAGTGAGTTTAAAATAGCAAATCCTTTTAAGAAACTCCCACCAACTGCATGCTAAAAAATAGGGAATCTGAGAATTGACCATTTTTCTGTCTTATTTTCTGCAGGAATAACAAGGTTTGATCTCCTGGGTGATTTTGGACGGTTTAATTGGCTTGGAAATTTTTACATCGTACTTTCGTACAATCTCCTGTTTGCTGTGGTAACCACATTGTGTCTGGTCCGAAAATTCACATCTGCTGTGCGAGAGGAACTCCTCAAAGCCCTCGGTAATGTATTCTGCCCGACTCCATTCTATTAGCACTTCCAATATCTTAGTTTAATCTCCAAATTTGACTATCTCGTTCTGTACTTTTTTCTTTTTTATGCTCATGTCTTTGTGTCTATATATTCAGGGCAGTCCACAAGCAGTGCATATAATGCATACTGTAGTTTTAGTTTTGAAATGCTATATTATTTGTCTATAAATGCTTATCTCTTTGGTTTCAGGTCTGGATAAATTAAATCTGTCCAACAGTACGGCAGATGCAGAGTCAGGGAAACATGCTGTCAACGGGCATCAGAAAACTCTGTGAGAACAAAATCGAGCCATTCTCACACAAACTCATGTTATGTGTATGCATTTGGCTTTTTCATTTTAACAGTACAGTGGTATTTAATCAGAGAGCATCAAACAAAACAAAAAAAAGTTGAAGTGTTTAGACTTTGAGCAGTCAACCTACAATACAGTGGAGTACATACCACTGAACCTCACTGCAGAATGCTTCCAAGCTCGAACCAGGCTGAGATTCACAAAGATTTCATTCGGATTAGCAATGTTTGTTGTTCAGCTTGTAAATGCTTTCATTTCAATTCTCTTAAGTGAGAAAATGTTATTTTCTTGCTGACCTGCACACCTAAAAGGCCTCCTGACTGCACCCTTCAATGAGGGATTATTAGTATATTTTCTCTAGTTTGGTTAGGGAAATATTAAGCTGTTTGCCAAGCTGATAATTTCATGTGTAATGAAGCATGCATTAGTCTCAATTAGGGCTTATAATTTTCCTACTTAATTATTGTTTGATGACATTTTGTGCCCTTGTAGATCAGTATTTTGTAAAGTTCAATTTGGACCTTGTTAAAAAAAACAAACAGGTTTAGTTCCCATAAAAACAGCACACAAATGGCATATAAACATTTTTGATAATGGCAAGAGAGACACCTTTATTACACATGATATTAGTACTACTGTTAGAAACTACATTCTCTGAAGAATTGCAGAGTGGTCAAATCGTTGCAGTGAGTCTAACTGAACATAGATAATCTCAAGTTAAGTTATAGATGCTTTAATGCCAAATTAACTGGTTCTTATGCAAATGGGGCACATTACAAAATCAGTTCAAAAAAATCTACAAGCAAAATGTGATGGCCAGTCACAATGACAAATACTAATTGTCAGCATTGGTCTATAGCTGTCAAATTTATTGCTTGAATTTTGATGTGTAAAGTAAGTTTTGTAATCTGAAAACTTGTTATTGTTTGTCTGCCATTGCATATGTTTACATTCACTTTGTTCAAATGAAGATCAATTATTATTTATAAGTTGATCAATTATAAATGAGGAAGCAATGTGATTTTAGTTTCCTCATGCTTTACTGTGACAATTCAGGTTTGTTGGATGTGACAGAATTAAGTAATGGGAATTGACCAGGAAACTCCCCAAACATGTGCCTTACTCACAATATTGGCATATACTGGGTAGTATTGGAAAATGACAAAGAGTGAAGGAGCCTACCTGCCAAATTTCTTCTTGAACTGCAACTGCTCTTGTTGTTTTCATTGGTAGGCAAGGTTCCGATGTGGACATTGTGGGTTCGAGTCACTACCAACAACCAGCTTAATATGTTACTGTGTTTACTTGAACTGGTTGCGGCAGATTGTGTTTTGGAATGTTGCGACCTGCCAGTCACTCTTGGCAAAATCACCTCAATGATTTAACACGTTTAATGGAGTGTAGTGTATTGTAGTCTTGAATAAGGGAGGCGACAGAATTGAAAAGACAGCAGAGAAATGCTGCTCTATTGTCGTAGTAGTAGTAAAATGCACCAAATATTTGGGAGAAGGTGAGGCACAATCTTGGGATATGCTTCCTGTTCCTGTACTTAAATCTGCTGCTACTTCCTTCACAACATTTGATACTATACTATACTATGCTACATGTACTACGCAAACTGAGAGCATATAACCAATAACATGCATCCTTTGAACTTGGTTATTGCTGCAGAGCTTGTAAGGATCTGTATATTTGCCTTATTTCACCATCACTAGCAAAACAGCCTTCAAACATCTAGTCTGTACCTCTGCAGCTGCTTTGCTTTTTGCAAATGGCAGATTATCCATGAAGATATTTGTATGTTTTTCCACTCACTCTCATGCTGGATTTTAAGCCAGCTCAGTCTGTTCGGTCTGATGAAATACTGGTCGACGCAGATCAAAGGCTAAACGCTTACATTATGTAGGATCTTGTATATAAAGGCTGTGAAAACAGGACTGTAGAGCCATATCAGTCTGATTCACATCTATTAAAGCTTATTGTGCAGTGAAATGAATGTGAAGTCCGAGCGGAGTCAGTTGTCATTACGCATGTAGAATGCAGCACGACTCGTTGAAGGGTCTCCTTTGTAGCTATGAAATACAGTGTCATAGAAGTCTAAATGTTACTGATTACACAGTTAATGTACAATATGTTCAGTATAGTTTCCAGACATTCCCATTCTGACGACAAAACCAATAGGCTAAAAGAACATGATGAAATCTGTTTGGGCCATTCCTGACATTTCTCTTAGGGTTTCATGTAAAGCTAAACAGACATCCTGTGTTCAGTCTTCACTTTTCGTCTCTTTATCTATGGCAAGCCTCATAATAATAATAATAATGTAAATGATGTATTTACATGTATATACAGTATATTTCTTCTTTTTATTTTTGTAGAATGTAGATATGAAATGGCCTTTGAGCCTCGTTCATACTATGCTATTTGTGGAAAAGGCCAGACAATTAGTTATTCAGCATTTGTTTATTGTACAAAAACAAACAAAAAAAAAATCACCTCTGATGCCTTAAACAGGCTTTCTAGGCTTTTTTTCGTTATTGCATGTGTGAGATGTGCAAATGAGTGAAAGAGTGAGACCGATTGTTAGTGTGTGTACCTTTTTATTGACTAATTCACTGTGAATCCCTCTTGTGATTGTCAATAACACGGCATACCAAAACGACAGGGCGTATCTTTTAACTCGAACTGGCCAAAGTCAAAAGAAACTATCAGGGCACTGATATTGAATATTAAAGTTTGGGCAGAAATCATTTTAAGAAATGGATCGAATTTTGTGTCTGCAGAGGTGTAGGATTCACATGAGGGACACTGAATTCAAAGCCTGTGAAAAGGTCATTTAAAAATCGACACCTCAGTGGGTTCTGTGGTTCAGTTTGATGCATTGTTATGTGGTTTTTATTGTTATGGATTTAAAAAAGTTACATGTAAAATATCTGATTTGCACAAAGAACATTTTGTAAGAATATATCTGGGGAATAAGTGTATTATGTCAATAATTGTGTCATTGAAGTAAGCTTTGTAATGTTTTTCTTTTTCTTTTTTGTGTGTATGTGTATTAAACTTTAATGTCACTTTTGTCTGCACAAACTTTGTAATGCCAGAGCATCTCGTATCATTAACTATATAATACTAAATTCTACTCTTTGGCTTTAATTGAATTGGTTTTTGAGGAATGTTGCTGTTGCTTTATGCAGGACAATGACTGGTGTGTCAGTTGGTGTGGTGGGTTTCTCAAAATAGAGGCATTAGCAGTGATATACTAGAAATAACTGTGAAAGAAAAAAAGCTGATTCATTCCATATTCTATAATCTGCTTGTCTGTACAACATTGGTACAAGAGTCACAAATGTAGTACATCAGTATTTCAGTTTATTAGTTAGTAGTTGAACTGTTGACAGCATTTACACACCAAAACGGCATAGTTTGTTCATCATACACTAAATGGCTGTTGGACTCATTTGAATTCTCATCTTCAGCTCCAAGGGAAAGCTTAATTCTGTTTCCATTTTTGCCAGTTGCTTCTTTTACATGTGTGAATGTATTTTCAGAATGTTTTCTCTCTTGTATTTGTAGAGTTTAATTGCATATGTTTGTGAAGCAAAATGTTCAGATTGTCTTTAGTTTACTTTGTATTTCACTTCAGTTTACAATAAAGTTTGTGACTTTTGACAGTTTTTATCGTGCTGTTTGATGATGTAGAATCGCAACGAAGTTTAATTTGTCTCATTATATAAACTGGAACATCAAGACAATCTAATAAGTATACTGATCTCTAACTTGAAACAAGCATTTTAGCATAGTGTGACCGGCAGAGAGGGCATGTGGGTTTCACCTCATGGCAGAAAAGCTCAAAGGCTTGCAGACAGGGTTCGTGGAAGAGATGGGAACAGGATAATAATAGGACATTCCTGTTTTCCTTAGACGAGCCATTGTGTGAGCCCAAGCGGTTCAGGCAAATGGGGCAGTCCTGGACGCCACGCTGAACAGCCTGGTGGAAGCAAGAAAAAATGTGTGAGTATGGACAAATAAGTAACAGTAGTATCGCTAGTGAGAATTACACAATGCTTAAAATGCATCTATGCCCATCCAGTTGCTTTCAACGAGGTGATAAATGTCACCTACCTAATTTATCATACAGTATCCATTTAAAATTTGTACCCAAGGCCCGTTACGATCAAATGTTAATTATGCACTTTCCGTAAAATGTGCTGTCAGGGACAATTCTTGACTTTTAAGAGACTATAACCGTTCAAAATGCACAATGATTAATGCTGGCAAGACACCACACTGACACTAGCAATCAGTAGTGCCACTCAATCAAATTGCTGCTCTGCATCTGTTGATTAGACGCCCATTTACATTTTTCATTCCTCACTGAAAATTCAAACTGATTCTCACCATTAATTCTGCTGATCGAGATTGAACGTAACTGACTGTGCCGTGCTTGGAGCTAATTCGGGCTAGATTTCCTCTGGTTAACTGGTTTGCTGCTCAGTTATTATCAGTTAATACTCAATTATTAATAGTGGTTCTTTTTATTATGTTTTCTCAGGATTCTTTGATAAAAAAGAAAGTGCAAAAGAACAGCATTCGTAACATTATGGATGTCTTTACATCACTTTTGATCAATGTATCCTTGCTGAATAAATGAATTACATTTTTTTCTTGAAAAAAAAAAAAAAAAAAGAACCAATCAGCATATTAGAAGAAATTCTCAAGAAAAAGACTGAAGCCTGGAGTGATAGCTAGCTGCCAAAAATTCATCATTGCCATTTTAATTAGTAATAATATTTCACAATATTACTTTCTTACTTTACCTCTGATAAAATGAGTGCAGCTTTGGTGATACTTCTTACAACAACAAAAAATTCTCAATTGTTTCAAAAATTTATTTTGACCGGTAGTATAATCTTAATTTGTCTTTAATCATCAAGCTAAATTCTTCTATTATTTCCTTATGATTATGATGATTTTATTAGCAAGCATTTGCTTTCCCGGCCTTTTGAAGTGAAAAAAACAAGCTCGTGAACGGACGCACACCTCGTGTTTTCCTGCTCCATTATCAGGGAAAAATGATTAGCAGATTTATGACCACTGTGTGCAGCTCGTATCACAGTTGTAGTTCAGTTGAGACTAACAGAAGGTAGGTGTGCAGCCATAATCATTAACTGACTGTCAAGCTTCCTTTATTCAGCAAAGGCCAATCGCTTCGCACGAGAACATTTCATAATTGTTCGTTCTGTTTGTCTGGGTGGGAACGGGTTGGTTCTGACTTGAACTCTGCTAACTCTAGGTTTGAGAGTCTCAAGTTATCTGCCCGACCTCTCATCCAGAAGATAAAAAATGAGCGTTTCCTTTTTTAGTGGATCACTGCCATTGGCTGCCTCAACACAATAACAATGAGGCCCACTGAAATGCCAAATCTTGTCTTCAGCTCGCATGTAATGAAAGGCTAGGCATGCATTATCCGCGCAGCTTGTGTTTTTTAGTAAACACGGTGGATTATTTCCACTCATTCATTAGCAAGGTAAACAATCATCTCTTGGAGGGTTTGATACTGTTGAATCGGAACATCTGTGCCGCCAGCACGGCTCGAGCGCTCTGGGACAGGTGGCGGCACGTCGGGCGAAGGGCAGGACCGAGGAGCGACTGCAGAGAGGGATTAGAGGCATTGATGAGCTGCTCTTTTATAAAAGTACACTGGTATTTCAGTCTCCGTCTGCATGTGTAGGTGAAGGAGCAGCGGCATTATCGCAAACCTTCTCTTGAGCTTCCAGCCAGTCCTTAGTCTCCAGTTCAGAAACACTCGCGTACTTGTCGTCGAAGCGGCGCAGGATGTCGTGGCTTGAGGCCACGGAGCGATCGATATCGCTCAGGAAGGCTTCCACGTCTGTGCTGCATGACTGCACCAAGCTGTCGTTCATCTCCTGAAACTGATTAAGGAAACGAATGACATGAAAATGGGTTTCGGTCAGACATGACAAGGCAAACTGATGTTCCGTCGTAACATAGATCAATTCTGAGTCTTGCGCTGACAATGAAAAGCTGTTAACAGCCAGATCAATAGCAATATGAATGGATGTATGAAGGAAACTTTCTGGACGATCCCAGAAATTGACCTGCAAGATTAAGCATGCACAGGTACGCACACACATCCTGTGGCAGCTATTGCAACGAATGACATCAGTGGTTTCTTTATAGCTGTATTTGATCAGTAATTAAACAGACGTTAAGCGTTCCACAGAGTTCAAACGTGGACCTTCCTAAAGAAGGACAAACAACACTTGGCAGTGTGAACTCTGCCTCCTCGCATTCAGGGAAAAGAGAGGGCAGGTGCAATCAATCTTAATGTCACCAATTTAACTTTCTAATATGTTGACTCAGTGAGGTACCTGAGGAAAAAAACGAGCGACTAGTTGATTGAAAACCTATCTAAGAGCAAAGCGATAAGCATACTGCATTCTTTCTGTCTTTGTTCCATTTTGTTTAGCTGGTTAACTGCTTCCTGGTGCGCCAAAGTTCCAGAGAAACATGCAAAAACCACAAATTCAAAATGATAATAAAAAATGATTGGTAACACTTTATTTTAGGGTCTCTTAACTAGTTACTAGAATATTAGCCATTTATTAGTAGTAATTAAGCGCCTATTAATGCCTTATTCTACATCCCTGATCCTACCCAATACCTAAACTTAACAACTACCTTACTATTAATAAGCAGCAAATTAGGAATTTATTGAGGGAAAAGTCATAGTTAATAATGAATAAGTGTTCCCTATTCTAAAGTGTTACCAAATGATCAAATGTATGCCTTAAAAGCACTGTAAGTTCCTTTAGTGATAATGATAAACTTAATTTGTATAACCCCTTTCATTTTACAATAAAAAAGCATTACAATAAGAACTTCACATGAAAACAAGTAAATACTATAATAATAACATACAATTAAAAATGAAACCTACTTTGAATTGATAAAACAACAATGCATCAATAATGCATAGAATGCTTTGAAAAAAGAAATTTGCTAATTAAAAGCTTAAAAGGATAGTTCACCCAAAAATGAAAATTCTGTCATTAATTACTCGCCCTCATGTCGTTCTAAACCCGTGAGACCTCCGTTCATCTTCAGAACACAAATGAAGATATTTTGATGAATTCTGAAAGCTCTCTGACCCTCCATAGACAGCAACGTAATTAACACGATCAAGGTCCAGAAACGTAGCAAGGAGATCGGTAAAATAATCCATGTGACAGGGGTTCAACCGTAACTTTGCGGAGGTTTTTTAAGGTTTTCTACGTTGTTTACGCTTTGATTTGAATGAAAACGTTTCTGCATAGCGCAGCTGACACAGAACAGCGTACGCTGTTTACGTTCAGTGGATACTCTCCTAAATGGTGCTAGGGTGATGCGGAGGAGACGAATTGTTTTCTTTGTGTACAAAAAGTATTTTCGTAGCTTCGTAAAATTACAGTTGAACCCCTGATGTCACATGGATTATTTTACCGATTTCCTTGCTACATTTCTACACAACGTTGATCATGTTAATTACGTTGCTGTCTGGGAGGGTCAGACTCAGAGATCTCTCAGATTCCATCAAAAATATCTTCATTTGTGTTCTGAAGATGAATGAAGGTCTTACAGGTTTGGAACAACATGAGGGTGAGTAATTAATGACAGAATTTTCATTTCCGGGTGAATTATCCCCTTAAGTAATTGTTTTAATTCATTAACATATTTAGTGATCTTTGGATAAGGTGTTTGCTAAATGAATACATTTGATGTAAATGTAGATGTTTTCCTCTTTTCATTCCTGCCACTATAAACTAACTTGCCTTGTAAGAGAGCACTTGGCTATTAGTTGTTTAGCAATCACAATTGAACCATACTCCATAGTAGCAGACAAATGAAAATAAAAAATATATTTGGCAACGCTCAACAGTATGCAGTACTGTCACAGGGGTCATTGTATATATCTGTATGCTTTTAAATAAGCTTTTCAAAGCAGTTTGAGAATATGGCTTGGAGTCTGGAATACTGCTGTCAGTTCCAGAACTGTAACCGAGACTTGACAGTTGCTGCCTCACTAGATGGCAACCTTTGCTTTCCCTGGGCTAATGCATGGGGACTTCTGTGTGGGATAATGAGGGGTCTGCAGGGACAGACGTCTGTGTCAGCGAGGTCCCTGACCAACAGCTTCTAACCACTTTCACCTGCTATCAGTATCCTGCACTCTGAAGGGTCAAAGAGTGCATGAAAACTGCTATGGAAAATGACTCTTTAAAACAAACTTATTAAGCCTTCAATTCTAAACTAACAAATCTTGTACAAAATTATTTCTTTTTCATTTGGGGCTTTACTCTTTTCATTTCGCAGAATAATCAATGACAAATTCCAAAATTACCAGACAAACCATATTTCTGGCAGAAAAGTTCAAAATATTATAAGTATTCTAAATATATCAATAATCTAATTAATGGACTAAAAATGGTATTGTATTGAAGAGACCGAAGTGTCAATTAACAGACTAAAATGGTCATAATGTCTCAATTAATGTTACCTTTTTTTCAAAGAATACTCGTCTTAATTGTTGGTCTTTCGGCGGCACATACTTCTTTATGTTGCTGTACCATTTGCGAACAAGGTAGCCACGCCAGAAAGCCTGTATTCTGAGATTTGAAAATGAAAAACCAAACACAAGAAAACAATGACAAGATTGGGAATGGAAGCAATTTAGATGGATGTAGATTGTCCATCTGCATGAACTTCACATCTTTACCTGACAGCACACTTTTCCCGATAGAGGCGAGCACCATCATAAATCACCCTTGTCTCATACTGCTCCGTCCTGCACATCGGGCAGCTCTTCCTGCCTGAGAACTTCTCAAATGACTTCAAACACACCTGAAATTAGTGGCACAAAGGGACTAAATCACAAACTCTGAGTGATTTTCATAAGGTGTTATCAAAGTCTCCATGCCAATTAAATAATGTTGGAAGAATCTGTAATGACTTACTTTGTGAAATACATGAGAACAGGAGAGTAGAACCTAACCAAAGACCACAAAAAACATCATTAAAGAAAATCCATAAAAATGCTGTCCTTTAATTAGCTATTCTATAAAAAACATTTAGTTGATCAAATGCCAAATGTAGCATGAGTGAGTTCCAGCATATTACTCAAAAATATACCATGGTAATGAATCGATCAAGGTGGCCGGTGTGTTTATGTACAAAAAGATGTGATATTCTTGATTAGTCACCAGAAATAGCAGCTGAGAGTACATGTATACATACTGTCTGTCTGCTGCCTATAAAACTCAGTCTATCTGCCACCAGCTTGTCTGATAATCTACATGCATTCAGTCTTCATTAGACTGTATTCATCCACAAATTTCTCACATCAAATCAACAAACAGGAGCAGGTGAAGCATCTAGCTAACTTGTTAACCAATACAATAGTTCCAAATTTTGTTTTATATATTTATGTTATATTAATATTTCTCAAATCAATTTGTATTAAGTAGTTAATAATATTTCAGACTTTCAATATTCTTTTGTTAATGCATAAGCTGATCTATTTGCATGCACTTTATGCCAATAATAATTATTTTGAGAATCATACCTCAAACTAATACATATACAAAATATAATATATATTAATAGAATATATCAGTTAACATTGCTGTTTAACCACAGTGTTTTACATCTTTTTTGCCACATCTTAGTAAAATAATGTGAAATCATTACATCTATTACATTAATATTTACATCATGTGACTAAGGCACAGCTTGCCTTAGTCACATGGGTCTTTTTCCCAGCATTCTTGAGGAGACTGGCATCTTAAAAGGGAATTGGGAAGCTGTAAAAATGACTGGTTGACCTTCCATACTGACCTACATCATTCACGATACAGTTGAGTTACAAGACATTATGGTAAATTTGTAGAGTTACACGACACTAAAAAAGTGTGTTTGTGTAAATCTGGGAAAAAGCAAGGGCATCTGTTGACTGACAGAACATTGGAGGGCACAGCAGGAACTCGTGAAGATAAAAAGAAAGAAGAGGACATATAGTAAGTTAAGTTCTCTCAGGGACAATCAAGAGTTCCTATTTCCTACTTTTGTAATTATATTTCTGCATAAAACAGAGAAATATATCTCTTTTAGAACATTTCCATAATAGTCTTCATACTTCATACTCAAAAAAGGGCTTTCCTTCCTTAAAGGCATAGTTCACCCAAAAATTGTCATTCCTTCAGACATCTTCAAAACACAAATTAAGATATTTTAGGTGAAATCCGAGAGCTTTCTAACCCTCCCTAGACAGCAGTGTAACTACCACATTCAAGGCCCAGAAAGATAGTAAGGACATCACTAAAACAGTCCACGTGACATCAGTGCTTCAACCATAATGTTATGAAGCTACATGAATACTTTTTATGCGCAAAGAAAATAAAAATAACGACTTTATTCACAAGTTCACAAGAGTTCTATGACACTTGCACATGATGCTGCTGATGGGAGGAGCCGCCGTTCTGAAGTAGAACTCGAATGGGCTTTTTGTTTTCTTTGCATATAAAAAGTATTCCCGTAGCTTAGAGAGTACTTCTCGTAAAAAGTCATCTCTATGAGGGTCAGAGAGCTCTCAGATTTCATCAAAAATATCTTAATTTGTATTCTGAAGATGTACAAAGGTCTTACGGGTTTAGAACGACATGAGGGTGAGTAATTAATGACAGAATTTTCATTTACTTCACCCAGAAATAAAAATTCTATCATAAATTTCTAATTTTCAAGTCATTATAATCCTGTATGACTTTCTTTCTTTTGCAGAACAAAAAAGATATTTTGAAAAATGTCTCAGTGTTTTTTTTTTTTGTCCATACAATGAAAGTCAATGAGGTGCAATGTTTCTTCAATTGCAAAAGAAAGAAATTCATACAGGTTTGGAACAGCATGAGGCTGAGTAAATGACTGACTTCCAAAATATTAAGAATACTGATTACAATATTCCAGCTTCGATTCACACTTTCATGTATTATGTAGCTTACAGAACCTGCACCTTATCTTTGCTTTGAAAGCACATTTTGTGAAAAGGTTGTTTTCTGTAGTCCACAGTGCACGATAGTTCAGCAAGTCAGCAATAACAATTTTCACAAATGCCTGATATTTAAATGGCAATATAATACACATACGTATATAATATATGATCTCATTAAATGCTAAAACTCTTTTGTTGTACCATGCTGACAAATTATATTTTGTAAAATTTTGGGATTGCCCCATGAATCACATAGGCTAAATGGCCTCTTTTGGCTCCAAAATGGTGAAATTCACCAAAAGTTGACAACAATAAGTTAATTTTGTACCAACAATAATCACTGCACTTAACTGTCAAATGTATTCAAATGCATTCAATATTCATGTGGCTCAAAAATGAGAGGGCACATACTGTGAGTGGGCACGATGCCTCTGAATGCAGTTACCTGAGGTTGCAGACGAAACTCCTCCCTGCATATCACACAGGGCTGGGTTGAGTCTCCCTCCTGGATGGACCTGGATTTGACCTCTGCCCACTCCTCTGCTGTTAGTCTTCTTGAAGGAGCTGCCACCAGACCCATCTTTTGGGCTGCATCATCAGCAACAACTGAACATTAGCCAATGTGGGCTTTCAGCAAAACCTAAGCATGAAACACAATAATCGCAGCCTACCAAGAGTCAGAGGTGGAGGGCCACGATCCAGCACATACTCTCTCTCCTCTTGTCCTTGCGTTTGCTCAAGACATATGATGCTCTGCCTTGTGTTGTGATTTCTGTGCTTCCTACGAACATGTGCAGCCCCACAGGAAGCGTCTGATACGGGTAGGTTATGGACAATGTTTCGAACAAGAACGCTTCGTGTGATATGGTCCTGTAGTGCTACAGCTGCTAGAGTCAGCCTCCCGCGCTCTGCTTTACAGCCGAATCCCTGAGGAACATTGAGCTGTCAAACTCAGTTAATACACTGTAAACCAGTTTAGACTACCGGTCTACTGCTGCATGAGGGCAAGAAGCATGTTTCCATATTGATGGCAATCCCAATGTAACTGTGAATTCTGACTAAACAGCCTTTTTGTCAAGGAATCTACTGAATAATTCACTGAAATTTAATTACATTAAAGTGGATGCTGTTTTTTTTTTTTTTGACTAAATAATTTTCAAGGGTTCTTAAAAGTGTGAAATGGACTGATATTTACTCTCTGTGTCCGGCATTTGATGAGTACTCAGTCATGACAAACATTCTTGAAACTGAACGCTCATGAGCAAAGATGGCAGCCTTCAGGTCACATACCTTTGTGGGGTCCTTCAACAGTCGAGATGAAGATGAATGGCTGTAATGCTAAGGTATTACAGACCTAGCTGGCTTTTTGTCTTGGTTTAACTATTGACAAATGACTATGCAGCATTACCAAATTTGAATCCAATTTTTTCAGTCCAGTTCAAACAAATCTTTAAACTTAAAACTGTGTTCAAGAGCTGCACTGAAGTCTGTCATATTGATATGGAGAGTCTGGGAATTTGAGACTGTGTGTCTTACAGCAAGTTCCTTTTTTATGAGAAGATTGCATGTTGTTAAATTGAACGTTGCGTCATATGCCAGTGATTTATGAGCACCATAACAATGGTAGATTATATTGTTATGATGATGATGATAATGATTATAGGATTAAATGAGCAGGACAGAATTCGTAAAGCAGAAAAGATTTTTAGTCACCAGCCTCATAAAACTGTCACGATTGTAGCATTTTAAGTAACTATTATGCGGTTTATTTTACAGCGTCAATTTATCTTACACCTGTGTCTCACAGAGATATGAACACAGAGATTAGACTACAAACATCTTACGAGCATAGATATCTATGCTTACGAGAACTTGCGGATGTGTCGTTGATATGGCGGTCAATTGTTTTCCGTGGCAACCTAACGTTACACCTGACTGTGTCGGAATCAGAACAGTAAGTTAACCATAACAGCTAGCAAGAGCGCGGAGACTAGCGGGAAAACAAGACAAACGTTATCTTAAAGAAATGAGGCGCAAAATAAGCAGGGGCGCATTTTGATAACCTTACAAGTCACCCTCTCAAACTAGCTTAACAACGCAGAGATGATCCTCAAAAAGAGTGAAGAAAAGAAAAGCACCTCACCCGCGGCATTGCTGTCCACAGAAACACTGTTTACTTGGTCGCTATGCAACGAAGTTCCATTCAGTGTGACGTTCCCACGAACTCAACTAGTTTTTCTGATTGTCAATATATTTGATTACGAATGATGAATTGAATAGTGGAAATACTTTTAAAATTGAAATTCAAAAATACGTTTTTAAAAATTTACTATGGGGTCTGAAAACAATTATATGTTCTTTTTTCTTTTTCTTTTTTAAAATATGCATTCATAAATAATGTTTTGGCCAAATAAATTAAGAAATAATCATGTCAAGTTTATGGATTTTGTTAAAACCACTATAATTACAACAGCACCAAGAACAATCTCCCTCAGTCTAAGCACTAGCTAAATTTGCCATCACAATGGTTAACAAATGGTGAAAACAGAACATTAAACACTAACTGTCCTTTTTTCTTATCTTGTCCAAAAGAATCATAATAAAACCTTTAAAAATTGTGCCATTTCAACCTTCACTCCTCATTTCCCTCACTGGGAAAAACTTCATTTTTAAATCAGCTGCAGGGTAGAGTTTGCACTTTGCTCTTAATTGGTCTGGGAGGGAAAATCATGTGCAATGTAGGCTATGTTTAAAATGAAATGTTTTCAATAAAGGTTCCAAAAGGATTTTTTTTTTTTTTTTTTTTTTTTTTTTCCAGATGTGCCATTAAACAACCATTTTTGGTACCCCTAAGAACCTTTCAGAACAGTTATTAAAAGAGTCGTTTTTTCTTAGCATGAATTTTAATAATCCAAAGAACCTTTAAAGAAACTTTTGTGGAATGGAAAAGTTTCATGGATGTTAAAGGTTCTTCATGGAACCATGACTTTAAAGAACCTTTATTTTTACGAATATTGGATAACTTATGTTACAATTCTTCTGTCCTTATTTTTTATTCCAAAAAATAACTCACATTTTTATTAGGCCTGCGCATTTCTTAACTTTAAAAGGTTTTGCCTTTTCAGAGATGCAAACATGGTTACAGCCTTAAATATTGAATTTAAAAGAGTACGGTTAATTAGCAGTTAAAACGAATGTACTGCCTACAATGAGCTGGAGGATCTCATCATTGAGTTTTCGTCAAATGCTGAATTCCTCAATGCTTCTTCGCTCATACCTGAACCATGAGCTCAGGTGTCTTAAAGAGGTCATTCTGAGTCTTAAAAAAACAACTTCAGAGAAAAACACACATAGAAGACATTTCACCAGTGATCAAAATGTAATGATGTCTTATTTTATAATTCTAAATGGCATATGTTTTGGTGCAGACACAAGGTGAGAACAACTGGCTATGTTTAGCACCCATCACTGGGTCACCCATCACATCAATAAAAGTGGGCGTCTTCAAAAAGAACATCGGACTTCTTTCTCAGTGTGACAGAAGAAAACCATCATGCTTTTTTCTATAGACTCATGCATTCTTGAGATTAGCGCAAGAAAAGCACAGCCTATGGCCTTTAATACCACAGACAAAGGTGTGGAGCAATTTATTTGTGAGGAATTTATCCTCTGAGTGTTCAATCAAAACCTGTCTTCCTCAATCCCCATGACTTGAGGCCCATCATTTATGTTTTTAAGTAAATAATCACAGTTTTCAAAAAGAAGTACAGTCAAGTCTCTCCATAAAAGCTGCTTTCTTCCAACTGTCATCGAAATGGATCTTAGTACGTGCTTTCATTTTCAACAGGGACTCTGTTTGTTTTCTTCGTCTCTATAAATACCAGTTTAAAGAGCTTTCTATTTAACTTTCTTCTATGTGAAGCTTTTTACTTGTTCTGAAAAAAGAGGGGACTCACCTTGCTGTGCAATGTGTCGATGACCTAAGAAACAAGGGCTGTGGGGTCTGTTGGTGTGATGTGTTGAATAGGAAACCTTTGCTGAACTTCTGTGCAAACTTTGCAAGGCACAGACAGCTTAAAAGGGAGAAGTAATCCATCGATTTATCTCTGCTCAAAGGGAAGGGGCAGGCATATTCTGAACAACATGTTCACGTGAAAGTGGGAAAAGATCATTAAGGAGAGAGCTTGTTTAAAAGTTTGCAATGAATAGTGGAAAATGTATTACTGAATAATTTGAAACATCAATGTAGAAATTCCCTGAGGATTGTTGATCATAGGTTCTCTTTGAACAACAGAATGTGCAGCTTCCAAGTCAACTGATGTTAGGCTATTAGTCTGATGGCTTTCAAAATGGACACAGCACAAAAGCCTGCTCGAAGCCCCTGATTGTATGACTTAGTGGCTAGAATGAATAAATGAATAGATGAATGAATGAATAAATGAATTCATTTTTAAAAAGTGGATTTTTACTTGGCCTATAACTGACAGTTTGAACTGACAGGATTTCTAATAAAGATATGATTATGATTAAGCTCTAGCTTACATTGAAGCTGGTACTCAAATGGAGAGGGCAAGAGTTATACAATATTGCCTTGTAGTGAATAATGGAGCATATGTTAATAATTTCAGTGGCGGAAACTGGAGATGACCAGCCATTGTCCAAATTATTTTCTGTGCTTCCTTCTAATAGAAACCTGATATAATGCCACTCATATATTATACAACATACATCATCAACCAGTTGAGATGGGGGCTAATCAAAAGGTTATTGCTATTGTGCTATTTTTGTGTCATTGCTGACTAAGTAAACCTGTGAAAAAGGGGAAAGAAAACAGTCTTTGTCTGTAAAGACGGAAGGCGAAATAGTTTGAACATGTCCACTGAAAATGAAATACAAATCACTGTATGCTTTTGCGTCTTTTTATTTCATTTGCTAAGTGCTACATTACCTCATGCTTTGGACCTCACAAAAGATTTCCCATAAATCTCCTGGCGGCTGAGAGTAATCGATCAGGCGGTTTGATTAACCTGTCTGAAGGGTCCTCCCACAGTACTACAGGTCTTGGCTGGCTCCGTGTATGGCTTGTTGGAAATGTTCATTGTCAGTTAGCCTGGCTGAGCTCAGACTGCAGAGGATAAATTCTGGACCCGACCTCCGCTGGGGGAACATCTCTGCATTCATGTTGCCCACAAACTACAGTGACATAATTTTGGTGATGGCTTGTGGATCAATAACGTTGCAAGTGATGCTTTTACTATTTGTCTCTTTGGTCACATGGTACTTCCTGCCCATCAACACACCTCATCCACTTATACGGCATATAATAATAAGTCTGGATGCTTTGCACTCGCTCTCATAGTCTGTAAGGACTTGCTCTGTGTGCCAAGTGGATTTCACTTGAATGTCGCAGTGGTGCCCAGCAATCTGCAACACACTTGCGAAGCCATCTCGTCCCCATAATGGCCAATAATTGAGCAGAATCCATCACAGGGGCTGAAAATAGACTGCCATAATGGCCATAAATTGTAGCCCAGGAGAGATTAACACACGGAGCTGTGCCGACCCTGCTGTGCCTGAGAGTCTCCTGTACCTTCAGAGACGAGCTTGTCTCGTTCTCCTCTCCGTCACCTGCTGATTTCATACATGGGGCCAGCGATTAAAATTATAGCTCCTAAAGCAGGAGGCCTTGTGCTCTTGGTGGGTGGATGTGTGGGAAGAGCTGCGCTAATGCCCACCATACAGTACACTGAAGTTAGTTTTCTGTGATACCTCACCTGTGCGGCATGTGGGCTTTCGTTCTATTGAGAATAACATTGGAATGGAAAAAGGAAGCTTATAAAGAGCTGACAGTCATCTGGATAGCCTCAGGTGGTTTGATGGCTTACTTTGACCCCCTAACTGTTAAAAGCATAAAGAGTAAATCTGCATAGAAAATTAGTGTTTTCACTGAGTGTGGATTTATTATCGTTATCATTAACGTTGAACCCCCTTTCACATATACACAAACAACCAGAGAGGGTAATTAACTCATCTCATTTAAAGCAGAAGTTCAGAGCCCAAAGACTTCCTTACAAGTCCCACATTAATCATGGCTTATTTCATGTGATTGAGTGAATGAATGACTGAATGATGGAGGCTGACGTTTGCCTTGGGTTGATGGAATGTGTTTGTGGTGAAATGTCGTAAATGCAAAAGTTCTCTGAGCAAGGAATATAAATATGTCCCAAACCGCTCACTAGAATTATCACATAATTGGGGACTTTCCACGTCTACCGTAGGGCAACACCCTTCCAACTCCCTGTGCTGTGCCCCGAGTTTGAGTTTGGTTAGGTTTAATTTGTGGCTTCCGAACATTATCTCTCTATGCAAAACAGTTTGCTTGACAGAGTCGATCTGAGTGCAGGCAGCAATTCTACAAAGATCTGTTCACTTCACACAACCGTGGTTTGAGGTTTGATAAACTTATCTACATGGTCTACCATTACATATATGTACTTTATATATTTTTAATGAGAATATAATAGTTTTGTTATTCCATACTGTACTATAGGTAAATCACTGTTCGCTGCTAAATAATAAGTGCCTCAATAATCTTAATCTTCTTGCCAATGTTACTTCGATTATGACCATCATCATTTTAGTTCATTTCAAATGCTATTGTGAATTTTGACTTAATTCACAGACAATTCTTTCCATTTGTTTGTTTTGTTTAATGTTCTCTCACACTCCATATCCAAATGATTGGATAGATAAGCACAGTTCTTGAAAAAGAAAAAAGCCTAAATGACACATGTTGCCTCACTGTTCAGCAGGCGAGTCATTCAGCACACCTTTGATACTTCAAAGCATGTTGAGGTTGTGCCAAAGGAGAGCAATACTTTAGTCTTGTGTTGTAATTTCAGACAGTGATGACAGATAAACTATCAGTGCATATTTACTTGTTTTTCAACCTACCCAATATTCACTTTGCCTTTTATTGCTCTTATTGACATATACTTCTACTGTACAATGATGTCCAAAGTATGTTGTTTATGTACTTTATATCATATCTCTACTACACAATTGTAGAGATTATTTTTATTCTGAATGTACTGTCAAAATGTTGATTTTTCTAGGCTTTGGATGCTTCAAATATTTTCCTGAACAGGTCCAGTGGAAATCACAATCTCTTCTGTGGTTAGTGACATGTGACCGACGCTTGATAATACCGTTTCGATATGGGCCGTTGAAACATCCTTCATCCATACCACAGCATCTGAAGCATCTATTTGACACAGGCTGTGACAGAGAAAGCTGAAAGTTTGATATGCTCTGTTGCAGATCGTTAATGTTGAGAAAACAAAATGTCTTGCCTTGAATTGAAGTGATGTACATTCACACTAAAGAGGTGGGAAGCGTTACACTAGAAATAAAAGTAATATGTCAGTAATATGTTAATTAATCGCATCCAAAATAAACGTTTTTTTGTTTACATAATATATGTGTGTATACTGTCATGAATATTTATTATGTATATATAAATACAAACACATGCATGTATATAGTTAAGAAAAATATGTTGTTTATATATTAAATATATTTATATATAATATAAAATATAAGAATATGAATGTATAAATGTAAATATTTTCAAAATATATACTGTTTGTGTGTGTATTTATATACCCTACATAATAAATATACACAGTACACATACATATATAATGTAAACAAAAACTTTTATCTTGGATGCGATTAATCGCAATTAATTCTTTGACAGCACTACTCTTGATATGTCATATTAAGTCAATGGAAATATAAAAAAATGACCACCGTTTCAATAAAAATGTTATATTATGTATTAATTAGTATGTTTATGAAAAGTATTGTGAGCTGTGCTAAGACTGACTCAAGCATCTCACAATCAAAAAACGGTCAAGGGGTTATGAACCTAGACATTTCAATGAGATTCCGTCTGTGGCGTGTTAAAATGCCACAAAAAGTGTTAAAATTTTTGTAATGACTGGTTGATAGCTTTAGGAGGTGACAGCCCGTTGGCTGGCAGCCTGACCCTGCCATCCGTGCCGAGGTAAACAGGTGCGTCTCTCATCACTTTACACCCCCTCAGCTGTATATCTTTGACAGCATGAATATGGAAGAAAAAAGAAAATTAAAAAATGTTTCATATGTCTTAAATCACAGTTCATAGCTCACAAGTTCTTCTCGTCACCCCATTCATCCAGAGCTCTAAGGCATTAACTGTCTAATGGTCTGCTCACCTTTTCCTTAATCCTGGCATCCTTCCAGATGTTTTATTGTTTTAGTCATTATGTAGGCCAACAGTAGTAAATATTACCAAAAAAGACTTGACAGCCTAAAAAGACCATGACCATTCAGGGAAAAGGCCTATTAGCCTTTTTATAAGAAGGTTTTCATTTGTTTAATCCCTATTCTGCATTCTCTTGTACTTTGTATACCTTTACCTGCCTTTCTGTTCTCCAAATGTCAAAAGGTGCATTATGAACAATATTGGCAGGGGGTAGAAAAATGCCTTGGGCCTTGACAGCTTCGATTGGCTTATAGTTTTGTCTCACATTACAGTGTTGAACCATCAGGCTCATCCACGTGTCAGGGAAGGGAAATGGAAGATCAAGGGCAGACGAGAGTGGCGTGTTTACATTTTTCTCTGATGTTCCCCCCTCCACATCTCTCATCCAGCTCTGTGAATCAATAAAGGATGGATGAAGTGGAGGAGGAGATCCAGTTCACATAACCCTTCAGCAGGGTGAACAAGCTTTGTGAGCTTTATCACGTCAGCAGGCTTGCAGATGTTTCTGCTGTTGGGGAATTACAATGAATCACTCAACTCAATTTGGAAATGGAAAGAAAGACCTAAAGATAGATACTTCCGCTTATGAGATATTTTGTGCAATATCATATACTCTGATATTAGCTTACACTTGTCCCCAGTTTACGCAGACATTTATAAAGGAAGTTACTGTAACATGCTGGAATCACCACAAAAGAATTAAAAATAATAATAATTATGATGCTACTTAAAGGGATAGTTCACCCAAAAATGAAAATTATATCATTAATTACTAGCCCTCATGTTGTTCCAAACCCATAAGTTGTCCATAACCCATAAGTAAAAAAATAACACTGATTACGGTGATTACGCTCAGGGGAAAGGGCACGCATGCGTTGTGGTAATCTCCAAAATGGTGGAAGATGGTAACTCGGGGAGAAGAATTGTTTAGTAAATTGTGTTATTTTTCTTTTCTTTTCCCACAAAATGTATTCTCGTAGCTTTGCAAAATTGAAGTTAATGAATGTCTTACGGGTTTGGAACAACATAAGGGTGATTAATTAATGACAGAATTTTCATTTTGGGTTGAACTATCCCTTCAGTGGTTCAATGAATGATACTTTTAGAAGCCTTCTTTCAAAGAATAAATGTTTGGTGGAGATAAAACAAACAAAACAAATGCAATTGAATTGCTACATTATAAGACAATTTCAGTAATAGATCAGTCAATGGGCCTATAAAAGTTTTACAGTCTGTAAAACCTGCATAAATGCAACCGAATAACTCGATTGAAACCTTCAGGATGCCACACAGCTCCTATCTCTGTAACTTACGAAACCACACACAAAACATGCAACGCAAAATAGAGGGATGATGACCTGAGGGGTCATACGGTTCAGCAGCAGGTGTAAGTTAAAATGAACAAGTGTTAGCTCGCGGTAAGAACTTTCAGTCATTAACCGAACTGTGTGTGTGAATTGAAATGTGTGTTAAGGGCGGCCTCACTGCGGGCTGCGTGTTTGATTCTCTATCGACCGACTAGACATAGAATGACTAATGTTGCGCTGTATCCCTGCGTCCCAATGTGCATACTATCCACCCTTTCTGCCCTAAATAGTATTGAAAATTATTAATATCACATAGAATTTAGGATGGTAGTGTGCACATTGGGACGCAGACTATGTTTTTGATTCAGTAACATGAACCGGTTCAAGAGTCATTCGTTCGGGAATCGCACTAACGTTACACCGTTCGCGCTCAAGACTCATTACAGAATATTATGTGCCCTTCAGGTCAACGTTAGTTATAACGTAATTACGAGGTGTAAGCACACGAATGACGAGCGAAGTCGTATTTACAAATGGAACAACCTGATCTCACAGAATTCCGTGTAATGTTCACGGACTTAATTAACCTCCGAATCTGTGGTGGCATCACGGAATCGCCGAAAAAATTCCGTGATGGGCTCACAGCAGGGCTGGACTGGGACAAAAAAATCGGCCCTGGCATTTTTTGGTCCTGGTGGCCCACCACCATATATATATATATATATATATATATATATATATATATATATATATATATATATATATACACACACACTACCATTTAAAAGTTTTTGAAAAGTAAGATTTTTCATTATTTTTTTGTTGAAAGAAGTCTCTTCTGCTCACCAAGTCTGCATTTCTTTGATCCAAAATACAGCAAAAACAGTAATATTGTGAAATATTTTTACTATTTAAAAATAACTGTTTTCTATTTAAACTTATTTTAAAATGTAATTTATTCCTGTGATCAAAGATGAATTTCAGCATCTTAGATCTTTCTATTCATCAAAGAATCCATTAATAATAATAATAATAATAATAATAATAATAATAATACATATTTCTTGAGCAGCAAATCAGCATATTAGAATGATTTCTGAAGGATCATGTGACACTGAAGACTGGAGTAATGATGCTGATTCATCTTTGATCACTGGAATAAATTACATTTTAAAATATATTCAAATAGAAAGCAGTTATTTTAAATAGTAAAAATATTTCATCATATTACCGCTTTTGCTGTATTTTGTATAAAATAAATACAGGCTTGGTGAGCAGATGAGAATTCTTTAAAAAAAACATTCAAAATCTTACTGTTCAATAACTTTTGACTGTGTAGATGCGTATCATTGCATCTAGTTGTTTTGGATAACAAAAAAACGTCAGGTCTGACTGACAATATCGTGTCTTTTCGAATTTAAATCTAGATTTATTCGCAGTGGCCCATGGAAACCTCTATGAACACACTTGACATGACTTGGTCAAAAAATCGCGGTGGACGAATTTACGTTTTATTAAAAAGTGTTTGTGTATTCTGCACTAATGTCGCGCGCACACAGGATAGATGCCTGCCTCCGTTGCGAGTCCCGGTCAAGCACTTTACCGATTCAACTGCTCTCCTCTCCTCCTTCTGCCTGGCTCTGAAGCGTTCTTTATAGGCGGAGCAAAACACATCATGGCTTCGTCTATAGCGCATTGTGATTGGGTGGTTTACGCTGTCAATAGAGGAGACAAACCAATGGGCCACTGGCTGCCTGTGATGGTCCTTGGGAAAAAAAAATAATAATAAAATAAAAATTCTGTCGGCCCCTTCAGTGCATCGGCCCACCGGGAAAATGCCCGGTATGCCAGATTACCAGTCCATCCCTGGCTCACAGAAGTGATACCAATGTAAGTCAGTGACAGGCATCAGCTGTGCTCCACGCACGGAAACCCTTAGCATCAATATGCCGACGCGATACTGGGAAATTTATCGTCATCATTATTGTTCAGAACTGGGTAGGTTTAGGGTAGGGGCTGTCAGGTACTCCAGTGAAAGTATAACTGCATCGGAGTCACTCTTTTTACATTGAACCAGTGAATCCGTGCATGGACCACGGCTGATGCCTTCTGTGAGCCCAGCACGGAATTTTCGGCGATTCCGTGATGCCACCACAGATTCGGAGGTTAATTAAGTCCGTGAACATTACACGGAATTCTGTGAGATCAGGTTGAATGGAAAGTAATTTTAATGATATAGGAGTTGCCGATTCGTAATCTATAATCTATATAGTGAGATAAGTGAGCCAAGCAGTTTTATAGTGTAAAGTTAAATCACTTCGCTTTAACGCAAAATGGCCTCTATTGCAAAACTCCTCTAATGCCGTTTTACATCAAAAGGAGTGGATGAGGTAAGGATGAAACCTAAAAGCTAGACTAAGACACATCAAGCTTTGCGTGCCCTTTAATGCTTAATTATACCTGTTAGGGTGATGAGAGACTTATCCCACAAGCCTCGTGATTAATAAACAAGCCATCAAGGACCCAACAAGTTCCTGCTCATCACCTTGACACATACATTCAGTGAGCGGCTACATATCAAAGCCCATGCTGTACATCTCACATATAGTCACACACACACACACACACACACACAAAACCGTTAAACTGGCCCACACCAGACCAGCTTTGTCTACTCTCTGACCTGTTTATTTCTTTCTCACTCCATATCCTTTTGTCTCTCTTTTGCACAGCTGTATGAGTGACAGACGATGAGAATGCGGCGACGCTTGTAGCTTGGATGGGGTGAGTGACAGCCTCAGTCATGCTTTCATCTTTCAGCATTTCACTTCAGCTTTGTAGCAGGCCAGCCAGGGTAAGGGTTGCGTTTGGCCCGTTTAGTAAATAGACACACCTCACTGGGAAAAAAAGATGGCTCAGGATGGAGTTACTAACTGCTGGAGCTGAAAAACATACAAGAGTGACCTCAGGCCGAGGTCATGTAAAGACTCCTCTTTTGATAGTCTTACATGTGCAAAGAAATCCTATATAGGATTTTCCATATACATAGACGTCCTGTATACGAAGATCAAACACTATTCTTAACTGCCACAGTAATCTGTGATAAGCAGCAAGTTTATACAAGTTTAATTCGGGAACTAAATGTGAAGCTACTGTCTGATGTTAAGTAAAAGCGTGTAAATTTTAGAGATGTCAAACCAAATATGGTTCTTAGTTTTCCTGAGTATATAATAACATTATTCAGCTTTAAAGACTTAAACTACTTTGTTTAATGTTTTTGGTTTTCTAATGCACATGGATTATTGATCAGTTCAAGCCAGGTGAATGATTTTTCTGGCAAACATTAGACATATGCTGTCACTGTGGCTGCAGTAAACATACATTATCTAAGTGTTTGTGTGCTGTCATTTAAGCTGTCATCATAATAAATTATTATTATTATCGTCATCATTATCATTCCTGATAAAGAGGAATAAACCACAGTGGTTTATTCAAGTATAGCGTTGGGCTGGATATTTTTAGCTGTGAGGCTCTGTGATTATTAGTATTTAATTATGCTCAGATAACATAGGTTTTTTTGTGTAAGTTTAATGTGTTAATGAGAAAATGTTTTTGTTGCATCCAATACCAATTTACTCTGCAGAGCTATGAACTGTGAAATAGCTATTTTGGGAAAGTATAGAAAAGTCTTACCCCTGAGGGATGAAGAAAACTTTTCTCATTTACTTTTTACTACTTTGAGAAATAATTGGATAGAACTTCCTACATAGGCTGACTTACTAACACTGGTATTTCATTGGTCGCCTCTGTCTAGACAACCTCACACCACTTCTTCAGCTATATAATCAGTCTGGAGGTCTTGGAAGCTGAAATTGGTTCTGTCCATCAGCTTGCGCATTGCAGAAATTGACCTGCCTCTAGCCTTCGTGTTTCATCTCAAACTATAGCCTGCAACAAGAAAGGGCAAAATGTCTCTCCGCTTGGCACAATACGGTTCTATTAAGTCTCTTGCACTCAATATGAAAGTGAAAAAGGTCTTATGGACCCCACACTAGTTGTAAATTGAACATAGGAAGCCTTTTACTTTTGCTATGAAATGATTTTAGTTTACTAATAACTTGTTGACAGAAGAAGGAAACACTATTTTCCTTTAAGGTGAAGCTGAATGAACACTTCAGTCACAAGTTTTATATGTGATGCATGGGGTCTCATAATAAAACGGATAGTTGCAGTTTATGCTTCAGATTAGTTGATACAGCTTTCCAGCTGTGCTAAAATCCACAATATATTACAGTTTTTCTCAATCGCTTTGGCTAGTTATCAAATGAGAGTTTTTTCTCAAAACAAGAAGTTCAGATGTCTGAACAATTAGTTTGGATTTGAATTTCTTATTGATTTAAGCCGATTTTGTGAATTTTGGCATGTGTACAAATGAGTAAGTGCAAAAATGTATCTAAAATTTGCACAATAACTAAATGCACATGGCTTGTTGATTAAAACTAATGAGTTGATGCTCAGTGAAATTGTCAAAGTCTTTGCAACTTCTAAGTGTTCTTTCATCCTGTGAGCCATCACATGCAAAATGATCCATTCAATTATCAAAATCTATCAGATTAGCATGTAAATTTCATAAATATCAGGTGTGGAATGGTTGTAATGTCTGCTAAGTTTGCAAATGGCTTGCCATTAGGGTTGCAAAGGGGTGGAACATTTCCTGTAAATTCCTTAAAAGTTTCCAGAATTTTTGAAAAATTTAGTGAATTTTTTGGACACTTTTGGATTTTTTTTTTTTTACATTTTCAGAATTTTTTTGGAAAGTTTCCAGAAATTCACTGGAAAATTTCTACTCCTACTTGCCATCGTAAAGAAATGGAGATCACAATCTTGCCAATCAATCAAGTTTGGAAGCATATATATAGAGTTTGTCCAGCACAGTCGCTACCATTTTTTAATGAGGATGAATGAACCAGTGTAGTGCTGTATAAGCACATTTACATTTGTACTGTACATTTGTGTTACATGTAAACTGTGAACATTCACAGTTGCTTGTTGTGGAAGAGCAATAGAAAGATATGTAAGAATATGTGGTGGTGAAAACAACAGAGTGTTTAAAAATGAATAAGCAATGGTGAGATTTCAGTTTACATGTAACACATTTATTTTAACACAAAAATAAATGTACTGTATCAATAAAATGTTAACATTCTTGTACAGTATAGAAAGCAGTCTGTCAACAAAAAAGTAGAAAAATGCGTATACAGTAACAAATATGAAATGAAATTGCATATACAGTTTTTCTCAGTGGCTTTGGTGCATTTCTCAGATCAGAAATCCTCAAAACTACTTGTTCAACCTCCACATCATCTAGACACTTGTGCACATCATAAAAGCGGTTTCTCATTCTTTTGAACAAATTGCGATTGCTTTGGTAAATTCATGCAACTGTTTATGTACATTTGTCTGCGGTTTCCTACATTTTCAGTTGCTCAAAATGTATTATACAGTTCTCTGTGCTATAGTCCTACCCCTCAAAACATCTAGTTATTAGTTCATCATACAAGTCATTAAATGTAAAATGGTTGATCTAGTTGTCATAAACTGTCAAGCAAGCATATTTTCTACACATTTCTATTAGACTTTTTGTAAATTTGCCATGAATTGTGCAAGTGAATCTTGACTTTCACTAATGAGGAGAATATAGATCAACCGATTATAAACCAGTTCTCTCAAACAGCTCAAAGGTGCATCTCATGAATCTTCAATTGGAAAGCATATATAGACAGAGGACAACACAACAGTTACAAATTCTAACAATGGATGAACATCCAGAAAACGATCAGGGCCAACAGCCGAGAGGAAAAAGAGGAGTAAAGATGCATGGTGGAAGGATACAGAGGCAAAACAGAGGAAGAGGCAGAAGAGGCCAAGGACATAGGCGCATATCAGATGAAATAAGGGCTATGTCGTCAAACATAGCCTTACAATGGCTGAAGGGTGCAGCTATATTGGGAGATCGACCATATCCTCAATTATTCAAACATTTTGAAACAGTCTCTTTCAATCAATATCCCACATACAGTAATGTGTAAATGTGTACATTTGAAAGGATATATTGCATACATAAGAAGCGCAGCCTTCTGCATTTCAGTACAGAAACCATCATGCAAACTGTTTCCATAGTTTACATCAGGTAATACTAACAGAGTGCACTGTTATATTGACAACATGACTAAGCGTTTTAACTAATTTGTTTGTGAACAATGACACAAGGACTTTTCATTCTGATTGCACTGATATGTTTATTGACAGAAATACTTACTTTTGAGAGATGATAAAAGATTTTGAGTAAGTTACAGGCTTTTGCAGGAAATCCATTGTGGGGTGCTGTTTGTATGAATTGAGAAATGCATATACTTCTTTGCAAATATTAAGGATGATTCAAGAAATGCACCAAAGCGACTGAGAAAAACTGTAACAAAAGGAAATTTGCATCTAACACAAAAAGAAATAAAATGAAATTTGCATATAACACACACGTGACCCTGGACCACAAAACCAGTCATAAGGGTCAGTTTTGTGAAATAGAGATTTATACATCATCTGAAAGCTGAATAAATACGCTTTCCATTGATGTATGTTTTTTTTTTTAGGATAGGACAAGATTTGGCTGAGATACAACTATTTGAAAATCTGGAATCTGAGGGTGCAAAAAAAAAATCAATATTTTGAGAAAATCGCCTTTAATGTTGTCCAAATAAAGTTCTTAGCAATGCATATTACTAATCAAAAAATAAGTTTCGATATATTTATTCATGGAACATGATCTTTACTTACTGTCCTAATGATTTTTGGCATAAAATAAAAATCGATCATTTTGACCCATACAGTGTACTGTTGGCTATTGCTACAAATATACACGTGCTACTTAGGACTGGTTTTGTGATTCAGGGTCACATATTTCCATGGTGAAAAAACCATCTAAACATTTTGACCAGTGTGCCTCACACAATGACAAAAGTGCTTTTTATTTTGGTGGCATTGGCCATGTCACTGACAAAACAACTAGGTTTTGAAGCTTTTACAGACATGCAATAGGGTTCTGGTGTTTCAGCTAACAGTTTTGACAATTGCACTTACAGTTTAGAGATTAAGACTGTTTCGAAAATGTGCCAAAGCAATTGAGAAAAACTGTAATGGCTACAATGTGAAACACCTGTTCACTACATCACTACGCAACATCCACATTTTTGGGCAACATCCACATTGCACAGCAATGTTCCGTTATCTTGTGGCAAAAGGATATAAATTCATTTTAATTAATAATTTTGTGTATTAAAAATTGTGTATATTAATTATTGTATTAAATATTATTATATATTATATTTTGTAATGTAACTGTTTTTAAATGTAATGTCAGTTGTTGCCATTCAGCCATGACTATATTCACAACATATTCACTACATACATCATGTAGTTTAAATATTTACGTCATTGTGTTATGTTGCATTCCTCAGTTCGATTAAAGACTGCTGCTCTGTTACTTGAGTGAAAAGAAGCTCACTAAACTTTTGTCTATTTGACCTTTCTTGACACCCTTCTCTCTCTCTGCTCTCTGAGAGACAGCTGTTCCTGTCTTGGAGTGTTTGGACACTGCTAATGAGGGGATGCTTTGTGGTGTCCTTCTGTCCAGAATGGTCTCTTTAGTTGTCTCTCTGTCTAGCGGTAGGTCTAGACCTTTCTTTGACCAGCTTCTCATCAGAAGCAGAATCCCCATTAAGGACAGACCGTTGTCAGTTGAATGAGAATAGAGCATAGTATGTGTGTGTGTTTGAGTGTGTGCATCAGGGAAACAGCAAAGTCTTTTCCACTGTGCTCTTACTCAGGAAATAAAGCACATCATTGTAATTGCAAAGGATTCCAGCTTTGAGCATCTGTGGCCACTCTAAGCCCATCTCTGCAGATGCATGTCCTGTGCAGATTATGTCAGCTTGCTGTCCACAGGACTCTCACTCTATTCAGTGAGAACCGGAGGAGCTGTCAATGCGACAGAACTATTGTGTCCTGCCCTACTCAGGGAGGAGGGAAACTCAGCAAACACTATAGCAATTACAATGTATATACCATTGTTAAAGTTTACTCAAGTGGTTATGGAGAGAGGGAATTTTTAATGTAAAAAAATGCAAACTGGATTCAAAGAATGTCAGGTAAAGAGGCATTTGTGCAGGGCATGCTGAAATATTTCACATTTCTTGTAAATTGTGGCTAATTCACATCCTGTTTATTTACAGTTTCAATTTTTTTTATTATATTTATTAGTTATTTAATAAGGCTTATAAAAATGTATATTAGTCATAGAAAATATTTTTGAAAAATAATATTATTGTGTTTTATTATTTTATTTTATGCAAACTTGTAGTGTGTATGATTGAAATAATTGGTAAAATAAAGAATTTAAACTATACTAAATCTTATATGGATTAGACTAAATGGTTTAATTCCTAAAAGATGTCAGTTTATTTTCATTACTTTTTGAGCTTGCTAATTCAGATACTGTTTATTTACAATTTAAAAAAAAAATGTTATTTTATTTATTAGTTATTAATTAGGCTTATAAAAATGTATATTAGTCGTAAAAAAATTTTTTGAAAAATAATATTATTGTATTTTATTATGTATGAACATGTAGTGTGTATGATTGAATGAATTGGTAAGATAAAAAATTTAAACTATACCGAATCTTAGATTAGACTAAATATTTGAATTCCTAAAAGATGTCAGTATATTTTCATTACTTTTTGAGCTTTTTAGATATTATCCAGCCTTAACGGGTTGAAAACTTGACTCAAAAGTTTAACTAGTCAAATTACATGATCTCTTAGTAAAATTATAATGCTTCTGCACAACCTGCAGTACATTCTCAAATCATATGTATAGACGCCAGAAAGCTCTTCTCAACCAATCTAGTGCTGACTTTTTAAGAGAAATTATCCTGCTAGGTAGATCGTACAGGTCAATGCAAGTACGAGCTGTTGTCTTAACCTATTCAACTGTTTTGAATATCAGCCAAACACAGACATTTAAGGAGGCCACATTCAATTCTGGACAAACTGCCCAGTGCATGCACCGAAATTGAAGAGATCGTTTTAAATTAATTTGCCTGTCCTCATGCATTAGAGAGTCTACATAATGAGTCATTAGTCCAAATTGTTTTGCCATAGCATTTGTCACTGAAGATCAAAGCAATATTGCATGAGTGGTGTACAAACGTCTGAGACAAACTCACAGCAATGCTTTGACAGGCCTCGCAACTTGCAGCATGTCATTATAAGAGAGATGCTGATAGACTAGTGATGAAATTAAAGACAGAAAGAGAGGAGGGTGGCTTGTTGGTAGCTAGAAAAGTGTGGTTAGAATAGAAAAGATCATACCTTATCATTGATTTTACTAATGATGAGTGCCCCCAGTGCAACAATAGTAATTTTGCCATAAAACTGTCAGCAGTTCATCAATCTCTGGAGGCCTTTCCTCCCTCAGAGGAAGATTTATTAAATGCTTACAGTCATGAGCCTGGACTTGCCTGGTCTGTCTGTAGCGTACAACAGAGCTAGCCTTTGAGATGCTCACACTGTTATGCAGTGAACGTCGCTTTCTTTCTCTGTATTATTCTTCATCCCTCTGTATGTCTTTACATGTTCCAGAAGTCCATTTGGTTTTCCATGAAGAACAAATTCTTCACAAGAGGATATCCTCTAGTTCAGTGGTTTACAATTCCAACCCTTCTGATTGTTTTTGTCTTTTATCTCTTTTGAGCTTGTGTATTTTGTCTGTGTTCTTGAGGCAGTCGTGTGCAGCCAAGACATGCACTTTAAATGCCTGAGGACTGAGGCCTGTCTGCCAACAATAGGAATTTCCCTGGTTTACACAGGATAGATTAAGCTCGTCCCTTTTTTTCCTTTCCCAAGAGCACATTATGGTTCTACTTAAACCGTTTTGTGCGTGTAATTCTACGCTGCACAGGTATGAATACCAGAGTTCATGGTATTGGATGCTTAGTCGGATATGTTCAAGTTCTCGTTTTGTTTGAGGATAAAGTGCAGCCTCTACTGTCTGAACATTAAAACATGAACCTCAAATTAACATGAGCAGAATTATGTTCAGCTGACAGGTTTGGAGTTGCTGTGACCTTTCCATTTTTTTTTTTTTCCCAAACAAACAAAATATGGTTGAAAACTTGGCATCCGGTCTCAACAGATGTAATACAGTAATATAATGTTATGCTTCTCAACAACACCATGTTGTGAGATTGCCAGCCATATTAATGACTCATCAGTAAACCTGTATGTTTATGACTTTCAAAATCTCTGTTACATATTAGACACAAATGCATTTGTCAAGTGGCTTATGTTTGGAACACCTGGGTATCTGTATACAAAGTGATTGGCAGAAACTCAAAGGTGAGTTAATTAAATTAAAGATTTAATTAACAGCTTGGAGATGAACCTGTAAGCTGCAGGCGGTGTGAGCGATCAGCGTCTGCAGATAGTTTAGAGATAAACGGACGCATCATGTTTAGATGTTAATCGAGGGGAAGCTGAGGGTTCCACCCACATGACACCTCAATCATCCTAACCCTTTATTACACAGAGTAAACATCATAAAAAGCCACTTTAAAGATGATGAGAGAAATCCGAATTTTGCTTAATATTTATAATGATGCGATTAAATTATTGTTTTTGCTGTCAGAGCTTGCTCCTGCTGCTCTTCCATTGCTCCTTTGAAGTCAGTTTTAAGTTGTGTTTCATGTGGTCATGGAGTCTGCTCGTATTGCTTTCCAAACGGCACACAGTCTTACTTAAATACACACTGAGCACTGTAATTTTTTTACAAGTGAAGGTGCAATTTGCTGTAAATGCAGTATCAGTGTTTCAAAACCCATAGAGGGCCATTTCATTTAAACTCTTAATATTTAGGAGAGGGGAAAAATGAATGAAAAGTTAAAATGCACCTAAACAAGAGCTGCATCCTATAATTAAAAGTCGTAATCATATAGCGTTTGAAAGTGAATTGCTACACCTGTTGAGGTTGCTTCACATGCATAATCATTTTCAGACTTCCAGACACTCATTTCTAGATCAATGCTAGATCAAATCTAGTCTTTCTTTGGTATGCCTAACAGAATGTATGGTAGCACTTTAGTACAGAGACCAATTCTCACTATTAACTAGTTGCCTATTATTAACATATTGACTGTTTATTAGTACTTATAAAGCACATATTCTGCATGACCATGTTCTAGATCCCTAATCAATACCTAAACTTAACAACTACCTAACTAACTATATTTATTGAGGCAAAAGTCGGAGTTAATGGTTTGCTAATAGTGAGAATTGAACCTTAAAATAAAGTGTGGTCAAATGTATGCATTAAATGAAAGAATCACTTGAGCTTTTTCACTGTCCTTAAATGCACAGTTCACTCAAAAATGCAAATCCTCGAGTCTTTATTCACTCTCATGTCTTACTTTCGCTGGTGGGACAACACAAAAGAAGATATTTTGAAGAACACTCAGGTCCAAACAACATTGGACCTTCATTGTATGCACTAAAATTAAGCCATTTTTGTATCGCACAGAATACAAAGAAATGATTGCAGGTTCGGAATGACATGACGGTAATTAAGTCTTGACAGAATTGTCATTTTCGGGTGAACTATCTCAGGCTAGCATCCTGTGTATTCTTATATTGTCAGATGCTTATTAAAATTCACTGATTAGGTCACAAGTTGCAAAATGTCAAGATTAGCATATTTCGCCGCTTTGAGAATAACATTCTAGAAGATGTATGATGACTACGCTCTCTTTTTTTAGAGTTATGCAGCTTTAATTTATAAAAACACTCCTCAACCACATCCTGTCTTAATGCATCTTATCTTATCTTGATGTTCATTGTGACACTCTGAGTCATAATTCAATTCTAAAAAGTCTCAGAAAAACACTGGTACCATTTCATCAAATGATATGTGGTGTTTAAACTGTGTTTAACACAGTTTGGCCATAAAGCTGCTTCAGAGCTGCTCCATGATGTGAATATATGGCTATCAGGATGACACAGATGATACATAAATCACATTTCAAAGCTGGTTCTTTTCCATCAGTTCACAGGAGGCGAACAATGTGTGTCTTTCAGTATGAGGACACAGCTGGTCTGGTGCTGCATATTAAGTATTATAAACAAGCGTTGCACCTATTTTATTTGGGAGATTATCATCTTCTAAGCTTATTAGGAGGACATTTCCCATAATATTCTGAAGATGGGTTTACGCATGAATCCCCATGACTTTGCATTTTGTTATAGACTAGTTCTTGTATTGTGATACTATGCCATTGAGTAACTTTTGTCTCATATTACCCACATTGCTACAAAGATTGTCAGAGACGTTGTTGAACATCACCAGACAAGAATTCCCTTCCACCACAAACTGAAAAACATAAAGGTGTGATCATGAAGGTTGTACAATTTAGCTGGAAGTTTTGGATTATGTTACTTGTTTTCCTGCTAATAAATAATGATTCATGTGATGTTTTATTCAGTTCCTTATGAAAGTGGTGACTGGATAAAATATTGTTTATTGGACTACAAGAGTACTCAAACATGCACACATAAATATGTGCTGTTGACAATACCGAGTTCCTGGTATCTTTTACAATTTTTGCCAATGACAAATAGAGCTGCCATGTCTTTATGAAGTTGTCTGTCACTCAAGAGAGAGGCAAAAAAATCATTTGTCCTCTGAGGACAATCCCCTTCACCTAAGTTGTTTTTCTTTTGCAGGTTGAGGATATTTTTACAAGCTTCTCCAGCCTACCAGAGACAAGACCCAACATAGAGAGGTGGTGAGACATGCTTCAGATAACACAGTGTTTACAGAACTATGTGTGGAAATCATGTCAAGATACTCAGGCAAATGATGTGTTTCATACACTCTGGATTGGTTATGAGCACAACTGGAAAAGCGAATAATTATGTGTGACAATATTTGTGTAGTCCCTGATTGCAGTCTCTAAATTCTCTGTGATGTCAGATTGGTCCTCAACATTTTTCCTCAGTAAGTTTAGTAATATCTAAAACGAATCCTTCAAGTTATTCTTCTGCTATAATGGCAAAAGTGCATTCCAAAATATATAAATCATTTTGTAAAATAATCAATAATAAGTTAAATTTTTGTAGAGAAAAATGGTTGCTACAATGGTCAAAACAACTGACCAAAAGATTTTCATAAAAATTTATGAAGAATTCATTTTTGCATAATTTACATGTAATATCACATCTCAGTATTTTGATTCTAATAAGTTTTCCACAAGCTAAAATGGCGTTTAAATGTATTAATATCTCGAGGAGATGTTAACAGCATGTATTGTGACATATCTGTTGTAGCTTTACATTAGCTACAGAACATTTGAAAAAATTACTCAGCATCTTCCCACTGTCTTGTTCCATGATGGTGACCGTCTCTAAATTTGCACAGACCAGCAAGCCCATGTTACCTCAGAGTCCCCTTAACCCTCCCTCTCCATCCAGTTCTTCATCCTTCCTATTTTTAGAGAATATATCTTTTCCTGATGAAATACAGTAAAATGCACTCAGGGCCACATGTCTGCCTCCCTCTGCTGCGCTCATACACAGTGCATATTTTTAAAGTTCTTAACTGCTGACTGGCTCGCTGACCTTCCTTCATTTTATATAATGCATGAAATATTAATTCCAAAAATAAATATAGGCTTTTCTACAAAGTTCTAGCAAGGTCTGAGCAAATGACCTTTTTAGATTTTCCAGATTAATTTTAGAGCAGAGAATTTTTCTTTCTTCATTTTACTTTCAATATACTTATTGTTGCACCGTAGTCCTAATAGCTGAAAATTTGATGTGGAGAGATGGAGAGAGAGAGCGAGACTTTCTAGAGAGGTGACTGTGCACAACCTTGATTTCTTACAATTTAAAATAACTATTTTCTATTTTAATATATTTCATGTAATTTATTCCTCTGACGGTAAATTATTACTCCAGACTTTAGTGTCACATGATCCTTCAGAAATCATTCTAATACGCTGATTTAGTGCTCAAGAAACATTTTTATCATCAGTGTTGAAAGTTGAAAGTTTAGTTACTTAAGATTTTTGTGGAAACTGTAACACATTTTTTTTCAGGGTTGAATTGAACAGAACTTTTTTTTTTTTTTTTAAATGGAAATCTTCTGAAAGATTATAAATGTGTTTACTCTTTTGATCAATCACTTTGAATCAATTTAATGCATGCTAAATAAAAATATTAATTTCTAAAAAAAAATCATACTGACCCCAAGTTGTATATATATATCTCAATGTTGTGCACAGTCATCAAATAATTTGTAACCACAGGAGGACATCTGTTAATGTAAAGAACCACCGCTGCTCACCACAATTGTTCTATGTATTTTTGAACACTCATCCATTCACTTTTGTGCTCGGCTATTTACTTTTCCTTCACCCTAAACTTCCCCTTCTTTCTTAAAAAAATCTCAATTCATTTTCCTGAATTTCCCATAGAACGCTAGCATATTTGTCATTTATCAATATGCTGTGCAGTGTGTAATGGTGAGGTGCATGGAAGAGATCTCAGTTTTAGGTCTATAATTTCTTATGACAAATCATATGTCTGCATCACTGACACAAGCATACTGTATCATAAAGACATAATATCATAGTTTAGTACCAGGTATCAGTACAAAAAAGGACTTCAATCAGAATTCAGAGTAAAAGCCAAATGTTTTCTTGACTTTACTGGGTCCAATAAAAAATGAAAAGGTTTTGCATTAATTTCAAAACTGTAGTCCTGTTTATGCTGTTATTAATGTGCACACACATATACACATGAGCACAATTCTTTGGCTGGACTATTCTGTGAAAACTGTATTTGTACTAACCAGCATTAGTTTGCTCAATACAATTTCTCATGCATTACCTGTTTTGACGTTTCCCACACACATTACTTAACTTGATGCTGAACCTCTTTTTAATTGCTTCAGAGAGGAGGAAATAGTCTTTTTTTGGTTTACATGATGCATGGTGATAAGGAATAGGACGCCTCCCCCTCGAGGTCGCTGAAGTAACACCACAGCAAAACCATCCCAATTGATGTGGCAGGATGTGCAGGTAACAACAGCAAATAAGTGTTTCAATAGCAATTATTAGCTGGAAGTGAGGTATGTGTGCGTGTGTGCGTCTGGGGCAGTTCTTGGGCTTTAGAGTGTGGGTGTGCTCCGAGAAGAGCAGCCACTCAAAGCTTTTCATTAGTTTTGCCTTGTTTCTCCTCTTTCCCTCTCGAGTGTGTAATGTGTGTTGGGACACAATGGGAGGATCTGCAGAATTGTGGTGAGAGGCTGTAGTCTGTGTTTGCTGGCGCTGTGAAGAGCCTCTTCACCAGGCTTTGGCCACAAAGGCCTTTGGGATGCGCCCATGGCTTACTTTGTTCACTGGAAGCATTTCACACGCACCCAGGGCAACAGACAGGCAGGGCTGAGGCCTCAACACTCGGCAGAGTTATTGAAAACTTTTTGTGCTTTTTTTTTTTTGTCCACCTATCCCCCCTCCCTACCACACCTCCTTTTTACCACAAATCCTTTCTCATCCTTGTCGTTCAAATACCACTGTTGGGCAAACAGAACACTCTTCTTTTTCTCTCTTTCTTGATCTCACCCTCTATAATATCCGACTGTAATTGTTATGAGTTCTACATCAGTAAAACGTTTGTCACCTCACTTTAGTCCTTTTGACAATGGACATTATTTGTGTTTATTAGAAAGTGTGAAGTGAAGTAAAAGAGCGAGTTAAATTATCCCCTTCATTTTTATTGCACATGTTTGGACTGGCTTCTCTTTCAGTCAGTATTTGGCTGGATTTATTTTACCATTGTTCAGCAACAGAAATAATTTCATTAGATTATGACTTTAGGCCTTTGCCGTAAAATTCATTGTGTTGTATTCCACGCCTTGGCCTTAATTCCCTTCTGGAGTTCTTATATTTATGAATCACAGATTTGCTGTAGGTCAACTTACATTGCTTATGAATATTTACAATATGTATGTCATATTTGAAATATGTGTGCAGACATACAAGAGAAATAACATTTTGTAACCCTAACGATCTTTTATCCCAGTGAACAAAATAATGCAGTTTTTCTGACATGCCTAGAAACCTCCATCTCCACAGCAGCTTAAGTGTCACATGAAAAAATTATGTGTCAGGGTTGGGGCCTGATAAAATATTGATGGTGGTCAGTGGCCCAGAGCTACTGTATAGTGTAAATTTCTGCTCTGGATGAAAGGAAGTGGTGATTGGCCTCGTCCAGAATCAGTGCACATTTATGAGAGCATTTACTTTATGCTATAACATCTGTCAAATGTTCAGGATCATGTTCATTGCTTAAAGGACTCCAGCACTAAGACTGCGAACCATTGATGCACAGAACTGACCTGCATTGGTCAATTTTAGGGGCATATCAAAATGTCCTGATAGAAACAATTACATTTCTCAAACAGCAATCAATATAATATAATATAATTAATATTATAAATGTTTCTTTTTAAGATCAAATTCAGAGATTTTACAGCTACATATTTTAGCGCTGGGATGAACTTGTAAAGAACCAGTACTGTATTTGTGCTCTAAAGACATTTAGTGTTAGGCCATGATAAATCGTGAGACGTCATTTTCATAAAACAGTATGGCTACAAAACTGCTTAAATTAATGGTTGAATAACAACTAATGCAAATCAGTGATTTCAGGCCAAGCTTGGTGTGAATGTGTGAAAACTTAGTTCTGTCAGACCCAGTGAGCATGTTTGACTAGGACGAAGTTGCATCTCTGTCTATTTTCATGGGTTATAAAGATGAAATGAATAAAACATGGCTTCATCTTTGGAGCACTTTGCTAAGATGTTGTATCACTGAAAACACCAGCACTCTGTCAGATCAGATTGAGAACAGTGCAGTGACACACCTCTGCCGAGGAGATGATAAAATGTACAAACCGTATAAGGAGAGCAAGGGCATCTGTGCATGTCTCTCTGTATAGAGAATTTGTTCCACCATACACACACACTTCTTCTTCTTCGTCTTCATTGTGTTTTTCATATTAATCTGTAGGTGTTCATTTTCCCAGTAACACAAATTCTGACATTCTGTGATTTATGGTAATTGGATATATGGCAATAGAGACTATACAGACTGCAGGACTAAATGGCCTTTTGTTGTCTACTCAGCCACTTCACCTCCTGAAAATATTACGAGCATTTGGAATAATGTCCTATTGGGATGCTTTTCAGATGTTAATCCATCATAAGAACATGGTAAAGTGTCTTTTGAGGTCTTTAGATCTGCCTTGTCAATTATTGCTTGTGTCTCTGAGACCAAAGAAGAGTTAATTATTATTTGCCAGTGCAGTCTGAGGAGTCCAATCCTTTTATGACTGGTTTCTTGAGCTGGAGACAAGGGAGTACTCCCAATCAGTGATGCCCATCTAACCATTAGAAGAGATTCCCATTCCTACTGTCATCTTTAAATTGCAGTGCACATGCATCCTTACACTGTAGTTGAAAAGAAGAGGGATAGTTATGGTAATGCAAAGGAGTATGTGTCATTCTAGTCTTTTATTATTTTTTTTTACAGCAAACAGAGACACAAGCTGAATACTAGTATTTTACCATTAACTTCACATCGGTGTGAAAGCATTTTTCCTGCCTTGTGTCTGCTTTGATTTTGAATATTACTTGAAAGTTATTGGTGATAAACAGTGGCTGAGTGAGAAAATAATATATATGATACAAATATTTATAAGTTAGAATATAAGGACTATAAGACTGTTCAATTAGAATATAAGATAATAACAGGAAAGACAGTTCTTAAAATAAATATTTTTTTGTAAATCTAATTTCTTTTTGAAAAACAATTTCTGCAAAGGCATATTAGTTTTAGCTGCAAAAAAATAAAACACACACACAAAAAAAAAACAGCTATTCATGATTTCCACCATCATTGTCTTCTGAACACACGTTGACCTTTAGTGACAATATGCCCCCATGGAGTGTGAAATATAGTTATATTGAGGTGTGATCCCATAGGGGTTTGTGGTGGAACTGCAGGAGGTTTTTAAGATTGTGACGGAAATCCCAAACTCAATCAGTGTTACAAAGATCACCATTTCTGATCACATGACTTTTGCTTAGAATGGGCAAGTTTTGCTACTCTCAGTTAAGCTGATGATGATTTGGCTGTGGGTGTTAATAGCTTGTAACTCACATTTTTAAACTCTAATGATTTCATATGACTTGTGTCTCTTCTCAAAGCAGAAACCCTTTTGAAGAGATGTATGTCATAACAAAGCAGGCTGATAGATGGGGGTCAACACTTATAATTCTACATTTAGAATAAAACGCACTTCATTATCTCAGGATTCCTGAAATTCCTTAAATCACTTACATTTCAAACTTTCACAAGGGCAATATCAAAGCTTTTAATCTGTATGGAAACCATTAAGACAAAATATTTTGACTGCCAAAAATGCTGTGGATTAATGGAAAATGTAATGAAATTAAGTGGAGTGATTTATCGCCGTGCAGTACAGAGATTTACCATAGGAGGGGTGTTAATCCTCATGCTAACTTTTTAAAAGCTTGCTCCTGTTTGTGCTTGAACTGCATATCAAAGCTGCACAAAAATGACTCAGCAGTGGAATCATTTTATTCACCAATAATCATTTAAAGGTATATTAATTTTTTTCTCTATATGTTACATGCTAATGTTCTTTTTTATAAATTTTAGATAACTGGACACTTTTTGTTTTGATTCAGTGTGATTCTCCTCTGTTTTAAAGCTCTATCCTGCTGCCACTATTCATTATTTTTTGTCACATTTAATTTCCGTTGTTTTAATAGCCTATATATATATATAGCAGTGAGTTAGTCACACACACACACACACACACACACACACACACACACACACACACACACACACACACACACACACACACAGCATATAGCCATATCCTGTATTTCTCTTTCAATTACTGTTACAATTTAATTGTCTTTAACAAATCAACATTTGAAACAATTTGGTTTCTCAAATACTTGCGTCAGTGTTATGATGTTCCACAGCCTTTCACATGAATGCACACACCAAAATATTACAAATATTTGCAAATATATAAAGAAACAAGCAGCAATAGGGTGTGTAGTTTCCCCTCTTTTCACAGGCGTTGTCTAGTGACTCAGGTTCAAGAAACGAAATAATTGGTGAATATAGATGTTAAGAATTGAGGAAAATTCACAGAAAACCCTAAATCTATGACGGCCATTCTGAGGATTTGTGGGGATTTCACAAATAAGTAAAATCCTGTTACTGCAGCTTTAGGGTGTAATAAAGACACTGATTAGTCCAAACAAATTAATAACGATGGTAAGAATCCCATTGCTCTGCTGGTAGCAGATTTAGATAACACAGAGATGATATCAAGCTGACGGGACAATGAATGAATGAGCATGCCCTCATTGTCCCCAGTGGTCATGTCACATTGCACTCATAGCTGGATTACTGGCTGACTTAAACAGCTTAGAGTTTCTTTTCTACATGCACAGCAGTCCGAGTGCTGTGCTTCATCTTAGCTGCTGAAAAGTGAAAGCCTTCACACAGTGCTAGTCTACGTGGTCTCTCAAGGTTTTCTGTCCGTGTAGCTGGCCTTTGACAGAAAACAATCAGTCTCTGCGATTTCAATGCATGTGTTGCCATGGAAATGTCTCTGAAGCTCATTCTCTGATGTGCTTAGCTGATTTATGTTCAACTCAGTGTCACAGTCAGCAGCTAACATATTGGTGCTCATATCACATGCAGAAGCTTTCTTGATAATTTAAGAAGGGTGTGATCACACTTGACACTGATGATTATTGGAAAAGCACATTTTTTTGCAGATGCATGTCTGATAAAGCCATTATGATTATTATTATTGGACATTTATTTTTGACATTTTTGTAGCCCTGTGTGTGTTCTGCAGATGTCCCTAGAATCGAATTAAATGGAATATCTAATGGAATAAGGCTCCATATAATGACTCTTTTGTCAGCAGACTCTGTGTAAGTATTCAGACTGAATGAGGCTAAGGGGTGTTAGCGTGTCGCTAATACTCTGATTTTTGTAATTGTGACACTCACAGTCCGTACAGCTCTGAGCTCACCGTGGAATCTAGGCCTTAATGGCTTAGCATTCCCAGCCACACAAGAGTTTTCCTCAGCCCCCAAGTATGCGTCACAAAAGGCCAGGCACAAAGAATACAAACATGTAATCGTTTTTCAGACTTTTTAGTAATCTCCTACTGTGCCTTACTTGATCTCAAATTCACAACACCTCAGGTTTGAAATGGAGGTATGACGTAAAGACTGGGGGATAATTGCTGTGTGTGTCTTGGACACGCTGAATGAAGAGTCGTGTAGGAGCGAGGAGATCAGAGACCACAACAGCAATAAGGCAAATCAAGTCCAGCATATAGTCAAGGAATTTATGATGTTTATTGACCCATAATATTGGCTTTAAAAGACCTCAACCTCAGAGACCGCTGAATGCAAAGTGTTAAATTAATTCATATGTTCCCTTTTGTTGTGGCTCGACAAAAGCGGCTGAGTTTCTAACTCGCTCTTGGAGTTGATGACAGATGAGTCTTTCGGCAGTGTTTGCCCAGGTGTCAGTCCCTCTAACCCAGTCAGCCAAGGGTGCGTCTCACTTTTTAACCTACTGCTCTCAGCGTCCTTTTTGGGCTTTATGCGCGCAATATCTTTCTCAGACAAAAAGCACCCAACAGGTCGATTCAGACAAGCCGTTAAAAAAAGCAAGAAAGCTTATTGGTTTCGCAAAGTTTCGGAAGTCGCGACCATTATCAGCATTCTTTTTTGTTTTGCAATGTTTGCACTAGCTTTCCAAACAGAATCCATCTCGGGGTTGGGAGATTAGACCTGAATAGATATGAAATATGTATATGTATCTGATCACAAAGCGCTAGGCGAACCCTTCGCCACAGCTGTGGCAGTCAGGGCCCTGAACCCGTTTCCTGTTTATGTGCAGTGTGCATGCTTTAACTAGCCCAGCTAAGCATTCTGTTCACTCCAAAGCCCATTTATCAACACAGGCCAACTCACTCTGCGCAAAAGTTTTAAGTTTTATGGCCCAAGAATAAAGTGCATAATTACTCAGATGGTTAAAAAAGGTATGACCTGGGGCACTTGGCAAAGAGAAGTTCACTATGCATCACACTGTGTCTTATTAAAGACCATTTATCTTTGTAGAGATGTAGTGAATAGCTTTAACATTTTGTGCTTGTTTAAAAGTCCGGCGTACAATGAAATTAGTCTGCTAATAAGCAGGATATTTTGTTGGCAGCAGGCCGAGAATGGGAAGGCCTAGCAAATTTTAGGACTTGTCAATCAGCACGTGTTGTTTAGTCTGGGGTTTGAGGAGGTGTGGTGGAAGCATGTGGTTTCAGCCTGGCTCCTCCCGCGTTCGTACTGCTCCATAATTGGCCAGTAAATTATGGTTAATCCTACATCCTATACATCAGCGCAGTCCAGCCCAGATCAAATGTCAGATCAATTCACGATTACCTCGATAATGTAAAGTTGAGAGATTTATCAACATAATATGAGCAATAGCTTATGTTGGTTATAATGTTGATTTTTTTATTATTATTATATAAATTATTATTATCAGTTACACTAAAATGTGGTTTGGTAAGATTTGTGTTTAGAAAAAAAGTATCTTATGTTCACTAAGGCTGCATTTATTTGATCAAATATACAATAAAAACAGTTATATTGTGAAAACTGTTTTGTATTCTAGTATATTCAGTGTATTCAGTGCCACATAATCCTTGCTTAATATTTTTGTGGGAACCGTGATACTTTTTTTCATCTCTGATGAATTGAAAGTTCAAAAGAACAATATTTATTTGAAATAGAAGTCATTAATCATTAAATCATTTTTTTTTATTTAATGCATTCTTGCCGTATAAATGTATTAATTTCTTTCCAAAAATAATAATAAAAAAAAAATATATATATTTTTTAAAATTATTTTAAAAAATGTAAAAAAAAATAAATAAAAAAAATCTTACTGTCCCCAAACTTTTGAAGGTGCTCAAATTATATGTAGTTTCATTCTTGAGACAAAAACATGACCACTGGCTCATATATCCTTACAAATTCAGTCATGGCCAAAAATATTAGCACCCTTGGTAAATATGATCAAAGAAGGCTGTGAAAATTCATCTGCATTGTTAATCCTTTTGATCTTTTATTTAAACAATTCACAAAAATCTAACCTTTCATTGGATAATAAGAATTTAAAATGGGGGGAATGTCATTATGAAATAAATCTTTTTCTCAAATACACATTGGCCACAATTAACGGCACCCTTTTGTACAATACTTTTTGAAACCTCCATTTGGCAGTTTAACAGCTCTAAATTTTCTCCTATTATGCCTGATGAGGTTAGAGAACACCTGACAAGAGATCGGAGACCATTTCTTCATCCAGAATCACTCCAGACCCTTTAGATTCACAGCTCCATGTTGGTGCTTCTTCTCTTCAGTTCACCACTCATTTTCTACAGGGTTCAGGTCAGAGGACTGGAATGGCCAGCAGAAGCATGGTTTTGTGCTCAGTGACCCATTTTTTTTTAGGTTTGTGTTTGGATTATTGTACGGTTGGAAGATCCAAACATGGCCCATTATAAGATTTCTAGCAGAGTCTGTGACTTATTGATTTTTTATCTGTTGGTATCTGATAGAATCCATGATGCCATGTGTCTAAACAAAATGTCCAGGACCTCCAGCAGAAATATAGACCCACAACATCAAAAATACAGCAGTATATTTCATTGTACACATGGGGTACTTTTTATCCCTGTGTTCACCAAACCCATCTTGAGTGTTTGCTGCTAAAAAGCTCATTTTTTAGTTTCATCTGACCATAGAAGCCAGTCCCATTTGAAGTTCCAGTTGTGTCTGACAACTGAATATGCTGGAGTTTGTTTTTGGATGAGCGAGGAGAATTTTTCTTGAAACCCTCCCAAACAACATGTGGTGATGTAGATGACTATTTTTTTAAAGGTTTTCTGACCCCGAGACTCAACTATTTTCTGCAATTCTCCAGCTGTGGTCCTTGGAGAGTCTTTAGACACTCAAACTCTCCTTCTCACCATGCATTAGGACGATATAGACACACGTCCTCTTTCAGGCAGTTTCATAACATTTTATGTTGATTGGTAATTCTTAATTATTGCCCTGATGGTGGAAATGGGAATTTTCACTGCTCTAGCTCTTTTCTTAAAGCCACTTCACTAATTTGTGAAGCTCAATTATCATTTGCTGCACATCAGAAATATATTCTTTGGTTTTTCTCATTGTGATGGGTGATTAAGGGAATTTGGGCTTTGTTTTCCCTTCTGTTCATATTTCTGTGAAACAGGAAGCCATGGCTGAATAATTTCATGTTCATAATCACCCTGGAGTGCTTAAAATTGTGAATATGAATGGGAATATACTTCAGAGATATTTTACTCATAAGAATTTCTAGGGGTGCCAATAATTGTGTCCAACGTGTATTTAAGAAAAAGATTTATTTCATAATGATATTTCCCCCCATTTTAAATTCTTATTATCCAATGAAAGGTTAGATTTCTGTGAATTTTTTAAATAAAAGATAAAAAAGGATTAACAATGCAGATGAGTTTTCACAGCCTTCTTTGATCGTATTTACCAAGGGTGCCAATATTTTTGGCCATGACTATATGTTTATGAACATCTATATAAATAAAGCTTATTGCTATAAATTATTATATAAATTATTCGTTAATTATTTTGGGAAATGGGAAGACCCTCTAATTGTGTTTATATTTGTAAAATGTATATAATGTTGATTTTGAGATATTTCCATTATCAAAGATACATTAAAACATCTATTTCTAAAATATGTGTCTCTCGCCTCCAGAAGTAATGTGTTCTCTAAACGTAGTATTTTGAAATAATGATAAAAAAAGAAACTGATGTGGTGCTTTCTCTTTGTGACAGGCTAAGCTCTGACAGAGATTAGAATGCTAGCTCATTAGTTAAGGAATTGGGTCTGTTTAACGTTTGTTTTTCTAAGTGTCTCCAACATAACAGGGAGCTCATGGCCATCAGCACCTCTGCTCAGGTAAAAGCACTTCCTCTTTCAGCCTCTGCCTCTTGCTATTTGCTCAACCTGATCCTGAGAAAAAAAGGAGCGAATAACTTTAAAACACTGTCGCACCAATGAAAAGACCCAGACATGAAAGAGGTACAGAAATGAATTGAATGCTGTGCGGTTGATGTTTTTTTCCCTCTTTTCTCCTTCCTCTTTGCTGCCCTTACATTGTGAGGCCCCGTCGCTCTATCTCTCTTGCTCCCTCTCTTTCTCTCTCGCTCTCTCGCTCACTTGCTCACTCTATTTCCTTCGCTGAAAGACTGGCGTGGGTGATTCATCACTGTGCCCTGTCAAAAGCCTTTTCCACAACATGATGAGAACAATGTGCCTGTGATTGGGATTGAGAGGCACAGATTGAGAGATAGAAGCAGGCCTCTGCTCTTCTCTGCTCCGCTCAAGATAGGGCTTCACCCCTGAGACCATTTTAAAGGGTTTCGCACCCTGACAAAGAGCTCATGCGAGCTCTGAACAACACAAGTGACTGTGCCATGCTATGCTTGGACATGTAGTACTACAGAGACAATAGTCCTGACCATTCGTTTGGCCTTCACAATGCCAACAAGTCCCAACAGATTTGTCCATATCATTCTTTTCTCCCTTCTCCTTCTTGTTCCTTTACGTCATCCACTTCTCGTTCTTCTGTTTCTCCCTTTCTTTCTCTGCCTCTCTCTGATCTCTTTCTTTTCCTTTCGCCTTACTTTGCCTCAGAATTATCTTTTGTCCACAAAGCAGTCCATGTGAGAGCTGAACAAATATCATCACAGATCTGATTTAATTCATGGTCACAGGCAGCCATTATGCTGTCATCAATAGCATTATCACAGCCCATTACCATGCCAGACAAGTTTGGGAGCCAATCCCTGTCCTCTTTCTGCCCTCCAACACCAATAAGATCATAATCACAGAGCATATTCTGCTTCCCTATACTTGCCATATATCTATCGGTCAGCGGTTACTGATATCTGTCTCGCTGAATATGAACCATCACCACCTTCGTCAGTTATCTTAACTGCTTACAGTAGCGGCATCCCATACGCAAATGTAATGTATGTACATATATTAAATTTATGTATTGTCATGTACATTAGTCAACATTTGAAGTGGATCAAAACCTTTCATCAAAGTTGTCCTAAAACCTTAAATGAAATTGCGTTCTTGTCTTAGGACAACTTTGATGAACTTTTTTGATCCACTTCAAATGTTGACTACTATATATGTATATTGCCATATGAAGTAAAAACAGAAATGAAACCTATTCGAATTGGGACAATTTCATACATTAAGATATATATGTGTGTGAATATATAAATTTTATGTTATAAACTTAAATCATCATCTAGCCAGAGAATGTATATGTGACAATTATACAGGACCTTATGGGTAACATATATGGGTAACGCTTTACAATAATGGTCTGTTGTTAACAAGTAACTATGCAGGAAGTAATAGGTAGTACTACATTAACACTTAACTTAATACTATGAACTAATAGAGAAGCAAGATTAACTAAGCAGTGAGTAGTAACAATTTTAGGACAAATGTAGTTCCTTATTAGAGATATGATAATTATTAAATAAAAATATCCTCATTGAGAACTACTTGCAAACTATGACCAATTAATAAAGAACAATCAATTAATTACTAATCACAACAGTAACGTCTTAAAAGTGAACAATTGGGTTCTTCGTGGAAACTAATTTATGAATATGATATCCCCAAATAAGTCGGCTACATTTTAAAATTGTGACTACTACTCTTACCAAAGGATGGATGTTTTCTGTTTATTTCAAACAAAACATAGAATAAAAATAAAAATAATTAATATAAAAATGTTAATAATTAGGAAGTGATTGAATTAGTTCACAATTATGAGCTCTAGTTTGTGTCAGTTCAGTATTTTAGTGACAGTAGGCTGGGGAGGACTTTTGTTGAATATAAATAATGATGCTCTCTTGACAAAAACAATTCACATCTTTAATGAAGGCATCGACTGCATTAATATTGTGTTAAGCACAAAACTGAATATTCCAGATTACAGTGTCTGGTAAAATATCACTAGTGCCTCACACAAATGTTTGACTGTACACTATGTGTCAGATTAAAATATGTTAAATAACTTACTAAATTGCTTAGTAATTACTGAGATGTTAAGGTGTTTCTCACTTTAAAATAATGGTCCAGATCACTAGTAGTTCCTGAAGGCTGACAAGCTAACGTTTGAGTAGTTAGTGAAGGGTTAATGTATTTTTCACTTTAAAGCTAAAGTGCTACTGAGAAACTGCTAGTGATCTGGACAATGATTTTAAAGTGAAAAACACGTTACCTTCTCAGTAATTACTCGCACGTAAATTAATAAGTTATTTAACGTTTTATATCTGACACATACTGTACAGTTATACATTTGTGTGAGGCACTAGTGATATTCTACCAGTAGATTTGGAGTGGGATACATATTGAACTGACATAAAACAAAGTTCATAATTGTGAACTAATTCAATCATGAGCTTGTCAGCATCACTTCCTAATTATTGAAATGATTAAGTGAATTATCGTTTTTATTATCATTCTATGTTTTTGTTTGAAATAAACAGAGAACATCCATCCTTTAGTAAGAGTAGTAGTCACAATTTTAAAATGTAGCCGACTTATTTGGGGGATATCATATTCATAAATTAGTTTCAACAAAGAACCCAATTGTTAACTTTTAAGACGTTACTGTTGTGATTAGTAATTAATTGGTTATTCTTTATTAATTTGTCATAGTTTGCAAGTAGATCTTAATGAGGATATTTTTATTTAATAATTATCACATATCTAATAAGGAACTACCTTTGTCCTAAAATTGTTACTATTTACTGCTTAGTTAATCTTGCTTCTCTATTAGTTCATAGTATTAAGTTAAGTGTTAATGTAGTACTACCTATTACTTCCTGCATAGTTACTTATTAACAATGGACCATTATTCTAAAGTGTTACCCATATATGGCAATATCACTATTTGATTTGGCAGTATATGTCATATATTATATTTCTGTAGATTAGTTGAGTAAATGATTCAGTGACTCATTCATTAAGACCTGTTCACTTACTGAATAAATCAGCCTTTAAAACTAATAGGTTGAGTAAATTATTCATTTGTCTCATTTAAATGAATCAGTGTTTTTGACTAAATGATTCAACTGACTCACTCATAAATAATTCAGAAAGGCTTGAAAGAAAGTCACTTGTCACCACCTACTGGGGAAATGATTTGACACGCAAAAAGATTCCTAACTAGCCATCTTGATTCACGAATGAATCAACACTGTTGGGTAAATTACTCAAAAAAGTAATCCACTACAAGTTACTAATTACTTCTTTAAAACTGTAATTTGATTACATTTACTAATTACTTAACTTTCAAGTTACTTTCAAGTTATCAAACCTAAAAAATGCACTACAAAGTGAAACTCATAGTTCTTTCAGTATTTAATATTGACTGAAAAATTAATAAGTATTAAAATAGCAACTTGAATAATCACTAGCATTTTTACTTACACACAGACATGAGAAATATATCTAAAGAAAGGTTGAAGTTTCTATTTTAAATGAAGTAAATCATGTCGAAAACAAATATTCTCTGATAAAATAATCAGTATGAAACCAACGCGAGGTACGTTCTTTCCCGTCTGAGCTCACCTAATGTGATCACTCCCATGCACATTGCGCGCTATAAGACAATCATCCACGTGAAACCAGGCTTGAGATGCGCTAATATGCAAACGCCCACATCACCTCCGTAAACAAAGAAAGATTCATCAAGGTCATCACGGCTAATTTTTGTTTTTGGAAGAAGACACACTGTGAAGAAATAAGCCATGAATTTACCTCAAAAGAATGCGATGCGACGTGGCTTAATCCAGCGGATGATCTCGTTCTGATGAGTCATTTATTTTTACTTACATTAGTGTTATTGTGACATAAACTTGTACACATTCACCTGTTGAACTTTTCCCAAATTATAATGCCAGACTAAAATATGTGAAACTGAGTTAACATTTTGAAATATGATAGTCAACCTTTCATTGCATTTAAATATAGTAGGACTTGTCTGCATTATAGCTTGCATTCTCTGGTGATTTAGCTATTATAAGGCATACTGACGTGCAAAACATTTGCAAAATATTTTACTTCATATTTTTTAACTCTGCATTTGCAATTTAAGTAATGTAATTTTATTTGCACTAGTAACTGTAATCAAATTATATAAATTTAAAGTGTAAAGCATTACATTACTGCATCACCAGAAAAAAGAAATTAGAATACTGTTACTGTGTAACGCGTTATACCCAAATCATTGTTTTGAGTTGGGTCTTTTCAATGAATTGGTCACGTGGGTTAGCGATCCAAATCAGTTTGTGATTCAGTCAGAATGATGTGAACAGGTCACTCGTGAGCTAAATCATTTTCTCACTCAGGAAACATACTTAAGAGGAACAGAGGGTTTTCTGACCCTGAGACTCAACTATTTTCTGCAATTCTCCAGCTGTGTCTATATGACTATATAGACACACGTCCTCTTCCAGGCAGATTCATAACATTTTATGTTGATTGGAAATTCTTGATTATTGGCCTGATGGTGGAAATGGGAATTTTCACTTCTCTAGCTCTTTTCTTAAAGCCACTTCGCTAATTTGTGAAGCTCAATTATCTTTTGCTGCACATCAGAAATATATTCTTTGGTTTTTCTCATTGTGATGGATGATTAAGGGAATTTGGGCTTTGTTTTCCCTCCTGTTTATATTTCTGTGAAACAGGAAGCCATGGCTGAATAATTTCATGTTCATAATCACCCTGGAGTGTTCAAAATTGTGAATATGTATGGGAATATACTTCAGAGATATTTTGCTCAAAAGAATTTCTAGGGGTGTCAATAATTGTGTCCAACGAGTATTTGAGAAAAAGATTTATTTCATAATGATATTTCTCCCCATTTTAAATTCTTATTATCCAATGAAAGGTTAGATTTTTGTGAATTTTTTAAATAAAAGATCAGAAGGATTAACAATGCAGATTAATTTTCACAGCTGCCTTTGATCATATTTACTGTATGTCCTACTGATCCCAAATTTGGTAAAGTGCCAACTGATCGAAGTTCAGATAAAGCTTAAGAAATATCTCTGCATGAAAGGTGTAAATCATCTGATAACTCAATTTTTTCACAATCTGTTTCCCAACACTCTCCGAATATGTCCTGCCAAGATGGCGAGTATGTCTGGAGGATGCAAATTCTTTTGGCCTTTCCAAACTGAGATGAGCTGGGGCCTGTGGCTATGATCAACCTGTCCAAAGATTTGTCAAATAAACACGCATGATAACCTTTCAAAGAAGCAGCACGCTAAATGTCAGTGTGGATCTGGTTGCATTCGGGCTAAACGCATACGTTTTCTTGATTAAGTACAGCACCCTTTTTACTGCCGGGAAACTGGATCAAAGGTAAACAGACAGTGATGCACTTTCTTGCAGCAAAAGTAATTAAAAGGTTTGGCCCCTCTTTCCTCTCATCAATTTCTATAATGTAATTGGTGTAGACAGCAATGGAAAGAGTCTATATGAAAGGGTCTGCACAAGGGGATGCAGGAACCAAAAAGGGTTGGTTCCTGGTAAATATGTAGCACTGAACAGCATACTGCCATGCAAGATTTTTAGTTCAGTAATATCAGTGCAGTCCTGGCAGGACTTGTTCCCAAAATGAATGTGTTGACTGAATTATTATAATCATTTGGCATGATCACATAATGAGTATGAAAGTGAGATACAATGACTCTGCATTTCTGCCCACCTTCATCCTGAAGATTTAGTGTTCTGTGGGCATAAAGAGTCGAATCAATCTTGTTTTCAGATATGTAGTAATTATTCTTCTCTCGAGTGGATCCTATAGAAAGACCAAAGGGTGACATCATCTATGGCTCAGTCGCTGTCTCTCTGCTTTTTCTTCCTCTTTCAACCACTCTTCATACGCCTCACTTTTAAAGCCGAGCAGAGGATAGAGGATATTTAAAAAATGGATGTTAAAGCATAAAACTGTCAGACAGGACTTGGGTGGGTGTAATTGCTCCTTCCGAGTCTGTCACCCAGAACTAACAGAGTCCCCTCAATACTAGACATCAGCCTCTCCGCTCATTATTCAACCTTCTGCTTAGCTGATAATTAAGCTACTGTCGCTGTAAAACTGGAAACGTAAAACCAAATTAGCATCACATTAAGAAGCCTATAAAAATTGGATTATGCCATATGATAGATGAACATCAATGGCTAAATCATTAGACTGTTTGTCCCTTCATTGATTTAATGACATCGAAATGTGATCTAGAGGATATTTTGAAAATTTATAAAGTTATACTGTAGTTATTGGCATACCAACATCAAAACATAATGATAATTTTACTGGCTTACTAAATAAGTGTTATTTGTTTATCGATTGATTGCCTTATTACTATTTTTTTACGCTTGAATTGAAGGGAAAAGATATAACATTCATGATATGTGAAAGATCCAAAGACCAATGTTACAGGTTAAAACTTTATGCTGCTGCATCACATTGGAATGAGGTCAATTAATTGTAGAGTAAGTTAGCATGCACTTCCTGTGTTCAAAGCCTTGTATACAAACTGTAGACTGGGTAATCTCCACTAAACTTCACAGCTCCACATTGGCCCAAAAAAAAACAGTGTTTAGTAAGCCACAAGAAAGTGAATCTCGCTGCTCTCTGCAGCAGTCCTGTAATTCTGACAGGTACCTTCGTATTAGAGACGGCTGCTGAAATCACATCAAATAGAGATTAAAGCAGGAGAGCACAGAGGAGGAGCTGCAGACTGGCCAGAGATCTCACACACTCTGAGCTGCTATTAAAAGAGATGGTGTGGATGAAGCGTAATTTGGAAAATTATTTTCAAAAAGAAACCGAACTAAGGAAGTATGAGGTAATTGCAGGTATAAGTCTTTCCCATGTTGTTTTCCAGTAACATGGTTTTATCACTGAACAAAAGAAAAATCTTTGCACCAAAATTTCTTTAATTGATATCTAAAGAGTGATACCAAGCATGTGATAAATATTAAAGATAGATATTGAATATATAATGTTTCTTTGTAGAAGTAGGATATTGTGAGGACCCATGATCATTAATTTAACGTTTTTGTTAAATTTTGTCAATAAAATTAAAATGTCTCTTAATACTTTTATTAAGTCATGCACAGTTAGTTAATTGATTAAAAGTGACAGTAAAGACATTTGTAATGTAACAAAAAAAAAACTTTTACTTTTTAAATAAATGCTGCTCTTTTGAACTTTCAATTCATTAAGGAATCCTGAAAAACATGTATTAGGTTTCCACAAAATTACACAAAACTACATTGATAATAATATGAAATGTTTCTTGAGCAGCAAATCAGCATATTAGAAAGATTTCTAAAGGATCATGTGACACTGAAGACTGGAGCAATGACTGCTAAAAATTCAGCTTTGCCATCACAGGCATAAATGACATATATTACAATAGAAATGTTCTTTCGAATTGTAATATATCAAATAATTGCAGTCTTGGTGAGTATGAAAGACTTCTGTTATGTATATACAGTGTATATATTTCTCTGTAGATCAGCTCCTCTGGCCCGCTGCTCATCTTCACAATCTTCTCTCTCTTGTTTCTCTGAGGAACAGTGGATGAGAGATGTGTCTTCACCTCAGCTGACACTGTAAAAGTCTCTGAGCTGCAGCAGCACCTCAAGGGTCGTCTGTCACACAGACACCACCGCAAACTCAGCTCTAAACTACAGCATTTCTATAGCACTGTGTTTAGAGACTGATGAGTTCATATGGCTCAGACAGAGTGTGTGTATATGTGCGTGTGTCACTGCCGCAGCCCTGGAGCGAGTGTGTGATGTGTGAGAAGACAGGTTGGAGTCAGGGAATGCAAGATGAAGTGTGGTATTTCTGAGGATGCCAACACCTGCGTCAGTCTTGTCTCTGAGCTGTTAGCTCTGCCCCTGTGCTGCCCTGGCACCTCTGAGCCCCTGCCCTCTCATTCACTCCAGCACACAGTCAATCACAGACTCACACACACACAGCTCTTATTTAGGTAAAAGAAAAAGACTAACGCTGCAGACAGAAAGGGAGAGAGACACAGAGAAAGGAAAAAATATCACCAAAACAGCTTAAGATTTTTTACTGGGTGCTAATGGGCTTTTTGGACAATGTGGAATTCCCTCTTATCCGGAACTGGTATGGTCATAAGAAACTAGATCTTTAAGAGACTTTTCGCTCACTGCTCATCCTGTGTGCGTGTTGAAACACTTGGGTTCATCTTTGTGATGTGTTATGAAGAAGATATGACAGTTTAAATAAGAGTCTTAACTTTTATGTGCAAAAACTATTTACTATTAGTATATTGAACAGTGAACAGTGGCCCTTGTTTCCTGATTCACATGCATTTCTCTCGAACACGTCCCCAGCTATCAAACACATATATCACTGTTATGAGCTTCTTTGCAATGTAATGTTCTGTGAGCTTGCAAATAAGTGCTGGTCATGTTAGACAGCGATTTTAATATGCAGAGGGAATTTTAATCTTTACTTTTAATAAGATTTCCACCTTCTTGTGTCTGTAGCCTATAATTAGAAAGTCTGGCTGGCTAGATTGACAGAACATTTTGTCCCAGAAGAGAGCTGGTGCACAGTAGACGTTCTAAATCACACACACACACACACACACACACACACACACACACACACACACACACACACACACACAAGACATGTTTCATCTAACAAATTGGTTTCTTTTTTATCTTTCCTTCTGTCTTTTATTCTTCTTGAATTTGAATACTGAGCTGACATCATTGTCTCATCCTTTTAAGGCTTGCAGAGGAATATATTTCACACAGACACAGAGCGAGAGAGGGACAGATGGCGTGGTGCAGAGGAAGCCTTGGGTCACAGACGTTTTCATGTCCTTTCACCTACTCTATTATCTGTCTATGTCAAATTTACAGCACAAGTGCACTTAAAGAGATAGCTCTCCCAAAAATTAAAAATGGCGTCATTTACTCACCCTCATGTTGTTCCAACTCTGTACGACTAACTTTATTCTGATTAACAAAAAAGAAGATATTTTGAAGAATGTTTAAGCTGTTCAGAAAGTAAGCGGAGTCCAGAACATGAAGGGATACTTCACCCCCCCAAAAATTCTGTCATTAATTAACCCTTCGCAAAGCCCTTCTTAGTTACTGTTGCTATCTCCGTCAAATAATGCTGCTCTCACACTACACATCATGTTCTCATGCACATCACGGAGCAAAGAGGACAAGACAGAGCAGGTTACTTCTGATATGAAACAAGGTCTCAGGACTCTCAGCTTTCAAATATTGTAATTTTTTAAAGAAAATCAACCAATAAATAACATTTTGTGGCTCTTTAATGTGTCGTGACAGATCACTGTATTGCATCACTTCAAACACGTGAACCAATCGTCTTTTCATATGTACTTAAAGCATGAAATAGACATCAGAATGCATTTTATTTCAACCGCGGAACACATCATTTCAAGTTCAAGATTTGTCTGATTTGTGGTCAAGGCTAGAGGAGATACATCTGCGGCTACTGGGCATGCGCACATGAATATAGGGTGATTTTTGTCAAACTGTACAACATTTTTTTGCATTATTGTTTAGTGTTGGGGTGGATGTAGTAGACGTTAATAAAGCACAATATAAAAGATAGAAAATTTCATTTATTGTTAGTTTATGGCTGTAGTTGTCGGACAAGATGGAGGATTGTCAATCAATCTCTTTGCGAACGGTCAATTACTCACCCTCATGTCGTTCCAAACCCGGAAGACCTTTGTTCATCTTCGGAACACAAATTAAGATATTTTTGATGAAATCTGAGAGCTCTTTGACACTGCATAGACAGCAGTGTAATTACCAAATTCAAGGCCCAGAAAGGTAGTAAGGGCATCATTAAAATAGTTCATGTGACATCAGTAGTTCAACTATAATTTTATAAAGCTACGGGAATACTTTTTTTACGCAAAGAAAACAAAAATAACAACTTTATTCTACAAATTCTTCTCTTCTGTGTCAGTTCACAAGAGTACCACGACGCATGTGTGTGATGCTGATGACGCAGGAGCCGACATTCTGACGTGGAACCCAGATGTGCTGCGAGGAGAGGAATACACGAAAGAGAAGAAATGATTGAATAAAGTCTTTTTATCTATGTTTTCTTTGCGCACAAAAGTATCCTCGTAGTGTCATAAAATTACGGTTGAGCCACTGATGTCACATGGACTATTTTGACGATATTCTTACTACCTTTCTGGGCCTTGAACGTGTCAGTTGTGTTGCTGTCTATGGAGGGTCAGAAAGCTCTCGGATTTCATCAAATATATCTTAATTTGTGTTCTGAAGATGAACAAAGGTCTTACGGGTTTGGAACGGCATGAGGTTGAGTAATTAATAACAGAATTGAACTTTTTAGATGAACTAACCCTTTAAAAGCAGTGTTATTACTTTGCATGAAAAGTAGACTGAAATTTAAGCATTGCTTCACTCCCAAATCACACAGGTCAGTGAACGTATACACAGCTGACAGCCAACAATGAAAATAAGCATGAAACGTGAAAATCTCCTTTTGTGTTCATAAAGATTTGGAACAACATAAAGGTAAGTAAATGATGACAGGATTTTCATTTTTGGGTGAACTATCCCTTAAATGTGTTTAATGTTTAATGTCCAAAAACGCCTTTTTTTCCCCTCCTCTGTTCTGTTTTAAGATATGGAGCACCCATATCAAGCCACAATTATTTCTTATAACTTTGCTGTACTGTAACTTTTTCTTTACCGTCTATTTCCCAGTTTCCAGGGGTCATTGCCGTATTCCATTCAGTGTCTCTTGACTTCTGTTTTCTTCTTATTCTCTGTAAGAAAGAGTCTGTATCTCCTCCATCTATCATCCTCTCGTCTCACTCTCTCTTTCTATCTCTCGTGTGGTTGAAGGGCAGGAGTGTAGTCTCTATATTTAGAGCAGGCTGGTTTATTTACCTGCTGCCCTTGCTAACGTGTCCTTGCTAAATGAAGGCGAGTAGGCCTATCACCATCCTCAGAACAGCGCTTCACACCATCAGAGCTGACGGCAGTGTGTGTGTGTGTGTGTGTGTGTGTTTGTGTGGGGGTGCGTACTTAAGGTATCTTGATTCTGCTTTTAATCAGAACCAAACAGACGAACCAATCTCTGCTCATCAGCGTCATTATGCTCCTAACAAGAGTTATTGATGTGAACTGCAATCTATGCTGCATTATGCTTGTTAAAGTGGATGCTTGTTGTGGAAATAGTTACACAATAGCCTGCTGATCTAGCTACGTCTGCAGGAAGTAGTATGTCCTCACAGCTGCCTGTATATGTGTAATGTGGCCATTACTAAGTTTAAACAACTCAAAAGGTTCATCACTGGTTCTAAATCTCTGTTTGTTTGCAAAGCGTCTTCCTTTTTTCTGCATTAGGCAATTTTAGCTGTTGATTGACGTACATTTGTTCTTCTTGTCACTCAAATCAATCTACTGATCAGTGTTGGAGGGTTGGGTGCAGCTGAGGCGTTGCATCTCTTTCTAAACCTCATTTATCTTTGTCACACAGATACATACGTCCATCTCTCGCATACAAATACACATACTAACCTTGAAGTCTGAAAAATTCTACTTGTTGTCTGCACCGCTAGCTTTTTTTCAGTCGCTGGGCAGACTGGTGTATTGTCTCTTTGTGAGGATGTTCTGTGTGCACTCATTTCAACCATCGTAACTGTAGAGTAATTGTAGGGGAATAGGTTCACGTCTCATACATTTACTGTAGAAATGAAAAGGATGGTTCGTCATTCTGTCCCTAATGACGCTCTGAACCTGTATGCTTTTCTTTCTTCTGTGGAAAACAAAAGAAGATATTTTGAAGAATGTGTTTGTCCAAAACAACACTGGACACCACTGACTTTTATTATACGGTCAAAAACGGTCATCTTTTGTGTTCCATAGCAGAAAGAAAAAAGTTGTACAGTTTTGGAACGATTTTATTGTGTGGAAAATTCTTGAATTCTCCAGCCTTTACTCAGTTTTGTGGAAAAACCCCTTGAAATATATATATTTTTCCCCCTCAAAATTGAGTAAAGACTGGTGAATTCAAGAATGTAAATACAATAAAATCTTTATAAATAGATGTAGAAATTTATTATAGTTTTGTTATCCAATACATTAAGGGGGTTCCCTTCCTCTTCAGAAGTTTTTCTACTCTTTTAGATTTAAAAAGCAGCTTCTGTATCCGTGTTTTAGCAGCCCCTTCATCCTCTAATCACTGATGATATTAATGTGGTGTTAACAACAGTACAGGAAGGGTCTCTTACTACAGTTAGGGAACACCTCCATATCGCCCCCTATTGGCTATTTGTAGTAGTTTGAACGCAAAGATAGTATGTTACAGCTCACATTGTATTGGTCCCTTCACCACTCAATCTGTCACACATAGCATGGTGCTCAGATCCATTTTATACAAGGTCAGACTCAATTACAGTTTTGGTTAAGAAGACAGTAAACTGCGCAGCACCTCCTCATCCAAATCCTCGCCCCACCCCCACCGCTGCCTTTATACATGACATACATCAGGTTCTCATGTGCAGTCAGTTGTTTGTCCTCAGCTCACCACAGCTCTCTGTCTCTTTAACTCATATTCTGGCCCTTCCTGGTCTCATTTGCTGTCTTTTGTCCATTTCTGTGGGACATGTGGTCGATTATACATATACTCATCATTCAGAGTCAGGACAGTCTTTTAGTGTGACGCTGTGTTCACATTCAGGACTCGAGATGTAAAGCTAGTGAAGCATATAGATATATGTTATGATATGATATATGATATGATATGGCATAAAACATTTAGGTTTGAATGGATTGAATGCTTTTGGCTTACCTCGAAGATTAAGCACCAAATATCATTGCCTATTGCTTGGCAAGGATTTTGTTGTTAAATAAGACTCTTAAAATAGTTTTGGGATCAGAAACCTGCTTAGGAACTTTCTATTCATCATAATCCAAGCAATGTTACTCAAAAGGGTTGTTTCCTTTCAAAACATGATAAGTAATGATGCTGAGATGTGGAGGCTTTTTTGAGGTAAATGTGTTTCAGAGGAAGTCATTATATATTTCTTGAACATCAAAGTGTCAGTGGGACAGGGAGATAAATTGTAATTGGCCGGTTCGGGTCATGCTCAATGCCAGGGTTGCCTAGAGACAGGAAACGCTTGATTCTAATTGGGTTGTCTGTCTGATGCTGCTTGCCGGTGTCCTGTCCTGCATCACAGCACACGTTATTTCAGGCCGACACCAAAAGATCGGAATGACCCTCTGGTCTAGAAAGCAGATGGACAACGGGAATTATTACTAGAAGTTCCTGGTATGGCAGAAGAAAGCATGTATGGTAGCGGTGTAGAATTATTAACAGAGGGAATGTTCTGAGATGCGATTCTCATCACGAATAATACAATTTGTAACACAACGAACAAAAAAAACATTTAGTGAAATACCCACGTCAATGCATCGGTGGCACCGGTGTCATTCTTAACACTTCCACTAAAAAAAAAATACAACGCTGCCTCTTTTTTTTTTGTCTAAATTGTAACTAATCATGATGAGTTAATGTTGTATTTATTAAGATTTTACTTGGCATAAAATAACATTGATTTAAATACAAATATAAATACGATCCATGCAACTTCAACTATATAATGATAAAAAAACCTATAGAAAATAGACCTAAACTTATTGTTCTTTACTTGTGCTTTCTCTCACATTTCTTGTCCTAAAATCCTATTTTTCCAGGCGAATGGTCATTTTATGGTATTCTAACAACACACGGGGTTTGCTATTGCTAGTAAAAACATTCATTGTATTGTTTGATTTTTAAATATCTGCTATAAAATCTACACCGTACTTACAGAGTTTACAACATATGACAGTTTTGCAGTATAGTGCCTATATTTATAAATGTATATTTAAATGTAGATTTTTATATTCATATAATAAATCTGACAAAGGTATATTTTAAAGCATCCAGTAAGAAATTGAAAATCTTTTAATACATCCTGGGGATTTATGGAGCTTTAATAGGACTGTAAAAGTCCAGATTTTGTTAGAAAGGCAGTAAAATCCAAAGCAACATGGCTTATAAATATATAGTACTGAAGTTTGTTGTGTAAATCTTGGACGATGTATGTATGATATACATCAATGTTTAAACCAATGAAATGATCACAGCTATGCTGAGATATTATAGTACTCTTAGCTGAAATGTTTTGCAAAACAACAATTTTAACAGCATTAAAAATAAGTAGTATATGTGGTTTGTACTGTATATGACAACAGTTTATCAAATGAAATGTAACAATGCAGCTCTGTTATAAAATTAGGATTTAGCTTTACAGTACATCTTCATAAAGTCTTGTCCCCTTTCCATATGGATCCTGAAATAAACAACCACAAATGAAATTAAATGATATGTAATTTGCTCGCTAGCTGTAATGTTTTTCAGATAATTTGAGATTTTTCTCCATTGTTATACTTACAGACAGTAAGCCATTGATGTGTTTAATGCCTCGCACTTATTTCATTCTTGGATCAGCAAGGCCATAGAGACGGTGTCCTCCACTGCATGTGGAAAATGTGTAACTACAACAACAAAAAGAATAATTAAAAAAAAAAAATGAAACAATACAGTGAGCAGAACAACTTTGACTCATCTGAGCATGGCATATTTTTGTTTATTGTAATTACAAATGCTGAGGGCAGCATGAAATACTGAAGCTGAGAAATCTGTGAATTGCTCTCCGCTATAGACATATATATTACAACAGCACTGGAGTGGAGAAAAATTCAACACATTTGTGAGTGGTGAGTGTTAGTCTGCGCCGGGTCTTCAGTTCTAATGTGGCAAGTTGGTGAGGTTTTATGCACCCTCCTGTCATTTATGCTGGAGCGACGTAGTCCGCGGATGTGGCGGGTCTCACACGGCTCAGTTTGACTTCCAGTTGGAAAACCTTAGTGAGCACCAAAAATACAAATAATTCATTTAGTGTGACAAATTTGAAAAATGTAACATGAAGTTAGAGATTTCATGAATACAGTATCAAATGTGTGTACATGTATGCATTATTACATGTGTTTGTATTCTTCTACACCTTTCCTACATCTCTGCTTTTCATATTCATACTGTACACTCACACCTGTCCTTGTGATGCTGGTCTTCACATTTACGGTCACATTAGTAGAAGTGCTTTAAATCGCCCCACCCCCTTCCAGTCAGACAGAGTTACAGTCATAAAGATAAAGGCTGAGGTGCTTTCCCACCTGAGCAGACATACAGATCAAACCACCTGCCAACACGATCCATATCGTTACGTATTAGGACATCATTTAGTGGAAGTGTGATTAAACACTGAAAGGTTCCTTGTGATTTAGCTGCTTCAAATTGTCATTAATATTCTTGATTACTAACATTGGGATGTTTCTGCGCTCTGCATTTCCTCAAGTTGCATCACTGAGAAAAGTGCACGAATTTATTAAAGTGCTTGAGCTTACAAGCTGTATAAAGTACAAACAGTAGTCATTTTTATTGTCTTCTGTAAAATGTGGGTAAGTAATCACATTTTACAGAAAAGGCTTCTTGGCAGAAACAACACAAACTGTTGGTTGATGGTTACATGTTATGGTTTCAGCTTGTCTGTGTTAACATAATCTTACGATTACAGCTGAGATTGATTTAGGTGTGAAATCAAAGATAGGGTGAAAGCCAAAACAAGAATATTTCTATACAACAGGTGTAATAATTTGCATCCTCAAAACTCTTCAAATGTGTATCAGATTTTAATTGAGCGATGTGTAAAACTTTAAACTGTTTCAATGATGTGTGGGGTGAACTTCATCTGCTGTAGACTATAAAAAGTGCTAAGTTTGCCGTAGACTACATGAGGGAGTGACCAAAACAATTAAATAGAAAACAGAGAAAAAAAAGGTTCTTTTAAAGTTGTACCGCCTCTCGACCTAGTGCAAGCTTTGCAAGCATGTGTCATGTGTCTGTCTGCTGAGCTTCTGCCACATGCTAAACAACGGTGGATATGAAGTAAGACGTTTAGAGTCACAGAGAATAACAGGCACTGAATTCTGTATTGCTGTAGGTTAACAGTAGAACTGAGGTCTAAAGTGGATTTTTTGTTCTAGCAAAAGGACACACCTGGAAAGGCTGGTGCAGGTTTGTCTATCTGTCTATACAGTAATCCCCCCTGCTTGTTCTGGGAAAATTCCACAGATCTGAACCACACCTTTCAAATGCTTCTAATATGATTCTCATCTACAGGAAACTATTATTTGAACAGACTCTGCCTCGATAAAGCTGACCTGCTAATCTCGAAAAGTAATGTTTAACTGATTAATAAATCAGTCGGTTTCTATATCTAGAGGTGCTTTTCTAGAGATTCTTGCTTTTTCTTCAGCATAGTTGTGAAAGTTGATGCTGGCTTTCATAAAACTGACAAATGCCTTTGCTCTGTATGGTTATTAGTTAGAAATGAATCTGAGCCTTGAACAAATACCTAATATAAAACACACAGAAACATGTCTGAACCATAAACATCTCTTGAAGCAAGTTTGTCTGGAGGTTATTAAGATCCATAAATAGATTTAGAAAGCTGATTTTGCTTTTGAAGCTACCACAAGACATCAGAGCTTTAGAGCCTGTAAAACAAGGTGAGGATGTTAAATAAACCCACAGACGCAGTTCTGGACTTTCTCAACCATTTGTTTTAGGCTATTCTTGGGATTTAGAGCTTGCTTTTTCTTATTTGCTTTCTACATATCACATAAGTAAGGGATAATGTACAGTCATCCCATCTTTATCGCAAAATAAAACTGGGTGATCAGGGCTCTGATTTGAAGACTAACTAAATAAATAAAAACATGAAACTAGCACAGTTCTGTAGCAAAAGGGACGAAAGTCAGTTATACATTTTAGTGGTAATTATACAAAACAAAATAAAATAAATAAATGACAATAACCACAACAGGTGCTCAAGAAAACATAGTGCAAAATGCACCAGAAAATGCCAGAGCACAAAATAAATATGTTGCTAGTACTCTGATTAAATGTAATGCTGATTTAGTGCTAGAGACAAACCATCTGGGTCAGATCACTAAATGACTCTCGAAGAGGTGTGTCTTGAGACTCTGCAGTCTGAGGCAGTCCATCATAGCATCATTTGTTGTTTTCATATAATTCTCACCTCAAAGACTGTGCTTTATTTTCACACCTTTTCGTCTTCTCTTCGTTTCAGGCTTTGCTTCTTTCCTGTACAATCATGCTGCCCTCGATCGCAAAACTCTGGCGACCGGAATGAGGTCATTATCCAAGGCTGTGATGAGGAACTGCTGCATTCTCTCTCTCTCTCTCTCTCTCTCTCTCTCTCTCTCTCTCTCTCTCTCTTTCTTCTTCAGCAGCAGTAGTCTTTGGGATCATTCTGCTCCACTCCTGATCTTTGATGACGTTACAACACTCATCTTTATCTATCACCTCAAAAGCTGAAGCATGCAGACACATGTAGTTAACAATGAATTTTACAATCAATGTGAAAAATATTGGCTGTAATGTTGTTCAGTGAGCAACATCCTGGAACCTGTCCAGGAGACTTTTGAGTGTGGGAATGTTTTGAAATCACTGTTCACTATTCTTGTGGAATGTCTCTAAACACTTTGGTATAGAAAGGCATCACTTCTCGTATAGTGCAGTGGTGACTTGCATGGCTACTAGCCTGTGAGTGGGTGTTTAATGATGCTTTCACTTTTCAGTGGTTATTGTGGTCAGCCGTGTTGAACGTTGACTACATTTCCAGAGAAATTACTGTTGCTCCAGGTAATATGGCACAGGCCACAAGCACCCCAAGTTCATTAAATAGATACTATCTGTGTCCTCGGGTCAAATGGCAATTGAACAAAGCATGCTGCAGCAGATGGTTTACTCTCATGTGCTCACTCATTTGTATCCTGAACTTTCCCATATCACTGCAATAATATTTTCTTCCGCTGTCCATCACCATTTTACATATCTGGTGTCTTTGACATCTCTTTTCTAGGAGTGTTAGATATTCTAAATAAATATGGAACCACGTATAGTATTGAAAACAGCAAAAGGTTGAACCATGCTACCGCTAGTCATTATAGTATTAGTATTATAATGGCTGATGACGACTAAATTGGTTTTCTCAGCCTCCACAATGGCATTTTTTAATGGCACTGAGTGGAATGTGTTATGTCAATATGAAAATGCTATTGATAACATGCTTTTTTTTCTTCATCATTCTAGGATTTATGAATTACTCTTAGCGCTCACCAGCCCCCTTTGCCCCCTAAATCTCTGTTCGAATTGAAAAAAGCACGTATTTGCGCATCTCCTCTCCCTCTCGCTGTGCTGGGTTGACCTGGGGCTCGGCTGTCTTGCCTTGGCCTTGAGAGGACTGAGGCTGTGTTTAAGTAGAGGGAGCGGCTGAGCGAGGCAAATAAAAAACTCTTTACACACTCCGAGACTGAGCTTAGCTGGAACCTCAGGTACGCGATTGTGAAATTCCCCACGTTCCACTCCCTGCAGTCCACAACAACACAAAGAGCTGCCCGAGTTCCTCCACAGAATGCTTGTCCTTAAGACCGTTTCGCCGTACACTAACTGCTTAGGGTCATTCTCAAAGGATTAGTCAGTTGGGGCGGCACATGATCTTGAATGAGTCCCAGAATTATACGGCACTGTTTGTTTGTAGGGCTTATTCATGCTACACATACAGTTACACGAATGTCTCCATAATCATGAAGTCTGAAAAACAATAAAGGAATGGAAAACAATATCAGTGATCTCTTAATTGCTGATGAATGCGGTTGTGGAGATGTAATTGTAGAGGAGCAAGAAAATCAACCTGTGGTTATCCGTTTCTCCTCTGTTTTCTTGTAGTAATTCCCACAGACCAAAATCACTTCGTATCAATTAAGTTCCAGTTCATAATGTGTTCATCACAGCATATAGAAAACCTTAGTATACTCTGTACAGTTCAATTCTTTTAGACCACACTGACCAGGTGGACATAATCTCATTAATTATGACAAAGTAATTGATCTACCTCTCTTTCTGTTGCGTATTTGGAGCTTATGAAGTTATTTTAGAATTTGCTGAAATGCTCGATTTGCTGTCGACATTCTGCGAAAAGGTTCACACTGCCTTCACCCTGAGAATTAATATAGTGTATAAGTTTATTAACTGACCAAGAATCAATTATTTTCCAATTAAGCTAAATCAAAAATAATGACTTTTTTTTTTTTTTAAACAGACGCACTTTTCCTTTGTGATGCATGTTAAACATATCGATTTACTTCTGAATCAGCATTATTTACTGGCATTTGTGAAATTTCTGCTGTCAGAAAATTGCACACTCCAAACCAATTGAACAACAAATCACCTGTGTCATGCTCAATTGAACAAAACCTTCAGCAGGGGCCCTGCTCTTCTTAATGTATTTCTCAAGACAAACAGCCACCATCTTTGATAGAGCAGTCTGGAAAATGTGTGAAAACAAGAGAAAATAAGACAATGAAACACATACCTTACCCGCTGCTATGGGCCAGGGAACACAGTGGTTACCATGGCTTAATCTGTCACTGAAGTGGACTTTAAGGGGTGACAGGGTTTTTGCAGGCTGATCTTTCTCCCAAACAGACAGCTTAGCATTTGTGTGCACAGGAAGAGCCCTTTCCAATATCACAAATAAGCTGTGTTGGGCAGAAGTCTCCTACTCTCTCAATCTCTACGCCAGTGGAATTGCAGCTGATAGAGAGGGAGGAATATTTCATTTTATTCTAGATTAATCAAAACTTTTCAGTTTGGAAATAGACGTTTGGACAATATTTCAAAGAAAATTAAATTCTGTAAATTGTTTAGAAACTGAACCTTTCGCTTTAAAACCTTGGCAAAATGATGCTGATATAGGGGACAGTGCACAAAGTATAATAAATATTTTACTTTTTTTTCAGGTTGAGAGATGAATGGGACAACAAGTGATTAACCTGATAAGTATGTGATTAAAGAGATAAAAAGAAAAGGAAAAAAAGTTTGCATTAAATGAAAACTTCTGTGTTTTTGCCATGTTTTGATTGTATTTGGAATCATGTATTTGACTTCATGTGCACAAGCACAGTCTGCACTGCCTGTGCTAAACCAAACTTTTAACGAAAGTCGCGCAATTTCTTTACACTTACATACACCTTATTTAATGGCATTTGTGACCATACATACAGACAAAATGACTTGGTCCATTAGCAGGTCACATAAGGATGGGGCTGTGCACACATGCATGTCGCAGCCTCACAGACAGCAGCGGGGGGAAACTGATGCGTTCACATCTCACCGTGTCCCTCCCCTGAAACCCACCTTCTTGAAAGGTTTTTGCGCGTCTGTTTTGTGGGATAACATCAGAAGGGTTCGTCCCGTCGAGCCAATCAGGTCCCTCCCTACCTCAGATCGCAGCTATAATACATAGGAGTAAAGAGGCTTCTCGCATAAGTGGCTGTGGCTTCAACTACCGTTGTGATTTCGAGGTCAGTCTTACCTTTCCCATCCACGCCGCAACCCTCCGATGCGTTATCAGACGCACATTTCCGCACCTGTCACGGTAGGGCTCGGCGCCGAGGGACACGCGTGAGCTGAGGAGACGGCAAGGACATCGCCGGAGATCCGCGTAGCGAGAACGAGAGATCCTGCTAGACACACCGCGCAGGGCGCTCTAGAACACCGCAGCGAGATTCACCGTGCGGCAAAATGCGGCTTATGGCGAGAGTGCTGCTGGTGTCTCTTCTCAGTCTGTCCTTGGTGGTGTCCGGACTGGCCTGCGGTCCTGGCAGAGGCTACGGCAGAAGAAGACATCCCAAGAAGCTGACACCTCTCGCCTACAAGCAGTTTATACCTAATGTCGCGGAGAAGACCTTAGGGGCCAGCGGCAGATACGAGGGCAAAATCACGCGCAATTCAGAGAGATTTAAAGAACTTACTCCAAATTACAATCCCGACATTATCTTTAAGGATGAGGAGAACACTGGCGCGGACAGACTGATGACACAGGTAATTCCCTTCGCTTCAGAAATCGCACCGGTGCTTGTTTGAGAGTCAGCGCTTCGGAAAGTAGCTACAGTTCGTGCAGGGATTGTGAATTAGTCTTACGGCATGCATGGATCTCTCTAATGAAGCTGTGCGAGAGAAATGCCATCAAGAGAGCACCGGCTGGTTGCCTCCTTGCTCACCCTCATTGTGGAAGGTTGCGTGAAATATTTATGCGCTTCTCTGTTCCTATCTATACATTTTTGTCCGCCTACATCGGGCGCGCGTTATCTGTTTTATAAAACGTGGAGATCCTGCTAGATAAGTACGGCACCTGATCCGAAGGGGCTGTGGTGGTCAGAATATGTCAGTCTTATGACAGCTAAATATAGAACGAAATTAAGCATACATGTTCATGGGATCGTTTAGTCAGACCGCAGCCCACCCGCTCTCAGACGCTGCTTATGAGGGCATGAAAATATTGACATTTCTCGAAGGATGCTCTTCAATTTGTTTCTGCTTATTAACGGGCCAGGACGGTACCACTTAGTGACAGATTAGAATCAGACACAATGGCCTGTGTGTCTTCAGCCCTCTTTTTCCCGATATTATTCAGGAGTTTGTTCATCTGCTGGCAATGCTGTATAATCTATAGCTTATTTGTTGTACAATTAACCGATGTATAAGCAACAGCAAGCGACACACAGGCTGAAATAAGTTTTATGTGGTACACTCCAGGAGTAGATTAGTGGAACATTATTTTATTTGCAGCACTATTATTTTGATAAACATGTGACTTTATGTAAATAATCACTTAGATGCGGGAACTGTTTCCTCGTTATTTTACTAGTAAGACTTAGACCTATTTATTTTATGGTTAATGCTAGAGTTGTGTTTCACTCAAAAATGATAGGCTATAAAGTTTTTTTTTTTTTTTTTTGTGGTCCGGGTTGTAGGCTATATAACATTTATGCCGTCTCATACAACTCCATCTTATCTTTTTTCTGTCATTCTTTCCCAGGCCTATTTATTTTATTTTGCAAGCAAAGCTAGGCCTCTAGAAAAAAGTCAGACAGCTTCGGGAATAGGCTGTCTGTCCCCAACATGGCTTTCCACTCTCGTCGCATTAGCAGGGATCATTTGAACTTCTGACCCTTTGTAATGCAAAGGAACAATAACATTGCTGCTTAGTAAATGCATCGAAAATATTTTTTTTTTCCTATACTACGCATATTCAGGATTGCTTCCGTGTAATTTATAAAGCTATTAGTCTGAGTATAATATCTTTATTTGTCTTTGCTGAATTCGGTTCAAAGTCTAAAGTCATGACTGGTTATCTCATGGACGAGGTTTGCTGAAACATTGCGAATGTCAGCCAAAGTGGATTTACACGCGCCGCGCAGGTGCATTATAAAGTTTCCCCTTTTCTGGTCCTTAAAAAAAAAAGATGAAACCCCTGTCTGGTGTGGTTTTCTCAGATGTATATCAAACTCTACTTAAGGTGAATGTGATTATAAGTGTGCGATGACCCGCGGGCACACACGCTGCCGTTAAAATAGGAAAGATACCCTTGCAATCTTGTAACTTCAAATGAACGTCTCAGTCTTTCAAGGGGAGTTAACGAGGTGTCATGTTAACAAATGTTTTGGAGAAGCGCACCCGAGTGTAAGAGATGGTTTGTTGGTTGAACACGCTGTGTAATCAATTGGGCTTAACAGTGCTGCTCGCGAAATTAGGCGCAACTGCGAGAGCATCCAGGAGGCTGTTTGCTCTGACAGGTAGCTGATAAGTGTTTCCTCTAAAACAGTTCATTTCGGGAGGAGATTAGTTGCTGACTGTGACTAGGCGGCTTGTTGAACAAACCTCGTGTGGAGCACAAAGCGGCGGCACAGGGGTTCCCGCTGCGCTTCATGGTGGCTGAACAGAATTTGGCTTGATTTGCGGCACACGACCCAATGAATTAATAAAGAGTTTAGGCTTCACGGCTCTTGAATCCTCAGTAGTTTTGCTCAGAATGTGCTAGGTTGTGTCTTTCGGTGCCTCGTTTGTATTTTCCTCTCTCATTCAAGTGCCACAAGTGCTGTAAAGCTAATAGGCGGCAGATTCCAAGTATAATCACTAAATCCGTTTTATTTCTATTAGGGTAAAGTACCATTCTGCCATTCAGACCACAGATATTCCACACATCATCAGTATGAAAATGCATGTAGCCACATATAAGAGGACTCATCTGTGAAGTGCAATAAGTTTTTGGTGGTTTGTCAGATCCAAAGACATGGTATACATGGTAAATATATAAACATTTTATATTTTATGATTGACTATGCTTTTTTAAATTTGTGATGGAATATAATCCAGTGTAATTAGGTGCATGTGGCCTTCACCGCACACATGAAAATTAGAGGGTCAAGCAAATCAGTAGAAAGCCAGGCAATAGTAGCCTGGTATAGGATGTTATAGGCTAAGAATGGGGTGGGTGTGTGTGTGTGTGTGTGTGTGTGTGTGTGTACTTATGAGGGGGGAGAGAAAGAAGGAGAGAGCAAGCAAGTCAAAGCTAGGAGGGTACGTGTGTGAATTATTGCAGGTATTAATTTGGCTTAGTGTCACAATTTGCAAGCATATTTTGAATAGATTTTATATAACCTCTGAAAGACTGTCGGTTAAGCAATCACATCACGTCCCTTGAGCAAACCTGTGCTGCAAGAATTAATGAGTAGTTGCTTCTCCTTTCGGACCCAGTGAAAGAGTCTTTTGTGGTGTTTTATTTGACATATTGGTTAAGTGTTGGGAAGAGTTGTCCTGGAGAAGGCCAAGCATCTCAACACAAGGTCCCGGGAAAGGTTAGTGGGTGCACCACCCAAACATGGCCTAATATTCCACAGCTACCTGCACCTCGGCGAAAGCCACTGCTCTAAACCTTAAGATTATAGTACAAAACCACCATAACTCAAACATCCCTTTTTAGTATCGTTTTCTAATTTCAAGTTACCGTTGCATGTATTTTGGCCTTTGAAAGAGAAGAGGCCTTGATGCAGTCACACCTTTCCCTGGTTGGATCTATATGTTTTAGATCAGTGAAGCGAATGCAATAACTTATAAATTTTTCATTAAGCTCTTTGGGCAGAATATCCTTGCATGCAAGGCTGAATTATTTCCAGAGTAAATACAGGTTTCTCGTACAGTCTGCTTATTTGTCTAGACGCATCTATCGATTATTATTACAGAATTATTGTCAGTAAATGATGTCTGAGGAGCTGTGATCCTTGAGAAGGTTAGAGAAAATGATACTGAACCAGTTTATGTCTTTAAATATATTAGACCTGTCAGTTTATTTAGGGGGTGCAAACAGCTTTTATGTAAGCTATGCCATTATTTTTGAAGATTCAGAACATTATTTATAAATTTGTAAAAAATGCTTATGGCAACATGGATGAATGAATAGAAATGTATTAAAACTCAGTTAATTACCTCTCTTCTTGTTCTCTCTCTATTCTATTAGAGATGCAAAGACAAGCTGAACTCACTGGCCATCTCTGTAATGAACCAGTGGCCAGGGGTTAAGCTGCGTGTGACAGAGGGCTGGGATGAGGACGGTCACCATTTTGAAGAATCACTCCACTACGAGGGAAGAGCTGTTGATATCACCACCTCTGATCGAGACAAGAGCAAATATGGGACACTCTCTCGGTTAGCTGTGGAAGCTGGATTTGACTGGGTCTATTATGAGTCCAAAGCCCACATCCATTGCTCTGTCAAAGCAGGTAAGACCATGGCAGCTTGATTGGAACAGCAAAATAAAGAAGTGATGGGCACAATGTTTCACACTCGAAACACTGCTTTTAAATACTGATACAGTAAAAAAAAAAAAAAGTTCTTATTTATTACTGGACCTGTACTGTATAAGTGTCATAAAAATAACATCTGGCAAAGGAATTATTATTTCTAACAAATATTATTCCAAATCTACTGTATATTTTAGGATTTATAAATAATGATCAAGTGATAAGGAATCAAAGCCTGCAAACTGTTTCAAGGCTGTTCCTCTATAAGACCTGCTTTTAAACCTTTACACCTTATGAAATTCCTAAAACACATAATGCTGTGTTAAACACAGAAAGACTTGCCAGCCAATATATGAAGTGATCTTACATCGCCCCACTCTGTCTCTTTGAAGGAAGCGCTTATCAAGTCATCACAAGCTCACTCACTGCAACAGAACACGCACTGTACAAACATTTTACTAGAGATCTATGAAAACAAATTGAGGATGGTATTTTTACACGCGCGCTTGTAAAAATTGCGCAACGACGATGTAATTCTTTATTTAGTTTAACATTGATCGAAGGTAATTTAGCAGGAACATATTGGCAAAGCCTCATAAGCGTTCACCAAATCTTATCATTTAAATTCTAAACACATTTACAAATACATTACAGGCTTTGAACAGAGCCGGGTCGAACTCGCTCGCCCAAATCTGTTTCTCAATTGTCACCATCTTATTTCATGCCCTAGAATCTTATGAGAGGATTAGACGAAAAGTCCATTCTATAGCTCTGTTTACCGACCCAAGAGATCGGAATGTGAAGAGATCCCACAAGGCCCGAATTATTGTCATTAAGCTTGACAACGGAGAGCAGGATGGTTAAAAAAAAAAATGAAAGGAAAGAAGAAGAGAGCTTTGATTGACTACCGCTAGCATTTCTAATTTACATTCAAATCTACGCCATTAGAGCCTTGGAAAAGTGTCTGGGCTGTGTAAATACTATTTGAGCCTGCTTGGGGTTTTCTCATTCTATAAGTGTGAATTGTCACATAGAAGTTTCTGCACCTGAGCAAATATGAAAGAGGCGCAAGGAAAGGCAGAAGTGTCCTTTTCCAAGAGTGCTCTGTACACAAGCTGCATTAGAATGACAATGTGCGGGCTTTATTGGTTTTTAATTAGAGCAGTCCAGACTCTTTCCTCCTTCATCTCGCACAAAGACATTGTTTTTTGGGAAAGCTTTCGATTTACAGCCTAATTCCCGTTGCCACGTTTTCTTTTGTTTATTCAGACTTTTCTTATACGTGAGGCGACTTTGGGGCAGATTTAGCTGCCTCACGCGCATGTTTTTCAAGCTTCTTTTGACTTGACAACCTCACCAATAACGACTCAACACCCTTAAAAATAAAGGTGCTTCACGATGCCATAGAAGAACCTTTTTTGTCTAAAAGGTTCCATAAAGAACCTTTAACATCTGAAGAACCTTTCTGTTTCACAAAAGGTTATTTGTGGCGAAAGAAGGTTCTTCAGAATATAAAAAGGTGAGAAAGAGATGGTTCTTTAAAGAACCTTCGACTGAATGGTTCTAATACGGCATCGCTCTGAAGAACCTTTTAAGCACCTTTATTTTCAAGAGTGAAAATGTGCTAAATTAGCGTAAAATATTTAGGATGTAACTTCTTGATATGCAGCATAAGAAATATTGCTATTTATCTCGACAGAAAATTCAGTTGCGGCGAAATCTGGAGGCTGCTTCCCAGGCTCGGCTCTGGTCTCGCTCAAAGACGGGGGACAGAAGGCCGTGAAGGACCTGAACCCAGGTGACAAGGTGCTGGCGGCGGACGGCGACGGGAAGCTCGTGTACAGCGACTTCATCATGTTCACAGACCGAGACTCCGCGACGCGACGCGTGTTTTACGTGATAGAAACGAAAGAACCCGATGAAAAGATCACCCTCACCGCTGCTCACCTCCTTTTTGTCCTCGACAACTCAACGGATGATCTGCACACCATGACCGCCGCGTTTGCCAGCAGTGTCAGAGCCGGACAAAAGGTGATGGTTGTTGATGATAGCGGTCAGCTTAAATCTGTCATCGTGGAGCGGATATACACCGAGGAGCACCAGGGCTCTTTCGCACCAGTGACTGCTCATGGGACCATTGTGGTCGACAGAATACTGGCGTCCTGTTACGCCGTAATAGAGGACCACAGTCTGGCGCATTTGGCCTTCGCGCCCGTCAGGCTCTATCACGACGTGTCATCGGCCCTATTCCCCAAAAACTTCATCAGTCAGTCCAATGCGACTTTACAACAGGAGGGAGTCCACTGGTACTCCAAGCTCCTGTATCAAATGGGAACGTGGCTTTTGGACAGCCACATGTTTCATCCTTTGGGGATGCCAGTAAACTCAAGCTGAAACCCTCGTATGGAAATAAAGCAGGAGAAATCACACTAATGTAGGATATAAGACAATATTAGTACAAGCAAGAGAGAAAGAGAGAGCGAGAGTGAGAGAGAAAGAGACAAAGGCCCCGAGCGGAGTTGGGATATTTATTACAATGACTTTAAAAGAAATGTCATTTTCAAAGAATAAATGGAGCCTTAAAAGTTTTCTTTGCATAATTTATTCTCGCGTGAACTCAGGCTGGTGGCACACAAACGGATTCGAATGCAGTGTGGTCATCCAGCGGTGCAGAATCTATTTTTGTATATCTCATGTAAACAGGAAAAAAAGAAAAAGAAAAAAAAAAAAAGGAAAAAATTGTAAGAAAAGTGAGAAAAAAGAAAGAAACTTTCATGACAGGTTGTAACATTCTGTGCATATGTGCAAATGACTGTTATATTTTAGGGGTAAGCAAACGCCGTGGGGCTCCAGAAATTATATTTTTATACACAGAATTGTACATTAGATTTTGACCGATCGTTACCTAATCACTTTTCGTTATTTGAAATAGTGTAAGATACGAGAATATATTTTAATTTAAATAGGTGCAGAGTCTTTGCAGTCTTGTGCTGTTTTCTCTTTTAGAATTCTCTATTATTTTGTCATTGCTTTGGTTGTCAGAGTGGGACAGTCATATACGTCCTTTGTTCAGTCTTCTCTGGTTTCATTGTTTCTTGTATTTCTTTAAGAAAATACGAAATGCACATTCTGACAATTCAGTAACGATGATAGTCCCACAGTAAAGAACAAAGAGTTTCGTTAAACAAATTAATAAGTAACTACTGTACATTTACTAAAATGTATTTTTCTTTTCATATTTTGTAATAGGTAAATAGTTTTATAGAAATAAAATGCAGCTGATGCACAGTTTGGATAGTATATGATTGAGTGGCCATACCAGTTAACCTACCTTTCATCAAGGCAAGGTGTCAGGAAATGTATAGAATTTATTATTTATATGTTTATTATAAATGAATGAGATAAAGAAAATATTCAAACTGATCGTTGGTATGTTTTTGTTTCACGAATATCCTTTTTGAAAATGCAGACATTAAACATCTACACCTATCGTTTCAATAATCAGATTTAATATCATTAACGCTTATAAATATTTCATTGTTATTGCTGTTGTTTAAATAGTCGGCTCTCAAGGGCTGCTATTAAAATATTAACTGGGCTGGTAATGTTCATTGCTGTGTCATGTTTAACACATGGCACAAGGAAAACGATATAGCCTACAGGTTGTTTAAATGCATATAATTAAATAGGACTACAATTTGTGTTTTATTGTTACAATAAAAACGGTTACTGACAGAGTCGACCAATAATGTTTCCATTTCCAACCCACGTAAATCCGGCTATTCAGCTTGCATGAAACTCGAGTGGGAGAAGAAACAAGGAGTCCATTCAAACAAACGCGTGGAAATGCGAAATGAAGTTAAATCGTAGCTACTGTTGAAAACGGCTATCGGTAAGACGCGAAAAAGTCTTTGATCCGGATTTTGTATGCTTGCGAAAAGTTGTGGTCCCATGTTAAATATGAAGAGGATAGTCCTTCGCAAATAACATCTGAAAATCTCTCACGCAGATTAAAAAGGCCACTGTTTGCGTGCTTTACACGCACCAACACATTTCCTTCCCACTGGAAATAGCTTTGCTTATTAGATCGGCTCACACGCGGTGGTCTATAGTGCTGCTGATACTTGATACTCATCGCCAAAAATATGTGACGCAATCAAACGCACATGGATGACACAGAACAAAGTCCCCATTAAACACAGTTTTCCAGTCTTCATGTAATTGGGATTTTATAGTGAAGATTCCCTACATTGAAACAGGTGGCGCACCAGGTGCAACGAGAGGAAGCGCTCCACTTCCCATCCAATAGGCTACATGATGCTCGAGTCAGTGCAGTTCCCTTGGTCAATTCTGAGATGTAATATGTGGCTTCTGCATGCATGCAAGCAAATGACAGCCTAACCTTTTGCAGGCATCTATTAATGAGCCCCGAACCCATTCACAGGTCCAGACAGCAGACGTTCCCTATCTGTGTGTGAAATGAATAAGCAATTATAAGCATTCACCTTTAAAATGATAAAAGCCCATCACATCCACAGCAGAGTGAATCAGTGCTGTTTTGTCAAGCTGAATGGCCAAATGTCACCTTCACCAATTCAAAACTTTTCAAACTTTCACAAGCACCTCCCAGACCTCGATATCATTCATGTGAAGTCTCTGCTGCACAATATTATCAATGTGAGCTCAGTGGATAAAATGGCTATTGAGAACAGTACTAAAGTCTGAAGTGAATGTTCCTGTCTGACTGACGTGCAAATACAGACAGCAATGCCAAAAACATCAACATGAAGGATCAATAAATATAAAAGATGGGCTAGGTTAGTGTCTTCACCATCTTTGTGTTGCACTACCAACATATGAACCCATATCCATTTTTTGTCTTTTATGATGAATGTGTGCATGTGTGTGCACGGACACTTTGAAGGGTGTTAACTAGTGAGTGAATGGAAGTTTGAGCTTTTGAACTCTGTTGCAACACGAATAGAAATTCCACTACCATTTCTTGAGAAGACTTCATTGTGCTGCAGGTTTTGCTGCTTTTTAGAGCTGTTGGTGAGGCTCACTCTCAGCCCTGACCTTGAGCATTTACACAGACACAAAAGCGACCGGGCGAAAGCATTCCTCGGAGCAGGTAAATAAAACCAACTAATCCTTCAGAGGGGCCTTGTGTCTGCAGAGAGCGCAACTGTTTCAACAAACGCTCCCTGGCATTTGCAAACAAAAATGGACTGGCAACTGTTGTGAAGTGCGAAGGAAACACAGCTTGCCTATCGTTAAATTCCAATCATTCACCTTCATTGCATAAACATTTACCCAAGAGACAATCACTTCTCCAAAACTACAATTTCCATGAAACTTGCATTTAAAATGAAAACACACAGACTACAGGAGAGACCAGATTTTGGAGATGAATAAGAGAGCGTCTCACAATTGATAATAAACATCTCTCAGAAAACATATGCAAGGTGAGTGTCAAAAGTCATTCATTTATCAGTCCATAAAAACAACACAGGCAACAGAGAAGATAAAATCCAAGTAAAGGATTTATTTCAAGTAAATGTTCATAACAAGTACAGTCAAGGCATATTATCGGTTTTCATTTGACAAGCTCCGTGAAAGCTTACTAAACAAACACCATTTATATTCTTCCCAATTCAACATGTAGGACAGTCTGGTGTACACATTTCAGACACATCAAAACAGTTTCATTAATACAAGATCGAGGGACAACAAAACGGTGATCAAAACAGCATAAATCACTTCCCCCAAACAATAATGATTTCCAAGTAATGTTTTCTTTTCGTCCAACAACACAACATGTGTGTATAGCTGGCAAGAGTGTACAGATCATTCTTGGGCTTTGTGCAAGTTTTTGAACTTTGGAACTCAGTAGGGTGTGGTCCCAGAGACGCAAAACTTCCACGGACGTGGGCTAATACAGAAAGGAAATCCAGAAGTAAGGTCCCCCTGCTTTAATACAGAAGGATTATGTTCACACAAACACCACATTGAGATCAACAACCGCTTTCCCATCCAGCCTCCAAAAGAGTGAGTGAAAGAGAGAGAGAGAGAGAGAATGAAAATCAATGAAAAGAAAAAGAGACAGCGAGAGAGAGAAAAACACGAAAGAAGGGATATCTGGCAGGACTTAAACTGAAGAGCACCTGTTGAGAAATTAAGACAAGTTAGCATCATCTGGAGGCAGCTCTACTGTAGACAGACACAACATTATTTGGAACTGAAACCAAAAGGAGGGTTTTTCAAATCAGTTCAATGTTTCAGTTTTCGTCCGATTTGCTTATATGCAGTGGTTTTCAAAAGCACCGTTTCTGTCATGATGTGTGGAGTGACACTCGAACGATCAATAAAAACATTTTCATTATAATAACGATCAAAGTCATACTACTTCATAAGTTAAAGCTGTGCAGAACGTGTTTCTGAGAAGCTCAACACAGTACAGTTGGCTGTGCAAAGGACAGTACTGGGCGGAACTGGGGAGAACTGCAGCTGGATGCAGGTCTGGGAATGTATGAGGTATGTCAATCATTACACTAAGCTAATACACGGGGCACACATCTAACATAAGTCACAAAAACTAAGCAGCTAAGGTTTGCTTAGAAGCCATAAACCTGATAGTTTAACAAAGTTAAAATGAATTCTACACCAGATCAACAGCGCTGAGCAAGACTGAATCAAACTTCAAAATAATTCTGCCATTCTGTACAATATAACAATATATAGTTTATAGCACAATCCTGTCCTAGTTATTAATGGTTGTTTGCTAATGTGAGTATGTATGACTATTCTCAAAACACAATCTCACCAGGTCATAGTTGTTTTAAAGTGCCCCTATTATGGATTCTTGAAAATTACCTTTCATGCAGTGTAACACAGCTGAAAGTAAAAGAAAACATCCTGCAAAGTTTTAAATCTGAAAGTGCACCGTGTATAAATTTGTCATCTCTCAAAAGAAAGAGTCGACTCTGAATCATTGAAATGAGTCATTTTTAAAACGAATCCCAAGTCGTTTCATGTTGACGTCAACATGAAACATTAGCATACTGCCCGCCCACTTGTTGGTCTTTTCGAGTTGGTCTGAATGAAAATGCAAATTCATTCTTTGCCACTACGCGCTGCTTTTGGAGCCTAAAAATAGCAGTTTCCCCGGTAACGCTGTACACAAAGCAGCACTGCACTCACAAACGCTGCTTCATCAGGAGTTACAGGTGAGATGAAATGAAAATGAGACCAAATCGGACCAATCACCGCAGAATAGCATCATGCAAAGGATGGGTCTGGTAAAATGAATCGTTGCGCAAATCGTTTGGGAGTCGTTGAGCAAGTAAGGTAAAAAATAAGTGCATATTATAAGACAATGAAAGTGTTTTATGACCTTGCATGCATGTCAACCTGTTGTTGGGGACTCCCAAAACCAAAATATGAACCTTTCATAACCCATAACAGGGGCACTTTAACATACATATGCTATGATCACTTAGCAAAGAATCTCTCAACTCTCTATCACACCACAGAATGACTCCAACACTAATGTATAAAACAGCTTTCACAGAACTACACCCAGTATAACGTCAAAAAAAAAAAAAGTTCCTTTGTAGAGTTTCAACACAATCTGTATATTTCTAAATAGTCCTTTTGAAAACCAATGCCATCTTAGAACAGAAAAGGGTGCAGAGCATTTGTTTTATGAAAAACCCTCCTTTCTGTGCCCCTGGAAGCTCTGTCCTGAAAAAGAGAAAAAATGGTTTAATTATAAGTTACAAATAATCATACTGCTGCCAACGGGAAGCAGCACATTGTGTTTGACGCTTAAAACAGTGAGTAAAAACAGGCAAAATGATTATACAAAACAAGCATCAGAATTTAAGTCTCAACATTTTTCCCCTGTAATTATGGGGGAAAAATGTCACACATACCATTATAAGAAATAAATGTAAACTATTTGATCTAATTCCGAAGCAATAGGCAATACTGGTATTTTTATAAACTGGCCAATTGCTCTAATGCAGCAGGATCCGCGGTAAAAAAATAAATAAAAATAAAACACTGGGAGTGTACCAGCCACTTGCGATTGACAGAAATAAAGAAACAAAACAAGATCCAACAAAAAAAGTAAACCTTTAGCCTACTCTTGATTCTAACACATAATACCTCTTCCATTATTTTGGACTGTACAGCTTGTGAAAAATATCTGCCAAAAAGAGACAATCTCTGAAAACTTAAATTTGTCACATTTGTGATTACAGATCAGAAACGGACAGTTTCCCCAAAGTTATTCTACACTTACAAAGAAGTTACTAAAAGATTCAATATGAATCAGTTTTTCTCTCTTATAAGGCCGTTTATAAATATTATGTGTCTTATAAGATTTATACCTAGAATGTTTTTTTTTTTTTTTTTTAAATCTCTCAGACTAGATAAAACATTTTAAATCCACAGGATTAACTCTTTTTACATAAATACATTCAAACCAATAAATAAATAAACGTGTGCAACTGCAACTGAAAAAAAAACAAGCAAACCAAATCTGTGCCCTATACCAATTTTAAACAGAACATGTCAGGAAAACTCAAAGTTAACAAAAACAAAATAAAAAAAAAAGCTTTTTAAGTGGATCCATGTGTACTTTATAACAGTATTCATAATCTTACCCATTATTTGTATTTCTGTGATTCCTAGAAACTCATGGAGCAAATTATTAATACAAACAATATGGATAAATAAGGCACTGTGAGTAACCACACCCAACTACTATATTATAATAGAAGCAAATTACAAGTGCATCTTAAAACAAGAGGGTGCTGAAGGGTAGCAGCTTTACAAATTAACTTCATAGACATAATAATGGCCCAAAGTCTTGGACACAGTGAGCATTAGAACCATAACACACAAAACACCTCAGATGTTTCAATTCACCTGACTTGAGAGAAATTGTGGCACCTTAATCGGAAACAAAATCTTTTCCCCTTAAATCAGTTTGAACGGTTGGCAACAGAGAAACATTCAGGAGGATGGAGGAAATCGGGGAAATGAGTATGTTGTGTTCAGAATAATATGCAAGAGGGAATCTTCAAACACAAAACAACATCGGACAACAGTTAATGGTGATCAAGACAGTTGGCTTCACATAACCGTATTTACATGGTATATATGTGACCATCTTTTATTTTTCATCTTTAAAATATCCTCAAATAATAAGCTCTAAGTTCTCCAATAACAAAACTGTTGTAAAATGACCAAGGAATACTTTTTATATCGATATATAAAAACAAATTGAGAAAAGAAATTCACCAGTCACGTACTAGTAGGTATCTTCAAACCATTTCAAACATGGAAAGATTTCAAGATGAGAAAACAACAGACTTGACAGCTTCATACACATTTTTTTTTCCTTTTCATTATATACAAGAAAGTGACCACTGATAACAGTTGCTCCCAAATCCTTTGAAATTGCAGACCTGGATGTGTTAATATCTACAGACACATTTTATTTTATTGAAATGGCTCAAACATCATTTGATTTAGTTATACTGTTATATTATCTAAAATGGATATATTTTAGATACTATAACAAGAGTTTGTTTTTTGCTACACATGTAGCGTATAATGTAAAGTGGTTGGATTAAATTTACAGTCACAAATATGAAAACTGTAATGCACTAGATCTAATATCAGTTCTGGGGCCATAACGTGAAGGTTTAGGTTAAGCTGTACAATTAGACATGACCAAGCACTACGCTTGCACAGTACCGCAAACTATTATTATTACTACTATAAATAAAAATGAAGATATAATAACAATTTGAGGTGTGAAATACTCATGATTGAAGCCATGAAATCATTTTGAGGGAGTGTAATATATTCACTGCAGACTGAAAATGTATGGGATGTGTTTAAAAAAAACAACAAAAAAAAACCTTCCAAAAATCTACATCTTACTAAATAAATGGAAAAATAAAGTGGAAAATGGAGGTAACGGATTTTATACGGATACTTGGGATCTGATCTTGACCAATCCTTATCTCTAACAACTCACAATTCAGATTCAGTAACCTGTATTCCCATCTGACAAACTTCAAAACAATTAACTGAGCCAAAGTTATAAGCATATTATTACAAACAGTCCAAAATATTTCTCTTCACAAACAAATCCAACCAAGCTGTTGTTGTAAACAGGACAGTTCAAACTCATCTAGTGCTCTAGACATCCCGCATCTTGTAAGCAAACAGAGCTCCTACAATAAAATCCTATCGAATCACCACACGGGCCATGATTCAGTCGTCCTCTTCCACACACATGTGCTGAACTCTGAGGAAAGAAAACTAAACACATTAAAAAGGAGTATTACCAAAGGAGGGGACTTTCTGGTTTTGCCTTTAATACTTTCTTAGAAACCATTTCTACCAACGATTAAAATAATCTAAATATACAATTCCAGCACTGAAACCTAAAATCAAAATATAAAAGCCATTTATTGTTTTTTTCAGCTGTCTTTAGGTCACAAAGACATGTCGTGAATCACCACTCCAGCTCCGCAGAACAAAACCTAACTGGAACACAATCATAATGGAGAAAGGGACAATGAATAAACTTAACATCATGAATAGTCGTACACAAATGCACAAAAAAAGACACCTGCAATATCACAGTGGATTCCAAAATATACGCAACTAGAAAAAAAAGCTCAACCCAAATATGCCCCTGAAGTTTCATAACAGCACATCTCTAGCAAGCAGTGCTTTGCGCTCTGATGTCCACATGTCCTTAGCTATGCCCCAACATACAGAGCTCCATACCGAAGACATCTGCTGCCCTCTACAGGTGACCAAACCAACTGCAGCATACACAACATTATTCAATCAGGCAAAACCACCCGTTTAACACTGACTGTGGAAACTCCACAATAAATCAAGAATTCCTATTTGACCAAAAACAGATATTCAAAAGATTATCTTGAGAACTAGAGGATGGGAGCAACTATTATCAACTGGCATAAAAATGTCCTGGTTTCATACCTTTGTCTCTTTTTTCACCTGCTGGTTCAGACCATATATAAATGAAAGTACAGAAACAAGAGCAAGACTTCATGCCAAAGTCATTGACAATGTGAGTTCAGTGCTGTGCCATATCCAGCAGGACACAGCTAGTGTGTGGCTCTTTGTTTTTGATTCTTTCATGCATGTGGCTTGAGTTTGTCGACAGCCCTCTCCACACAGCTTCCAAAGCTTTAGCCTCCCGATTGTGCGTCTGTCTTTCAGAAAAAGACGTTCTCTTCTTGCTCTCTTCTCGTCGTCTTGTCTGTTGAACTGGCTTGTTCCTCAGCCATCAATAATGGAAACATCGATGTGAGACAAATCTATCATGTGCCTATGTAATCAAGGGAACATGTGATGGAAATGAGACACACATTTAAAGGCAAGCTAATCTGAGGCATCTCCATCAAAACATGACAATCAGTGGAGTCACAGTAGAGCTCTTGTTCTTTGTTTTGATGAGTAATACTCGCTGATGCTGCGTTTGCCCTTCAGATACACAAAACATCAGGCACAACGACTCTGATCTGCCTCAGCCAATAACACCAACAGAAAATACACCTTAATATTCACACCATATGCTACCAGTCAAAAGTTTTTGAACAGTTTTTTTTTTTTTTTTTAATGTAAAATATTTCTCTTCTGCTCAGCAAGCCTGCATTTTTTTGACCCAAAATACAGCAAAAGCAGTAATACTGTGAAATATTTTTACCATTTAAAATAACTGCTTTCTATTTGAATATATTTTACAATTTTCAGCATCATTACTCCAGTCTTCCGTGTCACGTGATCTTTCAGAAATCATTCTAATATGCTGATTTGCTGCTCAAGAAACATTTTTTATTAATATTATTATCAGCAATATTTGAAACAGGTGAGTACATTTTTTCAGGATTCTTTGATGAATAGAAAGATCAAAATTTATCTTAAATAAAAAGATTTTGTAACATTATACATTATACCATGCAAAATATGGAGTCAGTATAATTTTTTTTATGGGATTATTGAAATTAATACTTTTATTTAGCAAGGATGCTTTAAATTGATCAAAAGTGATGATAAAGACATTTATAATGTTACAAAGGTTTCTATTTCAGACAAATGCTGTTCTCCTGAACTTTCTATCCATCAAAGAAACCTCAAAAACAATGATAAATGTTTTTTTGTTTGTTTTTTGAGCAGCAAATCAGAATATTAGAATGATTTCTGAAGGATCATGTGATTGGAGTAATGATACTAAAACTTCAGCTTTGAAATCACAGGAATATATTTTAAAATATATTCAAGTAGAAAACAGTTATTTTAAATAGTAAAAATATTTCGAAATTGTACCGCTTTTGCTGTATTTTGGTTCAAATAAATGCAGGCTTGGTGAGCAGAAGAATATTAAAAACCTTACTGTTAAAAAGCTTGGTAGTGTATATGAAGAGACTTCGGAGGTTTGATATTTGGTAACTGTTCTACAAGTTGTTTAGACTATTAATGTGAAACAGACAAGTCTATAGGAATCCACTGTTTCTTTTCAAAATAGGGATGTCAACGATTAATCGATGATCGATGATAAGACATGCAATCGATTAACGCTACTGATGGTCGACTAAGCCATTTATTTTGGGGTGCGTGCGATTGGCAAAACACGTGCAAGCGGCTGTGAGTGACGGTGACGTGCTGGATCTTTTGTAAAAATAATTCACTAATGTAAAAATTACGTTTTTAATATGATCCAAACTTTCAAAGTACATTAAATAGAAACAATGCAAAGTCCTTCAACATGGAAAGCAATTGAAATTTAGTAACTAAGTCATGTTTAACAAAGTCTCTTTCAAGTCATGCCACTCGGCGGCCATCTTTGAAACGCCTCTCGGACATGCAGCAGCTCCTATTCTCTTTGAAAGGGGAAACATCAAATTCTCCAAAACTGTTCACTAAGCTTATGATTAAATATCATATTTGAAATCACCAAAGAAATCTGCCAACAACTGCACTATAAATGTTGTTTCTTTTGCTCAAATAGCATTATAAAACGCTTATTTTTCAGGCTTGATCAGCCAGTGCGCATGCACAGTCCTGAGCGCACATCTCAGAGCGCTGACTGTTTCTATAGCAACCGGGACTTCTAACTGCAGCTGCAGTGATACGCTGACTTTACCAATTAGCAATAGGCTCTTTCGTTCAGAAGGCGGGGCTTCCTGCATTTGAGCGGCCATATTGAGCGTTGCATTTTTCTCCATTCAAAACTAAACGAGTGACACATCTTGGGTATTCTATAGTCTTTGTGTTTAATTATAATTTCCCCAGATGACCGTTTCAGAGCAGGCACTGCGCTTTGACAGGGCTGTGGGACACGAGCAGGACAATCCATTCCTACAACTAGTTAATTTGTTCCTATTTATTAGTTCATTGATGGATTCGCTAAATCATGGAACGAATTCTTAATCTTTCATTTCCCACCTGCATGTTTACCACAGTAAGAGATGCAAAAACAGGGATTGTAAGCGAATTAAAATAAAATAAACCTGCAAAATTAGAGGGTGAAACGTTGAGGATTTGGGACAAGAAAAGAATTTGTGGAAATTCGTGACCAACCCGCAAAAATGAACAAAGCTGCGTATGGCTTAAAATATATGGGCTCGAACAGCATAAATCCAAAAGCATGGTCGAGATGTAACATTTGGCTGCTAACTCATCATTTCTCTTATAAGCAAAGCTTTGTATGCTACCTCACTTGTGTCATAATATTCGCATTAAAATGTTTCATGTGAGCATGTGTTTGCTGTATAGCACTGCTGGTGGAAGCGGTTCACTGATTGCGTGGCACAATGCGCCGATAGTTATGTTTGGGATCATTTTATTTTAAATGCCGACCATGTCAGTTGCAAACATTACAATTGTGTTTTAAAATGCAACAACGAGCACCAAGAAACAATTGAGAGATGAGAGGATGAAACAGCCAAACAAGTATAATGATACAGCACGTTCTCTTCATTTCATCAAATAATCATAATCCCATCTATTCATCAGTCCTGCTACTAGCCTTTTATTTAGACTAAAAACCCCTTTCAATTGGGTGAGGAAGCTGGCGTTTTGAGTGGCATTTGCACGTGTCATGCGGCATGACATGTATGCCACTGCAATAGATGCATTTTGCAGTATTAAGGTTAACGCTTAATCGATTAATTGATCGTTAATTTAATGAATGATCGAAAATTGACATCCCTAAAATCTTATTTGCAACAGACATTTAAAATGAATATTTGGTCTTGGTGTGAATAGGCCTCATTCTATATATATATATGTAAATTATCCATAAAATGTCAATGGCTCTATTCATTTTCATGTATTGTGTATAAACAAACAGCACAATCCAGTTTAAAATGAATTTAAAAGTGTACCTGTGAAAGCTGTGCTGAAAACTTGCTGCATGCTGAGGATTCACAAACTTGGCAATGGCCTTCCGCTGCTCCGGCAACATTGTAAACATCTACAAAATAACCATCAATGTGTGTATTAGCAGTGGGTTTTATTATCTAAATGCTCATCTGCGTGTTTCAGTAAGAGATGACCTCTGTTACTTTGCACTGTAACAGGGTAATACACCTCAAGAGCTGGGAGAAAGTCATACAGGAGCACAGCTCTGAATGCACACAGCTAGATGGCGCTATTGTAATATTTAGAGGAATACTCTCCACTCTACCCAGTTTATTCTTAGGGTCATTGTCAGGATACAAATCTTTCTCTTCCAAGTCACGGTATTTTGTGAAGGATAGTTTACAGCTAGGAGTGCATTAAATGATTTTGATACACAACATGGAGGCGAAGAACCACCTAGCCGTGTATTTTCCCACGAAAACGCCAGCACGGACAAGGTAATGCTGTCACTGATGTGCAGAGCAAATTTTGACTGGAAGAATAAAAAATTTCCATTACATACTTTATCTGCGGGTTGTTAGATCTAGAATTCTGAATTACCTGTGCAGCATGTCTTTACTAATCGTGAAGCTGTGGGTTTAATTACTTCAAATCCAGCAACATTACCACTACTTAGCTGAGAAACATAATGAAGCATTTCAGTATTTCAGCTATTTTAGTAATAAAAGATGCAGGGCAGAGTTGACAAGTTTCTGCTCTTCTGAGTACTTAGTGACTCTGTGTGTTTGTGAAGGCAGTACAATCATTTACAAAGTGATCAAACTGACTGGAACTACAGATGCATTAAACTGTTTGACAACGCTTTATTTTAAGATGTTCTTGTTGTTACACGTTATATGTACTTACTAATATAATAACAATAAATTATGCATAATTACATGCAAGTAAGCCTAAGCCAAACCCTAACCACACAGTAAGTACATGTAGTTAATTAATATTACTCTGTACTTCAATGTATAATTACACTGTAACAAGGACACCTTAAAATAAAGTGTAACCAACTGTTTAAATTAATATGAATTACATTTTTTTGTTCTGAAGATATTATTGTATTAAACAGGTTAAACAGCTTGAAGTTGACACTTAGTAACTTATACAGTAAATACATACTTTAAAAAAACAAACATTGTTTTATGCTCTTTGGCCATCAGGGGGTGCCATCATCAATTTGTTTTTGGAAGCTCAGGGCATTGTAACAATGATATAGCAAGTCATACATAAAATGTATAATGCTTGATCAGTAATAAAAAGAAAAGACAGAAATGTGTTTTGATAAGTGAGAAACAAATTTAAGGAAGCCTTGCCTCAACAGGGCCAATGGAGTTGAGAAGGTTCATGAGCTGTTTGTTGGTTGTGGTGGTGGATAAACCTTCAATGCAGACAGTGCTTCTCTGACAATCCTGAGCTCTTGGGTTCTGCTGCGTCATTACACGCCCCCCACCACGGCCTCGTGCCCGACCCCGAACTACCACCTGTGGACATCAGGAAGGGGAATACTGAATAAAGCTGGAAAGAACAATTAACAGTACACTCTGGAACTAAGGATCTTTAATTCATTGTTATATTCGTTAGCCATTTTTGTACAGCTGTTCATCGGAAATATCGCAAGTCAGTAATTGCTCTTAAAAACAGACACACTAATTCATACTCATTTAATGTTTATATGATCAGAGGCATTGTTAGACTTCAATGGTTTAACCATATGAACAAATGGTTTCAAAAAGCAAGCTAAACTATATTAACTAATTTCCTGTAGCCTTGATTGAATTACCAGTTATTAAATAATCAAAACTACTGAATATTAGTTCATATAGTGAATAAATGTGTATTTGTGGCCAGGAAAATCAGTTGCAACATCAAGACAGAGTGCTTTTTGTCTGAAGTAGGAAAGACAGTCCAGCAATCTCTTCAGCACTTTACTGATTAAGCCTGTGAAGCGGCTGGAGGGAAGAGACTTTTTAAAAAGGCCATCATTAAGTCACGCCTGGAGTCTGCTAGAGGCCATGTGACAAAACCTGGTGAATGAAAATGTTGTGGTCTGTCGAGACTGAAGCTGAGATCTTTGGCCTTGAAAGTAAAGCTCTGTGCTGGGTACAAACCAGAGACAGATAACGCTTCAGCATAAGCCTCTCATTTTGTAAGGCAATAAAGTCTTTTTTTTAAGGCACTGTTTCTTGTTAAACTGCTTTGGATGTTAAACAAAAACATGAAACAAATTATTTCAAAATTAATTTGAACTGAAATTCTGGAGATTTACACTACCGTTCAAAAGTTGTGTAAAAAAAAATGTAATGTTTTTGAAAGAAGTCTCTTACGCTCAATGCAAATCTAAAAAAAAAAAAATATTAGGAAATATCATTTGAAACAACTCTTTTCTATTTTAATATATTTTAAAATGAATATTAATTACAGATAATAATAAGCTGAATTGCAATCAGTCATGACATCTTAAGTGTCACATGATTCATCAGAAATCATTCTAATGGACTCTTTTCACATTTACAGGGTTCTCAAAAGCTAGTAGTTGTCATAACTGGGTAAACTTGAATGGAAAATAAATTAAACTAAAGAGAAAAACATTTCTACGACTTTCCAAAAGAGAAAAAAATGTAAATAGATTATGTTGCTACAAGACAACCACTTCCGCTGCACCAACATACCTAAACTCACTACTTCAGACCTACGTGCCTCGTGGTGCCATCCCAAAGAGGCACAAAATCACTCTCACGGACCTTTTCTTGGACTGTTTCCAGCTAGTGGAACAACCTGCCATTTTCAAAAAAAAATTCTAAAAAGACATCTTTTTCGCAATCACCTGACCAATTCCAACGAAGAATAAAAAAAAAAAAACACACCACCTTATTATGTGCACTGTGCTAGACTAAACAAACAAGATTTATGCAATTTAATGCCAGGGTATATATATGTGTATCTGTATGTATGCGTGTATATATACTATATATATACACAATGTTAACTCTGAAAATGCTTCAAAGTCTGTGAAAAGGGTGCTGACTTGGTGCTCCAAAAAACATTTCTTACCATCAATGTTGAAAAACGTTTTGCTGCTTACTTTTGTGGAAACGTTTTTTTAGGATGTTTCAAAAGAACGGCAAAATACAAAATCAATTGTACAATTATAAATGTCTTCACTATCACTTTTTAATGCATCTTTTCTGAATAAAAGCATGAATTTCTTTAAAAAAAAATTACAGTGAAAATAATTTAATGTTTATATATTATGTTGCCAAATGTATATTTAAAAGTATAAAAATGTGTGTTTACCATGCGTTTAAATTTGGAGTAATGATAAAATATCGCAATACGATGCAAAGACATTTCATTCCATTCCATACAGTCCTTTTTAAATGAAAGGGAGGCATCAAAAGGGCCAGGTTGGCTAAGTGCAGCAGGTATGCTGAAAAATCCCTTATGGCTTCCCAATGCTATGAGCTAGATGCCCTCACACCACTTACACATACTGAGTATACAATTCACTTTTGCTCCAAGCGAGACACTGGGTACAATGTCAGTGAGTGATTTACAAGGCCACGGTTATATCAGTAAACAGCAGAAAGTGTTTAGAATATCTGACTCAAGATGAGAGCTCAGGCAGATGCAGCAAGACAGTCGGACTGAGACAGCGTGAGCGGCTGTGGAGGAAGGCGCTCTGCTGTGACTGACTGACACATGTTAGCACTGTATTTATCCCCTGAGAATGGACTACTGTACAGAGACGGCAGCGTGCTGAAAAGGCCAAGGGATCTTCATCTCTCCTGCTTCAGCCTGTCAATATCATCACACCTGGCACTCTGTTCCATATCATTACTGCTCCTGCTCTCCTCCAAAACAGCTACCAGTCCCCTGGGAGAAGCAGTGACACAGCTGAGCCATAGCAGGAAAGCAAATCTGCCGTCTTTACTAGTGCTGAAGCGTGAGGGAGAGAACCACTTAGAGCAGCTCTTTATGACAGGGAAAAAGAGCCTAACAAAGACTGAATTGTATATTCTGGACAACACTATACAAGTCCAGGAGGAACAGAAACAGTTCCAGTCAAAATGAATGAATAAATAAAATAATATTGATATGGGCATTCAAGTGATTTTGGTCAAAAAAACCCAAAAAGAGACCAATTCCATTAAGTTCACTTTTCCACTTCCTGGCAAAGACATGAAACTTTTGAGAGCTAACACAACAACAAAGAGCAAAATGTGTGTGTAAATGATGTTTTATGTACACAACCATTCAAACATTCGGGGTTAGTAAGATGTTTTTGAACATCTCATGCGTTCATTTGATCAAAAATACAGCAAAACAGTAATATTGTTAAATATTATTACAATTTATTTAAAATAACTGTTCTATTTTAATGTACTTTAACATTCTATTTATTCCTTTGATGGCAAAGCTGAATTTTCTGCAGTCACTGCTCCAGTTCTCAATGTCACATGATCCATCAGAAATCATACTAATACATGTTGATTTGGTGCTCAAGAAACATTTCTTATTAGTAACGTTAAAAACATAAAAGCTGTTTCAGGATTCTTTTATGTATATAAAGTTTTTGTACGTTTTTTGTAACATTCTCTACAAAAATATATCTATCCGACCCCAAACATTTCAACGGTGGTGTATTTTTGCACTCTTGTGGTGCCTCAGGGGATGATGGGAGATGGGGAATTTGATCAGATTCATCAAACAAGTTAAATGCATTGCTTTCTGGCAAGTTTCATCATTTTCCTCAACAGTAATGCAATTATGCACAAAATGCCTAAAAACATTTCACAGTTACAACTTATGATGACAGAAATTTACTTCCACCACAATGCTTAAATTCAGACATTCCCAACTTAGAAAGCCGTGGCTTAAAAAAAAGTGGTAAATACATTCATTTGGACATGATTCGAAAGCACCATCAGTATCAGGGCTTAGTGTCAGCTGTGCAAAATGGCATTGTGCACCTGTCCAATTAAGGGCTTATGAGAGTAATCCAGATTCAATGTCATACCCGGTTCGTTTGGTTTGCCATGCCACGGCCAGCCTGTTGTTGATTTTGTACACCACCAGTTGCCATGGTAACTTTCCTGATGGGACCAAGTCTCTGTTGGGGGGCAGGCCGACCAATTGGTTGTTGTTGCTGCTGCTGCTGTGGGGGACCAGTGTTGGGACCGGCATCTGCCTGCTGAATACAGAGCAGACGCATCTTACAACTCACACAGAAGGAAAATCTCCAGCGGCACACAAAATAACAAAAAATTACAGTCCATCATGCTGAAGTCTGACTGCACCACAATTTAAGGTAATTAATACAATGGCAGTCTTAGAGCTCATCAAAACGCACAGAAATGTGTGATGAGTTTAAACTGGCACAGAGTAACCAAATAAGCTAACAACAGACAAAAAGAAACAAAAGTGTTCAATTATGTGATATGCTCTGATTTTGGGATGACACTGAGATCATTTTCGGAGGATAAGGTATAGCTGAATTCATTAAACATCTTTCAGAACAGAGATGACTGCATCTCTGGGCACAAATGCCATGGATGTAGATCTGTCTGAGATTAACTGCCTCTGGCTCTTCCTCCAAACTCTCAATCATTCGGTTTCCTCATCTTCAGGAAAACCTTTCAAAGTGTCTACGTTATCTGATGGCAGTCTTTAGATGTACAGGACCACTAAATCTCACAAAAAGGGCTCTTTTCATATTGTATAGGGTAAGCTGGGAAAAATGTCCCCTATTCTCTTGACAATAGATGGCACAAAATCTCAACACATTTAATGAATTGCTATGCTCTTAATTTCGTCATCTGTCATCTGGATATCAACGGTTGTGAGATGTACTCAGTTACAAAAATTCTCAGGTTAACTGGTTTAAACTGTAAATTGTAAAACTCTTGATCTATGACAGTGTTTTATGTTGAATATAAAAGGATTTTGTATCTATATGTTAGTGTTAGTGTTTTAGATATGCGAGCAAAAATGTGTTTTTTTATTTTGAGGTCAAATTAAACCTTGGGGTAAAATACAAAGAAGGCCCAAAGAGGCATGTTCTTACTTAAATGTATTAAATGAAAAATCTCTTAATTTTTGTAATTCTGGAGTTATTTTTAATAGTTCTATGAGATGTACATTGAAATCTCCATTCATTAATACTAATTGAGTGAAGTCAGTCTATTTTAATGCATAGTGTTGCTATTACGGTATGTTGAATTGAAATGTGTAATTTAATATGTACAGTTCCTTACACAAGTCACAGAAGAAATTTTTCTCTTAATTATCTTTTACTTCGATTCTGCTTTGTCTGTAGTCAGTTTTTTAATTATTCAACTAAATTGTCAAAACACAATTTTAAACAATAGTTGATTTAGTACTTTACATTCATGGCACTTTAGAATATCAAAAGTCATTTATATATTCTACAAAAGTTTACCCAAGGGGGCTTCTTCTACCCCAGATAAGCGGTTTTTGAATCATTTTTGAATAATTTTACATAATTAAACAAATGTTTCTCTGTTTATTTTACTTAACACATTGGCTGATGTATCATAATCCTGCACATGCTAAACTTGTATCTAAATATGTTACATATTAATTTAAAAGTACACAGTTTAACAAACTGGTCTGTCTGTGCCAGTAGGTTTACACAGAGATACCATTTATAGAAAATACGTAACAGTTAATATTTTTCTTAATCATACAGTTTAGTTTGAATCCAAATGGTGTGTGTGCGCTGAGTGAACAAACGGTAAACAACGCATGCAAAAAGCACTCTCTCTTTCTTTCTTTTCCCTTGTTAGAAAATATGCTATTGAAATATACTATCGAAAAAAAGATTTTTTCCAAACTTTCCAACAGTGTTTGGGAGAAAGACATGTGCACTCAAAACACTTGTGTGTCTGTGCCACTGTGCACTCAATCAGCTCAGCGCTTTACTTGTGTTGAAATAAGAATTTAACTTGTTTAAATGCTAATTTATGTTTAATATTTACAACCCGAATTCCGGAAATGTTAGGACGTTTTTTAAATTTGAATAAAACGAAAACTAAAAGACCTTCAAATCACATGAGCCAATATTTTACTCACAATAGAACAAAGAACATAAATGTTCAAACTGAGAAATTTTACACATCCACTAAATGAGCTCATTTCAAAATTGAACCTGCTAAAGGTCTCAAAAAAGTTGTCATGGGGGCAACAAAGGTCCCTTCAAACAAATTTTGAAAAGATCTAGCAACTAATTAAGATAATTGACATCAGGTCTGTAACATGATTAGCTATAAAAAGGATGTCTTAGAGAGGCAGAGTCTCTCAGAAGTAAAGATGGGCAGAGGCTCTCCAATCTGTGGTACAGTGCATAAAAAGATTGTGGAATACTTTGAAAACAATGTTCCTCAATGTCAAATTCCAAAGGCTTTGCAAATCTTATCTACAGTACATAACATGATCAAAAGATTCAGAGAAACTGGAAAAATCTCCGTGTAAGGGACAAGGCCGAAGACCTTTGTTGGATGCCCGTGGTCTTCGGGCCCTCAGATGACACTGCATCACTCATCGGCATGATTCTGTCATTGACATGACTAAATGGGCCCAGGAATACTTCCTGAAACCACTGTCGGTAAACACAATCCACCGTGCCATCTGCAGATGCCAACTAAAGCTCTATCATGCAAAAGGAAGCCATGTGTGTGTCATGGTCCAGACACGCAGCTGTGTCCTGTGGGCCAAGGATCATTTAAAATAGCAGCCATATCACCCTGCAGCCCAAGACTGGTTGCCCACTGAAGCTAAGCAGGGTTGAGCCTGGTCAGTACCTGGATGGGAGACCTCCTGGGAAAACTAGGTTGCTGCTGGAAGAGGTGTTAGTGAGGTCAGCAGGGGGTGCTCACCCTGTGGTCTGTGTGGGTCCTAACGCCCCAGTGTAGTGACGGGGACACTATACTGACAAAAAGAACCGTCTTTCTGAAAAGCAGCTAAACTGAGGTCCTGACGCTCTGTGGTCATTAAAAATCCCAGGATGTCCTTCGAAAAAGAGTAGGGGTGTAACCCTGGCATCCTGGCCAAATTCGCCCACTGGCCTCCTTACCTGACCTAACCATCTGCTGATTGGCTTCATCACTGTCTCCTCTCCACCAGTAAGCTGGTGTGTGGTGGGCGTTCTGGCGCAATATGGCTACCGTCGCTTCATCCAGGAGGAAGCAGCACACTGGTGGTGGTTGAGGAGGTTCCCCCTTTCTATGTAAAGTGCTTTGAGTGCCCAGAAAAGCGCTATATAAATGTAATGAATTATTATTATTATGATTATTTCAGAGTTGAAAAGTGTTCTATGGTCAGACGAGTCCAAATTTGACATTCTTGATGGAAATCACGGATGGATCCCCCTGAAAGGGGATCAATCAAATACTTATTTGACTCATTAAAATGCAAATCAATTTATAACTTTTTTGAAATGCGTTTTTCTGTATTTTTGTTGTTGTTATTCTGTCTCACGGTTCAAATAAACCTACCATTAAAATTATAAACTGATAATTTCTTTGTCAGTGGGCTAACGAACAAAATCAGCAGGGGATCAAATAATTTTTTCCCCCACTATGTATGTATGTACATATACATATATATATACACACACACACACACACATATATCTTCATGACTAGATAGACCAGGTGAGTTTGTCTTAACTATACACATGTGAGTCACTCAACCGTAGGTAATCTTGTCAGATCGTCCATCCTTTGAGTAAAAGTGTGTGAGGGTCAGCCAATTTGGTTTCCTCCGTTAAAGTTAACCTTTTCAAATAACAATCGCGGTCCCCCACAGTGAGTGACCTTACATATGCAGGTCAAATCAGAATTTCTCCAGTTATTCTTTAAAAAAAAAAAACAAGCTAACAAACTTCATAGCTAGCATTAGTGAAGCGGTCAGGGGAATCTTTCTGCCTCCTTCTAAGCTCCGCCCACATAAAACATCACAATGTTTACAAACAGAAAAAGGGTGTATAGGTGCATCCCTAAATTTAGTATTGCCCACTTCAAAGAGAAACAAACATCAGCATGTATTATCTGACAGCAACACGTATATTCAGGCTGGTAAAGCATCAAATATTCTCCCTATAAACACATTCCTTCAGTCTACAACAAAGACATAATTGCCAAACCTGCTACACTCATCCTTTTCTCCCCATCTGTCTTTTTCAAACCCATGTGCATTATCTCAATTGTGTCTCCATCTGAGGGGGTTAATGGATTAATCTAACTCAACACAAAATCCACACCTTCAGATTACATCTATCAGATACACCGGGGTGGGGTGACGACACTTGACAAGCACCTCCCCACCCCCACCCACCCCGTCACCTCCATCCCCCATGCTGCTTTTGTATGGCACAGGCTTTGTATTCATCCTGATGAAAATTTAATTTGCTCTTATCTGTACGGCTAAGCTGGGAAAAATACAAATCCGCCCAAACCGCCATCTCTCTTTCTACCAGACTCTCGCAGGTATTATTACACCGATATCAACGTAGACGAGGAAGATTAATTGCAGATGTCCCCGGACTGACACCTATTCTAACACACTTCAATGATGAGCTGATGGATGGATAAAGCGAGAGGCGAGACGAGATAGATGAAGAGAGCAACACCGAGCAAGCGCAAGTTAGAAAGGAGAACAAGAAAGAGAGATAACATTGTCAGGCAGCTGAGGTTGACAGCAGGAGAAGAGAAGCACCTAGAGGATCAGCTTCTCTCGGTCTGACACCCCTCCCCCTTCTTCCTCTTTGTCAGTCAGAGCCACGGCACTTCAGATAGCTGCATGTAGCTTTCTATTAACTAAGTTGACACACAGTTATCTTCATCCACAGAGATCTGGCACTCAAAGGAAATATTTAGCTTCGCTTCAGGCAGGAGACTGGAAGAGGATGTTTTCTCCTCATTCAATGCAGCAAATCATCTCTTAAAGCCCATAAATCATCCTTGGGACCTTCTTTTCTTGGTTGTGATGCAGAAAATGCCCTGTCAGATTTGTAAATAAGCACCTCAAACTCCAGTCTTAATGCTAAATGACTCCACATAAACTTCCACGAGTTATCACATGCAACAGCACCTTGATTTAAAGAAGACACAAACCTTTACAATGTCTGGATCTGTTGTCACTCAACAAAGGCGCAAATGCCAAGCGACTCACTTTAATGAAGCCAGAATAGTGCCATTTATGGGCTTGAAAGGTAAAAGTGTTCTGTTAATTAAGTGTGGTGTCACAAATCACAGCATAGACACCGCTTTCTGTATCGATTCTTTCAAAAAGAGAAAATCGCATTATGCTTTAAGGAGTTTTTAGCGCTAAAAACTTTAGTGGTCAAAAAAGTAGACACCTTGACTTTTAGAGTAATTGGAAATCCTCCTTGTCGCGCTCAGAGTTCTTTGATTTATTCTATAAAGAGCTCTGGTGACAACTACTTCAAGAAAACCAAAGGACAAAGACAAAAAGAGAACGAATTTTAAAAAAAAAAAATCAGTGGCATATGAACTTTAAAGATCACATTTAGAGTTTAAACCGATAAATTCACTCACCTCTCCCAGAAGCTTAACTACTCGCACTTTCTGAGGAACCTGAGGAGATTCTATGCTGCTCGCTCTTTGCATCACTGTTCTCTTTCCTCCAGGTTGAGGCTGACCCAATGGCCCTTCTAATGGGCTGGTCTGAGCAGCACCTTGTCTTTGAGTGTTTTGTGGGGTCATGATCCTCTTCTGCTGTGGTTGCCATTGGCCCTGCTGGCTGGCATCAGGACCAGCGCTCTGCTGCTTCTGTGGCCCAGACCAGCCTGAAGTCTGTGCCAGAGGTTTAGTGTTCTGCAGACGGGTCTTCACATTTGGACGAGGGGAACTAAGCCCTGTCGAAGGGTTCTGGGGGGTTCCGTTAGAGATCAGTGAAGGGACCGGCTGTGGGGGTTGGGCTGCTGGGGTTGGGTTGGGGATCTGAATTTGTGGAGTCTGGTTTTGGTTCGGGCCGCTGATCCGTTCCATCAGTTCTTTTTTGCGCATACCAGCCTGCATCTGCCTGCGCTGCTCTTTGCGCTTGAGGATCTCCTCTCGCAAACGCTTCTGTTCCTCAATCTTCAGTCTGTACTGACGTGTCTCCTCATCTTCATCTGGGTCCTAAACAGTGACGAAAATAAATTTGGGATGAACAAAAGTTTTTTTTGGCATGATGAAAAAAATGTGTAAGGATATAGTAAGTTTAAGTTAGTTTAGTTTTAGTGTAATCAAGCTTCAGTGTTCTTCCCCCTGCCAAAGTATACACAACATATCTGAAGGAATAAATACAGTTTGCACTAGGGTTGGGCGATGTCCACCAAATTGGCATCAGACAATGTCTCCAGTGAAACATTGTGATGGACGATGATATCGGGGGTGGGGGTTAGGGGTGTGCCCGAAGTGTGAATCCGTATTCAGAAAGGCACGGAAAACAAATAATGCATTCTACGGAGCCACTAAAGGGACATGGTTAGTCGCTTGCTAGTGGTGGCCTGTAACATAACAGTGCATGAAAGTTCACTGACCACACACACAAAGTAAGGAGAAATGACTGATAGGATGATAGCGAATGATTTGCAAATCCTAAGCACCACTGATAAATATCTAATTTTGTAAAATGTGTGGTAAGTACTGCCGCTCCATAGAGTCCGTGTGATCGCGAATCTTGAAAGTGAAAGTAAAATGAGAGCGCGCATTTGAAAGCGGTTTCAATGCCCTGCATATTAATAGCGGCTTCCTGATGCCCGCAATTTATATACGGTAGCCTATAATTACCCAACGATATAATTTTAAGAAAAAGTATTGAATTATAATTTTTTTTTTTTTTTATCCTCCCATCTCGTAGGCTATTTATTCCCTTTAGGGGTTCCGTAGTACACTTTATTTCCTTTCACTACATGGAATTGGGATGCAGTGGATTACGGGAGAGGGGGTGGGGGGGAGGAATCACGATGCCAGCTCAACATCGTGATGTCTGTCAGCCATCGGCCCATCCCTAGTTTGCACATCACTTCTTTACATGCATACACCACAGAGGTCAATTGTAGCCCAATTACAATTAATGAGTTCGTTCACCCAAAAATTCAGTCATTATTTACTCACCCTCATGTCGTTCCAAACCCTTTAAAATAGTCCATGTGACAGAGGTTCATCCATAATTTTATGAAGCTACGAGAATACATTTTGTGCACAAAAACAAAACTTCATTTATCAATTGTTAAATAAGGCTGTTATTTTTGTTTTCTTTGTGCACAAAAAGTATTCTCGTCACTTCATAAATTTATGGTTGAACCACTGACGTCTATGGAGTATTTTAATGATTTCTTTACTACCTTTCTGGGCCTTGGACTTGTCAGTTGCGTTGCTATCTATTCAGGGTCAGAGAGCTCTCAGATTTCATCAAAAATATGTTAATTTGTGGGTCCCATTTTATATTAGCTGGCATTTAAATTACATTTAAATTAATAATTTGGTACAATGCAATTATTGTGCACATACATGTTTTTACATTGTACTTATATTTTTTAAAAATACCTATATGTAGTTACATCTGTAATTAATTTCTGTAATTACATTTATAATTACACTGTTGACCCATCACTTACACCTTAACCCACCCTTAAACCTATCCAGACCACCAAACAGTAAATAAGGCTGTAAAAGTGTTTTGCAGAATAATATGAACACAATAAGTACATTGTACTTATTTTTTGATGTAAGTACATAGTAGTTAAGGCCAAGTAATATAAAGTGTGACCAATTTGTGTTCTGAAGATGAACCAAGGGTTTGGAATGACATGAGGGTGAGTAATTAATCACAGAATTTACATTTTTGGGTGAACTATCCCTTTAAAATGTATAAATGTGGGACAAAAACAAGCTACATTAACATTTATCCATCTATTTCTCTGACTTAAAAAAAGGACTAAAAAAAAAGTTGGACTAAAGTGACTGAAAAGACAAATTATTGCTTTCAATTGATTAAAATTTAAGGCATACATTTTCAAAAGATGTTTTTATTGGCATGCCAACTTCTATGGCTATTTTCATGGCAAAACTTAGGTCAGAATTTATTTTTTTCTTAATTTTACTGTTGATTCTGGATTTTGTGTAAAAACAAAGCTTTTACAGAAAGTATCCGTACAAAAACAGTAAAAAGGTGATTCAATCAGCCACAACAATAATAGGACTATGCTACACATAAACTAACCCATGAGGCTATGGCAATGGAAAAATTCCAGCAATTCCAGCATTTTAAATACTCACTACTGCAAAAGTCTACGAGTAGAAAACATGCTCAAAGTTTACCCCTCCCCACATGATCATGCAATGCAATATTACCTCTGGAGTGGTGCTTGACTGTGCAACTGGACACTCTTTCTTCATCTCAGGCACACTGGGCTGCTCTGGTGGTTTGGCAGCTCCCTGCCCTTGTGCCACAGATCCTAGCCTTCCTGCTGGTCCAGCACGAGCAGCCTGCACTTGCCTAACATTTTGTGTTACCCTGGTAACAGGCTTTGCTTGCCCACTAGGCACTGATGGGCGGTTATTATTGTTGCTAGTGGCGATGGGCAGCTCACGGAGGTTGCTGTTGCGTTGAGGAGGAATCTGCTGCAGTGGAGGAGGCGGCATCTGAAGAAGAGGAGGAGGTGGTCAGATAAATGGGTTGACATTCATAGAAGTACAGCAAAGACTGACATGAATGAAATCTATGTTTTGTATAATTAATATTTATTTTACCATCTTATTCTCTTGCAACAAATACAAATTTGAATGGCTAACCATTTTGGGTCTGACATGGTTGTTTCGCTGCTGGTTGCCTTGTGGTCGGGACTGCATCTGTCTGTGGCCACTTTGAATCGACTGGCGGAAGTGGGGTTGGGAGAGGTGCACCATGGGATGTTGGTCCCTTGGGTGGTGTTGGTGGTGCTGTTGGTGTTGGGGTGGAGGCTGGGAGTGAGGCAGACCCTGGGGGGGCATGTCCTGTCTGTGTTGCTGGTGCTGCTGTTGCTGGTGCAAGGGATGATGGGATAGTGGCAGATCGTGGTGCAGGGGCTGCTGCATTAGACCCTGAATAACACAAAATACAAAGAATACATCCAAAATGAGACCTAAAATCAAATATTCATAAAATAATATAAAGCAAAGTTGTAGTCTTGAGTGTACAAATGAATCAGACCCAGTTTTAGGACACTGAAATATAGGCCAGTCGTGATTGAGAATGGGAGTACTCTAGAAGTCAGCCCTGTGTAATATTTCAGTAGTCTTGCAGACAAATAATTTGCAATAATTAACTGAACTTACAGCTCAATATCTCAAGCCATGAAAAAATAATACCAAGTTGTGTTTGATGACAATCAAGAGGAAATATTTTCAGGAAAGAAAGCTAGACCTCTGATGTGTAACAACTAACCCAGTGACCTCAAATAACCATGAACTGACAAACCGTGCTAACACAAGAGGGCAGTCTTGTCTGCTGCTTAAAATGAAGACAGCAGCTTCTCCTTGCACAGTCAACCACTACACCTACATGGCTTACAGTGGTTTCCGACCAAGCCAAAACACCTTAGGTTTGTCTTTTTGTCATATACACGAATGTTCACAAAGTTTGGGGTCAGAAATTAATACTTTTATTTAGCAAGGACAAATTAAATGATTAAAATGTGACAGTGATGACATTTATAATGTAACAAAAGATTTAAATTTTAACTAAATGCAGTTTTTTTTTATCTTTATCATAAAATAATCTTGAAAAAAAAAGAAACACTGTTTTCTGAACGATAATGCTACACTAAAGATTGGAGTAATGGCTGTTAAAGATTCAGCTGTTATCACAGGAATAAATTATGTCTTTCATTTTTGTTTGTTTTTTTTTAAATACAAAATTTATTTTAAATCGTAACAATATTTTGTAATATTACTGCTTTATTGTATGTATGGTTAAATAAATGCAGCTCTGGTGAGCACCAGACTACTTTCAAAAACATTTTTAAAATACATCCAACCCCAGGCTTTTGAACAGGAGTCTAAGACTGCTATATTTCCTACTAAATTCCAGGACTGTGAAAATGCACGTTAAATGGATTAAATGCAAAATGAAAAGACACTAAAAACCCAATATTTTGACTATTTTCAATACATTTTTCACGCTAGTTCCGTGCCATGCTGTAAATTAACATGCAGAGTTCAACACGCCAACAAGACCATGCAGATTCTGCTAAACTGACTTACTCTTTGGCGTACCTGCATACCAAACGGCATGTGCTGGGGGCTAAAGGGGGGTCCCTGCTGTTGGGGCGAGAAGGGCTGTCTGTGACCCACAAAGCCACGGGGACCAGGGGGGCCTGGAGGGCCTCCATGCTGCGGGGGCAGACCGGGCCGAGGGGGCTCTCTCTGGAAAATACCTCCTCCCTGAGGCCCTTGGTTCTGCCTGAGCCCCAGAGAAGCAAATCCAGGACTTCCGAGACCCCCTTGTGGGGGGAAAGATGGAGGGCCTTGGCCCGATATCGGAAGAACACTGTTATTCATGAGGGGGGCAGGGCCTTGCTGGTCAAACATGTGCTGGCCTGAAAAACGTGGTTCTAGAAAAGAGAAAAGAAAGGAATAAAAGAGAAGCCAGAATTCTACAGCATCAATTCTGACTGCTTCAGTTGCTGGTATACGACTGGATGGAATAAAGTCAAAACAGATATTTAAAACCATGCAGGTATAGTCTATGCATGCAGCCAGTGTGACCGACCCCCTTAACTTGAACTTACCACCAGGGAAGAAGTGCTCTGGATCCTGATGATGTGGTGGTGGTCCTCTCCACTGATCCTGGGGGGGCAGAGGCCGTTGAGGTGGGCCAAAATTCCCTTGGAGATGCTGCTGAAAATCAGGAGCCTGGAGGAGGACAGACAAAGGCAAAAAAAAAAAAAAAAAAAAAATTATACACATACATATACACACACATATACATATACATATATATATATATATATAGAAAAAACACCGACTCCATAGAAAACACTATGACTATTCCAGCACCAAAATATTATTGTTGACATGATTTTCAAAGCTAAAAAGCTTCTTATTTGTGCTCCTTATCTTCTTATTTAAAATGTAACTCTTCATATTAAGATCATAACCATCAGCTTATACCACTGAGGAATCTTTTAGGCAGAAAGACAATGATTTGCATACACCCTTGAATATAAATCTTTATCCGTACTCAGTGCTTACCTAACCCATTGCTCATAAAACTCAAAACCCCCCTCTACCTTTCCAGAGGAAAGAAAGATAACGATCCTTACTAATCCTGCAGTTGAATACGAATCCCCTCTCCTTTATTCTTTAAAAATATCCTTCGCTCTTAAGAAATTAGCCTTCGTTCAAAAGGGCCACACTCCAGCAAATTGCGATGCTTAGCACCTCTTTACTCATTATAAATGACTTAAGATGCAATCAAACTTTTAATCCACGTTTTCAGCTCTGATCTTCAGTCGGCCAGTGAGTGTCACCAAGGCCAGCCAAGTTGCTTAACAGAAAGTCAATCAGGCAGCTTAGCTAAGCAATGGCCAGGAGGGTGCGAGAGAGAATCACATTGTTATTGTGGACTTCATTGCTCTATTCAAAAGGTCAGCTCCTGTAACACAATGGGAGCTTAAGTACATTCACAATACCTTTGCAAGTTTGCATTCGTTTGATAAAAGGAGCATGTCCTTTCGGGGGGCTAATCTTTCGTAAATACCCATGGATCTGTTCAATATGTAACCAGTTATGATCTGCCTGGGAGATAGAGAGGGAGTGAGAAAGACAAATGCCAAACATGGGCTGCTGCCATTTTGGAGACAAGCCTCATGCGTCTCAAAACACACTCGGCAACCTATTCATTTCTGCTGTTCAGGTACCTGACAAATTCTCAAAGATCAATCTTTGTTGCCTTTTAGATCAAATACCTCAATTTAAGCACTTGAATCATTCAGCACACAATAACCTGTTACCAAAAAAACATCAACAACAGTGAACTTTACAAAAATATAACTGAAGCATCTGAAATGGCATATATGTTGGTTTACAAGGATTGTTTAATGCTGCTCATTAATTTTGATTAAGAAAACACAGAAAGCATGTTTGTATTTGGGGAAATGTCTCTTCACATTCTGGCTACAGAGACAAAAACTAAGAACCATTTCTGAATTAGTTTTCTGCTTTTTACGAATTAGAAAATCTAGACTTTACATTGGTTGTCTTCGCAGTTTAAAAAATTAATTTTTAACAATGAACAAATTATATACAGAAAGAAAGCAAAGATTTTTGTCCATTTTGGTAGCATTTTTACACCACGCTCCTGTTAATTTCCAACCCTGATATACACACAAAACATATCTTTTTATTTTTAGTTTTTTATAAAACCATTGTATATATACAAAAATCTTTCTACTGGTACTGCTTTATGACATACTAAAAGGAATTTATCCATCCAACTAATGCCTCATTATGCAATAAATGTTATTAAGAAAACCTAACTTAAACTTCTACTAACTTGTAAAATGAAGCCAAGCTATTCATTTTATTTTTTTAATATTAAAGTGTTTTATGATACTTCTGCTACGACCAGTATCAAACATAAAATACAATATAAATATGTAGTATGGAGATTAATATTCAAAAACTCTGCAGTAGTAAATATTCATAGAGAAATTGTGGATCAGCCTATTGTAAGATGAGATGTGATCATATGCTAATGTATGATAATCAAGTGCCCAGAGGGCTAATGGACGCCGCTCTCTGCAAAATGCCATTGGCATTTTAAATGGTGTCCTGTCTGTACCAGACTGGCTATGGGAGACAGACAGCTGGAAGTGTGTCATAAATGTGTGTGTGGAACTTCTCTCCTATTCAGCAAGATTAGGAACGACCAATCATTTTAGGTGTCCACAACGTGTCCAAACAAGGGGCCACAGTACACGAGTAGGTGACAAATAACATGGACATCAACTTTCCCTTTTCAATCAGGAATTTAGATTAAAATTCATAATAGAAAGAGTATATTTTAGGTGACCTGACTTTTTTTTTGCAGTTAAATGGTTCTGCTGTGTGATCTTTTTTTTCTAGTATTAATAGAATAAAACAAGTTTCTCAAAAGGAGTAGAAGCAAATCTAGCAAATTATGTTTAATGGACAGTGGATTCTGACAAGAAGCACACTTTGGGAAGTTTGTGTGAGCCCTGAGTGTCCTATCTAACTCTGTTTGTAAATGACTTGATCCCAGTGATTATCAAAATTGAAAAAAAAATGTTGTTTTTTTCCCCCCAGCATTTTATTCCATGTAATTTATTGTTTAAGCACTGATCCCATTTCGATTGCCCTTTTTTTGGTGGTGTGATCATTTTTAAAAGCTGATGTAGTCTTAAAATGATATGAGGTAATAAAATCTAACTGTAATTATATACAAATTAGAAAAATGTTGTTCACAACAGTTCTTGATTAAAACTTTAAAAATGTAGCATTACACAGCACTCCTGTCACTGCCATATTCCAGATAAAAACACTAAACTATACATCCTTTAGACAGCAATATTAAAAGGGAAGATCAAAGTATTTTTAACAGAGAGGAAAGAGAAGGGAACTGGGGAAACAGAGTTTGGTGGGTGCTGAGATGGTCTCCTCCTCAGCAGTAATCACTTTAGCCACAGCATGGGCAGCTGCTTGATGGTTCCTCTACATCCTTACAGGCAAGTAAAGGGCTTTTACATCTGTTCTGTGTTTTCACGGTCTCCATTTCGATTTCAACCAACATATGAGGATGTTTTTAGGTTTCTAGAGACATGCCATCCACACAGCAAGACAAATATTGCTTTCGGTGGCTACATTCCAGTCAAACCAAGAAATACCATGATGTCTCGACCGTAACACACCGCAGTTTTATGCAGAGTGAAATCACTTCATTCTAACTTAAAGCAACGTGAGGTTACTTACCGGGAGTCTCTGCGGAGTGATGTTAGGCCTCGGTTGGTTCTGCACAGGAGGCATTGAAGGAACTGAGATTAAATGGAAATAGAAAAAACACGAGTCAGACAGACAGAAAAAGGGATGCAGAACGAGCGAGTGGGGCGGCGTAACACAGACACCATAAAAGTCTCTTCTTGCCACGTGTCTAAACCATGGTTTGTCACAGCTGGTCACAGAGAGAGGGCTGTTCTGCTGATTAAACTGTGCATCTCTCTCTCAAGCAGACTGGGCCACCTAATGAGATAAACTGACAGTCAAAAGGAGTAATTTTGCTGTGAATCATTTCACCTCCGCAGATGTGTGCATTTCAGAAAGCTGGTTTAATGCTGATGGACTGCCTACAGAGTGAAGGCCATGCCAAAGGAGGAAAAAAATAAATAAAAAAAACTCTTAGAAGGACTTGCGTGAAAATGAGCCAAAGTGCAAAGCCTAAAAATGAACAGGGAATCTGCTTGTTAAGTCGTGACGTAAGGAATACTGTTTCCGGGTTTCAGTCGAGAATGCAATGTCAACAGCAGTTTATGAGCACTATTTAATCAGGATGTCACATTTAAGCTAAGCTTAAAAAAAATTACAGCGTACACTACAGTCTCCAGGCTCACGGCATCCCAGACACCAATATTTTAACAATCCAATAATGAGTCAGTCTGGCCATCTGAGATTTCACTATGAAGATAAAGGTCAGGATCATGATTTTTTTTTGTAATATTACACCACACCTTGAGTGTATATTAGCACCATTTGCTGTTTTTTTTGGCACCTAATACAGCATTCAGACCCAGAAATGGTGACATGTGATATGTCAGACTTAAAATATTTTATATGGTTTCCTGACTCTGAGTGAAGCATATCATCTTATATTTTTGTTTTCCTTTACATCAAAAATGGTCATAATTTAGAGATAAATGGTCAATTTCTACAGCAGATTTTTGCCCTCTGATTTAAATGCTACCACCCACTGTTGTGATTGGCTAACATCTTTGCATATGAAATGAGAATTATAATTGGAACTCTCTTGAAGACTTTTACTGCATTTTTACTATAACCGCCAACAAGATTAACTAACCATGAAAAGTGTTAATTACAGCATTATATTCAGAACCACTCCCATTCCAACAAAGGCACTGCAGCCGAAAAAAGTCATTTCTACTGAGTACACGATGCAATGATCTCCTTACCACAACATAATTTCTGCAGTCTCACCAATACTGTCATCATAACTAATGCAGTGAAAACAAGAGACTCATTGAGCAGTGTAAAACGTGTCTGCACATTTAAGAGTTTTGGAGAAAACGCAGAAATCAAATCATTGATAGGTTGATTTTAAATCGACTGCTTCAACAATTTTAAAACTGAATGATCTTTGAATGTTTTCTGTCTATAAAATAATCTATCAAATAATCACCATATAGATAACAGATGGTTTTCAAGCTACAAATAGGAACAGTGTGAAGTTGATCATTTAGTGGCTTGATTCACTAATGCATAAACAGCAGTAAAACCCTTGATTCATGAGCCCTTTAACAAGTGTCTAGGCACTTTCCAATGTCAAAGACATCTTACAGCATATACAGCCTTCATTCACCCAAGTATATAAAAATCAGATTGGTGGTCTCTAGGGCCATACCTTGCACAGGTGAGGAGGAGGGTCCTCTGAAGTGAGGGTTGATGTGAATGTTCTTGGGGTGATGCTGTTGATGCTGCTGGTGCTGGTTGGGATGTGCGTGTGAGTGCCGCGGCGGCGAGTTCAACAAGCGTGGTACGTGTGTGTCGTGTTGTGTTCTGGGCCCCGGGGAATGGTGGGCCAGACGAGGCATCATCAGCTGAAGCGGCTGCTGAGGAATTGGGGTGCCCGGATCTGGGAATAGCCCAGGACCACCACTGCCTCTCGGACCAGGCAGACGAGACTGATGGTGGTGATGCTGAAGCGGAGGAGTCATTCTGAGCTGCTGCTTTAAAAAAAATAAATAAATAAATAAAAAAAAGACAAAACAGAAAGACCATCAATCAATAAGCATAAGCTCTTTCTCTTTCACCCCAAGAAATCATTATCTTGTAGTGTTGTGACCTTGACTCAAGATGACCCCTTTAATCAAGTAATCAATCATAAGAGCCATGTGACTGGGAGTGAATCTGAATTAAATGAGGAGTTTGAGGAATACAAAATGTTTAAGTACCCTCTTAAAAAAACATGCATTGTGCCTCTGTGTCCCCATTGATTATGATAAAGGACAATATTCCTATTTCAAATGACGACTGAAGGATTGACTCCTTAAACTCAGAAATACACATTGCAGTCTCTTTCAGAAATGTGTATACACTAGATTTATTAACTCATCATCCGATGAAGACAACTTGTACTCATATTCACGGGTGGAGGGGAATTCAATTAAATCATTATGGAAGTGCTGCTATCTATATACCGTTGTCTGAAGCGTAACGTAAAAGAACACATCAATGTCGAGGAATGACAACTTATGTCAAAAGCCTGAAAAGGCTTGCCTTCCCCATAAAAGAAAATCAGCTTTAAAAAAAGAAAAAAAAGGTGCAGCGCCAACGAACGAACGAACAGCTCAAGCGCAAAGGGATTACACCCTCGACAGATATTTAATAATAAAATAAGCGCAGGAAGCTAAATCCTTCAGCAAAGTACAAATTTAATTTGGTGTAATGCTTCCTCAATGGACTCCCGCCAAGTTATTTGCCATAATCCATATATCAACATGGATAAGAGGGAGTGAGAACGGTGATAATTGACTTTTACTCAAAAGCAAACTGACTCCACTCCACAAGGGTGAGACAAGACAAGACACAAGTCAACGCACCATCATCTAAAACCGATGCATAATCTTTAATAGCCACAAAAGGCACAATCCAATCGCAAGAGAACTGCTTGACCACCAAGGAAGTTAAAATTCATGTTTGCAAACAGAAAAGCTGTCACTACTAAAGTGTCCAACAGTTGTAAAGAATGTTACTGTTTATACACTACCTTTCAAATGTTTGGGGTCAGTAAGATGCTCAACAAGACTGCATTTATATAATAAAACATTAATATTGCAGACCTGCCAAAGTTGGGACATATTGAGTACCAAACGTTGCGTTTAGTTCACATGCTTTGCGCCACTTTGCATTAAAACTGATGAATTCAGTACAATCTTATATCGTTGAGGAAAAAACTACCATTTGTGAGCATGTTTAAATAACCCGACTTCAGTTCAGAGCCTGGTTTCTGACTTCCTGGAAGCATTTTTACATATATTCACCTAGTTTTTTTGTAAATAATAAAGTAATATAAATATAAATAACTGAAAACTAGTACTGTTCTCCTCTTCAGATCAGCATCAAGCAATTCAGATACTGCTCTCCCAGTACACTAATTTGATTTCCCAAATCTTGAGCAACATCACAACTACCCTCTCAAGACTGGCAAAAAAATCCTAACCACAATGAGATACATTTTCATGACCTCTATATCTGTGGAATATCTTTGAATTTCCAAATGTAAAAATAAAACAATGCATAGCCCTCACTGTATGGATTAAATGCACACTGATTCTTAATAAAGCTACTCAGTCAAGAGCAGTGAGTGATTTTCTCTCTGATTTCTGATGTTCAGATTCAGCATACCCATACATATAGGCCACGTTCACAAAGCAGCAGAATACAGTTGTCAGTCCTGTATTTGAGTCCTTAATACGGTTACGTTCACGCAAAGTATGGTTATTAACGGGCGTGACGACCGCATTCTGTAACTGAACTCAGATCCGTAAATTTTCAGGACTCGCAACCGCATTCTCGGAAAACACACGCTGTGTGAACGGAACAGGACTGGACAACCAGTTGTGTGTCATGTCATATAGCGCAAGAGAGAGCCGCTCTGCTGCACAAACGCATGTCTACTGTGTGTTGCGTGTTTTCATGTGTGGTTTCGATAACTTACAGTGACGGAGAAATGAGCTGTGTCATCTGAAAGTTTTAGATCCAGTCAGTTTTTCTTCTATTAGTTTTGTGTTCTGCATGCTCTGCTCTCCAATCAAATATAAAAGCTGTCGCTGGTTAATGAAGATTTGACGGAAGAAGTTGTGGCTTGATTGAACTCTTGTCGTGTCAGAAATCAGTGAAAAGACTTTCAGTTTTATGGAGATCTTTGATATTACTTCGGTCACTGTCGCTATGGTTACTGGTAAGGAATATGGGCTTGACTCCTGTTGCACGTTCATACAGACAGAATTCAAGATGCTACTGTAAGCTGCTGTGTGAACGGGACATTGAGAGACTCACAATTGTAAGTAAATATGGCTGTCAATCTCAAATTTACAGTGTGATTGTAGCCATAGATTCAATATATAATACATATCCCATTTTCTCCCAACTGTTTGCATTAACTTAAAACATAATGCGCTGTTTTATGTGAATTCTCAAATGATTTTTTTTTAATTATTATTTTGTCTGTTTTCGACCATTTAAATGTAAGCTGTGAAAGAGAACTTGATTCGGCAGACTGTGTTTATATAGCATTTAATAATTCTTTAACATCAAGAAAATCAATTTTGATTTTCTCATTCATGCAACTAAGCAACTATAAGCAGTCCTGCACTGCGTGGGTATACATGCTACAATATAAATTATATAGCAAAGCATGATATATGATATACAGTATCTCGTCATACTGCCCAGACCTATGAAGAATTAGGATTTATTTTTAAAAATTAATGCATTTGAACTATCAAGTAAAATTTGTAAGGGTTAAATGACTTTCTTAACCACAACATCAATATGCTGAGGGAAAGATATGGATCAGAGGCAAGAAGGACAACTGCTTATCAGTTCTTTAACTTGAGAAGTAACATTGGCCACTGCCTAGTCCACAGTAGCTACCGGCATAAACCTGACGCTCAATACTTCAGTGATATTGTGTGAGTAGAAGTGGAATGCTATCAAATCAGTCAAAACTAAAGTGAATCGGTCCAATTTTCATGGAACAGTTTCAACACAAAGTTCTACACATTTGGTTCACCTGGTCTTCATTCAGTTCTTTCAAAGATAACTTTAATGAACTCTAGTTTACACCCTAATATTATAACAACAAAATTTGTTTTTACCTGAAGAAAGAAAAATCACAGATAAACTACTGTTTTTATGGACCATTTTAGGCCTGAATTCACCCCATTTAAATGGTTGTAATCACCATGAAAGTAATGCTAATACTTTCATAAAGTTTAGTTGTGAGGAGAGCGTTTCTTAAATTACAGACTGCAATGTTTTATTTTAAAATGACAACAGTGCTGCCCTTCTGCAGTGAATTTGGCTGTTAATAATTGGTGGTCATATAATTGGTTTATCTCTAATGTTTAATTGAAGCTGTCTTATCACACAATTTTATTAGTGTTATTAGAACAGGTTAAGTAGGAGCATTAGTATTGTGTGTGTCACTTCAGACCGTCAGTCTCTTACCTGCATTCCTAAGTTCACTTGCATCAGCGGAGGCCTTTGCTCATTTATTCTCCCTCGACTTCCAACTCCATCGCCACGGAAACCTCCCATTCCAAACAGAGGGAAATCGCCTCTTCCACCGGCTCCTCGTCCTCCTGCTCCTCCCCTTCCCCTGAGCCCACCTCTACCTGCCATTCCTCCCCTCCCTCCATCTGCTCCTCTCCCTCGTCCTCCAAAACGGCCCTGCTTCCTCTGACGTTCCCTTTCCTCAAACTCACGCAGGTCTGCTTTAGCTGCATCGGAGAGCTCTGAAAGGAAACACATAAAAATACAGACTTATTAGATACTGAAAAATTAAATTGTTGATTGTTTAAGACAGCTTATCTAATAGTTCTTATGAAGGATCACTTTAGCATTTTTTTGTCCTGCTTAGGATAATGATAATAAACTAATATTAATGTAATAACATCTTTAATTAGAAGCACTTACATAACATTGGGAGACAGTGACAGTTCTTTTTTAAACAAAGTTTGGAATTTTACCGTCACAATATTAACCACAAAATTTAAAATTACTTCAGAAACATGAGCTAAAAAGAAACATAAGCACAATAGATAAAACTCAAATAATATTTTCAGTTAACCTTTCACAAAATAACAACAGCCTTCACTGATCACCTTCTGAACAAATGATCTGTACAAAAATAAAAAGGCTTTGCTCATGAACATTAATTACGTAATGTAATTAATTGTTACGTAACCCAGTAAGCTCTACCTTACTGATTGAAGAGAAGACACAGTTAAGTGTAGGGATGGGTCATGATGGCCTAATCAAATGGAAGGCTAGTCAGTCACAGTGGTGTGGCCAGATTATAAAAATACACCATAATTTTACTCACAAATGCGGTAAAAAAAAAAAACCCAATTCAGAATCATTGTCAGGTGCCTCAAAACAAGACTACATGATATTTTTAAACCTATAACAGTACAAAAAGCTGCTTCATTTGTTAATGACTAACCTAATGTGTCTGGGATGTTCCTCCTTTTACTGGTGGCATCAGACAGTCTGACCACTGTGTCATCTTTGCGCTCGGTCTTAAAGCGCAGACGGCCGGATTCTTCAATATCTTCCTCTTCCTCATCAGACTCCTCCTTCACGTCGGCGTCCAGTTCGGCCTCAGCTTCTGGATCGTTTTCATTCTCCACCTAAAGCATAGAGCACACTCAAAACATCAGACTCACGTTGTGACTAAGCATCTCCATGAAAGATAGGAGCAAACATTATCGGAGGCAGCCAATCTTTACCTCCTCTAATTCTGTGACCTGAGAGCTGTCCTGCTCCTCAGTTTCCTCCTCATGCTCCTCCTCCTCAGGCACTTCCTGTCGGTCAGTCTGCACTTCACTATACTCAGTCGGGTAGTCATCCACCTGTGAAGAACAATCAAGTATTTACTCTATTCAATGGAAATTCAAGCAGGAGATGAACATCAGGGCTAAACTGATCTCTTGTACATCATCCACTGAAACACCTGCTGCGGAGCGTGCCGTAGGTCGGCACTACCAGAACCTGTTCAATGCCAAAAACGACACTGATGAAGATAAAACATTAGAGTGAAGCGAAATCACTTCTGAATGAAAATGTTAATGCCACATCTGAGAGAGAGGCCAGAAAGGCCCAGTGCAGCATTCTGAAGTTGGGGAGGGGAGGGGAGGGGAGGGAAGGGGGGCGCTGAAGGGGAGTCTTCCTAAATTAGCATAACAGTAGGAGCCCAGTCTCATTACTATGCCCTATTACCATTCCTGCTGATATTTGAAATTCAATGAGATGTAAATGTTTGACATGATACACAGAGAATGGGAGATAAACACGCACACGGCTCAGTGGTGGTGAAAATATCATTGACTGTGTTGTCTTTACACACATATACATACACACACAGACACAGACACACACACACACACACACACACACACACAAACAGACAGAAAGAAAGCTCTGGCGCACACATAGCTCACTGACAGGGAAAATATCATCATCTGACTCGGAGCAAATTCTCACACACGCTCAAGCACAGAATGTACAAAAGCATCCGGAGAGACGGGAGCACACGACTTCTGCTGACTACCTTGCTGAACCTCACGTCCTCCAAAGCAAGTCTTGTCCCCCTCCTCACGCTCCTGTGCCTGTTTCTGCTTCTGTAGCCACCACAGGTCCTGTCTCCCCCTGCTACACCTACAGGTCCTGTTTCTGGCCACCTGTTAAAGCCTACTGGGTCACCAGCCCATTCCCTCTGCTAAAGTCCACATCTCACTCTTTACATTGAGATTTTGTTTTGAGTATGTGAATCTGAAAATGCTGTAATCAACCTAAAACGCTTAACTTAGGGATCTGAAGTAGAAGTGGAAAATATTGAATTACAACTATCCACACAATATAGTCATGTTTGCTGGACATTCACAACAAAGACTTTTGCTAAATAGCCACGCTGTATAGCCTTGTTTTGGATATTCAAGTGAATTCAAATTTTCCTCATTGTACCAGAACTTTGTAATCAAACATCTAGTACACTATAAAGTAACTAACATATCTGTTACTGATGTGAATAATGTGCGTTAATAGATTACATTAATAATAATAATCATCATATTAATAATAGATTACAAATACATTTCAAAATTCAGTCAAGCTGTCTGAAATGACAAGGTTTTGATCTAAATACAGTCGGTTATGTCTTATGTTAATGTAAAGTGGCAAGACAAATAAATAAATACAATTTAAGTTAATTTTTTAAGCTGGGTCAAAAGCAGTGGCTCTTGACCTTTATTTACTTGAAGGCCCTGCATCGTCCAATACAATATCTGAATGCCCCATATTATAAGATTTTCTGTATTTGACAAAGCTGCTCGTTTTCTTGTCTTTTTTATTAACAGAAACTGAAAGTATTCATATTTTACATTTGTTAACTACTATTCATTTTGTGATTCTAGTTTCAAGAACTGCATGTTCTTCAAAACACAGTAGTGATCAGTTAAAACATGTTTATGCTTTTTAGCATTTTGAGTTAGATTATTTTAGTATATTAATAACAATTTATTAATTTAAATATTTTAACGTCATCCTCTATCCCACTTGGATGTTTGCTGAGGTCCCCAGCTCCCTGGTTTTGAGCCACTGATCCAATGATTAAAGAAACTGTACAACCAATTTTAATTACAGACTTGTTTTTCAGTCAAACCGCCACATATCCTCCTCTTAGCTTATTTGGGACATGTCCCACTCTGCATTTTTGTACAAGTCTGTTTCTTCACTGCTCTCTCATGTAAGTAACAAAAACAAAAAGCAGTTTTTCTCACTTATAGCCATGCACATATATTAGACTCTTGCCAACATGCCAATAGTGACTAACTTTTCACCTTTAAGCACTAGCACATTATTCAGTAGCAATTATTATCAGAGGGCACCTTTTGTAATGCATTTAGACAACATAAATTTCACTGCTATGGAAAGTCAACAGTGCTCAAGCAAACTTATATTTGAAGAGACACTGTTTTTTCCAGTCATATCCTTGAGAACATGTATGCTGTATGCTATTACAAAACTCTCCAGGTCATTTTGCTACTGTGAATCCAGATCTCAGCAGTAAGAATAAGCCTTTATTGTAATGTACAGAAACATAACAGACAAACTTGCAAATGTGATGTGAGGCCAAGGCCTCCGTGCACCTGTCAGCACTGTCCTGGATGCCGACGATCAAGCGATCACATGGACAGGCAGAATGATCAACGACATCTGTCCTGCATTAAAGGTCAATGAAAGACAGAACAAAAAGGAGCAGTCTGATGAGTCTTGACTCCTGCAGGATTTTATCAGTCTCTCTGTCTTTGTGTAAAGTGACTGACCCTGATGCTTCATGACCACTGTCCGCCAAACTGTTTCTAAGCTCTGGACTACTGTGTGTGTCTTTGAACACTGAAATAAAATAAATAATAAAAAAGATATTTTGCATGCATTTGCATGTAATAGAAATGTAATCAAAATGCCAGTTTTGGCTCTGTAATCTCAACTTCTACTACAAATCTTAAATTAAAAAAAAAACTCAATATGTAATACACACAAAAAAAATTATTTTGCCAACAAAAACATGGAAAGTTGGCCTTTTCACCAGCAGTATCTTTCCAAAACAAAAAGCACACATCCTGATAATGACCTGCTTGGAAATAACTAGATTCTGACCAAGATGTTCATGTAGTTCAATTAAATACAACAGATACGTAAATAGTTACTCTTCTTCCATAAAATTTGCTATAAAGCAATCTCAGACATTACAAAAACCATGGAGTTGTCATGTCAAATCCCTAGGCGTATATGGTATTGCCGACAAGCCTAGAAAATCTTTAAGATACATTATGACTTATCTCAGAGAAATTCATTATGTCCTCTACAGAGGACAATGAAGAAATGCTGGGTGACAGAAGCCAAATGTGAAGAACTGTATGCCAAGCATAACACAAAGTCAGACAGACCTAAATGACACTAGCTATGTTTCCATCATCGTAATTGTTGTTTTAACGATATGTAATTTGACATTATCGAGTATTTTGCAAAAACCAAACAAAACACCCACGGAGAGCACGCTTACATTATGTGATGAAGTCTAGACTAGAGCACATGCACATTTAGAGCGTGTTCTTTCACTGCATGATTCAGTCTAATAAAATGCACTAAGAATGATCACAAAATTCAAGATATAGGGCAGAAAATGTATATATAATTTCATATAGTTAATGTCACATGAAGAGTGCAGATTTTTCTTAAAAAATAAGCATGATTACAAATGTGTCCCTCTGAGCTGCATTAAACAGTGTGTAAATACATCTAAATGCCACTTCAGATGTAACTTCTGCAAAGATTAATTTTGTTGCTACTGGTTTCATCTGTTTGGTAACAGCCTAAATGTCTTATTATTCTAATTGACTGATTAAATGTAACAATTTGACTCAAAAGATGCGCACTTTTAGTGAAAAAAATGGCTTTATTAAAGGTAAAATTGCCCATAAAAGGTAAAAATCTATTTAAACATATGAAAATATTAATTTCTATCACTGATGTGAACTGACCACACAGAATATGAAGAATATCAAAAACTGCAGCAGTCCACGGTAGTCAGATATCAGCACAATAACACACTTGGCAAAATATCGTCTGATTATCGTTATCGAAAAAAAAAAATTCAAAAAAGATTTTTTTTTTTTTTTTCCAATAATCGCACACCCCTATTTCCATCACCCTCTTTTTATGCGCATCTTGAAGTATCGCATCAGAAACGAGAGATGGAAATGCCACAATACAAAAAAGTTTTTACGCTCGCTTGAGGTGGTTTTTGGCTTAATGCGAATAATGGGAGATGGAAACGTATTTAGCGAATAAATCCCACATGACCGTTCAAAAACGTCATGTGACTTTGCGCTACGGGATGGCATAACCTGACTAACCAGCAGACTGATTTTGTTGCACAGCATCTGAAATGTTATGGTCATTCTGAAGTGCCCGAGCAGAGTCTGTCGTCAAAGTATTTCTGTATGATTGCCTCCCAGAACGGTCTGTCACAACTGCGTCAAACAGCTGACATTCATCTCCGAAAGCAAGACCGCATTTATTCTATTTCATCTGTTCTCTCGAAGTGCAGGTAAATTATTATAATTTGAGAATTATTATAATCAGTGGCTTCTCCTACTTTTCTTAGTGATATTTAGTGTCAGTTTATCAGGAAGTGACGATTTTGTTCTCTCTCCAACTCGGATGGAAACAAATGTTTCGCAAATGTTTTATGCAATATTCCAATTTTGTGCGCAAAATTTGCAACTTAGGATGGAAACCCGGCTTATGACATGTTTCCTGCACACAGCACAGGAACTGACCCACCTACAGGGCAAAGAGTTAATCCTTTAAACCGTTCCACACATTAACTCTGGATAACAGTAAACACAAAGATGCTAAGCCTCAGCAGGTAAGCAACCTTGTAAACAGAGACATCATATGCTCAAACAACAGAACTTCAGCAGAGAATTTCAAGCAGAGTTTAAGCAATGAGAATATTCTTCCAAGAGTGCTACAAACAGCTGGCAAAGGTAGTTTATCACTTTTATATGTACAACAAAATACCTTCCCATGACCCAATCACACTTTAAGGAATTTTGAACATGCCTCTTATTAGCATAGAGCTGGGAATAGTAGTTGTCGTTTAGAAAACTCCTTTAAAAAAAAAACCCTGTATCTGACCTAAAACAGCTGTTTATAGATTGGGAGAGGGACAACCTATTTTTACTCAGATTGGCCTCTACTCAATCTGGTCAGACAGCGTTCAGTCTACTCAAGAAACTATTACTTTAGATTGAATGAAGAACCTCCAGTTCCTTGTTTTTTCTTTTTTCATCTTACTAACTTTGTCATTTTTAGTAGGATCTTTTCAATGAATTATTTCACAAAACTGATCTGAATGATTTGGGTCTCGCATGCAGTTCTCATTTTTGGGTGAACTGTGCCTTTAAGATCTAAGCAAATAAATAAACAAACAAACAAACAAACAAACATGTACAGGAAGCACACAACTCATCAATCATGAGCCCGTGTCATGCTTGCTAAAGACTACTTTAAAGAAGGTCAATAATCTTTTCACCTACAGCCAACTTTATCAGATCCTGTCTGAGAGCCCTTCCCATTAGCCAACATGGATTGGCAGGACATCTGCTGAACAAAGACTGTGAAAAGAGTCTCACCCTGAACAAAACCTTGAGGCCTGAGGGTCACAAAGCATGAGGTGTCAGGCTGCAGATGTGGAGGAAATGTGGTGGGGGATTACGGAGAGTGTGTGTAAGCAATAGAGATAGCAAGAGAAAGCGTTACTTACTTGAAAATCGTCATCCAGCGGCTCGTCGATCTGTAGTTCCAGCACTTCATCTTGATATTCTTCACAGTTCTGGTCTCCTGTGTATTCCACCCCTTCATCTTCTCCGTGGTACTCATCTGCCTCATACTCCCCACCCTGAGAGAAACTCGGTTGGCCGCCCTCTGTCTCGTCATAGGCATATTCGGTATATCCACCTCCTTCAGGGCCTTCATCTTGAAGGTGACCAGACATGCCCAGACCCAGTGTGGCATTTAAACTCACAACCTCACCCTGACCACTGGATCAGACACAAAGACAAACATGTGTTAATCTCTGGACAATGAAGTGATGAATTTGTTGAGCTTGCCCTTGGGTTACCACAATAACTATCTTAGAGACTGAAGTGAAGCGTGTCACCTAAAATTGCTATTTTAAACTTTTTTATATTGCAAAAAAGAAAGCCGTTTGATGAGGGCAGAAGGTGTCAAAGTTAGTTCAATGTCATCTCTAATTATGTTATGGATGAACTGCTCTATTGATTTTAGAGCACTGAAGCTTTGCATAAATTATAGGGTGAAGGCAATTTTGACCCCACAAAATGAAAAGTGAACGGTTTAAGTAATGCTGTATTTAATATTAATTTTAAGCATACATTCTTCTATGCAACAATAACAAAAAGCAAAAAGGGGAAAATACTTCTAATATAGACTATTTTGGGATACTGCAGACTATTTTGGAACTCATAAACATAAAAAGCATCTCATCTTTAGATTTAGCAAGCAGAAGCATCAGACATGTCTTGCAATTTGGCAGTTACTAATAACAATGAAATTTTCTTCATATTGCACTTTCAGTCAGTGTTCATAAAACAGTAACATAAAAGTACTTGTATACAAAACAAGCAAACCAAGCAATATAACCACAAGCACAAAATAAAATAAAAAGGTCAAATAAAAAGACACAACATTACTTACTATCTTGTACTCAAAGACAAAAAAACAACAACAAAGGTTTATCTGGAAACACAATTCATATCTTAGTCAAGAATCTTCACTCATGTCTCCTGTCTAAATGATCCAACAGCTTACGTTTTTCTGAAATGCCTAGGATTTTATTTGTAGGTTTTTGTTAGGGTACCTTGTATTTTGGTCCTCTTCATCACTTTGTAAGAGGTCATCGTTTAGCTCCTCATCTGACATCTCTGAGGGGTTCTGCAGTGGACAAAAAAAAAAAGAATAAATCAAAAACCTTTTGCTCAATATGCTTGATATTTTGGTGAGATTGTTACATATGTGGTTGGCCTTAATATTCTTGAACATTAAAGGGGTCATATGATGTGATTTCTTGTTTTCCTTTTCTTTAGTGTGTTATGTAGCTGCTTGTGCATGTATACAATCTGCAGAATTACAAATACATTTATTTTATCTAAAAGAGAAGGCTGATCCAGACCGGGCTAAAACGTCTCATTCAAACACGCCCCCACATGTCTATTTCACGATGTGGACATATTTGCATAATGCAGCCCAAATGTGCACGCAAAGAAAGACGATGTGGTTTCAGTAACCGCAGTAGTGTTGATGCAGCCATGTCAGGGAGACACTGTGTGTTTCTATGCGAGGCAAAAGCACTTTATTTGGCCTTCCGAAAGTAGATGCAATTAGGAATCATTAAGATTACTTGCAACAGGACAGCATAACCCAAATGTTCGAATTTGTGCAACACATTTTATGGACAACCGTTGTGTGAACCTAGGAGAGTACAAGGTTGGCTGTGCACAAAGGCTATTTCTAAAAAAAAAAGAAAAAAAAAAAGGGGGGGGTCATTTGTCATTTGCTATGACAATCTGGCGCTTCTGAACCAGCGACTGTAAGTATGTTTTGTTATTAGTTTAAGTATTTGCTATTGACTGTTCAAATGTGGAGTTATGCGCAGTGTAGAGTAATGCGTTGTATCAGTGGCGAGCGGTGACTTTTTTAACCGGGTATGCTGAGTGCCCTCCCCCTCCCCCTTTTAGGAAACACTCAAAGAGGAAAACACCGTGGCAGGTGTCGATTTAAAAGTATGCACATTCCTACCTTCTCCTGTCGTTTCAGATTTATCCACAGTTATTCGAATGCTAGAAAACAGCTGATTTTCCAAGTAAACCCGTCAAATAACGTTTACAGATAGTTACATTATGATACGTAATAATCAGAGCGTGGGGAGATGGGGGATTCCCCCGGTCTATACAACTGAATTATTCTTTTTTTCTCCCCCTCCCCATTTATTTTTTTATTCCCAGTGAATAGGAGCTAAAACTTCCACCCAGATGACAATAATAGGCCATGCAAAATACCAAAAAAAATTATAATAATAAAAAATAAATAATAATAATAATAATATCTTTGAACTATTGCCATAATGTTGCAAACAACAATAAAATCACAGAGGGACTTTAACTGTAAGCGACACAAGTATACGGAAAACAAAGGTATTGTTTCCTATTTTCTCCTGATGTTTGTTATTATTTCAAATTTTATATACATTTTTATAAACTTTTATTTATTTACTACTTAGGCATGTTGACAATAGCGTCTTCAACATTGTCTATGACCAGACATGTTTTTAGTGGACTTTCAAAATTTACTTTGCTTGAGAAAGCATGAAAATATATAGTTATGATGGTTTTTTTTGTTTGTTTTTTTTTCATATGATTTCGTCAGGTTAGTTTTGCATCAAACACAACGTAATTTTCGGCAATCGAGATCTGGCAGCAACAGCGCATTTTTCAACTTGGGCGAGCTCTTCTCGGACAGTTTACCTCGCGCATGAAACCACGCGCATACCAGCTAAACACTGAGAACACGCTACAATCCTGACGAGTCACAGCAACAGAGCGGAGGCACCAAAGCTGCGGAGAATCCGCTTACCCGGAAGCTTCTGTTACACACGTAGATTTACAGAAAAATGACCATTGTTTTCAAATAAATAATTTTACATACTTATTCCCAATACTTTATTAAGCTTTAAGTCACATCTCAAATGACAACTTATAATCATGTTTATATTAATTAGCCCGTGAACTCATTCTCTCAGACGGCCTGGGTATGCGGCGCATTCGCAGCTTATATGGATGGAACGCCACTGCGTTGTATGTGTGTGTGAGAGTGAGAAAGTGAGAGAGAGAGTGAGAGAGTGAGAGACAGGGTCACATCACAGTGGAGTCAGCTTTCTTAACCACGGCTTGTGTGCAAACACGTACGAGCTTCATCACTGTGTCTGTCACGGGACTCTGTTCCCCACTCAGGCTTGAGCTGATGGTAAAACTAAGGACATTATTAACTGTCTTTATATTTACTTTGATAGCTGAAGCTCACGATTATGGTAAGGGGCGTTACATTTCCGACACACGCTTGTGGTGTTCGGCCAATCACAATGCACTGTGTCAGCTGGCCAATCAGAGCAGACTGCGCATGTCGGAAGGAGGGGCTTTGTAGAAAACGATGCGTTTGAGAGAGGCAGGGCATAGAGGAACTACAATAATGTACAGTATTTGAAAAATAATGTGTTTTTTGAACATTAAAACATCAACATATTCTGTTACACCAAACACACAAAATAATGATCTTTAAAAAAGCATCATATGACCCCTAAGTACACCTGCTGGAAACAATTTATGTATTCCTCTCAGTTAAGATTGCTTAAAAACACAGAAAAAGGCAGCAACTGAAAGAACAACAGCTATAAAAATAAGTTTAAGCAGAGGGGAAAGAAACTGGAAATGATGGAAATCACTTTACCTTTTTTGACGACAGCCAATCTTCTTCAAGTAAGTCTCCCTCCTCCAAATCACTGTGAATTGATAAATATATGATTAAAAATATGGTTCTTTCACAATAAATCTCTGAAATGCCTGACACCATTTCAGCAAAGCAAGATATTAAAGCAACAACTTCATTTGCAAACACCACACCCCATGGCAACCAATAAAGTCTATATCTATGCTGGTGAGATTCATTTTGAATGCTATGAAAGACTCTTGCTGGAATGCTGTTGTGCTTCTGGGAAACTGATGCACTCTTTATTCGTCTTTTTCATTCTGCCTAATAGAGACATGAAAACTAAGCCAGCAATGAGACTGTGAAGACTTACCTTTCCAAGTCGTCATCTTCTCCTCTCCGTCTTCTTGACCTTTCAGCCCCAGGCTTATCATATTCATCAAACTCATCATCTACATGCAGACAAGAGAATGAAACATATATATGAAGTGATAATGAAACATACACACACACACACAGACATATATATATATATATATATATATATATATACACACATAAACATATACACACACACATATATATATATATATATATATATATATATAATACTTTGTGCAATGTTTAAATAATATTATATGCTCAGCCCTAGCACGTAACACCTTAAGATTCTGTGCTTGAAATGTTAGATTTCAAGATTCTGAAGCAGCACAATTTCTCCTCAAAGCAAATATATTAGTATTTGAAGAATCTCTCTAATCTTAAAGTGACAGCAAATCCAAAATCAAAACTTCTGTGATGACTTGCCCTTGTGCCATTCCAAACCTGTATGACTTTCTTCTGCAGCGCACAAAAGAAGATATTTTGAAGTATGTTGGGAACCAAACAGGCCGGTGACCCCTGACCTCAAAAACAAACAAAAACACATTTCTTAAAAGATCTTCTTTCATGTTCCACAGAAGTCAGTCATAGATTTGGAATGGCATGAGGGCGAGTAAATGATGACAGACCTTTAAGTTTGTGGTGAACTATGCCTTTACAAACAACTGTTTTTCATATAATCAACTCAGTATTGCAGAAAAACATTACCCAATGCAAATGTTATTTGAAAGAAGCCACTGGAAGATTGTATCAAGCGCAGTTATGGTGATATTTAATTTCTAGGCCGCTCCAATACCAATATACAACATAATTATGCACATTTGCATATAAATCCAAATGAAATACAGATATATCAAATTAGATCTGCAACCCTGCAGCTGACAGTGATGTACTGTAGGATTGACAGGTTGAAGGGATTTACAGGAACTGGCCCTGCTCTCAGTAATAAACCACTACAACACACACTTGATATACCATCACGCCTACATTTAACACACAAACTCATAAGTGTTATTACACCGTGACAAAACTACCCAGTTTTTATTAAAATACAGATCTTCTCAAAACACATAATTTGCATCTCTGGCCTGGATAAAACAACAGTCCTGCTGTCTGTAGAGACAGCGCTACAGATGCTTACATAACCATTCAACCTCATGGTGTTACACACAACAATTCTTCATCCACCATTTAAATGTTAAAATCACTATCCAAGTATATATCATTCGTTGGATTCTACATGTAAACACACGGGCTGCGCATTCATTGCGACCCTTCAGCTAGCGAGTTAGCAACCGCAAATGAGAAGAAATATGTAAATGCACGTCTGCTCATGCTTCACGATCATCAATATGACACACCATAAAACAATAAACATCCTGACAGATAGTTGTGACATCAACGTAAACTGTGTTCAATCTGTAAGCCAACAGCAGATCTCAGAAGCTCAGCAAATTATGAAACAAAAGCAGCTACCTCGTTAGCACTAGCTGGGAGCTAAACTAAGTGTAAATTAATATTACATATATATCATACCCCCGGCATTGGTCGCCATAACCCAAGACTGTATGTTATCTTGGAGACTTTGGTATCTCTATAACGTCGATGAGTGCATTGAAACTGGTTTAAGTCCAGAGCTTCAGGCCGTTAGCTTAGCGTCAAATCTCCTCAGTCTGAGCTCTGAAAACATCTGCACAAGAATCATGGCGGCCGGACTGAGCCGCGCTGCATCATGGGTATGATGTGAGGGGTGTGCGTAACTGTACAGACCAGCCTGGCTTATTTACTTCAGCTTTACCTTATAGCCTACTCCAGTAAAGGTGAAGGGTAGACAGACAGAAATTTGCTTGAATATGCGTATCTTTTTCCAACTTAAAGCCCAATTCATTGTGTTTGTATAGCAAAATTCACAAGAAGTGAAGTATTCAGAAATGCATTCTCCATCAGTGCTTGGCTTGTTGATTAACAGGTGTTTAGGGGTAGGCTAAAGATTTGGGTCTCTGTAGGTCATAGACAAAGCAGACTGAGGTGATGATTATGTGTCAAATAAGATTTTGCAGATTTTGAAGAAGTCGCAGATAATTTTCTTACCGAATAGTGGATTATAGAAGTTGCAATATACATTTTCATAACATTATTTCAAGCTTTCTAAATTAAACAGAACCTCTTCATTTAACAAACTCTTTGAGGTAATTGAATTTAAGCTAAGTGTATTTACAGAATGTGTTGTGCAAGCTGATAGCAGCTGCATTACTTTTTCAGTAAAGTGAGGATTCATTTTTCACCGATTTCCTTGTTTTATTTTTTATCAAGGTTATTTTCTATAAATAACCTTGGCAGTGGCAGAATATTGTTTTTGTTCTCAATAGTCCATATCACCCTGACTATACATTTTTGACTGATGTTTGTACTACATGTGATTTTTAAGTATGTCAAATTAAAAATTAAAAATTCAATTTCACTAGTTAGAGTTTGAGAAGAATTAACTAACAAAAAAGTCACCAAAAAGCTCAAGTTACTCCAAAAAAAAAATAAAGAAAAAAAATAAAAATGTTACATTTGATCTTTACCCCAACTTTATTATTATTATTGTTGTTGTTGTTGATCATTAGCACTTAGTGGAACAATTAGTTACTCTAGCAAAGATTCGGTTTTGGCTTTAGTTTCAAAAGCTGTAAAAAAAAAAAAATCTTTTATATTAAGATCAAATAATAAAGTGTTTAATAAATACAAATTATTTTATCAGATATTTGTTTGTGTATTGTAACTACAAGTTCATGTTAGCCATCAAAATGCTGTAAATTGGCCAAAAATCACACAAAGCATAGCCTATTTTTAATCATCTATTATTATGAAATGCCAACAACTTACTATTATTTTATTATAAACTATTTCTCTTAAAGATATAATTAATATAAACAACTCAAACTGGATGCATCAGCAAGTAGGCTACACTATTTTTTGGTGATGCATACATACCAGACAACTAAAGCTACGGTCGCGCGCAGAGTAGCCTGTTATTGTGCCGTTTCCTTCTCTCAAGAGTTATCTGCAAGCGTAATGTCTGCATGATAAACCTGATTCATCCCCACCTCCAATCATATTTCTTTGACTGCGTTTCCTAAAGATTATTTTCTCTCTGCATCCATCCGGGGAGTCATTCAGAGGTTATGATTTTTGGGCTGCTGTTATTGGATATCATGCTCCAGTTCGGGACGCCATTGGTCTGGAGCTTGTCAGTCTGTGGCGCGCCGGCGCTCGCGAAGCCGCTGCGCAGACAGTGCACGACACGCGAGTGGCCAGAGAGTGTCTGGAGTCTGTCTGAAACTGATAAAAATGGTGATGGAGTTTACCCAGAGTCTCGCTCATACTCATTAGAAAAACAAAGGGAGACAGAGCGGAATTATACAATCATTCAACACTGTAGTCTGATCGTAGCTTGAAAACTAGATTCTATTGTAGCGCATTTCAAAGTTTTATTCCATGTTTTTCACCAGACAGACAGTTCATTAATTCACAGGTAAGATGATCGTGGCGGGGCGCAAATCTTTTTGTCTGATACTGTCTGCCGTTGTTATGGTGATTGTGTTGTTGATGAATATACTTAACTGTGCGATGTTGCTTAATCATGGCAAATAGGACGGCGCATGTAAACCGCTGGTCGGCTGCAGGGTGGTCATTTTAATGTGATTACATGTTAGCGCATGTCGTTCGGCGGGATGAAGAAAGAGTTTATCGCGATCATCTCTTCAGACAGATGACGCACCTGTGCTCACGTGAGCACGGTTTCTCATTAACCCCATGAACTCATGATGCCAAAACACTGCTGCAGTGTGAGCATCTATCAGCGTGTCTGGACTGTATACAGCGCGGTAAAAAGCATGCAGCCATGCGCCAAGTCGGCTGCTGTTTATCCGCAATTTAAGGCCCGTCTTTGCGCGTGAGATTTTCGCTTGCGTGATTTGGCATTTAGACTGTTTTCAAGTAAAAAAAAAAAATTTTTTTTTAAATTGGATTTTTGGTAGCCTAAAGAACTGGATAGTCTAAGGACACTACGTAGACTTCAAGGCATTTGGCAAAACTACTGCCAAAAAAATAAACCGCCAAAAGCTCCTTGCGCGTTTCGTTGTCTGTAATCATACGGTGGCGCTAACTTGTTTTCCGCTCACAGCTCGCAACTGGTGTCAGTGCAGCTCTGTTGCGCGCTTGGATGGTATCGTCCATAAGTGGTTCGTTCCCCAATAGCTAGTGTGGTAAAGCATTAAATTAAATTAAATTGATTTGTCTTAGGCAATTAAAATGTAGGCTATCACAAGTTCCCAATTTTCATCCTACAAAAATATATGGAAGACGGTGGCTTGTTACAGGCGAGAGTTCTTTTACTAAGAGTTCTGTTCATAGTTCAAAACTTCTTGTATTAGGCGTATCATTTTAGTGAATTTTAAAATACCGTTATTGTCATAGTTTTGAGCCGTTTTGTAAAGAAGTGTAGCCCACAGACAAAATGAACTATATCATGAAGGACAAGTTAATTATTAACTGATTTAATTTTTAACTGAAAATGACTATTCAGATAAAAGTTATTTATTTATTTTAAACATGTTTTATAAATGTCAGGTTGGGGCATGAAGTTTATATTGGGGCGTGTTGTTACATTGTGAAAATATTATAAATTGTATAGCCTACAATTTATAAATTGCAATATTGACACTCAAAACAATGGTTTGAGGTTATTGTACGTTAACTTTCACATGTGTGTTTAATTCTTATGTGATTCGTAATTGTTTTAATTTAGCAGAACAGTCAATAAGAGGCCACTGTAATTTGACAACATGCCCTACCACAAAAGGTCAATGTGCGTTCAATACCCTTTTCATCAACAAAAAATGGTAAAAATATTCAGTAGCTTTTTTGTATTGCCAAAACTATAATGTATGTGTCGAAACAGCAGTTGACTGCAGAAAATACTGAGAAATATTCACTGGAGTAAAACTTATGAAAACTAGTACTGGTTCTCCTTTATAGGCTACCTTATTTATTATATAATAAAAACATTCATTATGAAGCATTTACTTAAGTTGGCTATTTTTTTTATTATCATATTTTCATTATAAATGTTTTCCCTTACTGTATTTAAAAGCAACCAATTGATCATTACATTATTCTCTTTAGATTAGAATCATTAATGTTAAGCAAAATGCAGTGCACTCTGTGAGGATTCATATGTGGTGTATAGATTAAAACGGTTCAGATTTAGTACGGGATTCCATGCTGTCTTTTGGATTTATTGTTTCTTAACTGAACTTTACCTTTTGGTCTTAAGTTTTTTTGAGTGTTAGGTCTGCTTTCTTCCTCTTAAATTGTTCTATATAGTCCTTTTTTGACCTGTTGTATGTTCGTATTGGTTCAGATTTGAAAAAGCACCATGAATATGTTGCCCATGTGGCTTGACTTTGCATGCTCATGCATTCATAGTTTTAAAGCAGACAGAGACATCTCTCTTTGATATTGATATCTAATAAGCAGGATCATAGGCCTCAGCTTTTCAGTCATATGCAAAACAAGATGGCTGCTTCACGGGAGGCACAAGGCTATACATTGGTAGATATTTATAGTATGTTTTGAGTCAATGTAAAGTGTCTTAGTGAAAGAAACTGGGACACAGCATGCACAGAACACTATCATGCCCTGACCCAGAGGAGTTGTGCAATTAAAAAACAAACAAACAAGAAAAAAAAAAACTGAGCAAATATATGTTACAGGTTACAATAATGGAATAGACTTAAAAAAAAATCCTTGTCTCATTTTTCTAGGTGCAGGTATGTAATTATAATTAAGTATATTATCTAAACACAAGGATGTGACAAATAAAAAAATATATAATCTTTGAATGTCACGCAAGGTTATGGTGTGAAATTATTTTCTAATTTATTAGAAAACCTCTGGTTTGATAAGTTCTGTTTATGTATAACTTGATTAAAATAAAAATGCATTATATGACGTTTAAAAATTCGTCTAAATGCTATACCGCATATATAATGTGTTATGATTAACAGAGAGCGAGAGCTTCAAACTTAAGATATTTGTGAAATATTTTCCTTTATTTCCTTTTTTAGACGTAAAATTTTCTAATAACACACACAAGTTTCTTTTCATTTTTGCATTTTGCAATATTTAGGCTGAAGGCTGTTGAAATTGGGCACTGAATGACTCCTATTTTAGTAGTAGCAATTGTAATTGTACATCGTTATAAGCTTTTAAGTTTATGCTCATTCATTAATGGTATTTGCTAAATATTTTGTAAACAGTATTCATTTTTGGTTTAGATTAGGTGTGGCTCACGCCTTGAATATTGCCTTTTTTTAGTTGGGTATTTTTGTTGCCTACAGCACAAACTGATGGGCTGATATTTTCAGCGAATTTGAGCAGCACGGTGCATGTAGGAGCTGTTCGTTTTGCCTTGTACTTGACTCAGGGTTTCATTACTGTAATGTTTGATGGTATTATAAATGCTTCGCTGCACACTTCTGTATATCAGTTCACCTTACAGGCCTATCAGTGTCCAACCTCAGTACTCCATGTTTCAACTGGTCAGGCTGTGTGTGTAAGTGTGCGTGCATGTTGCTTTAGCTCACAGGCCCGTAAAACATTTGTTTGTAATAATGATTGGTATTTGAAAATGAAAAATTTGCCGTGCACATCCACAAACTGTTGGTCAAATTATGTTCCTATACTAACTTTTCTATTTGAAGGTGAAGTATTATCAGGCATTTTATGCTTTCAAAGTGCCAAAAAAAAAAAAAGTGTTACAGACGTCTGATAAATTTATTGCTACATTTATTTAAAATGAAGAATTATGGAATAAATTTCATTGCGTGATATCTGTAAAATAATTGTTACAGTTTCCCAACAAACGTCAGGTCTGTTGACTGAAGTGGATTTGGAGTGTATTAGCATGGCTGTCATTTTGCAATAAATATATATTTATACCGATTTTAATTCTTTGTATTTGGGCTTTCGTTATAGGCAGGAGGATTACATTTCTGAAGTCTTCTGATGACCTCTTGGAGCTGTCACAGATGCAGCTACACTTAAAGGTGATACCTGTGTTCTGCGGTTGTGCTGCCGTGCTGCCGGTAGGTTTAAAAGGGCATTTCCCACCCAGTACTCTGTGAAGCACATTTGGGCATGTCATGGAGAGAGAGGTGGAACGGCAGGAATGCAGAGAGGTGTGCAAAGGTGCGATTATGAAAGCCTGCAGGCTGATGAGTGTGCATCAGAGAAGCTAATGCTAACCGAAACGAACCTCTGTTTTTCTTTGTCAGATGTGACGTTTGAAATGTTGCTGAGTAATCGCACTTTCAGCTTGGCACACCAATCATTTCCAGTACTCGCTTCTTATATGAATTTCCAACTGATTTCTTCATTGAACACAATGATTAGACAGGTTGATTAACAGACAGGTAAAAAAAAACCCAGCACAGACAGTCTAGCATAGCCTAATGTTTGAATGTGAAGGTTACAGCAAGACTCTTGAGAGACTCTTAAGAGAGTCATTTTTGTGACTTTATATGAACGGTTAAAAAGCTGTAGAAATGAGTAATGATATCTCTTGAAATGAAGATGGCAGCCATTTTTGTTGTAATGTCCAACAGCGCCCCCCAGGTCTTTCTGTTGCTCTTGTGGAGCAAGCTTATGGATTTTGTGTGTGAAAGAACAAGGCTCTCACTCTCCTGCATTGCTTGCATATATTCAATATCAAAGCCACAATGGCATTTTAAAGGGATCACTGGCAGGCAGCCAAAACACAGAGCCTCTCTCTTTTTGGTGGCTGTCCTGGCTTACTTGCTTTCTTCCTTTTACTCATGTCCTCGTGCTGATGGCAGCGTAACGTCTGACTCTTCTCAAAGCTTTACCCAAGTGCTGGAGCGAGACATTGGATGTATTAGGACAGCTGCCTCCATTTTAGGGAGGAGTTTTGCAGAGGAAGATGGATACCCTTTCCACAGTACCAGAATTTGCAGCGTGAATCAGTTCTGACTTGAGGCATCGCCTGCAATACTTAGATATGTTTTGTCATTCGATATTCATTTGTTACCCGAATGTGATACGTTTTCCCGAAATTTGCTTCGATTGTATTTGTTGTGTTTATAGGAGATTATATGGAATGATATGAATCGTGCTTTGGGTGCCTAGTTTTCCAGTCTCAAAATGAAGCAAATTGAAAAAACTTTTTTTTTATAGTTCTACTTTAGATTTTCTGCATAGATATTATTGTGACATTTCTATATCTTACTTTTTTTTCTTTCTTTTTTTTTTTCTGGCCACGCACAGAAAGATTTTAATCTGCTTTTTAAACGCATTTCTGGATTTGATATAAGTAACATGTTTGTTAGTTAGTTACAAAAAATCATAATATCCAAATAAAATGGTGCCTTTAGGCACTCGGGATTTTACTGGTAAATAATGATGTGCTCTAATCCGCTGTGAAATGTTATTTGTTTTATTTTATTGTATGTTATTCGAGCATATAACTATGCTGTGTTTAGTTTTTTCTTTTTTAAACCCCCAGGTAGCGAATTAGACAGATACCTAAAATGCCAGATACCTTTGACTGTAAAATATATGAAATTATAGATTGCTTTAGCAGGATTCAACCATTTTTCAGTCCTAAATTTTAGTCCTTTGAGTGTGTCCTTAACTTTATGTATTTATTATTTGAATATTTCAAATTCTTTATTCGTTCTCGTGCATTAGAATATTCTGTTAAGTGATTCTTATCTCTTTCATCAGTTAGTGTCTCTAAAGATGTTTGTTTCACTGTGTCTCAGTATTTGTGTTGTGAACAGGACAAATGAAAATATGTGCACTTTTTGTAGGAGATGTTCAGTGAAGCAAATATATTTTGAAAAGTGTTTTCGTATTATTTTTGAAGCATTCCAGTGATTGTTAAAATTATTGTTTTGTCAGTTTGTGTAAATACATTAATTGTTACTATTAACGTTAAATAAATGTAATAAAACTATTTTAAATTGCTTTTATAAATCAGTATTGTCTTGTATTCATGATGTAAATTGAAGTTAGACTGTTTTATCGTGTAGACTGAATTATTTTTGTAAGTATTGTGTTTATTGTTGTTGTTATTGTAATAAAAAAACATTATTTTAATTGCTTTGATATAACAGTGTCTGTTTGTATTGATAAAAAACATTTGATGGATTCATGTGATACAAATATGATATGAACGAGACTGGTTTGGAGTGTAGAGAGTGTATAAAGCCACAAAGGTGGCATTGACAGTGTGTCTGTGTGTGTCCGCGTGTTGCAGGGTGGATTTGTGGCTTAGTGTCTGGGGCCTTATGCTGCAGTATCTGAGGTACACAATGTTCTGGAAGATTCGGCCTCTTGAGTGACCCATTGGCCCTGAAATCTTGCTCGTAACTAGAAAAGATTCGAAATGCGAGACTTATGAGGGGTGTTTTCATGATTATTGGTATAGCTACGTTTAGCAGAAACAGTATGAAACGCATTTTAAGTTTGAACATAACATTTGCAAAACAAATTGTATATAGGAATGATTTACGTTCAAATGTGCCCTGTGTGTTTGTATAACACTTCAGCGCTGATAATATATAATAAACGTTTAACGTATAAATCTTTGAAAAGTGTTAACAGTTGGAATTGAAATGTTATGTAATACTGTGTAGTCATTTTGGATATACTGTGCGAGGACAAAAAAATAAAACAGTGGGGAAAAATAATGACTGTTTCAGTGCTGTAGAGGTTCTAAAATGTTGTTTGCTACAGTTTTGAAGACGTTTTGTTGTGCAGGTTTTTTTTTTTTCTTCAAATATCAGTGAAAATGCTAAAATGTTATGTACTGCTGCAATGAAAGTCACACATCCTTTCGATTTTCATAGTTGTTCCACGTTTATATATAATGTTTTGCTTTTATATCTGCATATGTACTGTTTTTTTAATACTTTTTCACAGAAATATTCAAGAGTAGGTTTTATATCATTTATAGAATTTGACATGAATTCTTTTATGCATAAAATCTATTAAATGACGTTTATTGTCGCGGATACTTTGTAAAAGTTATAACATTCGTCTTGAGAATTGGCACAAGAACTTCATGCCATCATGTCAGTGCTTTCATAGCATTCATAATCATTTGAACCGGATAGTAAACTTAAGATTCGATACGCTGGCATTGGCCAGCGATTAGCTGATTCAAGGCTATGCCAGATGAAATGCCAGTCATCGCTGAGGGTAGTTCATTTGGTTTAATTTATGAACTCCTGCACATATGATTGGTAAGTCCTTGTATTTTACTGATTCAACACACTTTCTGTTTACAGAATGTAAGGCCAAAACACACAGCTTGGCTTTGTTAGGTGTGAACATTGAATGACTTTTTAAAGTGCTGTGTCCTTGTGCAATTTTATTCCTCTTTAATGGCTTTTCAAAGTTGCTGATGCTATTTGCGAGCGCATTATGTCACGCATTGTTCACCCTGGGTGAATTTTAAACTCTTTGGCTATTTCATTTGGATGTTTCGATCAGCCTTTAAAATTGAATAACATTGTTCAGGCATTTGTGGAACTCAAAAACAATCGTTTTCAGATGAATTGTGCTTCCTTTTCTCGTTGCAAACAGTTATATGCATGATGTTATTTGTTCGCTATTTCTTTCTTTTTTTATTGTTATATGCATGTTTCCTAAGCTGTCTGAATGATTTATTAAGTTTTGAAGGAGAAGTAGCAAGAAGGTTTGTTTATTCCATTTCACCCTAAAGGCATAGTATTTTAATGAAATCTCATCCCTCTCTCTCTCTCTCACTCACTCACACACACACACACACTTTTCCTTTTTCACAGCTGCTGATCACTTAATGGCCTTTTAATTAGTCTGAATGATGCCGACGAGTTCCTGTATGCCAGTATTTGACATAAAATGACTGAGAACCGCACACCTCTATGACTGCGGATATGTCGAATATCGCTTCATATGCAAGGAGTATGTCGTTAAAGGGTCATCTTCGTTTGTTCTTTTGATACGTCATTCTATTCGACTTTCCCTGTCTTTAGCTGTGTATATTTTTGCCTATAAGCGCTGTTTTGATTGATCTTAAGAGGTAATGCTCAGATTTAACCTTGACCCCTATTTTTATTCTGTCAGGTGCTAAGGCTCGCCAACCAGTCAAAGCGTTCGGACTCATTAACGGTTCTTTCGTTTTGATGCTGTTCTGCTAAAGCATGTGTTGATGGGTTGAAAACCAAATGAACTGGTCACAGTGATTAAAGGCCAAGTGGTTAATCCCAGCAAAGAGTCTGTGACACAAACACCAAATGAACACTGCAACTCTTCGATAAGAAAGAGCCGCGCTTAAGCACGCAAACATCCCAAATATCAATTTCACGTCTGATCTCCCACTGACACTCAACGTGTGAGAGTGCAGGGGTTGCACCAAACAGGGCCTTGGCAATAGTATCATGTTATCTCCTATCAATTAGTGCCTAAAGGGGATTAACCCCTGCAACACAGAGGAAGCTGATAGGATCGCTGTTGAATTGCAGGGGTCACCTGCTTCCCTCATTAGCGATGACCTCTCTCTCTTTCTGTCTGCCTCTCTGTCTGTCATTTTTATGTATTCACTACTAGTTTAATAGGGGAAGTAGACTGATATGTTTTTGTGGACATGTTATCATGAATGTCTTTTGGAAGGAGGGTTAGATATTCGGTGATTAGTCATGCTGTGTTGTGTTATGCTGCTGTTGTTCAGGTGAGAGTGAATCAGCAATGTATTCAGAGCTGACAGCATTTCTCTTATAACAAGGCTAGCAGAATGAAACTCACAGTTTGAGTCTGGCTAATGTTGGTGTATCGTGGCACACAGGGAATAAACTGCTGCTGACCTTACTCTATATTCATGAACCTGTGCTTGTGTTAGAGTCTCCTCAGCAAAGTTAGATTTTATGACAATAACTTCAGGTAGGCTTGAGCTCGATAATTTTTTTGAAAGCTTTCCGGCCACATCCATTTCAATCAAACAATCATGAAAATTGGGTTTTCTATGTTTTATATACTGCGTGGTAGTTACCATTTCCCAGTTTGTATCTTTTTGTGCTTTTTTTTTTAAACCACTAAATGATATAAGATACACAGATCAGGGAAAAGTGAAAACAAATTAAACTAAAACATCGTCAAACATTAAATATTCAATGCTTCCAACATAGTATAACTGATGTGATTCAAATCGATATATCTGGTTTTATTAACCGTTTCCTCTCTGACTTTGAGGATAGCCAATGACAGTTTAGAGTGTTAGGATGACATCTGGGGTGGCCAATCAAATTTATGTCTCCTGTGAATAGTTGATGATTTTTTTTTTTGTGTGTGTGTGAACTATGCCTTCTAAAGATAACTTTCTTTGTGCTGGTATACAGTGAATTAAGGTTGCTGACATAAAAACCTTATGTAAATTTGAAATTTACGACTATTTCCTACTAAAACATTTTGCTAATTCAATTATTACTTGCTGCTTTTTGACCTTGCAATAATAGAGACGCTACAATTAAATATTTATACTTTTTCTTTCAGACTGTAGGACCATTTCAAATGAACTTGTGAAGTTAAGAAAAGATGAACAAGTGCTTAAGTTACTATTTGCCTTTGTTCATAAAACATATATTTTAACCTAAAATCTTGATGTTAATAATAAGTGCTTAGACATCAACTACCCGAAAATCACAACAACAACAAAAAAAGTTTGTTGTCACATTTCACCCAAAATTGAAAAGAAAACATGCCAAATTTAATTTCGCATTACACTAAAGAAAGGTTTGCATTGCATTGTGACATTATTTTCATAACAATTAAGCACATTTGCCCCTAAATTCTCACTGTTGTAATAGTTATATTTAAAACGTGGATTTCAAAAGTGTCAACTTTAATACAAATAGTTTAACTGTAATTAACATTAACACGTGTGTATATATATATATATATATATATATATATATAGCAGTGCATTTGTGTGCTCATAATTGGCCTCTAGTTGTGGCAGAAAGTTCATGAAGAACAACTTGTTCCAGCCGATGCTCCATGAAGTTGGAGTGTCTGTGGGCATCAGGAAAAGAACACTTGTAATTTATCTTAGCTGCCAGTATTTTTTAAAACAGAACGTAACACTCTTAGATGTTCTCTACAGTAAAATGGAAGTCTGTTTTTATATCTCTGAATTTTGTAACGGGAAGTGTGGGTTGAAATCGAGCTTCATTGAAATGTTTAGTGCTAAAAATAAAGTGTGAGTTTTATTAATTTTTTTTCTTTTGACTGATTATCGAAATAATATAGTAGTAAATGTCCCTATAAGTCTAGAAAGATCGCCATCTCCGTTCGTAACTGAAATTACCACACATTCAAGAATCCATTCCAGAATGCACATCTTTTAATGAGTTTTTACAAACCAGAACATAATGTTTCATTGGTGTGTGATTTGTGCTATGAGCAGTGCATGTCTCACAAAAACATTTATACCAAATGTCTGCAACACCTCGATTTCCCCCCCAAAATGCCATCGAAATTTAGACACTTATTTGCTGGTAAATCTTTAACAAGCAGTCCTCCATAACAAGCAGTCTTATATAAGCATGCATCAATGTCCTCTCAATATAGTCAGGAAATCTACCTTCAACTGTACCGTTATTTCTGACATACTTTTGGAATGTGTGTATTTGTTATAATTATGTACAGAAATTTTCAAAAGTGCAAAATATGCATAAAATAAGACCCTTTTTTAATTCTTGGGTTACTTTATGAGCCACAGGGAAAAATATCCATGCCAAAAATCAAAGGTATCATGTAAGGGGAAAATTTTTTTTACTTACTATTATATGAACAAAACCACAGCTAAAACATTTATGAGCGACACTTTTTCTAGATTTAGAGTCTAGTATCTAGTTTTACTAACAATATTTAAAACTGGCACTTATGACAGTTATCAGTACAGTTTATCTACATTGTCCAACCAGTAAACATCACAGTAAATGAAGGTTTGATTGATTTCTTTTTCATGATGAATGAAATATGTCCAGAATATGTGTGACAATGTTTTGTTTACTTTTGTAACCAGTAAGCTGCACATTATGAAATGCCACAATCTCTTATGTGCTCCATTATAATTTGGCTTTTGTGCTTTCCGTAATGTCAGTGATCGTGTAATGTTGTGATATAAGTTTCTAGAACTTATGCAGAGAGAAAGGTTTGACACCGCCCTTGAAATGACGCAGTCCTCTCTAGCCAATCAGAATCCTTCTTTTTAATGGGAGCATATTAGAAATCATGAATGAAAGGCTGTTTTATTTATCACAGTGTGTGCTTATAGAAATTTATAACTAAATATTACATACACATTACATGCTTCAGCCTGAGATTTAAAAAAAAAAAAAAAATCTTATGTCAGTTAACACACAAAAAAGATTATGTAGCTATTTTTTGTGCATTTGTCTCTTCATGCTCTCTAGTCGTTTTCCCCCTCCGCTCATGCCGCTTTAATAAAGATGCTGCCGCAGACTTTCATTAACTGGGTGCTTCAGGCAACTATGCAGTAAGAAAACACATGCAGTCTTTGGCCTTCCAGCTGAGTGGTTGTCCATCAAACTCCACAATATTTTTTTTTATACTTAAAAAGAGGTAATGTAATTGACTTGACAGACTTTTGACATGTTGGTAAAAAAATGGCAGCAACTTTCAATCAGCTGTACTTCACAGTCAACTTCAGTGTAAGAAGTCATGCAAATGGTCTTGTTGTGCATTGTGATTTTCTTTTATATATATTTTATGGTTTGGTAGTGCAAACAAAACATACGAGCTGAAATTATCTGTGCATCGTTTTAATGTATACTCTGTTAATATATTATATTATATATTATTTCTCTTGGTAAGTGGACACTATTCAATGGAATAAACGCTGCATTATTACACTGTAAAAAAATAATCATGGGTCTTGTCATTTTCATTAAAAAAAATTAAGGTGATAATTAAAAATAGTGAGTTTATTTCATTAAAGAAATTGTGATTCAGTGTTGTATAGAAAATGTTGAGGACTTTTTACTAATAAAACCAAGAGTGTGTTTTCCCCATTTTTTTAAAGGAAACTTAAGCAGTTTTGAGACTTGAATTGAGGAACTGATTAAATTTTAAAAAATTAAGGAAAGAAGGCTACCTATTTATTTTAAGAGAATTCGCTCAATTTTGCAGTTTTATTTTAGAGGTGATTGTTAGTTCCCAGCATGCTTTGCATATGGCTGGATATGGAGAGTAAATGTTGAAATGAATTTATTTAATGTTCAGTTATTTTTGACATTTGAAAGAGTTTCTGTTACATTGAAGTTTCCATTGTGCAGAAGAGTAGAGCTTATGGTTATGGATGCCATACTCCTGGTTCAATGAGCAGCAGCTTTGCTAGAGCTAGTGCAGTACTTTGCAGTATTTCTCAAGTATTTTCCTACTTGAGCTGTTTGGCTGTATACAGTCTTTTAAATGTGCAAAATAACTCAAAGTCAAATACAAACAGGCCTCACTCAAAATCACAGACTTTTGAGGATCAACTTAAAATAAATGAGCACATTTCACTAATTATATTAAATTCATTATTAAATAATTTAGGAGATTTTACGTGATTTATTCAGGCGGATTCCATTAAAAAACCAAGCCTTAAAAACTACTCAAAAATATTAAGTGTAATATTGGTACCATCATTTTTTTAAGTAAATAGCCCGTTCCATTTTTTTTATTGTGTAACGATGCCTTTCACATTTAATGCAAGTTTGGAGACGCTTGATTAAACAAAATATTTGCTTTAAAGCATCAGCACTATTTTTCACTATATTTACATTTATATATATATAGATTTTTTAATCATGTTATAAAAATGATAGCTTTTTATTAAAAAATATTTTATTAGACCATCTTTGCATTTGTTTTTTGAAATGCATCATAGCAGAAAGGTGAAATTTAAAATGAAATATAAGTATTGAAGTGAAAGAAATGATCAATTCTACCAACTGTTTTACACCGCAATAAATTTAGTTTAAGGTGAAAAAACGTAAGTGTTATATGTGCACACATTTAATATCGGAGTGATTCGGCTGTGCTGCTCCGCAAGGAAAAAATAATGATAATCTTCTTCTGTGCAATATGGTAAGTTAATAAAACTAATTTTAGCATAGAAGACTTGGACAGTACCCTCCGCAGCACAGGCCTCGCAGACTCATCTGTGTCTGGTGGAAATGGCATAGAAAAGAGAGTTAATTATTTCCACCCAAACCCAAAATGCCTCTGTCTCTCTCTACACAGATTGGCTTGTGATTTGCATGAGGATTTTGAGAAGCTTTTCAGTATGTTTGCCATGTCTGTCCTGGCTGTCTGTTTAAACAGGCCCCGAGTAATGAAGAAGAGAAGATGGAAGGAAGGAAGGAGGGAGGGAGGGAGAAAAGAGGAGGTGTGCTAAACCCTGGTTTCCCTCCTCAGCCCTTTTGGGATATGAAGGCCCCAGATGGTGTAGGGGTGTGAAAGCAGCATTGTGTGTGTGTGTGTGTGTGTGTGTGTGTGTGTGTGTGTGTGTGTGTGTGTGTGTTTATATGGATGTGTCTGTCTGTCTGTCTGTCTGCCTGTACGTTCGTTCCGAAATCAGGGGCGTCCTTAGTAAAAGAACCCGGCCCTAATGTCATCTGTTTGAGTGGAAGCTTGTCTCTGTCTCTGAATGGAGACAAAGGAGAGTGGACACAACTCCCCCCCTCCCCATTATCTTTGTCCCCGTTGCCCTCTGCAGCCCAGAGCCTGACACCCAGCACTGGGGGCTTTGATTAGCCAAGTGGAGACACTGGGGGGTCACACTACCCTCTGCCCTGATTAGCCTGCACTTGGCCACTGCTGACCCCTCCTTCTGAAGAGATTCGTGTGAGGGGTCTGGAGATATTGAGACGGGGCATTTGGGAAGAAACATAATGCACCTTGACCTGTCTAGACTCTGCTGTTAACAAATGGATAATGTGACCTTTTTCACGTTGTTGATATAGTGTTTCTACTCTCTCCCTCTCTGTCTGAATTTTTTTTAGAGTTAACTATGGTCAGTAATTGCACTGTAGTTTGAGGATTTTAGAAGTATGCAGAGAAGTATTTTTAATTTTTTTTTCTGAAACTTTTAAACTGGGATCATTCCTGGTGAAATTTACTGACACAAGTCAGAAAAAAATGATCCTGTTTCCCACGTTGTGAGACGTCACATTTTCTGTAAGTATTTTTATTAAACAAATTAGCGATACTACTTTTGATTTGTTTTTATTTTTTGTTTTTTGTAGTGCCTTTCTTTGTGGGTGGTATTGATAAATAATTTTGGAATAAAGTTTTAAAGGACCTTCATTAGAATGTCATATCAAATGCATTATATTTTATATATAACTCTATATATAGTTAATGTAAATATTATACTACAGTCTATGTGTGACATCAATTATATACATTATTTCTAGTATTTTTTTTTAATTATTTGATGAAAACAATTATGTGGGTTTCATATCTGATTCGCACAGGGATGAATGTTGTCGTGAACTGCGAAGAAATATTTATTTGTTAAGGTGGAAGGCACTGAATTTTAACATCATTGTCCTTATTTTCTTGTATTATGCTGAGTCAAGATCTCTGGTAAAATATGATGATTGTGCCTTTTGGGAGTTAGATACACAAAACCTGATGACAGGTGAAAAATTTGGTCGCAGGAATATTGCAATTTCAAAATCTTTCTGAAAAGCTGGTGTGAATGTTGTGTGTACGCAGTGGTTTTCCTTTCATTATGAATGGCTGTGGGCATAGTTTGCTCACTGAAAGTGCAGGAAGTGCCGCTGTTGTTGTTCCTGTGCGAGTGGGTGGGTGGGTGCCTGCGCCGCCAATGCTGCTTTGCCGTCATGCAGCAGTTTACTCAACAGATCCAGAGTCTGTGATGGTCGAGTGGTCCGTCAGGTATGATTCGGAGTGGATTAGATAATTCTGACCGTGGAACAGCCGATATGGAGGTGGTTTGCAGGAAAGGCGGGGGTGGTGGGGGGTTGTTATGGGGTACTCTGTGTGGCTGCTCCTGCCCCGCCCTCTAACCAGCCACTCAGAGCCAAGAAAATGGCAGCCGCAGTGAACTGCCAAGAGAACACCGATTCTCCACCCACCCCTCCATTTCCCCAATCCCCCCACCCATCTTCCCCGCTCGCCTTTTCCCATGTTTTGTCACTTTGGAGGTAAAATGAACTGGAATCTTGTGTCCATTACAGTCTAAATGTCTCGAACCTTTAACATTGACACTATCAACGCCAGCTCTTCCATGCCCATGTTTTGAAAAGTGCCCAGGTTTGTGTTAAAATGAAACATACCACACCGCTTAGTGTTACTGTGGATCAAAAAATCGAACTAGACGTTCTACTTCAATCATGCATATCAGATACCTCTGAACACTTTCTTCACCACTGTATGTAACCATGAAGAATGTAATAGGAGTAATTTACCTCATACGGGGATGCTTTAGTAAATGCATTTCATGGCAGTCAAAACGTCATGAATGTTTTAATGAAGTCTGTCATATGTATGTCATTTGTGATGAATGGAAGTAGTCAGGGTTTTTCACTGCTGTACTCCCACATGGCAGATGATTGAGAGCGGAGAATCTGGATTGCTGTTGGAAAATGAGTACATTTGCTCAGGTGTTTACATTCCCCGCCATTCTTTGAGCATGGCTTCGACTGAACTGTTTAAGTGTAGGCTACTGACTGTGTTTTGTTGTGGCTGTTAAAATCTGCACCATCTACACTAAATTTAAAAAATATGTACTATACAATGTCTTAGATTGACTTCAACTGCTGCATTTTCTCCTGCCTTGCTGTGCCATTAATTCCTCAATTATGCTTTTTATGAAGGTACTTCGATTGTAGTTAAGTGCCGTATAACTATACCTTTCTAAATTTGTAGTCAAAGGCATGTAATTTTAGATGCTATGGCAAAGTTTAACTCACTAAAGTGTCTAATTAAATGGTTGTAACCAAGAAACAGTCTAAACAATGAGCCAGTTTGTTTGCCTGTCTTGTGCTTGGCTTTGCCAGCACACCAGAGAGAGGCAGGGCAGGTCCACGAAGGATGTAATATAACTCCCCCTGACTATACTATAATGGAGGTGCAGACATGTTGTCTCTGCCCTCTCTGATTTTGAGTCTCTCTGAATGTATTTGTGTATGTGAGCATGTTAGGAGAATATGTCAAGGTTATTCTGTGGAAAACATGTGACCCTCCCTATTTTCCAGCTTGAGTTGATGATAAAATGGAGCTCGACAGTTCAAATGAATAGATCACTGCATGTCGGACTGAAAATTACACTCTTGAATGCTGTACTTTCATATGGTGCCATTGAATTTTAAGTCTGCGTTTTTTCGTATTTTGCATTGATGTGTCTCACTGATGTTCTTCTTGTGTTTGTCACAGGATAGTGAAGAGGAACAGAGCTGATGTGTCTGCAGAGATGATACAGGTAGTAATATTAACGTGATTGTATGTATATCTCTTTTTACTGTGTTATTCTCTCCCTGACTTTCTATAAAGTACTGTTCTGTGCTCTTACTTTCTTTCTCTCACTATTTCCATCATCACTGCCGCAGAACAGCTTTTACCCACCTTCATACGATCAATACAGATATATAGCCGATTTTAAAAATCAGTTTTTGCTCAAGTTAATGCCACAATAAGTTCTAGTTCTTTTGTCAAGCTGCTCAAATGATCAACACTGTGATAATACAATGTTAAAATCATTCTTAATGTCAGACCTGTTTGTTCAAGCTTGTTTAATTTGTCAAATGTCTTCTTTAAATATACATCACTTGTCATTTTATTTAATAAACATGATCTATATGTATTATCCAGATGAATATATCAAGATATAATTGAGCCTCAAGCTCAATAAATCAGTATTTTGTCTGTATTCCAAGTCCTTTTATTATTACTTAAAGGCTCATCCATATGCTGCAGAAATACAGCTTTTTTTTTTAATAAGCACAACTCACCACGACAGTAAATGCAAATTAATTGCATTTTAGATGCACTCTACTGATTTCATTTTTTACATTTGTAATGAGTGCTAGTGTAGGCGCAATTGTAAAAAAAAAAAAAAAAATTCTACAGGCATTTAGTTTTCGATTTTAATGTGCATTGAAACTAAGTTTTAACATGTACTAACATGTTTTTTTTTCATATCAGGAAGGAGCTAGCATACACACATCATTCACTTAAAATTTGTAGACCTTTAAACTAAATGTTTTAAATGGTTATTTTGTCCTGCTCGTGGTTAGTTGGAGTCACGGCCAATTATGTCTCCAAATGTCGTACAGTATAAGGTCAAAAGTCGCTGTGCTGTATTAGAAAGATGACAGTAACCATTCTGGAAAGGTCAGCCACTCAGTTTGTTTCCAAAGATGAAGTGCCACATGACGCCTTTGAGCTTTTGATTTACTTTATATTAGATTTAGTTAATGATATGTCTCCCTGTTTAATGTTCAGAAGTAAACTTGTACATCCAAATGTTCTCAGTTGTCCAATAAGATTTTAAATATGCCCTGGTCTCATTTGCATTGAAGTCAGATTTTAAAGGTTTTGAGTAAATGGTTAATGAGTTGTAATGTGTGGTTATTTTAATTAGAATTTTGAAGTGGTGGGCTTCTCTAGACACTGAACAAACTTTAAATGTAACCCTCACTCGAGTGATTTAAAAGATTCTGATGTGCGAGTACACTACAGTAAATGTGAACATGTCTGCATCAGATTACTTTAATTGTACTTTGGTTTTTAAATAACAATACATTTGTTTAGTTTTTATTCAGGGCCAGTCAGATTTTATTTTTTTTTGTAAAAGAAACTTAAGGAGTAGATTCAGCTCTGCTGTTTTATTAATATCAAATCTCAAGGCTGCATTTATTTAACCAAAAATACAGTAAAGACAGTGATGTTTTGAAGTATTATCGCTAACTGTTTTCTACTTAAATATATTATAAAATGTAACTTCTTCCTTGTGAAGGCAAAGCTTCATTTTCAGCAGTCTTCAGTGTCACATGATCCTTAAGAAATCATTCTGCTGATTTGCTTTTCAAGAAACATTGTCTTATTATTATCAATGTTGAAAAATTGTAGTTGTTGCTTAATATTTTGTGGAAACTGATGAATAAAAAGTTTAAAAGAACTTAATTATTTTAAGAAATCATTTGTAATATTATGAATTTCTTTGCTGTCACACATCCATTCTTTGCTGAATAAGTGTTTTTGTTTTTTTTTGCTGACCCACAACTTTTGAACCGTAGTGTAATAGATATCCATCCATGCCTCCATGAGTACAATTGTTTTTTAATATACTTTATACTATTAAAGGCAATTAAAAACACTTTTTAGGGGACAGCTAAAAACTGTATTTTGTGGTCTCCATGAAGTTATTTTAAACTTTAGAGTTGTTAATATTTATTTAACTCTGAAATCACTGTTAATGGGTGCACATGCCAGTCACTAACTTCAATGACTGAAGCTTGTACCTTACATGCTCATTAAAATTTCTCATTAGGATTTTTTTTAAATTGGTGTAACCCATGGTGGTGCTGGTATGTGTGTGTGAGACTTAAGAGAGAGACAGAGCGAGAAAAAGCAAGAGACTGGAGTTTCAATGCCTCTGCTTCCTTTTGTCCTCTGAGTTGACTTCTTAGGAGCCCATTGCCAGAGTTCCATACATGAGAGATCAAGAGTTACCAAGGTGCTCAGGAGATAGACACAGACACACACTCACACTCATTCACTCAGACTCATTTCCTTTGCATGTCAGAGCCCTGCTGGGGTTTCAGTAGAGGTCACTGACACCACCAGTGGAGCTTTCCCCTAAATGAAAAACCAACCCCTGTGTATGTGTGTATTTGTGTGTGTGTGTGTGTGTGTGTGTGTGTGTGTGTGTGTGTGTGTGTGTGTGTGTGTGTGTGTGTGTGTGTGTGTGTGTGTGTGTGTGTGTGTGTGTGTGTGTGTGTGTGTGTGTGTGTGTGTGTGTGTTGCTTTCTGAAAACGGTAAGGTGCTGAAGATGAGGGTCCTGATTGGATTTAGTTATGATATTACTATGGAAGTATGTTTTGATTGAACTGACTCCCATCTTATAACTATATTCTTTCATTATGGAATACCATAAAGATTAGTCAGGGGATGTTCTGTGAAGCATGTGAAGGTAACTTCCACTGAATCTCAGTGAATGTCTTGTGTTGTTTGAGAGTTAAAGTTGTTAGGTGTGCACCTGTATCAGATACACTAGAGTTGAGGTAAGATATGAGATGCTCTTTCCCATCAACTAGCTGCAGCATTAACTATTGTATTGTAACAAGATTAAAATATATTTGTCCTGCGGATTAGCATTCTTTACCGTCCCTTTCGTTGCTTTGCCGGACCGGTCTGCGTATGTGCAGCAGTCTTTTTGATCTGCCGTGCGTAGTGAGGACCCTGGCTTGGGTCTGGCCATCCGAGGGCCTGGTGTGAAATCGGCCTGATGTCATCCCTTTTGTCCTCCATTTGCATCCCTCACTCCTTTAATGACGTTTCCGAACCTCGCAGGCGCATTCCTCAGTGGTCCATAGGAAGCGTTTGGAGAACTCGGGGCAGAAAAGCACAGTGGGAGTGTTTGGAGTTTGGGGGGGGGTCGAGGGTGTGTGGATCTTTTGTATGGAAAGCAGATGAGTAGACATCCGTATTCTGATACTTTCCCTCCACCTCAGGCTTTTCTGTTGTTTGTCTGAAATGCCATGATATCAGGCAAACTTGAAGTTTGAGAGAAACTGTAAAATTTGGTAATGTATAAATGAATGGTGCCTTCAATGAAAGCACTCTGATGTGACCAGAAGTGTATCTTAGCAGTGCTTACCCTACAATCTTCTGATGAGCATTTTGACGTGCACATAATTTACACTTAAACTACCTTCTGCAGCTAATATGAATTTGAGATGGTAGCTGAAGTGTAAATATATAAATAAAGTGTATGTGTGTGCGGTGGAGAAAGTTAAATGTGGGTGTAAGGTGAAGAAAGCGAGAGCTGAAGGGGGTGTGGGCAGGACTGGGGACTATTCCTTGCAGAGGAAATGAGCCACCTGCAGCCATGACAGGAGGTTTTGACCTTCATTTGGGGTTTCTTTCTCTCTCTCTGTCTCTAAATCTCTTTCTCTCTCTCTCTCTCTCTCTCACTCTCTGTCTGTCTCTCTCATTACTTTGCTCACACAAACACACATACTTCTGCTCTATAGAAAGCCAGTCAGGGACCTCTCCCCTCAACCATTGGGCATCACTTCCTCATACAAGGGGCGCTAGAAAAGAAATGTAGATGAGGCATTGTCATTGAGCAGGTCAGTGCATGGGAAATGCCAGTTGTCTGTGCCCCCCTTCACCTCCCCCCAGAGGACAGGTAGACTATGACCAGATGATTTTTTTTTTTTTTTTTTTTTTAAATGAAGATCATTTACATATTTTAGGAAAAGTCAAGTTATTGTTTGAGTGACTTACCTAACTGATACAAAAAGGGCATGTCTTTTATGTGTTTGTATGTAGTTGTCTGGCTGAGCTCTCCGGCAGCTCCTCCGCAAACATTAGTTTGAATCGCCGCGGAAAACGTCGTTAGCTCACTTTGTCTGTTTAGAGGCAAATCTCCTGCTTTCGTTTTATTTTGTATGCATAAATTACATAATTGTTGGTCTGCAAATATGGTAGAGAACTGTATTACGTGGTCTAAGTTTGTATAAAGTTTGTTGGTCGGTTAATAACCGAAGAAGGTGGTCTACAAAGTTTATATGAAGTTTGTTGTTCTGCACATATAAACAATAAAACTGCAATATAACCAGATTTTGTTTGACCACAAATGCATTTGTTTTAGCTATTAGGCTACATTAAATTAAAAATGTATTACGTTTTATTTGATCAAAAAGTGTAGGCCTACTTTTCACAATTTCATGGTTTAAATAATTTTTCTGCCTTCAACCCTTACAGATTTATATTTTGAAACAGCCTATTTGTTTTGCGGGACGCTTTTGATCAAAGCCAGTCCTTAAAAGGCTGATATATGTATTTCGTCTGTTGATTGAAGGTTATGTTTGTGACTTTTAATGAACAGTGTAATTTTTTTATGAGATTCTGGATTCTGAATTTTTTTCGGTCCGGTTTATAATAAACCGGTCCTGCAAAATATTATTATTATTTTTTTTAATTAAAAAAAAAAAGGCTAAATGCGTAGCAGTTATCTTAAATAATAGGTACTAACAATGGTTGTTAATTAATTAATGCGTTCGTCAAAAGCAGTGGTTGTTCCTATTATATTTTAGCAGGAATTAGCCTAATAGAAATTGTTTTCTAAAAAGCTGTAGGCCTAGGCTATTCATTATCCAAAATCATCGTTTCTTTCCCAGGTCTAAATAAAACTAATAAATGTAGTCTAATTTGCTTGTTGATATCTACGTAATGGGAGCTTTTTATTTAGAAATATATATATATTTATATATATATATATATATATATATATATATATATATATATATATATATATATATATATATATATATATAGGCTATATATATTTATTTATTTATTTAATTATTTGTATTTTTTTGAAAATCTTTACACAAGGGCCCAAACATACAGTCTGAGTCCCCGTCTCCTCGTTCGTCTCTTCGGTCCTGCAGATGTTCTTAATTTGATAATAGATTCCGTTTTTTTTATAAGTATGTTGTTATGGATAAGCATGGCTGGGATACTGAGATTTTTTCCTTTTGTGAACATTTCAGTAGCCTAAGTGTGAAGCACACTGGCAAATATTAGGCTATATTTACAGTGTTTGTAAATTTGAGTGATTTCAAAGGCTAGTTATGGAATAAAGTCAACCGTAAACTATCAAGCTCTTCTGTGGCAATGACTCTGTTTCTGTCGTCCCGATCATGGTGCATGGGGCAGTGTAAAGGTTTACAACAAAAATTCGCTGATGCAGAGATTTCAAAAAAGTTAAACAAATAAAGAAATAATACTAAAAAAAAAAAAAAAAATACCCAAAGGAACCATGTGTTTGCTGGTGATTATCATAGGCTGTATGGATATCTGGAATGCCTCTCAAATGCCTTACTGATGGTGCATAGCGACTCACTCCTGATTTGGTGAAGCTTTGTGTGCCAACGCTGTGACGTCATGTCCGCTGGGCTCAGCTCCCATTTGATGAGAGTATGGCACGTTCTTTTCGACCCAAGAGCAAGATAAGGCTGGAGCGCGAGATAGTTATTAAATCTTATAGTAGAAGCAAATAAAGAAGCTAACGAGACATTGAGAATTATTATTCTTATTGTTTATTTAATTCTTATCAAGATTTCAGGAGGCAGTTAATTACACAATTAATACGTACGTGATACAAATTATTTACACATATAACAAACATTACCTGTAAACACAAAATAAAAATAGCATTGTATTATCTCATTTTTTCATTTCAGCTTTCAACATAGCTTTTATAGATAGATCTTCGCTGATGAGTAAATTCATTAGGTCGTATATCAGATAGAAGGCCATATTCATAGATATGCTCATATGCAATTGAACTAATATTGTTTCTCTGATTCGGCACAGTTCTGTGTTATTAAGTTCGCACTTGAACTTGTAAGGCAAAGTGTGTTAAGTTTGGTGGCTATATAGTCACACACTCTTTTTAGGTATAAAACAAAAAGATTCAAAAAGTAAAAACTCCACAATTTGGTATATGGATACAGTCTGCAACTTAAATCTCGATCATACCTTTTTAACTTTTCTAAACACGCGTGAATATGCCCTAATATGACAATTTGCAGCTTTCATGCAAAGGCCCCAATACCGCTTCATTCACATAAAGAAGTTATTGCAATATAAATAAGCAATTTAAACACCTTAGAAATCTACTCTCACATAAAAAGCAACACCGGTCATTGGATAAAGTCTTTTTTTCCCTTAATATAATCTATATAAATACATAACAAATATGAAGTCAACATTAAAACAGTATTTTAACATCTGTCATACAGTAACAGCTGGTTTGCTTGTTTTTTATTCCATAGTTGTATAGTTGTGTGTGTTTATATATATATATATATATATATATATATATATATATATATATATATATATATATATATATATATATAGGGAGAGAGAGAGCTGTATATTTATATATATATATATATATATATAATGTTTATATTTCTGTGTGATGTGTTGTGGCGCTTACCCTGGCTTTTGTCAAGAGTGCGCATAAGCGAAATCATTGTCAGTGCTACACGTTTATAGGCAGCATTATAATGATCAAAACATACTTTGCTACAAAAGATGATTATATTGCTCTTTTATAAAAACTATGTAGGCCTATGCGATTTAAGACGCTGCGGTACATTTGTTTATTTATTTAGCGCACCTAGTTGAAATGTTTTGCCCAGGCTATGAAGGTTAATCCAATGTTATTTCGTATATGTTAGGCTATTTCACACGGTAGTCCAACCAGATAACCTACAACGTAATGCATTGCTGTTAACGACGATCTTGCGCGTTTTTTTTTTCTTCGATTTTTTTCCCCCCCAATTCACTCATTAAAATTAACCAGGCTAAGACTGTGAATTTATTTACAATAAAAAGAATAGTGTTTTTTCTTTTTTCTTTTTTTGTTTAAAAAATCCTGCTGAGATCCGACGATTGCTGCGTCCATTTTGTATCAAACATCAAATCAAATACGATAAACGTGGAAATAAGATGCATTTCATAGTACTCACAGTTGCCTGGATGCAGCAGAAAAGACTCTTTGGACTTAAGCAAGGTTTTCGCTTTTTTTTTTTCAACATAACTAATAAATGTATTATATAAACGTCCGTTGTGTTATTAGTGGAAAACGCTTGGTTCTAGTGACAACATGACAAAGAAGAACGATAAAAACACTTGTTTCTTAAGAGAGCCACTCTGCCCAAGTGCAAAAAACGGCACCTATATAGCCTATTTTTGAAATAATTTGACCATTATTTCATAAGAGAATTGTATTCAATAAATGTATTTTTGACATAATTCGATATAGCCTCTATTTAACGTCAGTAATGCTGGTATATTTATTAACTGGCCCTTTATTCTTTTGAATTATTGCATTGTAAATATAACCTTGCACCCCCCACCCACCCCACCCATCACCTCCACCCCTCCCCACTTTCTATCTCAGTCACTGTCTGATTTGTCTTCTTTTGACGTGGTGCTGTGGTTGTACAGTCCCTGCGCCATCAGGTGCAATGCCAGAGTGTTCTTGCTGCCGCTGGCTTTTTTGATTTTGGCCCGCTTATTCTGGAACCAGATTTTGATCTGGGATTCGTTGAGTCCCAGCTCCTGCGCCAGACTCTGTCGTCGCTGCTCGGTCAGGTAGCGGTTGGTCTGGAACTCGGCCTTGAGTCTCTGAAGCTGCTCCGCCGTGAAGGCCGTGCGTGGTCGTTTGTCCTCTTTATTTGCGTTTTTCTTCTTTGGTTTACGAGATCTAGGACCTGCGTGTGTGGACGAAATAACAGGTCGTTATAAGAACGAAGCACAAAGTGTACCAATATAATCTGTATGTTCATGTAGTGTCCTGAAGAGAAGGGGGCTGTAAACATGTTCAACGCAGAGTTATAATTTATGAATCTGTTTTACGTAGCCTAGGCTTTATTTATTTATTTTGCGTCACATTTGGGTGTGAGCAGTATGGATCTCTCTCTCTCTCTCTCTCTCTCTCTCTCTCTACGTGTGCATGTCGCTCAGTGGAGGCTACATTAATAGGTAATGCGGGAAACCTCAGAGATGAAGCAGAATATTAATGAGGGATTCGCGCTTTGCTCCATATTGGACTTTTTTTTGTTTAAAGAGCCTTTTTAGGCATCGAAGTGGTATAGGTATGGTTATATAGCGATCATACGTGAAATTAACCCATTCGACATCACAACTGTTTAAAGCTAGTATTAGTCGAGAGCAGTCCAAGAAAAAACACAAAATTTGCTTTTCGACGGCTAAAACGCTCCGACTGCAGTTGAATAATAATTTCCTGAATATTTGAGTAATAAAAAAATCAGCGTGCTTTTAACAAGAGAAGAGACGACGTTGACTTTAGTGTAGGCTACATTTTAACGCGAAAATCAAATGTAAGACTGGCGCGAGAAGACATTATTTTACAATGTAGGAAATTGGTTGATTCACTTCTCTGAACGAAAATAAAATGATAGACTTCGAGCGGTAGAATTAAATACGCTCTCTCTTAGCTAAAAAAGCAGGTTCTCAGCCAGCATTCCCTCTTTATTTTAAGCAGTAGCCTAACTGAGAGGTGAGAATTTTGATGCCAATAGTGATTGACCGCATTCCAAATATTTTAAAATGTAGCCAAAAAAATAGCCTACTCGACGGACCAGGCGAAATGGCAATTCTTGCTCGAGTTTGCGCTAAATTAGCATAGCTACTCACATATCGCTTTCTTCTGTTTTGAAATAATATAAATACAATTTTAGTTAAATATTTAAGTTAGGAAATGTAGCTACTTTACTGCACACAAATACTCGTAAGCAACTGCTTACTCACAATATAGTAGATGCGAGGCCTGCTCCATTGTCAAAAATATGCTAATGAAATATCAACAAAGACGAAAGGCTCACGGGGCAAAACCTCTCACATACAACCATTCAACTCTAAAACTGCGTTTCTGTGATATTTTATTTTCTTTTTTATTAAAAGCAGATCCATTTCGACACATTCTATTTCTCATTCTCTTCGTTAAAACGATAACAAAAATAGATAGATGAGGCTATCTTTTCCAGTCCACAAGCAGACGGTATGGAATTGAAATGAAAGAAACTTCAAATATATTAAGAATAACTGAAACAATAAGTTTGGTCGTATTGACGTAAATTTTGTTAGAACTACTTTTGTACTTTTCAAAACGTTTTGATTTGAAGATCTTAAGCATGTATCGTTTACTTTTGGATAACAAAAAATCCCATCGTAACTGGTCCAGTATTAGGCCTAAATGTTTAGAAATATAAAAGATTTTAGTTCATCCGATATCTTCAGTAAAATGAATCATGTTTTCAAGTATTTGGCGGTTTGTATTACAGTTTATTGGGTTTGTTTTAAAATTACAACGGCCCTCTAAATTTGGGATTTACCTGATTAGAGTCGGAAATAGTGCAGAGTAGAACTTTCAGTACTTTGCATGAATTTAGCAGGTTTCCTGGTGCATGGTAAAAGGAAATAAAGGAAAACGTACTACCTGACGACGGTCTGTCCGAGTATCGTGTGCAGTAAACCCAAGCGGGCCAGAGCATAGGCTGGCTAAGTTGACCGCTTGAATTGGACTGTGAACTATCCGATTCTGAACCCAGGCACTGATCCACATTCTCCCCGCGGGTCTTCAGGGGCTCTTCGCTCTCTATCTCTGCTTTCTTTCCTCCGCTGCTCGTGTGTGTTGTGGAAGTCCCCTCTGCTGGCACAGTACTTCCCACCTGTCCCGTGCTAGGACCCGTAGGGTTGTGATTCTCTCGCGCGCCGAGATTGCCCTCATCGCGCGTGATGTTCGCTTCTTTCTTGCGGCCAAAGTCCGGTCGCAGGATGTTGTCGATGAAGAAGTTTGTGATGCGGTGCGGGAGCTGCAGGTTCCCTGGAGCTTGCAGAAGGGGTCGTATGGCACTGTTGGACTCATCCGCCGCTCCTCGCTGCTCCGCGTCTCTTGCGCTCTGCTCATTCTCATCCATGCTGAGACACACTTTCCACTTTCCGTCCTTAACCCTTTATCGCTCTCCCGCACTCAGGCAGTCGCACCCCACTCCACGGGCGACTCCGTCCACTTTGTTCACTTAAGGAAAATTTCAAAACTGAGCAGGAAAATCTGTCAGTGAGCTTTAGCGACAAGAAAAAGCCTTTGCGCACCGTGGACACAAAGGAAAAAACATAGTTACGCCTTCCAATCACGGAATGTTCTCTGTTTAAGGTTGATGAACCGTAACTTGCCAGTTTGGTGCTATTTGTTTTCTGCCCAATACAACTATCGGGACGTCAGTGGCTACTCTGAGGACAGAGAAGTGGGGCTCCTAACTGCTCCTGAAATACTTTCACTCCGGATTTTTGTTCTTATTTTTAATACGAGCCCCCAGTGACGTTACACTCCGGTATCCTAGACACGTGCCTTTGACCAATAGAATAGTCAAGAGCTAGTCACATGGCTCTGATTCGAGAGTAACAGACAACACTCATCCTTGCACTTTTAAAGACACAGTGCTTCACCAAAATACAAATTCAGGCAGTGCCAAAAACGCAGCCTGCATACTGAACACGGTCTTCACGTTTTAATCATAGAGGTCTACTTGTAGCGTAACTATGTGTGCTGTGCATGTTTTTTTGTATCATTTAACCAGATTTGGTCTTCAACTCACTCTCCGATTGCACTCACGAAACTACAGATTTTAAAATCCGATTTTTTAAATTAACATTTTTTTTTCTACTATTGAGTTCTAAGTTTTCTGAGAAGGGAACATATTTTATTGTATTATTTATATTGCAGTTTTGATTTATTGGAAAAATGTGTAATGTAGCCTAAAATACCATGTGTCGAACCAAAACGAGTGGAGGCAACATCGTTCCGCAATGGTGTGCTTGGTGTTCACAAGCCATAACAACCATTGCTGTTTTCTTGATGTGTGATGACATTTTATGGAAGAGCAGTAGGAGAAATTCGAATTTCTCAACATTCAGATCAATGTTACTCAGTTTGACATGATTTACAGTGATAAAGATTTTTGGCATTATTAGCCTGTTACAGAATCATGAGTACGCACTATTTATACGCACTATACACTGCACACTGAAAAAGTAAACGAAAAGGAATACACACACAGAGTTCTACATCTATAGACACGAACAGTCCATATTTTTATGGTAATGATGATTGGATGCTTATTTCTTTGGACAGATGCCAATGGCTCTTTAAACATAACCTAGTATTTCAAAAAATATTAATCTGCGCATATAGTCTCGCCAAAAATGAAATAGTAGAACTTTTCTTTCACTCGTTCCTAAGCTTTAAGCAGAGCCTAGGCGCTCTGTCAACGGCTGAATGCCTTGTACTGCAGATACGGTTACTGTCTCGCGCTCTCCAGGTACCGAGGAGCAGCAAATGCATCGCGCACATCATTGTGATTCGGATTCATTTCATTCTTTATTCTCAATCAGGCAGCCTAGAGTCGTTAGGTCTATTAATAGCGTCTAAAGGAGCCTAAGCATTGGACTACACTGACTGTGACCTTTACAGCCTATAGCACAACGAAATCAACACTAGCATCGACCCTCATGCCCTTAGTATTACGTTTGTAAAGACATCACCTTGTTGGAGCTGCCGGTATAGATGGCTTCTCTCAAGGAAAGTGCAGTAGCTATAGCTTTTCTAACTGAAGAGGTTTCTCAAGAGGCCTTCTGTGATTGCAGTTCTCATTATGAAGTTTCTGTGGCGAGCCAAGAGCTTGCAGTCTCTTTTCAAATTGGTGCATATTATCTGCCTATAACCACCTTATTTTAATGCCACTTACAAGGCATGCTTTTTGTTGTATTTTTTCATGAATTTCTACCTTTTAATAACTATATATATATATTTATTTATTTTTTATTTATTTATTTTTTTTTAAATTTACAGTCCGAATATATATGCATATATAGGCTATTTGCTTTTCATTGTGGGTTATGTTGTTTTATTGTTTTATTAACGTAATTTAATTCTGTTGTTTGGGGGAATAAACTGTGGGCCAAAAATATTTTTAGACATGTTTGTATATTGGCTACATTCATATTGATGGCCTATTGTTGCATGATGGAGATCCCCCGACAACAACCATGTGAATGGTCCATAGCGGTACAATAGACACTGGCCTGTTGTACAGCCTTTCTCAAGAGTGGAATGGACACGGCTCTAATCTAAGGGTCTTCAAGGATGTTTTGGCTTTAATGACAAGGGGGCATTCTTTTAGAACGATTTTTAATCACCCGCAAGATATTCACCGTAGCGCGGAATGGTTGAAAGACAATAGAGCGGTTGACAGACCGCAAGCGCCGTGGCCTGCCCTCTATAACTGTCTCTCTTTTGCTAAAAGTCAGGGCTGAAACGCTCGCCCTGGCATAAGCGCGAATTGCATTTTACGCAATTATTTGTGTCTTGCGCGTAGAATAGATTCCTTATCAGACATGCAAATCACAACAGTTAGGCTACATATTAGGATTGCAAAATCCAGAATTTAGGTAATTAAAAGAAATCAACAATGCATTAGATCGGTGATGTTCCATAAATGCAGCATCCCTGTCTCCTCATTTACCCTCCACTTCTGCTGCTTCATCCTCTACTGTGTGTATCCTGTGATGTCACTAACCAATATGAGGCGTCCCCTCCCATAACAGTTAAGAGGCTGTTATACAGCAAAAAGAATAAATCATCAGTAATAAATATATCTTTGTAAAGTGCATCTAGGGTAAATCTTGAATATTCAACATTATATGCTCTAGTATATTACGTCATATGATGGATTACACTATCATATGATACCATTTCAGGCAGGCTCATGCAGTTCTTTCATATCACGTTAATTTCATGCTATAGCGGCTCTTATAGTGCTTTAAGGTAAACATAAAACACAACTGCACTGGCACCAATAGCGAAACCCTGTGCATTGGATTAAGGCCATACGTTGATGTTTTTATTTGCCTTGATATGACATCAGTCTTTCGTCTTTTGTGTTGTCTGTGACGTGTCAGCCATGAGCACGGGCATGTTCACGTGCGCATCTTGTCTATATGTTGGTCTCCAGAATCTATAGCTCACCCTGGGGACACTTCATTTGCTTATCCTTATTCATCAAAAAAAATTATGAGCTTTGTATCTCACTGCGCCCTTATGTCCACAGACAAAACAATGAGGTCTGGTTGGCAATTCTATACCTTTTCCTGAACACGTACAGAAAACTTAAATATTTTCTGCATAAGGCAATATATTTCTAAATAATTCTGTTGGCTTTGCACCTAAGAAACGTCAACAACTGGAGCGTCGAGGAAAATATTAAGGGCACAGGGTATAGGAGGTGTCAATTAGCCTAGGTAGAATAATATTCAGTCTTGTTTGTAAACCGATTCTCGCTGACATTTTTGACTGTGGTTAATCAATAACTTTGGTTCTTAGGTAGCCCTGTGTTTACACCGTTTAAAGTAAGCTTTGGTGATAGAGATAAGCTACTTCTGCAAAGAGTTTCATTCTTGTTTTCATATTTATTTGTTTAGTTATAGTGCGTTGTTTCCCTGTTTTACGTGACAGACAAAATAACGTCCATAGCAAAATTAATGTTATCCACATTGAACAAACGGTACAATTTTGTAAATATTAATTAAAATATTTTTGAGTAGTCTATGTATAGTCTACATTTTCTTGTTTGTAAGGAGGAATATGCAAACATTGATCACACTTGGAAGGCAATTAGTCGGGTGCCAGGTCAGTGCCAGCGAGGGCGTAGGTAATTTGATTAAAAATTTATAAATGTAGAGTTAATATTCATACATAAATGTGTTAACACAAGCACAGATTCAGAGGAAATGCAGATCTTAGGTAAACTACTTAAAATTCTTTCGTTTCCGGTTTTTGTTGCAATCTCCGAACAGACACACATGTCGATATGCATATAGGCTACTTAAAAAAAATTAAATTAAATTAAATAAATAAAAAAAAAAAACTAGCTCAAACTATTGTTCCACAGGAAAATGTCAAGGTGATGTGCCGTTTCCTCTGGAAAAGACCGATGACCTCAGTGTCTACTATAGGCTAGGTCCCGAGGCCTATCAATATGTGATAGATATGATAGTCAGCGTATAGATCGGAGCTTTATTTGAATCAATGTTTTGGACCGGTTTAGGCTGGAAGTGCCTATAGTTTGACCCTCTGTGTGTTGTCTTTGGACTCTCTTGTGCTCCAACACACACATGCCACTGGCTCAGTCACTACAATAGGTGCTGACGCGCTGACTCGATTTGTGAATGGACTCGCTGGTGTGTGTGTGTGTGTGTGTGTGTGTGTGTGTGTGTGTGTGTGTGTGTGTGTGTGTGTGTGTGTGTGTGTGTGCGCGCGCGCCCGGCCTTGGTGATCATAGAGCTTGCAGCCTGATATAAAGGATAACACACCCCCCTCAACTCTCTCTCTCACTGCCTTGCTCTCAAAGACACACAAACACTCATACTAACACGGTCAGTCATAGCACGCCTGCGATATGAGTCCTGACACCATGCAGGGCAGGATCCAACCCAGCCAACCACCACTCTAGGATCTGCAGTGACACGATGACAGTTATTTTCGATGATACAAATAAATATCTTTTTTTCTTCGCAAAGATTTGTAAAGCTCTTTAAATGTTACGATTGGAAGGTCTCCATACCTGAGAAACGCGACTTAAGTGACAGCACCAGAAATTATTTTTACAATACTGTCTGTAATCCACCGCCGAATATTTGGTCCAATACCAAAAAGTGAAACCAATACCTCTGTGGGTATTGGTCTAGATGCGTGACTGATGCTTCTTGTTTTAAATCCAGATTCCTCCATCAAAGCCAGGGAACTGTCGGGGTCCGGATCCTAGCAGAGTGGACACTTTGAAAACGCCGGGAGGATAGAGTTGATAGGTTTTAATGCCTTTAATTCTAAAGCGTCTGATCGTCCTGGCGTAAATAAGTCTCCTTTCAGTCGACACAGTCTCGCTGTCCCTGACCCACCGTGCATGTGGCGTCCTCCACAAACCTAATTAAGGCTCTTTAGATGGGATCAAGTTAATTGAATGCTGCTCCCATCTTGAGACCCTTTTTGGAGAAAATGGCTTCATTGACAGTCAAAGCTTTTGCCTTGTATCTCTCTCCAGTCATCCCACCTTTAAGATTTTAATGAATCGGAGAGACAAAGCGTTTTTGCGTGCTTAGACCTTTTTTCCCCTCAACTAACGTTACAAATCTGTGATGATGCTTAAAATATTTTTAGACGTGTAATGTCGGTTGGCTTTTCAAATGCAAGAAAGTGCCACAGGTGCATTTTCACTTTCACAAATACCAAGCATTTTCTCTCCGTGAAAACTCGCATTTAGAGTGGCTCTCAGACATGTCAGCCCAGATTATATTTCATTAACATCACGGATCAAACGCATTTTCTCAAATTGGTTTGTGACCAGTTGTCAGTAACTTTTACGAAAGGGGGAAAACAAATTTAAAAAAATCTTGTCTGCACTGTTACGCATTGTTAAAAATACAATTTCTTCATGTTTGATGTGGAATAAGTAAGTTGCATTTTGATTAATTAACTATTTCATTGACTCGTTGAAAAACATTTTTACAAAAAATAATTTTGTTTTATTTTTGTAAAAATATGCATGAGTAATATTATGCATTATGCTATCTGTATTTTATTTTGTTAAACCCTGACAGGAATCCATGAATGAAGGCTACATCCATGCATAAACTTCTTTCACTGTTTTTGTTCCAAATTGTTCATTTTATGCCATTTAAATGTTGGTCAGTTGTTGTAGTGTGTGTTAGGGACATATGCTATTTAAATGTTCACTTTGTGTTATGGCCAGTTTGTTCTTACCTTCATTTTACTAAAACGAAGTTAGCATGTTTACAATGAGTAGCTATTCTACTAAAGTAATCTGATTTTGAAGTGATTTAGTTAGAATTGGTACTAGATTAAAAAGTATAAATTGTTTTCGTTTTTCTATTAATGACTTCAAAATTGTAGGCAACTTCCTTTAACTTAAAATAAATGTCTTTTAAATTTAATTGCGTATCTTAATGTTGTAAACATTACTGAAAGGTTGATTTCTTTAAACTAACAAAAACACGCTTAATCCTTGCTTAATTCTGAATTTCTGTTCCGATTATGTCTATCTATACCAATTTAACATTGTAACATGACCAGAATTCGTTAATAATATCTATTAACCTACCATTTCATGTTCTCATTTCCAGTTAATTCGAAAAAAGCTAACTATTTGAATAACATTATTAATTGACTATTCATGCCATTTCAAGAATCATTCTCCGATTTCCTCTCATATATTTTGCAAATTTACTTTTAGTTTGCTAAATAACAGTTAAAATAATTCTTAGACGTTTTTATCATATTAATAATTGATCTTATAATAAACGTAATCGAGTTGAAAATCAAGTTATAATTTACTTATTAAAATATACTTAAAATGTCCCTCAAAATTTGGTAAAATAACCTTTGATTGCTCGGGAGATTATTCGCCAGCTTTACTAATAAATGATTTCAAAAGCACAGTGCTAGTTCTGTTGAAAAAGCTATGTGCCAAAGAAATTCAAATAATTATTTTGCGAATATAGCGACTTTCTTTTTTTTCATATGCACAGTTAATGTTGGTCCCTCTCTGAATATGAAAAAAATGTAAGTGTATATGCACCCTTCAGGTGCCGGGACATCTTACTTGTGACAATGCCTAACAAACACCACGTGGTGGCTATACTACACTTATAGAGTTAAGGATTTTTTAAAAAGCAGCATGAGAAGAGGGAGCCTTATAAATGGGTATACCTACAGAAAACAATAAGAAACAATAAATTACATTAGACAGTGCCTGGTTCGCATTCTGTGGGTTACCTGTAGCGATGTCTGAACACCCTGGGTGGGTCTCAGGGCGTTATCCTAGTTTCTTCGCGGGAGTTTAGCTGCTTTGAATTCCATTGGCACCTGTTTCGCGTGCTTGTGATTGTTTACGACCCTCGCGACAAGTGTGGCGCGTGACATGTGCACAATAATCACTTCCCTAAACACTTTTCTCACTTCCACCTCTCAGTGCACTTGTTGCTTAATTCACTTTAGCGTCACTTATTTTGTAAAATAATTAGTATGTAAATGTATAATAAGCACGTTACACCTAGCTCAGTCTGTCAAGTCCCCGTACACACAACAGCAAAAGGTCATAAGTTGGCGAATTAATATGTAGCTAAAGCAAGTATCAAAGAAAAAAAGGGGGGCTGGTTATGAAAAGCACGTGATGTGATAGGCTTAACGTTTCACAATTTAAGTGCCATTTGTATCTTAGTTTCGTTGTATTTTTGGTTGTTTTTTTCCGGCTTGGATAGCTATTCTCCGTGTGTGGCATCACTAATCATATCTTCAGGTTCAGCATGTAAGCAAGCGTATATATAGAGAGAGAACAGGCTGATTCCATGTGTCGCGTGCCCCACCTTTAACCTAACCCCTAAGATATTTATTTTGACCACAGCTGAGATGAGAGGACTTCCTGAAACGAGGCCTTTTACCGGTTTCCAATCATGGTAAGGCATGGACCTGATATGCGGTCAAAGGTCCCAGCGTGTTTCCTGCGATTACGTTTAAAGTTTTGAATGCAGAATAAATTTCTAGCCTACCTCAGATATTTTCAGAGTGGCTAGGGTTTTTTTTTTTTTTTTTTTACCCCAATGTCCCTTCCAGTGCCTCTCTGAGAAAGTTGGAGTCCTCTTTTGTGCGTCTGTACTCGACCGGAACCTGCTCCGTCCACAGCTGCTCTCCTGCTTTGTGATGGGGAACGCGTTATTTCGCCATCTTTCACACACTAATCTATTTATCTCTACTTCCCTGTTTTTGCACTTCGTATTCTTCATTCAATTTTAAAATATTCCGGTACATAAGCTGCCTGCTTTGACATCACTTGTCAAAAAAGAATTCAAAGGAGAAATCTCTGCACAGTGTTTGGAAGAAAAATGGAACCGTTTTCCTCATCATTTCTAAATTCGACTTGTAATAGACGTAGATTGAATTTTTTAAATATTTCAGATTACTCAGCTGAACTAACAGATGAAAATGTGTGAATGAATATGTGTCTGTGTCTCGATAAACGTTCAATAACGCACTTGAGGACGGAAGCAAGTTCTGCTCCCAATGGGTTAGAAATAAAGGCAGTGATCGTTGTTTGACTATTGTGCCCAGTCTAGATCGCCTGTTTCTCCTTCCTTCTGCTGCTCCTATTAAAGGAGAACATTTAATGACGATGGGTGACTGAATATGATAGGCTTACTAAATTATTTGCGAAGGGTTAGTTATTTCTATAAAGATCTATTCTTTGGTGAGTTAAAAACAGGGTTAAAAAAAAGAAAAGAAATGAAGAACTGGTGCATTGTTAAAAAAAAAGAAGTATATATGAATTGAGATTAATTAGCCTATAATGTGTGGGAATTAAAACGCTAGACATGAAATTATCTTTGTTGCCTGCAAGTTGTTTTAAGGTTTTACAGTTTTGAATTACAAGAAAGGGAATAACTGTATCTTTAAATTATACTGCTCATTAAAACAATATATTTTACAAAATGTATTCATTTTCTTTTCATAAATGTGGCTTTTTTTGGTAAATATGGATTTTTTTTTTTAATAATCACAAAAGTGGATTGTGAACTGTTAACAGCTCATGGATCAGTTAAAATCATAATTTTCTATGTGTCCCAGGCTGTACAAGCATTTGAAGGGCTGGGATGGCACTAGAATATTAAAAGGGGTCCCTGCAAAATATTTAGGTCAAATGACTAATTATAAAATCTCTGGCATCAAATTACATTATCTAAAAGTGACATGGCAGAATGCCATAAAAAGGCCACTGACCTCAAGGTAAATGTTTTTTTTTTTTTACATTTTTTTTTTTTTATGGAAAATTCAAACTATAAAATTTAAAATGAAAGCAGTGTTTTGAAGAAAATCTAATAAGTTGTATTACTTCAGTCCTAACTTGTAGGAAAATGTGTTTATTTTATATTCCTTTCTACTTCTACAGTAAGAGCACATGCAGCTGATTTGTGAAAACATGAAATATAGTTGGAAATGTACAGTACGGAATCTCTTCCCCATCGGTTTTTAAATAACAGTAGATAAAACTATTTACACAATTATTTGATCCTTCTCCTATTTTTTTATTTGTTTGTTTTTTGCATTTTCATCATTGTTAATTAGACATATAGTTCAAAAATATCCCTGAACAACAGGGTTTGCAGCACTGGCCTACTATTAGAGTGTGTCTTCATGTGCTTGATTAGGTTGTAATAGTGGCAGGCCTAACGGCAGTCAGCAGACAGTTAATCCCAGACCGTAATGCCATGTGTATTTCATTTGCACTGTAAAGGATTTGTGCGGATCAGACGCTTCATGTGTCACCACCTGATATTTACTTTTCTGACTGCAGCCATCGCAGAACTGTGAAATTCATTCCACTGCACACAAGAGAGGAGTGTGTTTGATTTTCATTTGTACAATGCCTGAAGAATATCAGTTGTAATCTTCATTATAAGACACTGTTGATATAAAGTACCCCGGTAATAAGTGACTGACCTAATCTCTATACTGTCATCACTCTTCATTCCCTTCATACACCTGCATATCACAACTAGGATATTTCTATTATAAATTCTATTTCTATTGTATATTATTTTTGAGACCCATTTGATATTTGTTAGACTAGGATGTGATTTATATATATATATATATATATATATATATATATATATATATATATATATATATATATATATATATATATATATATATATATATATATATATATATATATATATATATTTTTTTTTTTTTTTTTCCTGAAGGGAAGGGGGTTATGCTGTTATAATTCCAGCTACACCCTTGTTGATTATTGTAATAACAGAATCCTTGTCGAATTCTGTGACCTTGAACCTCCTTACCGAAAAGCACTTTGCCACCACCTTTGCTAAAAGAGTTCTTGTCTTGTGATCGACCATGGAAACCATAAACCAATTAGAACAAGCAGGGCTGAATCAGACTGACTGAGGCGAATGGAAGTCCTGGTCAGTTGTGAGGGGTGAGACATGTTTAAATGCCAGACTGGCATTTGAATGGCATCGCGGGCAATTTGGACTGAAATGGTGCTCTGTTTTTTGTTTTTTTTGCACCCTCCTGTAACACCGTCGCTGGTCTGTGTCCCATTAGGTCTAATTCTTCAATTCATTATCTTGCTACCCTCAAAGATTGAGTGAGACGGTGATGAGACAATGAGCGAGAGATACCGAACGAGAGAATGGAGAGAGATTGCCATTGTGGCTTAACATGCACACGTCAATCCCCAGAATCAGTGACAGTGTTGACTGAGGCAGAAATTATTTCACAGCCTGGCGGTCCAATTTAAGATAATTTTGTTGGTTGAAAAAGGCGGCGATTAATTTTGTCTGTGTTTTTATTCTGTTTTTGTCCAATTGTGCATGTTTCTATACGGCTGCATTATATCTTTTCAGGTGCAAGACCTTTAAGAGGGCTTGTGTACTCTGTGTAATCTATATTTTCTTAGTGTCTCGGTCTCTTTTGTCATTAACATATTCTATCTTCTCTCTCTCTTTTTTTCTGTATCCCCCCACTCCCCTTCATCTCTCCTCCACTTCCCTGTCCTCTTGTACTCCTGTGCTAGTTCAGTCAGAAGCCAAAGAAATGTCAGGGGTGAGTTCAATAAGTCTGGGTAATTGCGATTCTGTCTTCTCGTCCGTTCGACTGAATCATCTTCCATTAGAGGAGCGGTGGGGGGGCCCTTACCCAGGGCCAAAGAGCAATCTAAATCCTCAACGCCTGTTAAAGCCTCTGCAAGTCATCTCCATACAAACACATGGAAAATCCAGCAACACGCACAAATATTTATTTTGCTGTTCTTTATCTTTCGCCCTACAGAATGGTTGATGTGAACTCTTACTGAAAAGAACTTGCAGATTTTTAGGGACAGACTTCCAGAGCAACCTGAGGTTAAGTGTCATGCTCAAGGGCAAAATAAAGTATGGTAGAAACATTTATTTTTAATGTATCGACCAAGGTTCAAATCTCAGCACACACAACACTTTCACCGCCAGAAATTCAATTGTTGAATGCAATTCTGATGCAACTTTACACATTCTTTATTCTTTTATTTCTTTATTCAACAAGTGTTGCTGATTTTGTGTTCAGCAACCACCAGAAATGCTGAAATGTACTTTAAATATTGCTAAAAAGCTGTTTTATTTTGGTGTTGAGATCTCCCTCATTTTCACTTGTCCTTTGAAACATCTGGCTTTTGTATTAGATGTGAAGGGACATCTCTTATACACAATGACATGCTTGTCACTGTTGAAGTTTGACAAGGAACAGGCAGTGTTCATGCTACCAGGAGGGGTCCCTCTTTAATGTGATGTGGTACTGTTGAAAAATGTACAATACTGCCATCTGCTGATGTGAATTGGAACCAAATTTATGAAAGTGTTCCTTAAAGCGTCGAAATGTATCAGTTTACCCAGTATAGCTACAATAAATTTCAAGCACGTGCAAGACACAGTGCAATTCTTTTTCTTCACTTTTATTGGTCAGTTTAATTTACTGTTGGTATGAATTTGACTAAGTATCCAGCCACATATTCTGCACCTCACTCCAAACACGCGAGGAGCATTCTACTGTCTGGCTGCATCTCAGGTATTTTTATTTGCTCGCGGGAATAAGTGTTTAAAAGTGTAGAAATAAATAGAATGGGATGTATTTCTTCCTATACACTTCTATATGTATATTTAGATTAAAGAAATGTGCATTTTTAATCATTTCAAAAAGAAAAAAACTGTAAATCTAAAAAAAAAAAAAGAATTCTAAACATAGTAGCAGTTTAGATCAGTTAACTTTAACTTAGCACCTTGTGCTAAAAACTCAGAAAGATTCTGACACTGTTACCTCAAGTTCAGGCCCCTTTTTACCAGGATTCATTCTTTAAACATTCATTTTACATGCAGTTGGACAGCTCATGTTTGCTCTTGACTTTGAAGACAAGACGATGTGGTAGGTTAAACAGTAACAGGGAATACGTTTCAATATGTATGATGTTTTTTGTGTGTAAGAATATACATTCTAAAAGATGATCAAGAATGTGCTTTCATGTATTTACATGTATGGTCAATCCTAATTGCTGATATAAATAGACCAGGGGGTAGGATAAATTGTCTCAGATGACTCCTTCCTCATTGGTCCAAACTGAGGGGAAGAGAATGAGGTCAGAGAGACAGCGAAGGCAGAAGGATTTATTTGGGAAAAAAAACATGATCAGTTTGATGTCTGTAATCACAAATTAAGATCAGCTTTTTTTTTTTTTTTTGTATTTATGTGTGTACTTACTAAATGAATAACTTGAAACAACATTTTAACTTTAACTTAATTAGACTGGCCAAAAGCAACACGAATATCAGTAATGTTTAATGTACTGAAAATGTTTTATTTTAACATTTAATATCACAAACTACTTCTTGCTGTTGGTTGATTCCAAGCTATTTGCCTTAATCCCTCAGTGTAATCAGGTTAACAATAAACCCTATGAAGCAACATTAAAAATTGGTTTTGGTATTAATGAATAAAACGCACACATTTTTATGCTTAGCCCACAAATTTCAAGAGTGAATGAATAACTCCATTGACCATTGTACAACACACAATTTTATTGAATTTCATTCATAGAACCTAAAACAGTATAAATGAAGTGGTAAAGACACACAGGGCACACTCACTCCTAGAAACACATTACTGCATTTCTCACTCCCCTCTGAATAAAGCTTGCATTCAGTTTAACATCTCTCTTTCCCTGAAGCACAGAGGTTCGGAAAGAGCCTGTTACTCCGGAGAGCAACGTTTTATCACCGTTTCAAAACATTCCCTCATGTTCTTCTTCAGACATTCCCAAAATACAACACACAGCATTCTCTTAAAATGATTTTTCCAATTTACTACTGCTAGTAAAGACACAGAACATGGTGTTTTTCCCCAGAACAGTGGAAATGGTCATTGGTATCATTTGCAATATCTTTTGTGTGACTTTGTTTTTTAAAAAATGAGTCTGCTGTCATATTACATTTTCACATATGTATAAACAAAGTGTTTATTGCTGGTATGTAGCTATACTGCATATGAATCGTCTGGGGTACCTTAACATTATAAAAAGTAATAAATATGAAAGAATACCAGGCTCAAAGAAACTGATTGCACTTCATTTGCTAAGACCCCCAAACCTACACACTAGCCCAGTGATTCCTCTTATATTAGATATAGAAGCGGCTACAGGTGATAAGCAATACACAATGAATAAAAGTACAAAGAAAAAGAAAATGACTGTACTGGAGAGGAAGTGACAAAAGCACTTAATTCTATAATACAAAGGCAATCACAGATTGCAAACCTTCGAGGCCGCAGTACAAATGTCTTCTGGACGTTTAGTTATCCCAAGTTTCCAACCTTTTGATTTAGAAACCTTTAAATTGACTTCATTACACTATTTTTGTGAGTTTGCATTAATACAAATAGGAGCATCCTTGATGTTTTAACTTATATTTGATTCTCATTTCAAGGTGCCACTTAATTTCTTGAAAACAAATGTTTCTAGTTTTACTTTTGGTCTGCGTTAGCAACAAAGTATGATAAAAACACAATCAATTCAGTCAATATACTACGCTAACCAGTCGGCACAAATGTGATTGGCAAATCAAACCTCTCTGGTACTCAAAATAACACTCAAGGTGGTCAGTCTGTATGAGAGACTCGCAGTGCTGCGAGTGTTTTTTTACAAAATAAAACTACGACAAATCCTATAAAGACAGTACACAGACCTCTTTGGATAGTTTAGGTAATTTGCAGTCTTCATTTTTTTCCCTTTGATTTCTCTTTCGGTTCTCCAGCGCGAAGTAAAACAAAAAAGTGTGCACTTCCACACTACCTTTTTTTTTCCCCTGGCCTTATCCACAGGGACCAGCACACACACCCATTCGTGTACACAAAGTTTCACCACTACTTTTCATTCTTTCACCTTCAGTGAAAGTGAAGCTAGCTATGATTTTGTACAGTCCAATAGTGGCACTCCAGCATCCTGGTAATAAGGAGACTGACGTTACCACTAACACTACTGCAAGGAGCTGTAACGACGATAACGCTGATGGTAGTAATGAATGCCAGGGGGATTCTTTTGGCTGTTCAAAGGTGCAGTTCATGGCACACCGGTCCAGTTCAGACCAACCTGCTCTCTGATTTCTTGTATCATTATAAAGAGGAGCAAAATTAAGAGCAGAAGTTACGCTTGGACAGAAACCAGGAACACCCAATATAGAGTCTCAGTTTGAAGGCCCTCTGTTTTGGCACTCTTTGAAGCTCACTTCATGACCTCTGACACCCACTTAGTCATTATGAGGCTTCTCAGTTGAGCCCTGTGGAGAAACAGATAGTCCGTTAGTAAAGAAAATGCAGTGTTTGCACATCTCGCATAACCAAACAGATAAAAGAAACAGCTTGATTTGCATTCATCCCCTAATTATTATAGAATAAAGGAACAGGCATAAACTGTACGACTGTGTAAAATATCCAAAAAGAAATATTAATATGCACCAAGTATTGGAAGTCAGAGCACTCGACTTACTTTCTAACTACCTAAATACTGTATGTTCCAGTACCATAGGTGTGAATTTCAAAAGGTGCTTTGAGCAATTCAAAATTTGTTTTTTTTCACAAAGCAGAAGCTGCTCCTGTTAAAGCCCACTTGGCCCCTCAACATTGTGGCTATAATTAGTATGCACACATACATATATATATATATATATATATATGAGAAGCCTTGTATATGCACAAATTATACAAGGCTTGTGTGGATGAGTTGCCCTGTAAAATATGATCGCCCTTCATAGGCCAACACGCTCTCATATGCCTCACCCATGGGCAGCTGGCCAATCTCCAAAAAGAGCAATCTCTAAGAGAACATTTAATCCTCCAAACGGTTTAAATGGTAATCATTATACTGTCTTTGCCATTGTTTGAATAGTGTTAGTTACTATTAGATGTGCAATCTTAATTCTAGAGTTATATTTAGAAGATATACCCATCTATAGACTACAAAATAGAAATTCACAGACACGTCAATGGTCTCTATTCAGTATATTCAGATAGATCCAGTTTGTGAGTCCACTGCATCTCTTAAATGGCCACTTCATAAATGAAGTTGAGAAAAATACTAACAGAGCACTAATCCCAGCTGGTCAAGCAAAATCAGGCGGTGCCAACACGAAAACAAAAAACACCCAGGAAAAACCATGTAGAATGCACCACTTGGAGCCAGTAAAACACTTTGTTTACCATCTCTCTGACCATTAGCATGAAAAACAAGGAGCGTAATCTGCTTTCACGCCCTTATTGAGTAAGAACGAGGTTATGTCAGCAAGACAAAGAGGCACAGCTGACTGAGAAGGCTTGGAGGGGATGGCACAAACATGCCTCAGACTACAATCAGCAGCTAATTAAGATGTCCAGGCATGACGTTTCAGCCCAGCACTGGAAACTGTTAACAAACTCATCACTAAAAAGGAATGCACTTGATAAAAAAAGCTATTTTTCCACACATTTCTAGTCAAATTTAGGTGTGCTGTAAAAAAAATGCTAAAAGTACAGTCTAGATCCCTAGTTTGCCACATAAACATCTATATTTCCAAACCGAACATCTATAAAAGTTACAGGGCAAACAGTCTACAATTTTTTTTTTTTTTTTTTTTAGCTAAATGGTGGTCCTTCATCGAATACAAAAACGAAAGCTAAATTTGTCACCTTTGTGTTGCCTTTTGTTAATGTTAAAACCTGGAACACCACTTGAATCCCAGCCACGTCTGAATCAGTTTATGAGATCACAGATGTCTTATGTTAACGGCCATAACTCAAATGTTGTTTAGAAAAGGAATCTTGTCTGAATATTTGTATGTTAAATTGTACACACTCAAATTGTTGTGTATAATAATCTGGCTCAAAGTCTGATTTGTTTCCTAAATCATTGAGGCTGCCTGGTTATTTTATACATTTACACTGAGTGCTGCGAATAGCTGATGAATTATTCCAGGATATTCAGTTTCACTTTTGCTTCTGTAGGTGTGCCCCATTTAAAGTTTCGTTTCTGAACACAAAAGTGCTGCCTGGCCTAGTGCATAGCACTCCAGGAAACTCAAGACAATACATGAGTAATCTAAAAGAGGTACTTTACTAAAATTATTCCACTGAATATGAAGGACAGGAAACGGGTTTAGTGAGCAGAAAATATGGGGGAAAAGTTCTTACCATAGCTAGCTGTCGGCCGATGTTTCCTACTGTCACTCCACCAGAAAAGAATATACAAGGCAGCCACGAACGTACATACAAGAAGTCTGGAGACGTATACCTGAGAAACATTAAAAGAAATGCACTGAAACAACTCACTAATAACTTCCAACAACTGTTAAGCTATGAGGGGAAAAGGACACATTCAGACATTTACAAAAATCTCATATCTGATGACTAAACATGTAATATAAATACAGAAGTGAGCTGTCACTTAGTAGTTGATGATACATGACAAACTGTTTTCGACTGCAACTTGTGTGAGTCATAACTTACTGGTAGATGCCATTATAGACCAGCAGCTGAGCAATGAGGGTGGCTAGAAAAGCAGTGGTCAGCCCTAGACCAAAGCCACTCCTGGAACGGTCAAACGTCCACCAGAGGCCCAGAGACAGGGCAGCCAGAGTTAGTGAAAGCTGCACATTATTGGCAAAGTCCAGTTTCTGTGAGGTACTTTGACTTAAGGGAAATACGAGCTTGTTCTAGGTTAAAACTTTCCTTAAATAAATGTTAAACATTTAGAGACTGAATGCGTGATAATAACTGAAGGGCTTGCTGGTATGAGGAAATCTGTTTGTGTATTTCCAGTAATAATATATCTTTTTTGATTAAAGGTTGGAATACACTACATGACTTTAAGCCCATATTTTTGCACCAAAATGCAGTCTGGAGGAGTCAATGCTAGTTGGCGAAAAAGTCTTTCGATTCTGAGCACTCAGAGTTAAAGCTATTGTATGATGGACACCGGCTCAGATTTAATTTTTCTTTTATGTTTTGCATACAAATGTTATTTTCATCCATCAAGCATCTCCATCTCCAGTTGTTTGATGCCTAATATTTTTGAAAACTATTCAGAAAGGTTGTGTGGTGTATTAGCCTTAAAACAACACAAATCTCAAAACAGATTAAAAGTTTTTATGGTCCACACTGGCTACAGTTTCAGTTCTGGCTGCGTGACTGGTAAGGATACAGCACTGGCGTGATTGATGCCCACAAAAACAGCAATGCAGCGCATCACACTTGCCCACTCCCGCTTAAACTTGTGTGGTTCTCCAAGATGGTGATCCAAGCAGGGGTACAAGAGACCAACCACAGCTGAGGAAAGAGGAAACATAAGTGCTTTAAATAACAGTAACTTCAAAAACGTGAGAAAATAAAAAAAATAATTCACATTTGATGTCTGAATCTAATTTGTATTGTTTGTTTAACTGCTTTTTAGAACACAAGTAGACAGCTTTTGTTTTAGCCATTAACCGAGTAACATGAAGAGTGAAAATTCACTAAAAGCCATTTTCTACAGTTAAAGATGTAGCCTGGTATGTGTCCACTATGTGGACTGTGAGGAATGCAGGGGGAGGAGTTGTGTGTGGCCGAATTATTTATTAATTTCTGCTGCACACGACTTCCGTGTTTCTCTTTTCTGCTAAGTGGCATGTTCTGCCTTCCAGCCAATGGCGTGCCTCCTTGCAGCTCACCCGTTCTGAGCGCAGCCAATGAAAGAGCAGCACCCCAAAGACTGACCCTAAATGCCCGGCTGTTTCCAGGGCAGCGCTAACCGATAGCGACAGAGCCCAATGTCAACAAAACTGCCCCCAAATCATCAGTACGAGGACTCTTACGTAATGCAAATACGATAGCAAACGGCCCGCAGAATGTTTTTGTCCTATCGATACAAACAAACAAACCAATGACTCACCAGCAGCAGTGCCACAGCAGAGGGGGATCCACCAGGCCGACGAAAACAGCGTGTCCAGCACTTCCTCTGGAAACAATGTAACATTTCTCTGGATCTGGAGTAAGTTCAGCACCAAGGCGAGAACTACTCCGACGATAAACAACACAAGCCCCCGTCGAATTAAGTTAGCGGACTGGAGGCTGTGCACAGAGCCGTATGCGTGGCGCAGCAGCGAGGTTATGATGGACATCATTTCTCCCGTTTTACAGACAATCCAGCCGGCGCTTGACAGCTCCTGCGTCTTTACACTCGGTGAACAGGAGCAGCTCCAGCAGTGTTCCTCTAGTCTTGGCATTTGGCACTGCGAGAAGCGAAAACGTAATCATTCATGTGGAGAAACGTTAAAATGATGTCCAAAGTCAAGCTATTACCCTACAAATACTTCTAGCCCTGTAAAACAAACTCTTCTCAGTGGAAGTGTAACGTTAGGCTATGGAAACCCACCTTGATCCTTAGGCAGTGTCCTCGTCTAAACGGCAGCGCCTCGGTGCTTTTCAAAGCTGTTATGCAAAACGCTAATCTAACAGAAGACTGTTTAAGATGTGTTGTTTGGTCACATCACCTCTTCGCGAAACGCTGCTGTGTCTTTCATTGCACAGTACAATAGTGCCACACGCGCGCTTCCTCTGCAGAAAACAAGCGCGGTCATGTCTGGTGAGTCGCGCTGGCCAATCAGAGAGCGGCGGGCCATATGACGCGAGCGCACGCCACCTCCCTCTCAGGACACGCGTTTGTTGATGTTCACTGCCGTCAGCTGTTCGTTAGTGTGTGTGTGTGTGTGTGTGTGTGTGTGTGTGTGTGTGTGTGTGTGTGTGTGTGTGTGTGTGTGTGTGTGTGTGTGTGTGTGTGCGCGCGCGCTACATTGTGGGGACCAAATGTCCCCACGAGGGGGAAAAAAAAGTATTAAAAGTAGTAAATGATGTTTATCTGAAAGTCTAACAATGCAAACTGGATTTCTGTAAGGGATAGGTTTAGAGTTAGGGGACAGAAAACATCGTTTGGTCAGTATAAACAGTATAAAAGTAATAGAAGTCTATGGAAAATCCCCACAATTCACAGAAACGTGTGTGTGTGTGTGTGTGTGTGTGTGTACTGACGTAATGACAAAGAGTCATGCAAAGTTTTAAACTTCTGGATAAGGTTTAATGACGTTGCTTGGCCAAATCCTTTTCACAAAACAGTACTGCACTGATTAGAGATTTTCTTGTTTAATTTGAAGCGACAGTCACCTGTTTGCACTAAAACAAAACTGCAAGATGGGGAAATTAAGTTGTAATATTTTGTAGCTGTCCGTCAAGATAGCATTATGTAAATCTGTACACTGTTTTGTTTGTGAATGGAGTTTAAGAGTTAATAGGGATTTGTTGCTTTTTGTATACGTGACAGCGTGCAGTAGGTCTACCTGATGCATGTGTTGGACGGTGTCCAAGGGACTGAAAGGAGGGAATGGGGTCATGATGCTCAGTGGGCTGTCCCCCCATAGTAAATAAGCTTGTGTACTCATAGTACATTGATTGGTTCAGAACAGAGCAGAGTTCAGACTCTCACCTGAGTGGAACCACTGCTCACCAGATAAATGGGTCAGATGTTTGCCCTTTGTCAAGAATGACTGTCAGCAACATACTAAACATGGCTTATCGTTCATCCGAGGACATGTGATTGTATAGGTATGCTGGTACAAAAACAACATACGTACCTGATGTGTTGTAAGCATTCCGGTTGTGTCTGCCCTGTTAACCAAGCGCAAACAGTAGCCTATGTCTGTCCTTAATTCACCCAAAAACATTTTTCAAATACTATCGTTTCAAGTGCTAAAGATCCATTCATTGAGCAATTTAGCCCCATTAAGCACAGGATCCCATAAAATTTTCAATTCAGTATGATGTGTTGTGTTTTTCACAGTACATATCGTTCCAAAGCAGCTTTACAAAAAATAGTGCCAAAGGCGACATCAGCAGTTGAAAAACTCTGTAAGATCTTAAGTAGATGAGGAAGAAACCTTGGGAGGAACAGAGAGTAGACTGAGGAAGCCTTTCTCCTAGGGCTGGCTCATAATTAAACAAATTTATGACAAAGCAAACATATAATCATAGATCAATTTGTAATGCTCAGGAGTGAAAAATAAACAATTATATTGTTGAGCTGGGAGATTAACTGAAATCCATTGTGAGCGAAGTTAACATTATCTGGGTGAAAGTACCAAAACTCAAAGCTTTGGAATGTGAATGCCCTTTAGCTGTTTAGAAGTGAATCATCTTTCAAGTTCAGATTGTTTTTCTAAGTGTGGACACTTTCTTTCATATCCTCAGGCAAGCACTAACTAAGCAATAACTGTAGTGAAGGAGTCATTCTTTTATTGGTTTTGAATAGTTTCTAATTCAACATTTGGATTGTTTTTGTTCTAGAGCTATAAAGCATTCAGTGTTCTCTCATTCTCAATTATTAACACTTGGGGAAGACATACTGACTTTGTATAATAACAAAAAATCTATAGAATTAGAACTCTATTTTTGCTTGAATGCTAATACAGTGTACACAAATGTCAATTGAAAAGGAACATTTATTGACAGGGTGGATCACACTTGAAGGTCTTCAGTTTTTTTTCTTTGTGCACATTATGACCTAGAAACCTAGAAGAACTGCTGTTTTAAGGTCTTTTCTAAATCTGTATAGGTCAGATGTACCACATGAAAGTTTTCCTATACATGGAGTTTCACATTTTTTAACATTAATAGACAGTTAATACACACTACTACTGCTAGGGATGAAATCAAATGGCTAATCTATGTTAAATGTATATTTTCTTCTATATGTTTAAAACATAGAATCATTTTAGGCCGATATAAAACGATTTTGTCATCTTAAAGGGAAATTAACATTTTGTCATCATCTACTCACCCTCATGTCGTTCCAAACCTGTACGATTTTCTTTCTTCTGTTGAACACAAAAGATGATATTTTGAAGAATGATGGTAATCAAACAGTTGATAGTCCCCATTGACTTCCATAGTATTTCCTTCCTTACTGTGGAAGTCAATGGGGACCTGCAACTGTTGGGTTCTTCAAAACTCTTCAAAATATCTTCTTTTGTGTTCATCATAAGAAAGAAACTCATACAGGTTTGGAACGACATGAGGGTGAGTAAATTTTTGGGTGAACTATCCCTTTAAAATTGATTTACGGTTAAAAAGTGAAGCAAACTCTAAAACTTCAACACCATTTAAATCTTTCATTGAGTTCAGTCACTGCTCTTCAGTCAAGAGTTGAGGCACGATGTGACCCAGGTTAACAAACAGGGATTATTATTTTTAACTACAAACATTTAATCATTTCTAGATAATAATTTTTCTTCCGTTTCTGTCTTCTAGAATCTTAAGAATCTGATTTAGCCTCACAAACTGAAGGAAGATGGCATGCAGTGACATAATGCACAGGAGGCTCATGCAAACACAGATCCTTTTTACAGGCTAGATTTAATTTTTGTCTGGTTGAGAGGACAATACGCCATGTGGAAATTCTGCCCTATAGTGGCTTATACTCAGCAGTGCTTTGTGGCACAACATCTGTGTGGCAATGTGTGGGAGAGAGATAACGTCTGGGGAGAGGCAGCTTTTCTGAGGAGGGGGAGTGGGTGGTACAGAAGCGTGAGGCAGACAGGAAACTCCCTACGGCCATCCTTCCTCCTCTATAACTGAGGCCCCAGTGAGGCTCTTCTCATCCTTCACCACCACGCGCACATGATTTCATACAGTTATCACAGTGCAAGACAGGACTGCAGCGATAGAGTCCTCAAACGTTTTATTTTTCTTCTCCACAGATGTTTGCAAGGATTTCAGCTAAACCGCTTTAATATACAGACACCATTCAAAATGTAATTTCAGCTAAATTTTTATACTGTTTTAAGACATTCATGACATGGTCCAGCATTTATTATCTAACCCACAGTGATGATCAATGTATTTCCATTGTGAAGTCTTTTAGGATTCATTTAATCATCTATGGCCAATTACAGGAAAGCGGCAAAACCAAAGACAAAAAAATGTGTTTTTACTTGCATTGAGCTGAAGGACATGCTGGTGTAAAGAAAGGATAAAAGAGAAACCTTGAAAAAAGCAGAGAGGCATATTGTGGCTGCTCAACAATAAATGTGACAATGTGGACACAAAATAATATATAAGAAATTAATGATAATTATAATTGGCCTTAAACATTAAACTACTTAATGCTTCTTCTGGACACTTTTAAATAAAGGATCATTATCATAATCTAAATACTGGCAATGAAAGGGAGCACTAAAGAGCATGCTAAATAATTAATAGTTAAATAATGTAATTATATTAAATGATGCATATATAATGCATAAATTAGGGTAGGAAACTGACATATTTTTTCAAAGCACCGCATATATGTATGTACAAACACAACTGCATGTAAATGACTCACCTTATTATTTCTCTAAGTAAAAATGTAAAAGAAAAAATCTTTTTCTCATCTCTGCCTTGCCCATTTCTCTCTTACAGTCTCTCTAGACGCTTCAGCAGCAGGATGTTATGACAGATCAAATGAATCCCAGATGAAGCGTGGCAGAGATTAAGCAGCAAGTCTGGGTGGAATAGCAGCATATTCAAAATAATGAAAATGTTAAAGTGGCTGCTTTAAATTGACTCATCAGGCGAGACATCCTTATGCCCTCCCCTGACACAACATGAAGTTATGTGGTTGAAACGTTCTAATCCATCCTTTGAGACACGGGATTAAGCTCAAGGGCCAATTTTATCCTCTTTCACAGAATTTTTGGCAATACATTGCTGCGTGAATGCTTGTTGATGTTTTGCTTTTTGCTTATATAATTTTTTCCGCACTCTTTTTTTTTTCTACTGTTAACTGTAAATACAGACTAGCTCATCTTCATTTCACATTTAGACTTCACCTTTAGAGCTCACCATTTTAAGAGATGAACCTTTATTTCCATTGCTAGGATTTATCAAACGAAAAAGGATTTTTTTAAATGAAAATGCAAATCTCAATTCCTAAAATATCTCTTACAAAATTATAGATGGTAATATCATTTTGTTGGGTCCTCTAGGTCCCCTTCTATCCCTTCTGACCAAATCTGCAAAAAAATTCTGTTGATAATAAAACAAGAACAAAACAAGTACTTGAATATTTAAATTGCTAATGAGAAGAGCTCATTATTTGAATAAACACTGTTGCTGTTCTAGAATGCTCAACTGTTATCATTAGCAAGTTAATTGGAGACAAAATATTCTGCCAACAATAAGACGTAAGAGTACATCTGGAGTATACAGCAAATGTAGGATAAATGTATTATAATTAGTCTGTGCTACATGATCAGATTTTCCTGCTAAAGTACAAAGGTTTTGAAAAACAACATGTAGTATGGGCTCAGTAATGTTAGCCAATCCGCTCACTGCCAAAGCGCCTTGTGATTGAGCCAACCAATCACATTACAGCTACATAGGGGTGTGTGGCAGGCACTTACAATGTTTTGAAGATTGCTCATTCATAAAAAAGTAAGGTGCGGTTATAGTGCCTTAAAAAGAGGAGAGGGGGAGAAGACTAAAGAGATAATACATAAGAATATAGATAATTTACAAAATATAGTATGTATTCAAAAGCAGAACATTTTACTTTGTAATTTTTATTTAAATTTAATTTTGTTCCTTCTACAAACAATAAACCTAATTCATTGAGAAAGTGATGGTTGCAAGGTTATTGAATGTCTTCTTATCATGGAGTTTAGGAATCACAAATGTACGTAACATTCATAAACAGCCTTATCAACTTGTGACCTATACATTATGTAGATTAGACAGTAGATTCTCTCTCTCTCTCTCTCTGTGTGTGTGTGTGTGTGTGTGTGTGTGTGTGTGTGTGTGAATTGTGCCACCTCCCAAAAATTCTGGTTAATATTTCATATTTGTTTTAAAATGTTCTGTTGGAGTGTTATTTCTGTTATCAGATAACAACAACAGGAAGACATTAAAAAAAAAAAAAAAAAAAAACATAACAAATTGGCATAAAAACAGAATGCCTATTGCCTTTAACCTGATTAACCTAAACTATTTTTCATGTTCCGTTTTGCTACACTAAAAAAAAAATCTGTAAAAATAGGGCACAATATACTGTATAATTTTAAGGAATTTTTCCATATTTATATTTTACAGGTGTTTTATCAGTATTTTGAATTTTACACTTCTTTGCATTGTGTTTTAGAGTTAACAGAAATGTCAGTAAAATAGGTTAATAGATAATGTTGTGTGTAATGAGCTGCCAGTACATTTTCTGCTGTTTTGTGGATTTATTTTTAGAGTGTACAGCAACCATGAATTAATGAATATTATTAGTGGTATTAGTATTATTGTAAAATTAAAAATAAATAAAAATGCCAGTAAACATACTTCATTAATCTTTATTTACAACTTCAAAAAATATTTTTTACAGTGTGTTAGGATATGGTGAGATTTAAAGCTGTTTGTTATCTCACATTCATCTAAGAATTTTTTTTCCCGTTTATTCTTTTTTTCTTGTTATTTACAATATTCTCATAAATGTACACACATACATTGTCCTACAGCTTTGCTGAAGTGAAGGCTTAGTTGAAGCGCAACACTCCCTCATCTGGCCAGGACTGGAACTAGGGTTTTAAATGGCTCTTTGATCTCAATGCTAGTAACAAAGACAGTGTTTGGAACTGAACAGTAGTGTACGCATATTGTGCAGTATATACCGTAAACTGCCAAATATCTATATTTTGCAGGTAGGCCTCTTGAAGCATCTTGGAGACGTTGCCACAGTTGTTCTGGATTTAGTTCATCTCAGTTTGTTGTGTTTCTTCATGTCACTCCAGACAGACTGAATGATAATCAGATCAGGTCTCTGTGTGAAGCACTGGCTGTTGTCAGACAGAAATCTCACTGGATTATTACAATTAATGGCTAAATGAATGTTTGGAAATGTAAACTGGTATTTCCTACACATTAAAAAATAGAAATAACTGACTTAAAACCATTTTTTATAGTGTTCTAATAATTTTGGCCTATCTTGTCCACAGCGATTAGTGCGATGAGGAGACGTTTCATTTGGAATCCTTTGCATAAATTATTTGAGGTGAGTAAAGCCTAAACTCAAGAATGGGCCACACGTGACTTTTGGACATTAATAACAGAATGTGAAAGACAAAACTATCTTGTGATCTCATTGTGACTTGTCTCTGACCCAGTACTGGGTGTTTATGGTTTTGCAATGCTCATTCATTTTAATGAGACGGAGAGGGACGGAAAGTAATGCTGAAATATAAATGTCAAAGTTTTGACATGGTGACGATGAACACTGATTTGATTAAACAATAGATGAAGGAAGCAGGACTCTGAACATGGCTGGTTACTACACAATAAGGCTTTAATGCTCTTTAACCTTTTCATGACTATTGCTGGATGCGAATCATCGAAATTATGAGGTGATGATATAATCCAGTTATACCAACAGAGAACATGATTTAGAAAGTGACCGTCGAGAGGTTGGCTGTAGTTCATGTATCAGCCAGGAGAGGGCAGGAGCACAAAAGCTTAGCCTATACTTTGATCAAACGGAGCTGTCAGCCAGAGGGGGAATTCTTTCTTTTTCTTTCCTTTTCTTTCTTTTTCTCTCTCTCTTTCTTTCTTTCTTTCTTTCTGTGAGTCTCGCACAAACACAGATGTACACAGACCCACAAGCAGCAACATCTGTCCTTTTATGGCACAACGCTTCTTCAGCAAAGAACAACAGAGATGCTAATTGATAACATTTGAAGATAATTACAGCAATTATTTCTTAAGTTCACTTGGGCAATAATTGAGGCTTGTTGTAGATTCATGACCTTTATAGACAATAGAACTGCACGGGATAGCTATTTACAATGCATTCATATCAATTACTTAAATGCACTAATAAAAAAATGACAGTATACAAGCTTTGAACAGCTTGATATGATGGAAATCATCCGGCTGCTGGATTTACATGAATAAACTACAAAGCCGTTTTAATCAACTTCCAGTTTCCCAATTCATTTCAGAGCTGAATATGTTATGCTGGAAAGGTGATTCAATTTTGAAAGAGAAATTGCACCATTTAAAATAAAGTAAGGTGGGTTTTCTTCCTGGTGATTCATAAATATTGAAAAAAAAGTTATCCTTGCTCTGTCATCTCAGGTTTCTTTAGTGACTATAATACTTAGGATGCATGAAGTTGAAAGCTGGTGATCAGCAATGTTACTTTCATTTACAAAGCCGTTTCTGCATTTCATGTAATTGAGCATGTGTTTCACATTATGAAGAAATGGACTGATATCCAAAAACAATAGGTGCAGTTGCTGCCACATTATCAGTGTAGTTAGGCATCACAAATTATATATAGTGTCTCTTTACGTTTGTGATTTTGAGCTGTCCTTATCTGAGAAAAAGTAAATGGATTATGAAATCAACCATGAGTCTGTCTGTCTGTCTGTTTATCTATCTATGTAGTATACATATATATATATATATATCCTATGACTGGTATCAGCCAGATAATATCATACAGCAATGAATATCAAAATCTGAAAGTAAAATCAATTAGATCCATGTAATTGATTAAAAATGGAATGGAGATTGTTTTTTCTTTTAATCAACTGAACAGTTATTAAAAAACTCCATTTAATGTATATTAGAGGGGTAATTGAAAAATTAATAAAAGAAATCAGAGGGGAGTTTCCATTTCAGGAAAGGTTCTGTGAAAAATACCTTTAATAAGCTGTTATGATTTTTAACAAAAACTTTTAATGAGATGTCTAGTTTAATACCACTAACTAGTAGTGATATTAGGTTTCTAGCTCACATTCCAGTAATACATGCTTTAAATTGTTTAAAGAAGGTATTACTGGAAAATACCTAAAGAAAAAGGACATGGCTGGCAGAAATGACTTTAGATAGGCTATACAATTTAGCAAAATCATCTAAAACACACCAGAGAAGTAACAGCTCCAGAGTAAAGTGTTTTCAACAGGCGGGCATGAGAGGCTGATTTTGACAGGAAGACACATGGACAAAGAAGCAGTGGAAAGGTATTCAGAAGTAAAAAGCATATTATATGTGTGTGACATAAAGAAAGAAAGAGTAAGAGATGGAGACAGAATAGCTCTAGTATGAACAGGTGCAGTTGTTAGGCCCTTTTGATCTTGCACCGAGCCATGTCCCTTAACACCATCATTACTCACCATACAGACAAATACACATACAGGGTTCTGTTCTCTTGTCAGCGTCATCCTTTTTACCACTCCATCCATCCATCTATTCCCCTTTCTCCCTTTTTCAAGGTTTTATTTTCCACAGCATGCAGGTCCATTCATGATGTGAAAAAAAATGTGCTAAAATCACTCAGCATCCAATATTATTGTCATAAAAACTCCATTTAGGAAATCTGTGGCTCAAATTGGATTCATGCAGTTCCTGAACAGAACAGTAATATTGCCCACTACAGGTATGAAATAAAACCTGAGGGATCTCACACTATTTGGATTGCATCTTTTCAATGTGAAACAAAACCAGAGAAACCAACAGTGAAACCAACTGTTATATCCATAACATTCAGACTGTGCACGTTTTATGCATTTTCTTTGCTGTATCAATAATGCAAATAACATACCATGTGCAGTTCCAGTTAAGCTGGTTTGACAGCATTTGTGGCATAATGTCGATTATCAAGAACATTTATTTACCTTTTTCGAAAGAAGCAAAAATCAGGGTTACAAGTGAGGCACTAAGAGTCAATGAGGGGAATCCATAAAACAGTAAAATAACCACTGTTTCAACAATACAGCCACAAGATGTAAACAATACTCATGGTAACATGATTTTAGGGTGAAACAATGGCTTGTTAACCCTTGAAGTGTAAAGAGTCCAATTTACAACTTAACTGCCAAGACAGTGTTACACCATAAACCAGGGGTGTCAAACTCAGCCCAGCAGAGTTTAGTTCCAACACACATACCATGCAGTTATCAAATAAGCCTAAATGACGTGATTAGCTGAATCAGGTGTGTTTAACTAGGGTTGCATCTAAACTCAAGCTACAAGTATCTCTTGGGATTAATATACATCCACTTCACTCCATCAATTGGGTGCTTGTGTAGTTTCTTGTCTATTTAAAGGAAATAGGGACTGTATCTCCTAACAGGTAGACTATGATTGATATGACCTCAGTATTAGTGCGGAGGTCTTTCTCATTCTCCCTCTCTCTCACTTACATGTACACACACACTAAGTGGCTCCCTTATTCTCCACTTTCTCTCAAGACCTGTAATTGCTCAACAATCAATGACATCAAACACTTTCCTCAGATGCATGAATTTAAATCAGCCTCTTTTACCGTCCAGCACTCCCAAAGACACAAATACTGATTCGCACACACATACGCTTTATGTTCTCTGAGCATTCACAACAAGAGGTTGTCATAGATACCAGCAAAATAAAAACGTTTCCTCGCCATTTTTCCATTCATGTATTTGTATGTGTGAATTGCCACCTTTTTAGTTTTTTTTTTTTTTTTTTTTGTGGACATGCTCAGAGTTTGGCGATTCAATTGCAGTGTGAGTTTTTGTGTATGTGTGTGAGAAAGGCAGAAAGAAAAAGAGATAGACTTTAGCATTTGAGCTTTTTGTGCTCTCAGCTGGTGTGCTGCCCCTTCAAAATAAAGGGTCTTTCTTTACTTTCACACACTTTTCCCACACATATTTTATTCATGTGCTTATAGACTTCAGTATAGTCAATGCAGTGGCCTCTGAATTTCGTCCGCAGGCAAGGTTTGCAGCACTAATAATATTTTATCTACAACTGGCTAATCAACAAATTTTATTGTCAAAGGTAAAAAATCAGCTCAAAATTCTCTCAAATCTTAGTTTGAATGAACATGATGCTTCTGGTTTCAACAAAGGAAAATTAAAACCCGAGTAACTCTGGTATGAATGAGTGAAGTAGATAACTTTTAACTTTTAAAAAAAAATTGATATAAGTATCACATTTCATCATCCTCCAAAATAAATCTGTGAACCTAACTCATCTATAGTTCTTCCATTCATATGCAAATGGTACTGCTTATAAAACAGCTCAAATGATTCAGCTGAAATGGTGAAAACATCAATTGTTCCTTTCAGTAAAATAACAGCAATTTTCCAAAAGGCATAAACCACCTGCTGAATTTCCATCCTGTAGTTTTCACTCAGGAGGAGATCCAAGATGTTTCGTTTCCACCTACATATATTTTGTTTTTCTTGCAGCAACACAATTTATTCTAGATTGGGAAACTGGGATGTTTCAATGCACCGTGTATGTGACAAATAAAATACATGACTTATTTTCCATGTTCCTGCTATTCTGAAGGTTCCCTGCACAATATTATTATTATGTTGGGATCTGTCTTGCTACATTTACCCACTATTTATGTATGTATTTCTTTTTCTTTTTTAATCATTACATGAAACAGCCTTACATTTGCATTTTTATTTATTTTTTGCTGGAAATAGCTAACATGGCCTTTTCAGCATTTGCATATCTTTAGCAATAAATAGGAACGCTGCTTCTAGTGTGCTAATGGCTCAGCACCTTGCTGTTCCTCCTGCCAATGCCCTTAGGTGGGCGTGTAAAGAGCAGATATGAAGCGCATTCCAGGGGTCTATAGCTGGCCTAAAGCTGGACAGTCATGACTAGCAGGAGGATATTGCTAACCGCTCCCCGATTTAATTGCCTACTTGAGCTGACACAGACATGCCAAATCTGACCACTTCACCAGCAGATCTGAAGTTTGGCGGAAAGAGTTTAAATTAGTGAGAGAAAAGATTTGATGTACAGCTCAGTAGGAGGGTAGAGGTGCTAAGACATGGGCAGTTCAGCATTGACAGATTCTGTAAATGATCCAACCACTGACTGGATAGGCTCATGCTCAGCTGTTACATCAAACGAAAATTCTGAGCTAGACCTTAGTTTGTCATCTACAGGATCAAGAATTCCTGTAAAAACTGAAAAAGTAATTCACAGTACAAAATTAAAACATAGCATTAATTTTTATTTAAAGTAGCTTTGTTCTTTGAGCTCATTGTGTTTTCACAGAGATCTCATTGAGAGTGTAATGTATAGACCAGATGAATTTTAGCATTACATCACTTGCTTACCAGTGGATCCTCTGCAGTGAATGGGTGCCGTCAGAATGAGAGTTTATTAAACAGTAATCACAGTAATGAACCCAGTCCATCAATTACTGTCTTGTGAAGTGAAAAGTTGTGTGTTTGTAAGAAACAAATCCACCATTAAAGCGCTTTAACTCTGAATTTTTGCTTCTAGACAAAATATCAATCAATAATAAAGCCTCTTGCAGTAAAAAAAGTCCATCCCCTGTTGTACATATTTGTTTAAAATGCTTGTAAATAGTGCTTGATTTGAGCAGAACTCTCAGCGTTCAGATGAGACTAATTTTTCACTGGAGAAATCAATATTACGGACTCGTATTTTAGCTGGAAGCACTTATTTTAAGTTAAAAGCACCTTAGGCTACTAGTGGATTTGTTTCTTACAAACATGCAGCTTTTTGCTTCACAAGACATTCATTGATGGGCTGGAGTCATGTGGATTACTTGTGACTGGTGGTGGTTGAGGAGATTCCCCACCTTCCATGTAAAGTGCTTTGAGTACCCAGAAAAGCGCTATATAAATGCAATGAATTATTATTATTATTGTGATGTTTTTATCAGCTGTTTGAACTCTTATTCCGACAGCACCTGTTCATTGCCGACAATCCATTCCACAGAAGCCATTCCGGTGGATGACGTAGGACGTCGGCGTTGCGTGATTAGTGACTAACGCGGAGAGAAAACAAAACAAAACACCGATCATGAAATAGAAGCACAAAACAAGGATTTGTAAAGAAAAATGTAGGAGGATTTCGATATAAGCCAAAAGGAGACTGGTTTTCCTTTGCTAAAGTAAGGAAACTTTGCTTCCATTGCTCCTGTAAACAAACACGCGAGACTAGCATATCTCAGAGGCGTGTGCGACGCATACATCCTACGTCATCCGCCTGAAAAAAGTGTTTATTACATTTGAAATATGGATATTTATCTTACAAAATGCATGGATTTGCTACAGGAGACCTTTATTTATGCCCCGGAGCCGTGTGAGGCACGTTTTATTACGGATGTGCACACTTTATTTCACGTCTTCTGAACTGTTGACAAAAACACCCGCTTATCCCCATTGTAAGGCTTGGAGGGGCCAGGACAATTTTTAATATAACCCTGATTGGATTCGTCTGAAAGAAGAAAGTCATGTACATCTAGTATGCTTTGAGGGTGAGTAAAACACAGGCTAATTTTAATTTTTGAATAAACTAACCCTTTAAGAACCAAGTAATGTAACCATGCCAAAACTGGACACGATGCGACAAATTAGGCCTACTATAGAACCCATTATAATCAGTGATGCTGTCTACACTGGATGTGGAAAATCCCCCACACTATTTATGAGGTACTGACAAAAAGTTCAAATGATTTGCAGCGTTCGCTTTGTCGCATCCAGTGTGTATACAGTCAAACTGTCGCATCAGGTGTAGACACGGTGTAATGCTAAATTTGCCAGATCTGTTCAGATAAAGAGACAAACACATACATGGCCTGAGGGTGAGTAAATTTTCAACAAATTTTCATTTTGGGGTCAACTATCCCTTTAATGTATAGGCCTACATGCTTGTGTTATGAGTGTGAATATGGGGAAGACTTCTTAAGACTTGATACACATAACCTATTCAACACACTGCACTGTTTTATTAAAACATTTGGGAGGCATAGCCTCGTTTACTTAATTATGTTTTTTAATAAGATTATGTTCGAATATGTTTATTCCTCAGGGACTTAATAGTGTAATATGAAAAACATTAAGGCCTATGCAGAATATTTAAAAGCAACAACAGTTCTTCTGAATTCTAAAATACACACCTATCAGGCAAGAGAGGAAGCATGGCTAAAACACACGGGAATAAGACTAGAAAATTGCTATGAAACACTTAAGCACAAACACACAGATTGTTTCCTCTGAAGGGCATATAGTTTTGTTTACTCTTTTATCTCTAGCTGCATCTCACTAATAAACTCATCCACATGATCTCAAAGGACAAAATGCCAGACATCTCATCTCACCATGTCCAATTAAATCTTACTCACCTTGGGCAGCACAAATACGACTGTGTGACTTGTGCCTATATAGATATCAACAGACCTACTCTACACCTTGTGCCACAGCCTCAGAGTTTTACACTACAGTAAATCATTTCAGTACAAATTTATGGAGTGCTGAATTGCTGAATTATCATGCTCTTTATGACGAGTAAAAACATTGGTTAACAAAAAATTTTTATTCGTTATTATTTTGCTATAAAGGTAAAAGTGCAACAACCCCCCCCCCACAAAAAAAACACAAGAAGAAAAAAAGATGAGATATACAGTAGGTACTTCATTTTAATAAAGTATAAAACATTAATTGAAATGTCAAAATACAAATGAGAATTTTTTTGTTGTTGTTGTTGTTGTTGTTTTGTTTTTTTTGGTGAAATTATTAAGATTAATTTACATTCAACATTAAAATAAAGGTTTAAAAAAAAACATGAATGCCTCTGCATGTCGCTGTACTATACATGCACATTAAAACCCAACAGCAACATTTTGAAGTTGTTAAAATGAATATATTTTTCACTACTTTAAGCAAAGCAATCAAAGAAAGATGTTTGGGTATAATAATTCAAGATTAAAATTTGACAGTTTATATTAGAATCTAATCTCAAATCATGATGACCGTCTGTCAGAGGAGTGCAGGCAACTGTGTTTAGAATTATGAGCAATATTGTGACAGATGGGGAGCTGAAACACAATGAGCTGCAACAGCTGGACGATAAACCAAGCAGGTTAGGGTGAGAAAGCTGGAGAGCATGTATATGTAAATATGTTTTCCCCCAAAAAACAGCAGGTTCAGACATGCCTGAGATGGACAGCAGCATGTGAACATGTTTATGTCAGTCTCACATATTTCAGTCACTAAGATCTGGGGAATACAACTCTCTCTCAAATCATCTAAACGAGGGAACAAAAGGGCAGACAGCTGCATTCTCTCCTTTGAGAATTCTAGAAAAAGAGAGAGCGAAAGAGAGAACCAGGCAGCAGAGAATATAATACATATAATGGTGAAATGGTTCATTTTTCTCCATTTATGTGAAGATTAGACCAATACAAGTATCTTTTGGATACAACGCTTCTTTACCTGTATCAAGCTCTGTTTAACTCTCAGTTTCTATTCAGCTGAAGGTACCAGGGATTTAAAGTGCTGCAGTTTAATCAGAACACTGATTTGGGCCACAAAGAGCCCCCTGCGGAACAAGAGAGAGGATTCAAAAGGGGATAAATCATGTTAGACTGGCCACCTGGTCTTCTTATTTAAAAAAAAAAAAAAAAGGCTGGACAGACTGTGGCGTTAGAGGTGGTTTAATGAGGTTATGGGTATGGGTACAGTCAGAACCCAATCATTAGGGGCTTAAATAACATATGTGCTCGTTCAGAGATAAGAGCAATTGAATGCATGTTGGGTCTTATGACTGAATGAACTGCTGTGATCTTTGCATTGCGTCAAAGGCAAATCACTTTGATATACACATAACACGACTGGGCAAGCAGTCAGTCTGAGCCTTCTTTTTTGAACAAATTAGGTTCCAATCCAATTCACACCATTATTAATTCTCAGTAATAGCTGTCAGTCAGATGCTATCCATTATAATCACTGAAAACAATTACACACATTCTTTCAGCTCTGAGATGATCTGATCCTTGAGGCACAGCCTATCAGTTGCATAACTAACTCTAATCCTATGATGGAACAGACTTGTCTCAATTCCAATTGATTTTCAATTTCTAGCATATTAACCACGTCTCCTTTGCTGCAAACTGCATCAGTAGTTTTGTCACTCAGACTGTTGCTGAAACAAAAAATGGGCATCAGCCTTTGTTTGGCTTTGTTCAGAGCTGTATATTTCACTGATTTCAACAGTCTATTCTTTAGATGGATCTATATTTGTAATATTCTTATTGTCCTTAAAGGTTTGTTTTGTTTAATATTTTAATACAGGCTATAGTTTTATACAGCAGGGTTCATTGATACGCCACCTGACAAGTCAATGAGTCATGGAATCATTCACTGATCTGATTTGTTCAAAACAGTGATTCATTCAGGAAGGGAACAGGTATCATGAGTGAATAATTGAATCATTCAGTCAATTGATTTATTAAAAAAAATGAATTTGTTCAAGAACAAAAAAAAGTGACTGAGTCATTGAGCCATTCACTCAACTGATTTGTTCAAAACACTGATTGATATTGTTTCTCAGAGACACGCAATGGTGAAATCTGCTATGGCTTAGTTTGGAACGACTGTTCATTGACAGTGAAAAGAACAGACAAAGTAATTAGCAATAGTGTGTTTAAAATGTAAGTTATTCAATATTAGCTTCTTGTGTATTAAACTGGACTGTGGAGTTTAAAAGCAATATCACAATCCCAATTAGTCTCCTGCATATTCGAAACACTCTGTTGTTACTGTTGTGAAATTGCTTCAATTACTGACTGAACCTCGTCTGTTATTTCAGTTCTATTTTGCTGTGCCTTCCTTCTTACTGGGTGTGATATCACCTCCTCCAGTGCAGTTGTGAAAAACATGCATTTTTCATATAAAATATACTGTTGAAGTTGTAAGATGTAAGGGTTGTACATTCTGGAGGAGCAGGAGACTAATGAGGATCAGGTGGGAGATCAGCCTTAAGGCAGGTGGATGATGGACTTCACCCCATCTGGTGAACAGTCCTCTATACCAGTTCATCTGGGGATGGTATTGAGCCAACTAAGGATAGGCATGGATCAGCTAAACCTCTGAGCCTGGCTGAGATGAAACGGACCCTGTGCCAATTAACACACAGGCAGAGTCGAACAGTGTTGTGGTGAATCTGCCAAAACTCTGCTATCCATTACAGTGACGTAAAAGGGAAAGCTGGTTTTGAGCAAACTCAGTATCAGTGATATTGCAGGCACGCTGGATTCTGCATACTGTATGTCTCTGATTAGCCTGAGAGACATTTGCTTATAGCAGTGCATGTTACTCACATTTACTGAATTGTTCTTTCTATCCACCATGAAACTCATATAATGTGTTTATTGGTAAAAAGTGTCTGTCTGATATTTATGGCACATGTTTTTTTGTTTTTGTTTTTGTTTTTTATCATACTTAAAAAGAGTGTTTTAGGTGAATCATGGGTACAAATACAGGATTTGCACTTTTTTTGCACATTTGTTTGTACTTAACATTTTTTACTAATAGTGTTTGTTTTTCGGGGAAAAAAAATATTGGCTGCTAGACATTTTTACATGTGACTTTTTTTTACATGTGTGAAAATGTGTAAATATTTCACACTTTTTTTTCAGGAAAGAATGGTAGCTTGTTAACCTCAACATTAGCATTGTGTAATTTCCTTTTACCTGAAATATGCAGAAGCTCACAATCTTGCCATTGTCTACATTTATGACTGATGCAAACTTGCTGCTTGAAAGAATTCAAAGAATGGGATTCAAATGAGAATGTTGGATGTGAAGAATTTAAAATAATCTGACATGACTGCCTCTGTGCTTCTAGTTTTACTTTTCTCAGAAAATCACTGTTATGTCATGCAGGATAATTGAGGGCACTGAACAAGTCTTAATTAAAGATGTGTCGTGTTGCATGAGGTGGATTTTTCTGGGTTGGTGAACATGGTTGATTTGACCCTTGGTTTGAACTTTCCAGTTTGAAAGGTAACGCAAGCATGATGGCACTGCTCAGTGTATTTATAGTTACATAATACGTATTTAATCCATTTTGTAAGTAGTTGAGTTTGGTGGCTAACAGATGCAGATTTGGCCTGTGTAGCAGCAGAAATACAATACAATCTAAAAAAATGCGAATTAAAGGAAGCAAAAATCCTGGATGAGCAGGATCTTATATCTCCACACATGCACAGGGGCACTCTGCAATCAACCAGCCGAGCCATTCTTATTCTAATGGAGCATGGCCACCTCTTTAGGGAAATTCATACACACATCTCAATGTTCGTCATCAGTCTGCCTCGTTCAGATCACCTCTTTGAGAGCTCAGTGCTCTTGAAAGACTTCTCGAGACTCGTGAACTAATGCTACATCAGTTTACAGAGGAGAAGCAGACCATTAATGATGCTTCATCAAAGAAGGGTATAGAGAGGAAGAACAATTTTACATTTAAAAACTAGGAAAACCTCAACCATGGTGAAGAAGATTATGATGATGTTCGTGATTTCTGTGATAGTTGTCAAAATTATAAACATGCATTCTCACTGCCTTGTGCATTAAGATTTGTGTGAATCTCTGATTTCAGGCTTTTTCAGTGTCGTCCTTGAAGAATCACTGCAACCAATACATGAAGTCCTTAGGAATCAAGACTATGGTATTATTGTACATGGTCAGCTCAGGTCAGGTGGTTGACTTTGTTCAGATGTTTTTTTTCTGATGTATGCTACAGCTTTTTTTCCCCATGAATGCTCGGAAATGGTTTGGTCTGTCTTAAAGGTTATGTAATCAAACAATAATCTTCACCATGCCTGGGAAGCATCTGACCAATATAATATTGTTTCTGAGTTGCTGATGATTTTACTCAAATTATCGACAAAAATTATAACAAAAAAACATTTTATTATTAAATAAAAACCAAACATGCTGTTTACTGATAAACGAAAATCAAACCTGCAGGATGCACAAGGTTGATGTGTTATTGCTGACATCTCACCTTCCTGTGTCGGTGGCTCTGTCACTCTCAGTGATTAAGAATGAAAGAAGGGTGAAAGATTAAATGACTGCCTGTGACATTTCTTTCCGATTCTGAGCCACGTATTGCAATCTCCATTTTGGCAGCAAATCAATGTGAAGCTGAAATCAGAACAGAAGCGCCCGGCATATGTAAATAATTGTAATAGACCGAATTAGGATGCAATTCCTGTAGTGACTTTGCCCTATGAATGATTGTGATGTGTGTTTGTTCCTTTAGGGCTTGTGGTAGAAATATGTTCATGCCTGCTGGGGGTACTTTTCACACCTCCAGGGAGCAAAGCAGATGTACATAAAATGAACACACATTAAACTTTTTTGCTTATTGGTCATTTAAGGTTAGGCAAACCTTAGAAACATGCTTGGTTACATAGTCACCATTAATAGCAGTCCTTACTATAAGGCATTTGCGTAAACATTTTAAGGAGAACAGTGGATCATTAGCATGAATTGGAGGTAAAAAAAAAAGCAGCTAAATAAAATGAAACCTGTTGGATATTCTTGGAAGCCATTAACTCAGTAGGAAGTTGAGTCACTGGGGCTGAGGAACACGGTTGTGCGCAATCCCCCCTTCTGATTTTCATACGACTATGTAAATGAATCAGAATTTTAAATCAGTTAAAATAAGCTGGTTTGAAGCACTTCACATAAACGTCACTGTATAATATTTGATGTATTATATATACATTTTTTAAGTGAAAAAAGCAAATTACCTTGAGTTTTTCAAAGCTTTGAAAAGCAGGTATATTTATTATGTGGTTTGAATGTGCAGACAATGTGGGTTTATAATGTTTAAATAATCTACCCTTAAGCCACAAGAACACATTAATGATGATATGCAGTGGCACAGTTTCTAAAAGTTTCTCACTCACCTATTTCCCAGCACTGACAAACCTTCAAACTTCTGTTTCAGTGTTGGGTCAATAAAAATGATCTCTAACAATTTCCAGTGTCTTTCACAACCCCTTAATGACCTGTCATGATGTGAGATACTATGCTGACTTTCATCTTTGTCTCTGTAAAATCTGTTTCATGACCACCGTGCTTCACCATTAAATATTGAGACAGGAGCTGACCTCACCTGTCTGCTGACGTCTGACTCTTCAGTGCCAGCTAGGGCCTGATATTATGTTATGAGCTGTGCAGTGCAAGAAAGCTAACTCATTGTATTGCTCAGTTTTTCACACATTGCTTATTGCTCACAGCACTAATTCCAGGAGCAGGTTACACCTTAATTTTGTGCACGGACAGGGCATCTTGTCCATCTTTGAATCACATGTTTGAATGAAGCAGGTAATTATACCACAAACACAGAGAAGAAACTTTAAAAAGCAATATGTGTAGATGAACCATATTAGCCTTTCCATCTGGATGGCCTGTTAAGCACTTAGTGGGACACTTTTCACCAATATGAAGACAATTTTAGTTGTGGTACTTTACGAATTACATAAGTTAATGTGATCAATCAGCAGTCAGCACTAGAATATAGTGCCCTTATATGCATATTGAAGAGAGAAGTGGGCAGTAAGCACTGTTACATACATTATACCACTTCACAATGCTGTATGAAAAGGAGAGATGCAATTTAGTGTACTGTCACATTAATTTAATGAAGAGCACAAACCCATGTGCTATAGTCCAAGCCTTCTGAAAACCATATTGCTTTGTGTGACGAATGTACTGATAATATGTAACTGTAGTTCTCAAATCTTATTTCACAGTCCAGTATGGTGTCGCAAAACTTGCCAGGTTATACACTAGTGCTGTGCATGGATAAAAGCTCATGAGAGCATGGTGGGTTGAAGGACATTGATACTTTGTGACTGTCTCCTTTTATGACACACTGTTGGGAGAATGGCTCTATTTTGTGGCCTGCGTTGAACCTAAGTTGCTGTCAAGTGTTATTTGTCTTCCCCAGTCCACCTGCTACCTGCATGCTATTGTGTATCTGGTCTCTTGTGAATGCTAGGCAATGACCTAATCTTGCTGCCGTGATTATATTTTTTCATTAATTGCTTTATTTTTAATGAAGCTAGTAAAACTGGCAAATTAAATACTTAGAACTTCACCTTTTACAATGTAGTGTTATTTTGTTTATTTTATAATCCTTCTTTATTGAACTTGAGGATACAGTCACTGGCTGATTGTTGGCTAAATAACAAGCATGTGGCATTTTCCATCTTTTCCATCCTTCTAGATTTTTAATGTGGCTGTGGCCTTTGTAAAATATAAAGTCTATTGAGTGGAATTATAGGTTTCACCTTGAGGAAGAAGAGAGATCTGTCTTATGAACTTCACAGATATACAATTCTTCCAGGCACGTTGTGTGCTTTCTTGGGAGAACTGAACATGCAGTCTCATGAACATGCATTCCTGCACAGCAGTCCAATGATCAAGGTCAGGGTTTTCACAAAAAAGTTAAAAAAGTAAAAGTTAAACTTTGATTTGTTTTTCATTAAACCCTATTGCATAACCTGAGTACACTTGCAGTACAGTACAGTTGCCGTACTGGAGTCTGAAGTTTTAGAGCCGTTGTCCTAAGATCACCTTTTTATTATGCATGTTTTTATGTGTGTGAACACTAGCACTTTATACTATTTTATAGTACTTATTATTCAATATATATATTTATATAGGCCATTATACATTAAATTTTAATTCACATACTAAAACACTACAAAAACATACTAAAATACAAAAAAAAGCATAACTGTACTAATATTTTGTTTATTTCCCCCAAATATGACGATTATGTGTTCCCTTTTGTCACTACCAAAACATTGATGGCGTTTCAGTCATGACTGTTTCGGTGGTGACAATTCTATGGGATAACTCCCCCCAAAAATAAAGATGTTGCTACCAAAACTCCACCAAATGTTTCGGTAGTGAAAATTTTTAACTTTTGAACCTTGCTCAAAGATGCTAATCAGCATATGGTTAGCTAGCGCAGCTCTGAACAGTTGCACACCTATAAAAACTAAATGTTATGGAATAACTCCCCCCCAAAAAATGTGCTTAATTGCAGAAAAAAAAGGTGTTCGGTATAGTGACGTTCCTTAAAGTTACACACAGATTTTTAAGACTTTTGAACGCATTTACTTCAAAATGATGGGACCTATCTACTCACACCTTGTAGCAATGAGAGAGGAGGACACAGTAATATTTCCTGATCATAAATTTAGGGGTGTAGTTAAAAATCAGTCTCTGCCAATGGACTAAATAAAACATACACTGTTTCGGTAGTGACATGGAAAATGTGGGACTCATTTTTTTTTTTACATAAAGTTTAATAATTTACAAAGAAAATATGAAATAAATGTTTTTTTAACTTCACTTTTTAAAACAGATACTTAAAAAAAATGGAAAAAATACAAAAATAATTTCAATATCATTTTCATAAGTTGAAATTTAGGGGTTTGGTTCGGGACAACCTCCCAATTGAAAGTGCCCAATAAATTATGATTTTATATATATTAAGCTTACTAATATTTTAAATATTATTGTGTGTTTCAATAGCTAATAGAAGGATCTTAGTAAACATCTAAGATTTGAACACTTAAATGGTTGTGGGACAGCAGTTTGCACCAGTTCTGTACAATAGCCCATATATATATATATATATATATATCTTAATTTTCAATGTGGAAGTAAGCTATTTTCTTTGTATGTGTGAGACCATTTCACGACCCACTATAGGTAATTAACTATCTGTAGTAATTGTGCAGGAAAAGTGCACACTGTTAGAAAAAAGGTACAATTCTGACGCTGGGGTGGTACCCTAATGTACAAAAGTGAAAAGTTATATGTATTTTTAAAGTAATTGTGCCTTTAAGGTACCAATATGTACTTTAAAAAAGTACTAAAATGTACCTTTAAGGTACTAATATACAGTTTAGGGGTAGGTAAGGTATAAAGATGTACCTTTTCACTTTTGTACCTTATAGGGTACCACCCCAGCAACAGAACTGTACCTTTTTTCTGACAGTGAAGTAAACAGTAAAACTATTTGCACTACAAACTACCATATTCATATTCATGATTATGATAATAAATTAAAATATTATGATAACACATACAAGTTTACAACATCAAGCAGCATAATGAACAGATTTTGCATAGCTAAAACCAAAACAAGAAGTGAATGACATGAGAAACCTTGCATATTCAAATTTTAAATGGCTTAAACGGCAGTCTCCTGTGCTGCAGGATTATACTATTTTGCACCCCTTGGTAATTGGTGCCCTATGCAGTCTGCATATAGGGAATGGTGCTATTCTGTCTATTAAATTTCACAAATCAGAACAGTCCTATGGTAATAATTTTATATTTGGCAAATTCCAAGAAATAATCTGCCAGGGTGTTGCAATTCCACACACTGTTATATCCGGTCACACACCTGCCACTCCCTCCAAACGCACGAGGGAGCTGTCTCCTGAATTCTAATGTCCGGTTCTGCCCTCACCTGTTCCTCCTACGTCATCCACTAGTGTTTTTATGGGCCTAGCTGGCCAGTGCATGCTTGCAAAGCCTTCCTATCATTTGTCGTTAGCATTCTGAGCGTTACCCTTTATTTGGCTCTTCTGGATTTGGACTCTTGTCATTTTCTGCCTCAGCCTGTCGTTTTGGACTTGTTTGCTTGGATTTACTCGCCCTTACTGTGTATGACCGTAGCCTGTTTGACTCTGCTTTGTTCACCCCAATAAATACCTCTGCACATGGAGCCTCCCGAGTCTTCTGTATTACACACACCATCAGTCATAAAATAGTGTGACCAAATGTCCAAAACAAAGCCAAAACCTGGACATTTAGGCAATTTAGAAATCCTGGCCAGGACATGTCCAGAAAAAAAAGAGGACATTCTGTCACCCCAGCATAGTATAATACGAACATACTATTTAAGGGAAATATGCTACAGTAACTCGCATATTTCATCCTCACAAACTTGTAATGTGAAATGCACAATTTGTTTAGAGATTTTTATCTTTTAATTAACTGTGTTTCCAATATGTTTTTCTAAACCTGAGGATATGTATCTAATAACATCTAGCTGTCTTTCTCTAAAAAACATTTTAAAAGTAATTTCATAACTTTTATCTTTTACTCACCTTTAAACCGCAAAACAATGAAGAGTAAACATGTTTCTGAATATCTCTAAAGAGCATAGCACAGATGATTGAACACATTTACCATGAAAGAACCTCTTCCTCTGATGCATTCCACTGTGAATAGCATGCTTATTTGCAACACATTTTTCAATGCACCAGTGTACAGACAATAACATTATGTGATGTGCCTGCAAACCACATTACGCAAAGCACAATTTTGTTTCTCTTTCATCTTTTCAAACATGACACATTGGTATTTAACAGTAAACACGTTATGTTCCATATACTTTTCCTGTCAAAGAAAATTGTATATGCATGGTGGGAAAAGAAAAGGACATTTCCATATACTGTACATTCTAAAAAAAAGAAAAGAAAAAAAGGTAAAAATAGGCCACTATACTGTGTTAATAAGAAGGGATTTTCCATATTGATTTTTCACAGGTGTTCTACCCATATTTTGTTATACATCTACCCATATTTCATTGTGTTGCATTTAAGGATTAAAAGAAATGTCCATATTACCAGTACCTTTTTTTCACTACTGATATTTTTCTTACAGTTAAGAATTCCTTTTGAAGACATCTAACCTTGACATTGTGGTTTTAATGAATACGTACACAGTAACCCAATGTTAGAGTATAAACTACATCATGCACTAAATACTTATATTACTTACATTAGGCCTACAGCAGATATGCTGAAACAACATTCCAGCTTGAGTTAAGATGGAATTCAATTAAAACATTTACACGATCAAGTAAAAATTTTAATCAGAGGCAAGAAAACAGGAGCATTGTTTTACCAATCTTCACAGCAGGTTAAATGTGATGGACCATGTAGTGCTGCTGCACATTTGAATGTGGCGCATTCTGAACTGTAATATATATATATATATATTTTCTTTTCAGTTGGATTTTTCAAACTGTTTTTAACTCCAGGTTATTGTCAATTTACTTTGCTACATTTCTCAGATGACAATGGAAATTCTTAAAACTGCTTTTTCAAACTTCACACCATGCACAATACATCCTAAAATAATTTATCATTCTTTTAAACAAATTGCCAATGGTTTGGTTCTTGCAATTGATATATACAAATGTCTGCTGTTTCCTATAATCATTTGCCTACGTGTTCTTCAAAATATATTACTGTATATTGGTTCTCTGTTGAATAGTCCCACAACCCAAAAAAAGTCTAGACATTAGTTCATTGCAGAAGTCATTAAACGTGAAATGTTTGAACCAGCTGTCATAATCTGTCAAGCATATTTTCTATTCATTTCTATCAGACTTTTTTGAAAATGTGTCCTGAATTAATGAACTGCTCTGCAGGTGAATCTATGAAGGTGAATGTGGCTTTGGAAGACATTACAAAGGATTATTTTTATGCTGCATTGCAAGTGAAGAAATCCCTAGAGATGTGGAGGAGAATCCGTGGTCCAACAGACCGGGACGTCAGGAGGTGTACAAAGACTGCACTTTAATTCCCCATACAGTGCTGCATTTACAGTTTTAGTGGTTTTCCTATGTTTTTTTCTTTGTCCTTTCCCCGTCCAATCTCTTGCAATCAGAATCACACATACAGTAATATAATTTTGTAGTTGGTATTGAAACTGATACCATGTTCAATCATTGTGATCAAAACTGTCATTAGTCATTTCTTACACTGATATACTCGTCAGGCCCTTAGAATCGTCCTAACTCCCCCCCCCCCCCCCCCCCCCCACCTCCCTACAGCAGATGGTACAAACGGGATCGTGCAGTCAAAAATACATAAACCGATGAAGAGCAAGAGCGAGACAAGCCGTTATAACACATGGTCGCGTGTTGTGCTTGTCCAATCAATAATATTGACAGCGTAAAAATTACAAATTCACAGTGTGAAACAATTCCTTTATAAGTGTGAAACATGGAAAACAATAAAGCAAGATTGGGTAAGATTGGGTATTTGTGAAAAGCCCTATCATGTTCAAAGTAAACAGAGAGAGAGCACATTTCATCTCTCAGTATCTGACTCTCCTTATTCAACCTTTGAGTACTACTCTCACCATAGACATTATTTTATTCTTATAGACACACATGCTAAGTACAATTCTGTGCTGCCCTAAAGCTGAGTGTATGGATAATGGATGAACTGACAAATTGATGGACAGTCTTGAAGCATGGATCGTGTTTCGAGATCAGTGTTCTCATACTTGTGATTCTCTGCACATGCACTGGAAGCATTGTGATAACTGCTGGGGGCATAGCAAAGCTGTCACTGACCACCTTATTCATTTTTAGCAAGGCATTTTTGCTAATAGAAAAAGCCATTTCGGTGAGGATGATAACAAAATTCAGCTCTGGATGTGTGTGGACAAGATTCTTGCAATACAAAATCAGAAAGCCTTGACCATCATTTATAAAGATAAAGAACTATTGAGAGACCTTGAGCTTTTCACGTTGTTTTATTAACTGATCCTCCAATTATTGATAACCAATAAACAGAGTAATTATTCTGTATCTTCAACGACCTTGAATGCCGGATCAATTCATATCTTTTATTTAACAGCTCCCATCACAAAGGAATTGCAGGGATATTTACATTTCATTTCATGTAATTTCCATATTCCAGTTTACTCTGCTGCAATGGTAGCTTACAAAGAAGAAAGCAGAATCCATTCACGGTACATAAATGCCGAGATGTGCTGCCTGGAAACATTTATGAGGTCATTTATAACAACTATTTTGTTCGAAATTTCCATTTCACTTTATTACACCATGTCTTACCTATCTTTTGCACATCGACTTTCTTCTTAAGGAAAAATGAATTTAATGAAAGGAAATGTGATGGAAATACAAATTGCTCCTTAGCCAAGTCATTTTTAGGGAGTGAAAGGATATGAATTAGGAGAGATTTTTCATAATGCGTACATATGCCTACTTTGTGTCTTCATTGACAATTAGAATAAAAATGGCTTTGATGTTTCACATCCTTCAGAACTATGGAAAACATCCATAGTTTCTCCCTCAATAGTTCACAGAAATTATAAGGACTACAGACAGGTTGCTCAGTGTCCGAATGAGTGGATCAGTTTTGCCAGAGGGGACACTTGGATGGTTCAGCAGACTTGCATTATCTCAGCACTGATGACTTAACAGATAGTGCCCAACTTGTCTAACCATCAGCAGCAGCAGCCATACACAGACAGATATTAATCACCAGCAGGTGGAAATCTGTACACCAGGCCTGCAGGTTTTTTGATGGGTGTTGGAAAGCCCCTTTCCTCCTGGGACAAATGTTAGAGGGAGTGCACTGCTTTTGTATCTTCTGTATCTGAACGGAGAAGACAGCTTCTTTTGATGTTCTTCTCACTTTCTACTCAAAAAACCCAAAGGTTTTCAATCTGGTCTTTCTGTTCCTCATCGTTGTCTGGAAAAAAGGTTTCTAAATGCATTGTTGTAGTTCTTGTTAAATGCTGTGTAGATGAGTGGGTTAAAGAAGGAGTTTGAGTAACCCAGCCAGAGGAAGACACTTTTCCAGACAGGAGGGATGTCGCATGAACAGAGCGGAATGATGAGCTCAGCAAGGAAAAAGGGAATCCAACAGAGCACAAACACACCAATCAGGATGCCCACCATCAGAGCCGCTCTCCTCTCTTTCTGCTCTCGCCACGTCTCGCCATCCGTCTGGAAAGACACAGTAGCGTGACGAACTGTGAAGGCCATCTGTGGCTGTCGTTCAGCCTCCTTAACCTGACAGTAAACAAACAGGATGAAGAAGAAATGTATTGGTAGTGTTAATGAAGTACGCAACTATTTGCTCATAAAAGACTTTATTTTTCATCTTATTTTTCATAAATATCTGTGTCTAGACGTCACATTTACACTGATCTTTAAAGTACACCCGCTATGCTTTTTTCAGTCTTACCTGTCATTTAGCGTGTAATAGTTGTTTGCATTTAAACAATCTGCACAAAGTCCATGTCAAAGGGAGTTAATCTCTCTGACAGAAAACACTTGCCTGAAATGCCTTGTTTGTAGTCCTGCCATTACTTCCATGATTTAGCTACCTCACTGCAGGTGCGTTCACACAATGTCGTAATTACCATAATCGCAAGATTCCAACTTGTAAAAAGTGTTCAGGTCCTTGCAGAAGTTATAATTACAACTTGTAAACTGGGAATTTTCAGAGAGCTCCAACCTGTACCATGTGACCACTGAAGATTCAATTAGGCATTGATAATGTTGCCATAGAAACACATAATTCCGAGTCCGAGGATGTGAACAGCTCAGAGTAGAATGTCACATGATGTCATCTAGAAATTACGGTAATTATGACACGGCATGAACGCAGCACGTGTTACACATTTACATAATGCCCGCCTACTAGCTGCTTTGGCCAGCCCTCAAAAAACAGTTGGGTAAGTGATTTTGCAATGTTTTTTTCTGCTGCAACACCATAGTTTACAGCTGCTCAGGAAGCCTCTGGAGCTGAAACCCAATTACAGTAAGGGCCGTACAGACTTTTCCACATACATGCATTAATGCTGGAAAATATAAAGCAGCTTTGTGAAACTGACGTAGCTTCTGCAACACATGTTGTTATGTGACAAATCTCACATCATTTTCAAAGTAGAGGTGTGATCTTTCTAAATAAAGACAGAATTAGATTTCCTGTTTTTGCGAACAAATTTACTATGACCAACTAAGAAGTCTGAATTGTTTGAATTCCATACAACTTGCTCAAAGCATTTGGATCAATTGCCCCACAGCCACCCTTCTGGAAAACGGTCCTTGGTAATATTAGATGATTCTCCATGTTGGCAAATCACCAACATGTATAATTAAGCAATATCACACATTTGTATGTGCCAAATAAAGTTTTAAAAGAAGCATCAAGCGTATATGTTGCCAAGCAACGCACAGAATGACAGCGTGTTAAACTCACACCACTCTACTCGGTTTCCATATTGTTCACATACTCTAATCCAGAACGGGGCAAACAGACAAGCAGAGTGATACCAATATTAAAACATCAAAGTGCTGTTATGAACTATTAATGCCTCTAAATCACAGTTTATACAGAGGACTACTTGTATATCTTTAATCTCTAACTATATAAATACCTGTATATATTCACTTTGACATAAAATCCTACACTGTACTATACTGTAGTATATGAAAACTGTTTGTGTATTGCATCTTGTGTTTTTAAAATGAATATTTAAATTTCCTTTAGAAGCTTTTTGTTTAAAAGGCTGTAGTTGAGTGCACAGAGTACAGTGGCAGAACAAAGCACAATTACAGCATATGTGTGTGTTTGTTTGTGCGTTTCGACAGATAAAGGAGGCAACCAGGCAATTAATTGATCTTTTGGATCAGTGCATGTTTGTGAGAATAATGGACTTAAGTATTTTGTGTGAAAACACAGATAAAAAGAGGGAGTGTGAATATGTTTGTGCACATACAAAAGGGAGAACAAGGCATAAAAAGATAATGGAGAGGTTGAGGGAAAAAAATTAAATCACAGAAAAAGCGAATACAACCTAAAGATGTGTATGCAAACTGTATAAAAAAATCTTTTTTTTTTTATTCTGAAGAGGAGTGAAAGTTGGTCTTTGACAAACCCCAAAAATGCCACACTCTAACATATACAGCATATCTCTACAGATATGTTTTAGAATATAGGCTGGGTTGTTAAGGAGTTTGCCTTTTTACTATCAAATGCCATCTCTGTGACTTTTTTATTTATCACTATACTGACATGGATAAATTTAGCAATGCAGACAAAAGAAAAGACATAAAAAGGTAAGACATACAAAGAAAGGAAGAGAATAGAATAAAAATGAGAGAGACAGAAGAATCAAATAAATGGAATTAGGCTTTAATTGTGTGTCTACATTAACATTGTAGTTTAACATTTTCCCCTTGAGGAAAACGGGTGGACAACAATTTTTACTGTGATTAATTTAAAATGTATATATATGGAGAATTTAATGATAATGCCAAATTAATGATAGGATGTTGTTTTAATGAGGAAATTGTTTTAAATTACATAGTAATGTGGTGCTATTTGATGTGAAATTAATCACTGAACTTTAATTATATGTTGAAAATTGACTGAAGAGCCTATTAAAATTATAACATGAACATTATCTGGGAATCCTAAAAGCCAACACAGAAATGCATATTATTTACAAATGATTGTTCTGTGTGAGGAAGCAGTGAGTAGCTGCATCTAATTATAACCTTTTCTCTCACTCTGGGCATGAGTGTGTTGGGCGGGAACTGTGTGTCAGTGTGGGGCAAGTCAGCTCCTGTGGGTTGAGCCTACCTTCTGAAAAAAAACAGCTCCGCTACGTTTGATCTTCATCTCTGCACTGGTACCCAAATATTTATATTCTCTCTGTCTTTTAGCCTTCTTTATTTCTGTTTCTTTTTGGCACCTCACTAACTCTCAATAGCTTGTTTCCACAGTGGGGTTTGGGTTTGACAATCCTGTGTGAACTGTTTATATAACAGCAACTTGAATACTTGTCTGTATGAACAAATAACCAAAGTCTTAAACTTCTATGATCCTATTTAACAGTCTCAAAGGTATGTACTTGATTAAAATCTTTAATTTAAATCTATTAGTCTTTAATGAGTGACTCACTGAATCATTTACTCAACCATCTATCCACACACACACACACACACACACACATTAAGTGGCAAGAATACATTAGAAGACCCTTTAAAAATATCTGAATTTCTGCATTGATTGCTGATAAAATGTTGTCTAACACACAACCAGTTGTTCTCTTTTACATTTTATTGAAGACATTGTGTGATAATTGACAGGGCAGGCTGTCAGTGAAATAGTCAGTGAAACTCTGTTATAACTTCTCTAAAAGCTAATTGGAGCCAGTTAAGGAGATGAGATTGGAAGTATGGGTCACGCAGGTGCCCTGCCCTTTAAATAAAGGTGCACAAAGCCTGGTTACTAACAAATATGTTCTTTTCTTAACAGATTGGTTAGTGTGAACCATGCCTTGATCCCAATAGCTTAAAAATGCATTACAGAGATGCAAAAAGATGAATAAGTTCTACAAAAGCATTGCTAATGAATCCACAGTAATAGACAAATGTAGAAAATTCTGTGGTGTTGATACCCTCCTTAGGAGTCCGCATCCTGCGATGATGACTCGAACAAAACAGGCAATTCCAAAAAAGATTAGAAAGAACCCAAGAATAACAGCAAAAGACCGTCCAAAACTCTACAAACTGCAGAAGTCTTTGTTCAAGCGTCCACTATCACAAAAACACTGAATAAGAATGGTGTTCCCTAAAGAATAACATGAGGGAAACCATTGCTGCCAATAAAAATTGAGGCATGTCTTGTGTTAACCCAAGACAACTTCGTTCTGTTATGACAACTCTTGGAGAGTTTAGCATGGTAGTATACATGGCAATGTTAATGGTTTTGGTCTTGGAAGAATAGATATGCTATGCTGCTGCTGTTGCTACTGCCAATACATCCACAACATGCTGCTGTGACCATGTAAGAAATACTGCTGCCCATATAACATAGATTAAATAACCCCCATATATAACATATGAAATAACCCCCATATATATCGTACATGTAATGACCCCATAACAGATCTGTACAGGTGGAGCTAGGGAAAGGTTGAGGGTTTCTGCAGCGTGCTGAGACTGCTACAGCAGGCACTGGCCAAGTATTTGAATGTTGTCATAACATAAAGAGGGCTGTGCTATCAAGACAACACGGATAGTGAACTGAAACAGATTTGTGGGGTGGGATGGTCCAAAACTGATCAAAAGTCCTATAAGCAGCTACAAAAAAAAAAATGTTTGGTGGATGTTTTACTGCTAAAGGTTACTTTCTCCACCCTGCAATGTGAATAATTACTCAATGCATTCAATAAAAAAAGTGAAAAAAAAAAAGTAATTATTTGTGTAGTATTAGTTTAGTCAGATTGTGTTTATCTATAATTGAGTTAAAGATCAAGGGCCAGTTGCATGAAAGCCCTTAAGCTAAGAAATCCCTTAGTTATAAGGTTAAGGGAACCCTTAGTGAAACTTGGGTTGCAAGAAAAATCCTAAGGGCCAATTTAAGGAACCTTAAGGCTGTCATTAAGTATTCCCCTTAATTATCTGAAAGTGTTCTCTTAGGTGTTGCTACAAAGTCCTTTCACCTTAGTGAAAAACTATTTCACCTTGATAAATTTAAGGGACCAAAACAGCTCCCTTAAGTCATCTTAAACTCAGTATTTTTAAGATTTTTAAGCTCAAATGTAAGACTTAAGACATTTTTTTAAGACTTGCACAAATAAAATATCATAACAGTGTAGTAGGGCAATGACTACGGTAACATATTAAACTGTAAAAGCATGACTTACAGGTTTTCACAAAACAAAAAGTTTTATATAATTTTTAAAAGAAATATGGATTTGTATCAATTATTATATTAATTTAAACAATTATTATTAATCAATTATTGCATTTATAACAATATAAATGTAATTCATGTCTTAATTGTTTAGATTTTTATAATGCATTATCTTGTCGATCCACCTGTTCACGTTTACAACTCTGGGTGTTTACAGCATCAAAACATGGGTTAATTTTCACATTTGGTTTCCGTCATTGGTCATTGGTCAGGAGGCGCTTTCACTGCAGATACAAAGCGGTTTCCTCGGTACCAACTGTACACAAAACAGTGCAGAAACGGGCAGCGCTCATTTATTTGTTTGTGGTTTAGTTGGTTAGGTTTGTATTTCGTTATGTTCTGTTTATGGTCATAGATATACATATCTATGTTTATTGTGAGATGTAATAATAATAGAAACCTGTGGCGCTCATTGCCGTATGTTGTCTGGAACTTCTGTGAAACGCTTAGTATAAACTCTTAAGGTTGACATTTAAGACATTTGTTGCAACGCTCTTAAAGAAATCCCTTACCTCAGGGAATTTTTTCCCCTCAGGGATACCCCTAAGTCAAATTACTTAAGGACTTTCATGCAACCCGGCCCAGACCACATTTTATAATCAATAAATGCAGAAATCCAGATATTTTTAAAGTGTTCACAAACTTATTTTTGCCACTGTATTAAATAAATAATCTTTTTAAAACAAAAATTTACCTCTATGACCTCAGCCATGGGTGTGATGGTGTTGGTCTTGCGAGAGCCAATGCGGAACTTGGCAGCCTTGTAAATCTTCCAGTAGACAAATAGCACCACGCAGAGAGGCAGGTAAAAGGCTCCAAAGGTGGAGAAGACCGTGTAAGAGGGCTCCTGGCTTACTTGACAAGCCAGGCTGTCTTCCGAATACGTCTCACCCCAACCGAAGAGTGGCGAAAGCGAGATAACAGAAGAGAGCAGCCACGTGAGGCCAATCATCACATTGGAGATTCGTTTGCGTGTCTTCAGTGTGTACTCCAGGTGGCGTGTGATGGACCAGTAGCGATCTAGGGCAATGGCCGTCACATTCCAGATACTGGCTGTGCAGCAGAGCACGTCGCAGGAGATCCAGACCTGACACAGGGCCCGACCCAGAATCCAACGCCTACCGTAGAGCTCCCTAACCAGACTAAGGGGCATTACCAGTCCTGCAACCATCACATCAGAGATGGCCATGGAGGCAACCAGGTTGTGGGGAACACGATGGAAGGTGCGCACCCTCAGGATGGTCACCAAAACCAGAAGGTTCCATATAAAGGTGGCCACCACTAGCATGGCCAGTAAAGTGAGCGTGAGAACACTGAACACAGAAAACGGACGGTACAGATTACCCGATTCGGATCCTCCAGAGATATTAGCTGAGAGAACTGTAATGTTGGGTTGAGTCATTGCAGCATGTGACAGTATGCAAATAGATATCTGGCTCTCATTAGAGGACAAGGTGAAAATAAATGTCACTGTCAGAGTAGATTAATTTTTTACTGTTTTTTTTTTTAGGTCAGACATAGTTTTCTTGGATGTTTTCAAGTTCATTCATTTGAAAATATTTGCAAGAGTTTGTTTTCTGAGTGGGCGTCATGTGTTCTTGGCACTACAATTTGTGAGCTTATTGTCCTTTAGCTCACAGTTCTGTATGCTGGTCACTGAAAAGGTAGGCGTTTTAAAGTGCTGCCATACTGATTGTAGATGACATTATGATTACACACATTGATAATCAGGAGTTTCTAGCCTTTGGCAATTTAGAGGTTCTCAGGACACATGTCTGAAGGTGTGAAAAGCCATCCTCCATCCTGTAACACAAGAAAAAAGGGCATAAATAAATTTCATAGTTCAGCCCACAAAATCATCTTATTCAGCCACCACCTGAAATAGAAAACAGCTCTAGGCTATGGAATGGGCTTCCTTCTTTCTCGCTCTCTCTTTCTATACATCTTGTTTGTGCCAGGACATCACATCATAACTGCACATGTGCACACACTGAAGGCTATCATTGTGGCCATGAACAGTGCAAACTGTAAGCTTTGTATAACTTGACATTCCTTTGAATGTCCCCTATAAGGGGAAATTCATCTGTTGTGATATTCCATTGTGCTGTACCAATTTTATAAATCAGCAAGGACAAATAATAATGATGAATGATTACTCCATTCCACTCTACTGCACATTTGTTCCTCATGGTTATGGCTTGTGCTCAGATTTCCTGACATTTTATGATACTACTTATTCTTATTATAGCCACTCAAGTCATCTGTACAATAGAATCCTGACAGGGAAAATGATTTAAGATCATTCTTTATTATTTTGACTCTATTTAATAAAAAAAAGGGCTTTTGTATTATTTATTTGTCAGTAATTCGGTTCATGGAGTCCTTGAGGTTTTAAATTCTCTATCGGGTTAGATGTAATTTGTTCTAAGTGCTTGTGAAACAGATTCGGTTCAATTATTAGTAGCAATTGAAGTTACACAGGAGACTTCAATTGACTGCCTGTCTTCATATTGACCTTCTTGCAATAATGTCAGCTGATAAAGATCTATCCCACAGGAAGAAGCATCTTTATCCCAAAAGCACAGCCATCTACACTGACACTCAAAAGTTGTTGTACCAGAGGCTGTCAAAGAGACAGACATTATTATAGAGCCAAAAGGCTTTGATTTTCATTAGTCATTAGGTTTATGCGTGTCAAAACTGAACCTCTGTCGGCCTTCAAAACTCTATTAGGAGTACAAAGGCCAGCATGCTTGTCAAGAGAGCTCAGTGGTAGAATCATCAAAACATCAAATACCTGTCGGCAGCACAACATCAGTGAGCTCTGAGTTTTCTGCTCTGCTCTGTTGATTGCGGTGTGTGCTTGCCCTCTGTTTGAAAATAATTAAAGTAACACAAAAATCACACTTGTATTCCTTTAGCTGAAAAGAGACAAAGCATAAAAATAGAAAATAAATGGGATTGCTGACAGAAGGGTACTGAGGCGTCAACAGACATTTTGTGTTGATTAACGCACCTCTGATTGCCCATAGTGCATATCATTACCCAGCATGCTCATCAGGAAGTCTGGAGTTTGTCCTGTCAGGAGGAACAGAGAGGAAACACAATGTCCACACTCGACAGGCTCATTACCACACACAAGCACAGAGGAACACTGATTACAGATTCCCGCTCATTTTCTCTTGGTGCTGCCGAGCTCTTTTTACTCTGTTGGTATGACAAAGTCACTCTAAGGAGAAAATGACATTTCTGGAAAAGATCTAAGATAAACATAAAAAATGCCCATCATAGTGGCTTGCTAAAATAGCCTAACATCATTTTTGATAATATTCATCCTTTCATCTTCCTTCTCTCTCTGCATCTCTTCACGTCATCTTTAAATCTTCCCCTGCTCTCCTTTGCCTCCATCTCCTTTATTAGCTTGTGCCCAAAGTCATGAAATTGGACACATATGCACCTAAACATATAATCAGCAGCAAGAAAAGCCCTCAGAATATTGTCTTGGCTGTGTTCAACTAATCATCTCTGACAGTTTCCCCTCAGCAAATCAACCAGGGCACTGGACGCACATGCTGAGATAAAGACACCTGTCATTTATAGCCATTGCCACAAGAGTGAGATGAAATAACAGTTTATTTCTGGCTTTTTGTGGATAAAGGAGGAAAAAAGATCCTCCAGAGGATAAAAAAAAGCATTCTGTTGTGTTTTAGAGTTTATGAGTCTTATTCACTTAATGCATGCCACATGACAGAGACAGAAATAAACAGTAAGAGATTAAAGGGATTGTCCGCTCAAAAATTAAAATTCTGTCATCATTTACTCACCATCATTTTGTTTCTGAACCTGTATGCCTTTTAGTGTTCTGTATAACAGAAAATAATTGATTGAACATTCCCTAAAAGAAAGAGACAGAAGAGAAAAGAGAACGTGTGCCAATATACTTTGAAATCCTCTTTTATACATAAGGTGTGCTCTTAGAACTCTTTAATGGCTTCTTCAATTCTATCTAAATATTTAACAATGTCCTTGGGGTGATAAACTTAACCTGCATAAACTTTTCTTAAATGTTTTGAACCTTATTTGACAACAACATTTAGCTTTTCAGCCTGATTAGAAAGACAAGGAGCCAGTTCCCAGGGTGGTTAGATAAATGGTTAAGGTTCCACAAGATTCGTTTCCAATTAAGTTGATGCAGGAACTGAATAGTTACAGAGATCACAATCCTGCGCTGTCAATATCGTGCTCTCGAGCACAGCACATAACCACAAGCTGCTGCAGGGGGTTGTCTCTGCAATCAGTGTAGTTCATGCTATTTTGAATAAATATTATTATTTTTTATATCTGACTTGAATAAAATGGGTAAGGTGTAACCTCATGAAGCACATTCTTACAGTGCAATTTGACTCGTGAATGTGTTACAACTGGATAATACCCCATAGACACACTACAACCTAGGGAGAATAAACTGATTTTTTAATTGTTATAAATTTATGCAAATGCATTATATGATTGGTCGGTCTGTGGTGTCTAGATAAACCAAAAGTACTTAATGAGGGCAATTATGACAGCCATTGAACAGAACTACTGTGTAATATGATAGTGCTTTTGTTTGTCAAAACGGTAAGCAGCAATAAGAGTCCACAATTAATACACAAGTGATCATATTAAATTTCCAATTACACTTGTTCTAATGAGAGGAGGTTACTGCATGCAAACAGCAGAGAGAATGGTTTACTGCCAATAAACCTACTTAGAGAGAGAGAGAAATTCTGTCAATGGAATTACTCTGAAGCCAGCTGTTGTAAACGGAAGACAATAGTTCAGCAAAAGATGCGTCAAATGCACCACAAAATATCATTATCATCACTCGCTAATTATTGACACATTATTCCCTTTACGTTAGTGACATTTTCTGTTTTAAAAACGACATGACATCCTATTGCTATTTTATGTTCTTTGTGGCAAGAAATGATATTTATACCGTGCACAAAAGCGGAGCTTTATGTAGATCAATGCCTCAGCATGAGTGCAAACTCTGATTCTAGCACTTGTCTCTCAAATGAGGGTCTCGCGCGGTGCTAAAGCATCAATCACTGATTTCTAAGAAAATGCGCGCGACTAACGTTAGCAGCAGAAAGCTGTTGTTCAGTAGTGTGCTGAAAACATCGCACTTCAACAGCAACCTACTTCAAACCTGCCAAGTTCAAATCAACACATTTCAGAAATTAAGCGAGAGCGATCATGAACGTAAAATAACTGGTGTTTACTTCTGGCATCACGACACGGGCCAATCAAATGTTCCTGCATCCACTGGGGACAGAAACTGTCTCCTTCCTTTTCTGATATCTGCCTTTTAATTATTATATTTAAATCCCAAAGGCTTTACAGGTGCTGCATTAAAAACGTTGTGCCTACACTTCAATTCAAGGGCACCCAAACATTTTCGCAAAGCTTTTACATCCTATAGGACAGGACAACAATAAAAAACATTTCGCAACAACCGCCCCAAATCACTTATTTTGAAATGGATATGGACAACATTACAGTCCGCATGTATCACGGTAAATGTCGCCAATGCAGCACACTTAACATAGCGTTATTTACACTTTGCACACAGCAAATGTCTACTAAAGCTGTTAATACTCACCCTTAATCACAACAGCAAAACGAAGATGCTGCAAAAGTGCAGGATTGCTTCGCTTTTGGCTGTCGAGCGCAACTGTTCTGCCCACCTGAAACCGTCTTCATCTAAAAACACACTATACTTGAGTCAAGGCTTCAACACCGCATGTGGATTGAACCAATGTGTGGCGTAGGGGTGTTGCGTGCATGCTTATGCTGAAGATTTCTAGCTGCAAGTACCTATCACATAATCAGTTAATTAGGGACTTTAAGCTTTTGGCAGTAAAAGACTACTGAAAATGCTGAAAACATTAGTAATTTGTACACTATTGTTAATAACAGATCAAGAGCATGTTGATAATCTTAAATAAAAGTTGTTCAAAGTTATGTTGCATTTCAGTGACATGGAGGCAGTTTAGTTCACTTTGTTCCACAAAATGATCTATATTAATATTTAATTAGTTCAATCTAAAACCTATTTCAGTTACAGCTGCTTTTTCTCCCTGGAGGTCTAGCTGGGTTTTCCCTGAGCGCGCGCTTTCGGGACCCGCGCGTGCATTTAACTGGAAATGATAAAATCCTAGTGGCCACGCGGCTTAATTGAATCGAAAAAAGGTCTTCATATGTCAAACACAAAAACTAGCAGCGATTCTCATAACTCAGAATAGACAGGAAACGATTTCCTCAATGCCTTGACCCAAGACATGTCGATAATCCAATAAGAAATCATATTTGTTGTATCCAGTATGAAATGTAATTGCATTCCAGTTTGATGCCATATATGTGATTTTTACCTGGTCAGTGGAACAAACTATAATTGCTATTTATAATCAATTTAAGGTTTTTAAATAGTAAGTGAAATCCTGTAACTAAAGGGAAAGAATTAGCTTGTCCTAACACCACTGTATATGTTCTATTGTATCCATTGTTTGACTTCTGGCATAATCGACTTCTCACACAGACAGACCTTTTGAGATTAAGGGAAAATGGGATTAAAGTTCATTTAAAATGGAAAATTGTTTACTCACCCTCATGTCATTCCAAACGTGTTTGCACTTCTTTATTCTGCAGAACACAAATGAATATTTTGGTTTGGAAATGATGACCGAATATTACTTCTTGAGTGAACAGTCATTTTAAAAGATCTAGAGAGGGTCATGCACAGTTGTCTTCACCACTATTTTTTTCTCCCAAACAATTTGGTCCAGCCAACATTGTGTATTTGAAGAACCCAACAATCACTCATCGAAATACTAGAAAAATCACTATACTAAAACTATGACACAACAACTTTGCTAATATGCAAACTTCTATTTGAAGAAACATGTTGAAAATAATGTGTCAGGGTTGCTCTTCACACTGTAAAAAGTGATAAATTGACTTAACTTAAAAAAAATTGAGGAAACCCGTTGCCTTAACATTTTTAAGTAAATGATAATTTAAAAAAATAAGTGAAGTGAATTGTCAAGTTCACTTAACTTTTTTTATTATTATTATTTACTTAATAATTTTAAGGCAACGGGTTTCCTCAATTTTTTTTAAGTTAAGTCAACTTATCACTTTTTACAGTGCACATACTTTTTCAGCATAATACCTCAAATAATGCATAGCAATTAAAAACTTTCACTTGAAAAGGGCAAATTTAAATGGTCGTAACAAGGGTAATGTTGGAGACCAGCAGAGCGGCCTTTTCATTCAGTGTCTTTTTTTAATGAATCTGTGGCAGAGACTCAAGGGAAAATTAAGCTATTCATGCATTTCAACTCATGCTCCCAACTCAGAGACTGATTATATTATCATCTCCATCTAAGACTCATGCAGGCTGAGGCTGTGTCCTATGTGTGGTGTAAAATCAACAGATGACGAACTATGCCTGTATAGGATGATCAACCTAAACACTTTCTAAATGTGTATGCAGTATCAGAGGCATATAAAACATTTAGTCCCGGTTTCACAGACAGGGCTTAGATTTAGCCAGGATTAGGCCATTGTTCAATTAGGAAATTTAAGTCATTTTTATTAACATGCCTTAGAAAAAACATTACTGGTGTGCATCTTGAGACAAAACAAAGGCACTGATATATTTTAAGATCAGTCAGTGCAAATTTCTTTCAGTTAAAACAGCTCAGATTTACACTTTAGGTTTAAGCCTTGTCTGTGAAACCAGGGGTTAATGTTCAGTTAACACTTACAATGTTCAGTCCCTTTTTTGCTGAACTTAAGATAACAACTACAGATATTCAGTTTTACACTGCATTTCAGATCCAACTGATGTAACTTCATTTTGACTGTGTGTAGGGTTGGAAATGTGCAATCAGATTTTAGAAATGATGAGTCAGTGCACCAGTCATTCAATAAATCATTAAAACAGCATCATCAGTTTTATGTCATGTGCGTCTGCAAAAGTAATTAGCATTGTCCTAATTTCACAGACTTGTCCACTAGCAGTGGTAATTCTTAAATTGGAGGAATCAACGAGTCTCATTTTGGAGGAATTTTACAAAAGTCTTTTTTCAGGGGTGCATAACAAATGCAAAGTTTAAAGCTGTGAGACCATGCATCCTCTTATTCTGAAGGATATTGGAGAGAGGTACCTGGAGCATCGTGATTTTTATTATATTAGGGATGAACCAATCTGAATGAATTCTTTAAGCTATTTTGTTTACATTTATATTCATACAGGAATCTAGGCTCAGTTATCAGAAGTAACCGATAAAAGCTCTGATAGATTGTTGAAAAAGAATATGCAAAAAAGGAACAAGAATGATTTGAAGAAAAAAGAAAAAAAAAGACAAAGAATGGAAAGACCAAAAAGGCTTGGTAATTGAAAAAGCAGAGGCAGATGAGGTGAGGGGGCGTAGGAACATTAAATGTGAAAAAAGGGATTAAGCAAAATAACATTAGCTCCGTAAGAGAGGAGCAGAATAAATTACAATTTAGCAGATGGCAAATCTGTATAGACCAACCCAGCAGAACCACACTCTCAGCAGGTAGCCTTAACATACAGGAAAGCACCTGAAGCACCCTCTCCCTGTCCTTCCTTCTCTCTACCATCATCTCTATCTCTCTCTCTTCGGTGTGTGCAGACAGTATGAGCATGTGTGTTTTTACGTAAGAGATAGAGAGAGACATGGGGAAGAGAAGATATGAGACTTAGTGGCGGGAAACAGCTTTAGGTAGTCAAAGATGTGAAATACCGGCTGCTGAGTCATTTGCTTCTCTTCCTCTGAGGAGAAATTTAATTCACTGAAGTCCTTGGTACTTCAAGTGTGTTTCCATTACTAAAATAATAAAAAGCTCAATTCTTAAAGCTTAATTCTAATTGGTCAGTCACACCATTCAGCAGTTTAATATTTACTTATATTCGTTGTTGTCGCTCTTGTCTGTCCATTTTATACCAACAGTATTTTGACTTGGCCTTCATATCCATTGTTCTGTGGACAAGTTTGTGTGAACAGGCAGTTAAGGTGAAGGTTGTTCTGCAGTGCTTTTCTACATTCTGTGTTCAGAGAATATAGCTTTCTTCAAAAAGTTAACATATTTATCAGCCTGTTTGTCTCAAAATATACAGTATCTGTGCACATGTGTATATGACATGCACTCCGAAGGATCTATGTATGAAATATACTCAATGCACTGCTAAGATAGTGATGCACATTTTGAAATAAATGTGTTTATGTATGTTTGAGAGAGGCACAGTGACAGATGGTGCTTTCATGGAAGACCATACCAACAACCTCTGCTCCAGAAAATGTGAATGGCCTGTCTTGGATACACTAGTCAGGTGTGAAATAGATAGAGCCTCTGTCTTCCTTATATATATAAGAATAAATTTCGCCTAGGGCGTCAAAATGGCTAGAAACGGCTTTGATAATACAGCACATGTATAGTCATATAGCTAATGTTTTTCAATCATGTTGGTTTGACCAATTTAGTCAAAACTGCTAAAGAAATCTGAGAGAAACAGCATCTTCTCTTAGGTTTGTTATTAGATTATTTTTGAGTGACCCCAATAAATAGATTTTATATGGATTAATTAATTCAATTTTACATTTTTTTAAAATACGTATTTCCTATATAAACTCATCCTTACTTTATAAATCTCCACTTTTCACCACAATGGTCTCCTAATGAAATTAAAATCATTCTAAATCCCAACATAATTGCACAGTAAAACTATCAAAATTACATTCAGTTTTACAAACAGAACAAATTACAAACAGTTTCACCCTCCCTATTAAGTCCTGTGCAAAGCATGCTTGATTGGCTCACATCGGCCATGCAAAATTTATTCTAGTAGACTGCACATTTAGAGTTACATTAATCAACAAAAAAAAAAGAAAGAAAAAAGTTTAGAAAAAAACATGACAGTAATATGACTAAATCAGACAATTGTTTCCCGTCCCCCTCCCCCCCAAACAGTGAAAAATATCTTGCAATATATACTGGTGCATCTCAATCAATTAGAATGTCGTGGAAAAGTCTTTGGTTCTTTTAAAATTCTGATGATTTTGGCTCACATTTAACAAAAACCCACCAATTCACTGCATCTCAACAAAGTAGAATATGGTGACATGTCAATCAGCTAATCAACTCAAAACACCTGCAAAGGTTTCCTGAGCCTTCAAAATGTTCTCTCAGTTTGGTTCACTAGGCTACACAATCATGGGGAAGACTGCTGATCTGACAGTTGTCCAGAAGACAATCATTGACACCCTTCACTAGGAGGGTAAGCCACAAACATTCATTGCCAAAGAAGCTGGCTGTTCACAGAGTGCTGTATCCAAGCATGTTAACAGAAAGTTGAGTGGAAGGAAAAAGTGTGGAAGAAAAAGATGCACAACCAGCTGAGAGAACCGCAGCCTTATGAGGATTGTCAAGCAAAATCGATTCAAGAATTTGGGTGAACTTCACAAGGAATGGACTGAGGCTGGGGTCAAGGCATCAAGAGCCACCACACACAGACGTGTCGAGGAATTTGGCTACAGTTGTCGTATTCCTCTTGTTAAGCCACTCCTGAACCACAGACAACGTCAGAGGCGTATTACCTGGGCGAAGGAGAAGAAGAACTGGACTGTTGCCCAGTGGGCAAAGTCCTCTTTTCAGATGAGAGCAAATTTTGTATTTCATTTGGAAACCAAGGTCCTAGAATCTGGAGGAAGGGTGGAGAAGCTCATAGCCCAAGTTACTTGAAGTCCAGTGTTAAGTTTCCACAGTCTGTGATGATTTGGGGTGCAATGTCATCTGCTGGTGTTGGTCCATTGTGTTTTTTGAAAACCAAAGTCACTGCACCTGTTTACCAAGGAATTTTGGAGCACTTCATGCTTCCTTCTGCTGAACAACTTTTTAAAGATGCTGATTTCATTTTCCAGCAGTATTTGGCACCTGCCCACACTGTCAAAAGCACCAAAAGTTGGTTAAATGACCATGGTGTTGGTGTGCTTGACTGGCCAGCAAACTCACCAGACCTGAACCCCAGAGAGAATCTATGGGGTATTTTCAAGAGGAAAATGAGAAAAAAGAGATTTAAAAAAATGCAGATGAGCTGAAGGCCACTGTCAAAGAAACCTGGGCTTCCATACCACCTCAGCAGTGCCACAAACTGATCACCTTCATGCCACGCCGAATTGAGGCAGTAATTAAAGCAAAAAGGAGGCCCTACCAAGTATTGAGTACATATACAGTAAATGAACATACTTTCCAGAAGGCCAACAATTCACTAAAAATGTATTTTTTTTTATTGGTCTTAAGAAGTATTCTAATTTGTTGAGAGTGAATTGGTGGGGTTTTGTTAAATGTGACCCAAAATCATCACAATTAAAAGAACCAAAGACTTAAACTACTTCAGTCTGTGTGCACTGAATTTATTTAATACACGAGTTTCACAATTTAAGTTGAATTACTGAAATACATTAACTTTTCCACGGCATTCTAATTTATTGAGATGCACCTGTACATTGCATTCACAACAAGATGTTTTTAAAAGATAAAGCTATAGATGCAGTATATTCTTTAAAGTTGGTTATAATAATAGAAAATTAAGTTAGTTCTTGAAAAAGTTCTAACAAGGTGCATTTAATGACTAAGGATATAGCTTGCAGTAGCCTCCATTTCTTGAGCTGTGTATATCTGACAATTTAATATAGAAAGTAAATGATCTGCATCATATTAAAAGGGAAAAGGCTTTTTTATCATCCAAATAGAAAAGTTGAGGTGCTAAAGGGTATAAGAGGAAGCTTTTCAAGAATGACAAGCAAGCTAAAACAACCACTCGTGTTTCTTGGCGGGTGAGAGCGTCATTTAAAAGAGTGCAACAGTTCTTGTGGCTGCATCTTTGTAATTAAAATGAATAAGATAAACAACACTGTCAACATCAGAACGAAGGCAACATATGCTGTCATCCTTTTCAGTAAACAAACACTTATTCATGCATGACTAGTTGCCTTTTTATCATCCATCGTGCAACTCTGACAAACATTAAATGAATTGCTCAAGTGACATTTCTGTTTCTCCTCACACATTTTGTTTAAAAAATTCAAATGTCATATGACTCACTTATCAGAGCAGTTAGGGATTTTTTAGATGCATAAAGGTTAGCAGAAATACAGTTTTTTTTTAGTTCTGCATATGCATTCTTTCCAACTTAGAGAACACCACAGCACCCCCCCCCCCCCAAGATTTTGTCAATGTTATCAAAAACAGTAGTATTTATGGCACATTATGTATGAAGGCTCAACAGTATTGATGCGAGATGACTAGATTGTTGTTGTTGCCTCACCTGCTTTATCCAGGCTGCCATCATTAGATCTGCTGAAGATGTGACACTCTGCAAGAAACCCTCGCCAAATTATTGTTGCCTCATTAAACTGTATCTTCCCTCCACTTCTCCACCTTAACTTCTAGGGAGGCTGAATCAGAGGGTCATATTCACACAAGCACTGCAGGGTCTAACCGACCTGACACCTAACGAATTGAACTGCCTGCTCCAGGTCTGCTCTAATGTAAACGTTCTCAAGCCAGCAACCCACACGCTGACCTGCTTGTTCAATGACAATTACCAACACTGACACCAGAGGTCTAGTCCTGGTTTGTAACTGTTTGTATTGATAAAAAACATTTATAAAATGTTTCAATAAAAACCTGAACCAAAGTCAGAAGATATATACATTTGTATTTTTATCTGTGTAGGTCACTCTTTTATCATTGATCAGCGTGTTTTCAGCTTTTGTATCAGGCTTGTAAAGGTAGTGTCCTTGGCAACAGCTAATGGAAGAAATTGAAAGTGAACTAATAAAAGCAGGATGCTAACTGCATTTAGGAATTGTCCTTAACTGGAAAATAAATATATTGCATGAATTTAATTAATTTGTACAAAGTTTTTTTCTGTGTACATTTTATTAACTGCTGGCACATTTTTTCTGTAGCTGCTTTTTCAAATTGTAGCCTGAATATACACTTGAAATAGACTTCTAAGCACTTGAAATATTTCTTTGCTAGGTCATATCCACAATAAGCAAAGGTCCAGTCAGTTACCTCAAACTACCTCAGAATGTGTGAACACAATTGTACAATAATATGGTAAATCTATTTGGTGAGAAACTGTCCTTGACATATTTAAAATAGTTAAATCTTTATATTTTTTAAAGGGGTCATCGGATGCAAAATTCACTTTACAAGTTGTTTGAACGTAAATGTAAACGTGTTCAATAAATGTAAACAAACATAAACGTGTTCGAGATCCACCTATGGGAGATATGGACAGCTCCCCGGTTGCCCAGTACACTCACAGCCAGAGAACGGTCACCTGGCAAAGTGGTGCTTGACACGTCACCAAGTATCTGACCCCACACAAAGTGAGAATGCAATACCGGCCATGTAAGAAATGACATGTGGTAACATGCATACAAAACCTGACAACACACATAATGCCAAAGGCATATATTATAGAAATATACATATATTATATGTATATATATGTATATTGACATATACAGGTGCTGGTCATATAATTAGAATATCATCAAAATGTTGATTTATTTCACTAATTCCATTCAAAAAGTGAAACTTGTATATTATATTCATTCATTACACACAGACTGATATATTTCAAATGTGTATTTCTTTTAATTTTGATGATTATAACTGACAACTAAGGAAAATCCCAAATTCAGTATCTCAGAAAATTAGAATATTGTGCAAAGGTTCAATTTTGAAGACACCTGGTGCCACACTCTAATCAGATAATTAACTCAAAACACCTACAAAGGCCTTTAAATGGTCTCTCAGTCTAGTTCTGTAGGCTACACAATCATGGGGAAGACTGTTGACTTGACAGTTGTCCAAAAGACGACCATTGACACGTTGCACAAGAGGCTGGCTGTTCACAGAGCTCTGTGTCCAAGCACATTAATAGAGAGGCGAATGGAAGGAAAAGATGTGGTAGAAAAAAGTGTACAAGCAATAGGGATAACCGCACCCTGGAGAGGATTGTGAAACAAAACCCATTCAAAAATGTGGGGGAGATTCACAAAGAGTGGACTGCAGCTGGAGTCAGTGCTTCAAGAACCACTACGCACAGACGTATGCAAGACATGGGTTTCAGCCGTCGCATTCCTTGTGTCAAGCCACTCTTGAACAACAGACAGCATCAGAAGCGTCTCGCCTGGGCTAAAGACAAAAAGGACTGGACTGCTGCTGAGTGGTCCAAAGTTATGTTCTCTGATGAAAGTAAATTTTGCATTTCCTTTGGAAATCAGGGTCCCAGAGTCTGAAGGAAGAGAGGAGAGGTGCACAATCCACGTTGCTTGAGGTCCAGTGTAAAGTTTCCACAGTCAGTGATGGTTTGGGGTGCCATGTCATCTGCTGGTGTTGGTCCACTGTGTTTTCTGAGGTCCAAGGCCAACGCAGCTGTATACCAGGAAGTTTTAGAGCACTTCATGCTTCCTGCTGCTGACCAACTTTATGGAGATGCAGATTTCATTTTCCAACAGGACTTGGCACCTGCACACAGTGCCAAAGCAACCAGTATCTGGTTTAAGGACCATGGTATCCCTGTTCTTAATTGGCCAGCAAACTTGCCTGACCTTAACCCCATAGAAAATCTATGGGGTATTGTGAAGAGGAAGATGCGATATGCCAGATCCAACAATGCAGAAGAGCTGAAGGCCACTATCAGAGCAACCTGGGCTCTCATAACAGCTGAGCAGTGCCACAGACTGATCGACTCCATGCCATGCCGCATTGCTGCAATAATTCAGGCAAAAGGAGCCCCAACTAAGTATTGAGTGCTGTACATGCTCATACTTTTCATTTTCATACTTTTCAGTTGGCCAAGATTTCTAAAAATCCTTTCTTTGTATTGGTCTTAAGTAATATTCTAATTTTCTGAGATACTGAATTTGGGATTTTCCTTAGTTGACAGTTATAATAATGGAATTGGTGAAATAAATCAACTTTTTTATGATATTCTAATTATATGACCAGCACCTGTACATACATATAAAAATTAGTGCTGTCAATCGATTAAAAAAATTAACTAATTAATCGCACATTTTTCTGAAATTAATCATGATTAATCCCACCTAACGTTAAAATGTTTAAATATACTTTTATATTGCAATAATTTCACATTCAATCTTCAAATTAATGTACAAACAACATAAAGACAGTATCTTTTTTATATTTGTTTAATGGCATCTTTATTTTTATGACTGAAGGCCAGTATCACTGATATCAATTAATACTGATTTCCCTATAAAAATGTTTCCCCCTAACATTTAGCCATCGACTATAGCCATTCAACTTTACATTATAATTAAGAGCTATCAATTGTAACATTTATTAGACTTTAAAAATAACTTCTAATTTAAGTGAACTTAAAACAATCTTTACATAAACCCATTATAATAAATGTCATTTATCTACCTGTATGGAAGCATATGTGTAGCAAAATTCAATGTGCAATGTAATATGCAAAATGGCAATGCAATATTCAAAATGGCAATGCAATATTCAAAATGGCAATGTATTTCTGTATTTAAATTTACATTTTCCATTTCCCCATATGTGCAAAGTTTGGTGCAGAAGGAAAATGAAAATGAAATTATAGTATTTACATTTGCCATTTCCAACAGTAGTCTTAATATGTAAAGTGCATACCATTTTAACGCTTTATAAGTAGCGAAATTAAAATGAAAATATATAACCCGAATTGATTTGATATGTGTAACATGTCCAAGCAGAAATGGTAGCAAAATGATCATTTAAATGTTATTTGTCCTAAATGCATTTAGACTAACAGTTAGGACACTTGCGATTGCATTTTCATCACAACTCGTGGGATATGTGTAGCAAAATTCAATGCGGCTTTGAAAATGCATTCCGAGCTAACCACGCCCACCCTCTGTCAATCATTGCGTCAAGGTGGGGATTGGCAGAAGCGTGTTACGTTTAGATCGCTCGAGACATGGCGGCTGGAGATCTGATAATATCGTTGAATTAATGGTACCATTAAATATACCATGTTTTTACTATAGTAAATATAGTTTAACTATATCGTTTGTAATTAAACCACAGTAGCCCCAAATTTAGGCTAGTTGTCTGAGACTCAATGAAATGTACTTTACCATCACAAACCATAAAATGTAATCTACTTTTACTATAATATTCATTTTCATAAATAAACAGAGGTCACAAGTTAACACGGGCACATTTCCTTGATTCAGCCATGTTGTACAATGTCACGCCGAGAGTAAATTCAAAGCTACTCGGTAGCTCAGTGCGCTCATTACTGGCATCCCCACAGCGCGACTATTTTTAGCGCGTGTTCGAAACCCGTGCCAAACAGACTTTTTTTTAAAAAATTTTTCATTTTTTCTGTAATTCAGCCGCTACGGGCGATCATACCATTGATTTGTAATCATTACAAGAATACCAAAATCGTGTAATGAGCAAGTGTGCGTTTATTAGACAGTTTAATATCACGGCAGTTTGAGCTTGCAGAATTGCAGAACCAGCAAGTTGGTCACCAGATAACACGGAAACCAGTAAAACCGTAGCACCGGTCGTCCCACTAGTTCTGTCACCTACATACGCGTAAAAATCTGCTGATCTCCGTTCACGCTCCACTTCATCTGCCAGTGAATTCAACGATATTATCAGATCTCCAGCCGCCATGTCTCGAGCGATCTAAACGTAACACGCTTCCGCCAATCCCCACCTTGACGCAATGATTGACAGAGGGTGGGCGTGGTTAGCTCGGAATGCATTTTCAAAGCCGCATTGAATTTTGCTACACATATCCCACGAGTTGTGATGAAAATGCAATCGCAAGTGTCCTAACTGTTAGTCTAAATGCATTTAGGACAAATAACATTTAAATGATCATTTTGCTACCATTTCTGCTTGGACATGTTACACATATCAAATCAATTCGGGTTATATATTTTCATTTTAATTTCGCTACTTATAAAGCGTTAAAATGGTATGCACTTTACATATTAAGACTACTGTTGGAAATGGCAAATGTAAATACTATAATTTCATTTTCATTTTCCTTCTGCACCAAACTTTGCACATATGGGGTAATGTAAAATGTAAATTTAAATACAGAAATACATTGCCATTTTGAATATTGCATTGCCATTTTGAATATTGCATTGCCATTTTGCATATTACATTGCACATTGAATTTTGCTACACATATGCTTCCATATACCTGTGCCCCTCAGCAGAAATATACAGAAATTGAATAAAGTTATCAAACACTAAATTCTAAACTAAACACAGATGAATCCTTAAAACTACAAAAGTTATTGATTTCCTCTTTTTTCTTTTGTTCTTGATGAACAGACATCACAGCAGCTGGTTATTAGGTTGTTTTGGCTGTTATTTCTTTAAGAGATGTCGCTGCTGAATGTGACGTGGATCTGACACGCATCATATTTTCTCTCAACTCTACCTTTTCTGACCCATTTCAGTCCCTTCTAATGAGCTGACAAGTTGAATCGAGTGTGTTAGATGAGGGAGACAGTGCTAGGATGCTCCAGGACAGTTTTGAAAACCATTTCAGAGGAATGTTCTTAATGTAACTCATAGATAACATTACATGCATGCACAGTTTTATGGCAGCTGTAATTGCCTTTTTGGTAACTTCATGACTTAATTGATCACGACATTGTATGCTCGTAGTTTCTTTCGCGATTTGATATGAAAAGATACAGGCTACGCGCGCCGACACCTTTGTGTCTGTATTGAAGAGCACGCGCTCCGAACACAGTACAGTTTTCACGCTCGTTTGACTCGCGCCGACGCTGAAGTGAAGTTGAAGCGCGCGTCTGAAACGTCTCCTGTTTGATGTGCTTGTAAAGACGTTCTGCGACTGAATAAATGCACTTTTTGTCAAGAAAAAAGAGACAGAATTAGCAGTTATGAATGGGGTGGCCAACCCTAGGCCCCACCCCTGCATTAACGGCGTTAAATAATTTTAACGCGTTAAACTGAAAAAATTAATTGCCTGCGTTAACGCGCTAATTTTGACAGCACTAATAAAAATATAATAATGTGTCAGGTGAGGGTACAGATGACCTGCTTAAGGCGATGAATAAGCCGAGTGGGACAACCCAGGCTTAAAAAGGTTTAAAGGGTCCAAGGGCACAAGGCTACAAAGAGCCCACACTTAAAACAGAGTAAGCTACCGGGGTGTGGGTATCATCATGCCGGTAGTATTTGACAAATGTGTGTGGACAGGCCCAGCTTGCAGTGGCACAAATGTCCTGCAAGGAAACCCCTTTAAACAGAGCCCACAAGGCCGATATGGCCCTAGTGAATTGCACTCTGAGGCCCACATGGCCACACTCCATTAGATTCATATGCCAGAGAGATGGCTTCCATGAGCCAATGAGAGGTATTGCTTAGAAATCAAGAAATGAAGAGCTGATTCATGAAGAGCCCCACCGTAGTTCCGTCAAACCCAACATGGCATGCAGCGATAACCACTAATAGTCCAAAACATTAGCGACTGAGCACTGATATGATATTAGCTGATACCCCTTGCACCACTCCTCAAATACATGCCACTTGCAATCATAAAGGGAGCATGCAGAAGAAGCTCCAGTCTTCTGAATAGTAGCAATAACACGTGGGGGGAGTCCCAATGTGTTTAAGTTTGCCCTCTCATGGGCCAGGCCCAGAGAGCCACCCAGTCCAGGTGAAGGTGGTGGATTTCCCCGTTCGATACTGAGGCGAGCGGCCGCTCGCTCACAAAACTCGAGGAGGACTGATTGGGACAGAGCTGCAGCCGCAGGAGCTTTAGCCTGAGGGGGCTAGGGATGACGGGATGGCCTCTGTGACCTTCGAGCCGTAGCGAAGGCCTTTATTGTCTGCATCCCCGGGGTCGGGCGGCCCGTCAATGAAATGGGGATTGGTCAAAGTATCCGCAAAATGAGATTGCATTGATCAGCCCAGCTAAGAGACGCTGCTCACTGCTGTTCAAGAGAGGACCGCACTGGTGTCGCCTTAATCCCATCCGAGTCAGACAACCCCGAGTTAGACAACACAAACTCGACAAGCCCTGTGTGTCGGCCACCTTGAGCCTCCAACGCAGGAGCGCAAATATTTATTTATGTAATTCGATGCTTCCTGCGCATGTTGAAGACCCATGCAAAGAACACAAAAGGGATGGGGATCCCCAGCAGTGATGAGGGCGCCAGCCAGCAATGTCCACTTCGCAGGGCACTTACGTTCGAATAGAATAAATATTATGGGAAGTCGTGGCCTAATGGTTAGAGAGTCGGACTTGTAATCAAAAGGTTGCGAGTTCGAGTCTCGGGCCGGCAGGGATTGTAGGTGGGGGGAGTGACTATCCAGCGCTCTCTCTCCACCCTCAATACCACGACTGAGGTGCCCTTGAGCAAGGCACCGAACCCCCAACTGCTCCCCGGGCGCCGCAGCATAAATGGCTGCCCACTGCTCCGGGTGTGTGTTCACGGTGTGTGTGTGTTCACTGCTGTGTGTGTGCACTTTGGATGGGTTAAATGCAGAGCACAAATTCTGAGTATGGGTCACCATACTTGGCTGTATGTCACGTCACAAAAAGAATAGAACAAACGTCTGAAGCGATAAGAGATGCATACAAAATGTCACCCAAACAACAGTTACTCAGCCATGCTTCAAAACGGTTTAACAATTTGGTCAATGCCATCAAAATGAAATATTTACTTGTTATTCTGTACTGATCATAATGTTTAGATGTTTTTCACCATGGTAGTCCATAGCTGAATGCTATTGTGTATCGCACTAAGCTTTTTAGATGCAGTAAAGGTAAAATTTACTGGGAAAGGTCCATACTGTATTACACAGAAAAAGAATATGAACGTGTCCTTGTTACACGTTACATGTAGGCCCTACTTACTATTATAATGACAATAATTATGCTTATGCCATGGTCTGTCTGAATACTCGATTCTGATTGGCTGGCAGGTGTTGACTAAATTAATTTAACTGCACAGGTAGTTCCAGGTCAGTTTATTCACGTTCTATATTAATGCGCTTCCTATAAACATTGCTAACCATAGTAACATACAGTTACAGTCGAATAGTAATACAGACGAAAATAACCGTCATTTTTATCGTTCCGGTCAAATATTGCAGCGCAAATATTATTAACATCTTTAATATGTGAATGCTGGTAAATGACCATGGCATAAACAGAATAATCAATGGCTAGCTGTGCATTAAACGATTTGAATGCACTTCGCGGAGGCAACCACCCATCAGCTGGTTCTTTGCCTCCACGTCGTGTATTCAAATCATTTAATGCACAGCTAGCCGTTGATTATCCCTTAAATAATTACATGCAAGTAACCTCAAGCCAAACCCTAATCCTAACCCTAACCATACAGTAAGTACATGTAGTTAATTAATATTAAACAGTACTTAAATGTATGATTATACTGTAAAAAGGACACCTTAAAATAAAGTGTAACCATGTATTTTTTTTATAGCAGTGTGTTACATGTAAACAGAAAATTCCCATTTGCATCTCCATTTTTTACATGTAAAGTCATACACACTATAATGAACAGAAAATGCCACAAAATGACATCCAGACAAGCCAAAGTTCCAAAGTTGACAGGTTTAATGGTAATATTGTGATTCCTGTTTCATTACTATGACAGGATTGTTTTGCATGTGATGGCTCAAATGAAAGAATGGTTTAGAAGTTGTGAAGATTATGACAATTGAGCAATAATCAGCTCATCAGCCTTTGCTGTGAACAAGAAACTCATTGTTAAGATATCTGAAACGATTGTTTTTGAGGGAAAAAAAAATGAGAATTGAGCTAACACCATTACAAAAACTGTAAATGTATAAACAAGGAAATCAGTCTCTTCTGTGCAGAAAGGTTAAGCTTGAATTTACATTAAGAGCTTGCTGGAGGCGGTTTTGTTTAAGACTCTAAAGTCTCTGGGGAATGACAGTGGACTACAGTAAGCAGTACAAAGAAAACTCTTCTCCATGGGAACCAGTTTTATTTAGTGACGCATAAGCAATATGTTTAGATTCCATGGGTTTGAAACAGCAGATGTCTATACTTTATTTCAATTTGTTTTAAATAAAGATTATTCATCTCTGCATGTGTAAAACAGTACACACTCAAAATATTAAAGAATCTGTGTCGTCATCTCACCCTTAAGCTATACCAGTGAGCAGGAAACCCATATTAAAGAAAGAAAGAAAGAAAGAAGAGCATGATCTGTTACAAACTAATTAGAGGTGAACCAAATCTAATATGATTTGTTTGATAATTACTGCTAAAATGACTGCTGATAATTGAAAGTTAATGATTCATTAGAGGACTTAGTTTAAATTTGAGGAATAAGGCATTTCCCAGGTGGTCTTCAGCCCTCTGGGTGGACAGGCTTGGGGCAATGTCCTCTAAAGTTTGAAAAATTAGAATTGTGCTTCCCCAAGGTCATGTAGCTAATAGATTCAAGCTGAGCTCAATCTTACAGTGTTTAATGAATAAATAAGCATAGGTAAGAACAATGTCATTTTGCAGCTAGATAAGACAAAAAAAATTACATTTACATTCTGTTCTGGTGTGAGTTCAGATGCCTTTTTTAATATGTAGAACTCTTGTCATTATGCAGACTGGTGTGAAAAATGCACTTAATGGAAAATCAAAGGGAAGAGACACATTCAGCACAGCAGTTCTGCAGACACTATATTTTCCAGCATCTCATTTTCAAAACATAAAAAACAAAACAACAACAGTGGTCTTGTTTCAGTTGAATTAGCAATAACGACCATCTGATTGTACATTTTGCAAATTACACAGCTATGCAACAAATAAATGATTAAATAATATAGTAAATAATTTAATTGAGGAACAAGATGGTCCATTTGCATTTGTTCAAAATGAGATAGTGAGACTATGTTGTCATATGAGAAAGTAGCTCCGGTTTTAATTACCGAGATGAGTAAACTAATAACACTGCATTAGATCAGATCAAGTCACATTTATTTGTTGTATACAGTTGTACAGAAAACCATGATGTTAACATTTTATAATACCTTATAGTCATATTTAGCAGATTACTGTGAGAATATAATGTGATGATATAGTTTACATTTTGTGACAACACAAACAATCGAGCAGCTGAGATTTGTGTGTATAGTATATATATACTGATTTACATGAGTGTACTTTATGTATGCATGCATGCTGATATACTTAAATGCCCAACTTTATAGAGCTGTGCGATAATATAGTTTATATTTTGCAGCGATATAAATAATCATGCAGTTGAGGTTTGCTTTATGTGAGTGTACCGATATGCAGGTAAAGTTGGATGTCAATATATCCAACTTCTAATATCACTGGGCAATAATAATGAATCGGCCATGATGAATATTTGGAAAGTTCTGACTGCTGAATGTTAGTATTATAAGTGTTCCAGAGAGCTGTGTAAAATGTTTTTTTTATAAGAACATTATGTGAATGAGCTACACTTTTGAGCATGTCAGACTGTCTTGAGGGAGAGGGAGTGCAGACAGAACCGGTGGAGAACAGAATACAAAGAAACTCAGGCAGGTGGTGTCGAGGTGTTCCGTGTCATTGCTTCAGATATGGTGTTGGTCTCTCTGTCTTTGAAATCTGACTGGCTCCGTGGCAATCAGACAAGGGCACACTCTGTGCTCTCTGTCCATCTGTCTTGAACAGATACTTCTTAAAATAAGAAAAATAAGATTTCCATCCGTGTGAACTTTGACTTCACTGTGAGACCTGCCTTGAAGCAGCAGCAAGCAGTTGCTGAGGGAATATGTGCTTGGAAAATAATGGGGAAAAAAAAGAAGCTATAACATTTAGTAAATAAAATGAAAATAAGACTCAGATCTTATGTTTTACTGATCTCTTGAGCCTTGAACATTATTTAACCAAATGAGAAAGTATTGCAGAGAGCTGTGTAATTTATTTTAATTTTTATAAATAATGCCAGTTTTAAAAGACTTCAGTGTTGTTTTATTTTCTCTTATGTACTTTAAAAAAAAAGTTATGTACTAAAACATACTGTTGGTTTTTAGAAGAAAAACTGAATTAGTGTTTTCTTGTTAAATGTACTCCAATAATCTGGAATAATATATATATATATTTTTTTTTACAGTATGTGTTATGCATATAAAAACTCTGATGTTAAGCCGAATTACTTTTTAAAAAAATGATTTTTCTGTAGGAAGTGTTATGTGCTTTTAGATGAACTGGCTTTAAACCAGAAACCATGTTTTTAATTAGACCAATAAAAGAATTCATTTTAAATAAACAACACATTTTTCAGTGCCTAATATCAGTGTGTTTGTGAATCTCACACACAAGTATACACACACTCTCACTCTTCTGTCCTCATGACAACACACTGTAACACTCAAACCGTGAAATAAATGAAGCACCTTCTTGACTGAAATGAGAGTATGTTGTGTGCCACAGTTAACCCATCATACACAGTCTTTTTCACACGCAGTCTCTCTGAACACTTGCTCTCAGTCCATTGTGCTGCAGTCGGTTCATCTGAGTCATGCGGCTTTATTACAGTGAAAATTGACCTCCACTTATGAGTATGCCTTCATCCTTTCTCCTTCTTACCATCCCTGCAATTATTGCCCAGAGCATCAGGGTTCACTGACAATCAGAGCCCAAAAGCAAAGTTTACACTTAATGAAAATTCAGTTGCATATTGATAATTGTAAATGCTATAGTTTTTAACAGAGGAGTTAATTGTTGCAACAAACAATAATTAACTATGTGTGTGTGTATAGATCCGTACTTCAAGTCTCTCAAATTGGGTGCTATCTGACATCACATTTCAACCTTGTTTTTGACAATAATTTGCCTCTACAAATAAATATTCAAATACTTAATATTCGTTGTGTTGCATGAAATAAATCATCTAAATTGCAGAAAGAGGACAAACTTGCATGAAACAGCTTTATGCTCATTAACATATTTGGTAATTAGAAGTGTAAATGAAAGTTGTTGTCCCTTGATTAACTTCACAGGACCCTTGTTGCTTTGTGAGCATCTTTAAAACCTCTCTGTCAACAGCCTCATGTGAGGCATCGGGCAACGCTGCAAGGCTAATTAACCTGTGATGCTTTCATGAGAGATGATATTTTTAATTACTGTACTGTTTGGTTTTTCCTCTTCACATCTGGACTGTCTTTCCTTCAGTTAAATACTCTACAGTTGGATTCAGGGACTATAGGCTAATTAGTGCAGTTGAGCTGAGGGATTAATCAACCAGTCTTATTTACATATTCATAGATGGTGTTGGCAAGTTAATTGAAAATGAGTAAGCATTTGTAGACACTCTTGGCATTTGTAGCATTTACTTGCAAAATCTTTTGTCTCAGAGACAAGGAAAGAATTACAGTTCACCTGCCAATCTGTTGCTACCAGATAAAGATTGAAAAAAAGAAGTTGCTCATGCTCACCAAGGCTGCATTTATTTGATAAAAAAAGAAAATAAAAAAACAGTAATATTGTCACATAGATCCTGCAACTGCTGTTCTTGGCTGGACAGCTTCCTTACAGCATCTTAGCCATGCTTTCCGATTGCCTATACAAGTATGGTATGATAATCGCAAATAAATCTATTTTTTGCATGTGGAAGAAAAAGTCAAGATCTGGTTGTGAGAACTTTCCTTCCACCCTGTGGAAAGACTTAGATGCAGTGCACTTTACACCCCTTCTTTGTATCGATTTTTTTTTCTTTTTTTCTCAGGATTCTTTGATAGAAAATTAAAAAAAAAACAAAAAAAACAATTGAATGCATCACTGCCAAATAAAAATATGACTTTCTTTTCTTGAAACACTCTCTTGAATTTAGGCCAACTCAATGCACTTTTCACCCTTTCTTTGTATCGATTTCTTATTTTATTTTTTTTATTTTTTTTGCTGCAATAGTTTTCCTTCATTCTTTCTTCTATCCTCGTCACTGCTTCTTGCTACAGGACCTACTCCTTTTACAGTTCTCTCTTTTTTCAACCTTCATCTTTCAAAGCAAGTTGTGCATGATATTCTGTGTTACAGGGCCACTGAACAACTTTTTCATTTTTTCTTTTCACACATAATGAATTAGGACACCAAGCATGGTGTCACACTTATCCAGCCATCTGTTTTGCATGTTTTAATTGTTTTATGCATAATGTCATAATTTCATTTTCAAATAAACACAGGAAAAAACAGCTTTAAACATGATGTATTGAAAACAGAAAGAGACAATGAAGCCGTTCACTGCAGCTCTGGACTTGTGGGAATGACCGCAGTATTCCCAAATTCAGAGAGGCAAACAGAGCAGCTTTAGCTTGGCCACTCTGGAGGGAAATTGGATTATACCATTTGAGTCAGAAAGGAGGTCCCCTTCTTCTTTGTTTTTATTTGTGTTATAAGTGTTTATTTGTGTATTACTTCAGTTATGGTTATATTTGTAAGTTTATCTAAATATTTTGTCTATCATTAAGTTTGTTTTGGATTACTAGTTTTGATTACGGAAAGTTGTCTTATAATATTTCTCACCCTGTTGTAATTTGGTATGGCCTGGACCTATATGTGCTCTTTGTCATGGCAGAGGCTGTGGCTGTAACCGACTCCTGCAGCACACAGTATGTGCTCTATGAGCTCTATGGCACATTGCTGTATGCGGGTCATAATGATAAAAGGGGATTTTTAGAAATGTAATATTTGTATTAATATTGGTCTCATACATTAAAAAAAAATATAGGCCTACTGACATTTAGAATGAATGGTCTAAAAAGTATTAAAATACAGTGGTGGCTGGTGATGGAAAAAGTAGGGGGGGCTGAGGAACAATGTGGTTTTAAAATTTTTATTTTAACAATTGAACAATTTCTGCTGTTTATTTATTACATTAACACCAAAGTAACGATTTAAAAACAAATAGCATCTAATGTAATTATTAAAGTATGAATTTAGAATGTCCTTGTAGATTTCAAATATTGTTCTTTCGAAGACAGAAAGATGTGCCAATTTGAGATTCATTGGAAACCAAGTCCTATAAGGTGAACTTATAATTGCTGTAATTTGCGTCAATATTCAATAAACACAAAGAGGTAAACAGTCGCTGTTATTACATGGAGTAACCACTAGATGAAGAAGACTGTGCATTACCAATTGTAATGGTGAGCAAGTCAATAAAAAATGCTATACATTGTCTCCAGGGTTCACATCATGAATCGTACAGCAAACCACCTCTAAGACAGACAAAACAAACCCCATCAAAATCCTCCAAGCACTCAGCATCTCCTCTGCTCCTCCAGAGACACAACAGCATCTCATGTCCGCGAAAGCCTCTAGTATAAGACGCTTCCTTGTCTTTCACCTGCTGTCTGATGTTAATTTGTGGCTGGTCCGGTCCCATTTCTTTTATTTTTTGTTTTTCAGCCAGTGGTCTTCTTTCAAACGGAGTTTGAAGAAGAGATTACGTCTCTTTCTTGTGTGACGCCGGCGCCATTGTCAACTCGAATCTCACTGCCACGTGACCACACCAAACTCATGTTATTCTCCGATGGGCGCAGAGGCAAAGCGCCCATCGGAGAATTATTACTGCGCGTCACTGATTGGTTGAATTGATCATATTTAGTGACGTTTTATAGCATATCAGCGCTCCATTGGTTAGATAGCGTGGGCGCCCTTTCTCGGCGCCCCGAGCATAAAACTACACATTTATAATGTTATGCGGCACATGATGAAGCTGGCAGACAAAAAGCCCCCCTCCCCCTCCCCCTCATTCTAGTGTGAAAAACACGTAAGTTTTTTTCAAACTTATTTTTTTTTTTTTACTTGGTAGGAGGGGCGGCGCCCCAGCGCCCATAATAGATCAGCCGCCCCTGTTAAAATACCTTTCTTCTAAATCTATGATCTTTTCTAACTTATCATTCATTTTGAATGTCAGTAGACATTATTTTAAAAATGTGTGTATATTTAAAAAAGCACATGCACTGATTACTTTTTAAATATAGTAGTCTCTGTACTGTATTTAGTAAACAAATACTCCATTTTGAATAGCTTGCATTTTCGTTGTTTTTGGTTGTTTTATGAGCGGCTTGTTGCCTCAGAATGGTCATTTACATTTTGTTTTACATTTTGTTTCACTTTTGAGCTCATCCCTGTATGTGTGTAAATATGGAAAAAGCTAAACTTGCTCCTTTTTTGCACTACTCCTGTCTTGGTCAGAATCTGAATATTCTATTAATGTTCCTCAGAAAAACCATGACATATACTGGACACGATCTGATGATTTGGTTTTGACTGAATTGTGTATTTTGGCCTGTTCGTTATTTAGCTTTCTAAGCACCATCCTTCACTCCAACCTAGACTGAACATTTTTTCAGGGTCCATTTTTACAGCATGTCATTCAGTCAAGCAATTTAGTGTCTGTCAGGTGTGATTGCTCCTCCTCTCCTTCATGGAGAAATATGGATGATAGTATTCTGCACCATATACTTCAGGCAATGTGTGAGCACAGCAGAATGTTATTAGATTTCCGAATACATACAGATACCATTCAAGCGGTTCGCATGGCTAGCTATGTTTCAGCAAAATAAGCCACAGCTTTACAGTTCAGCAATGCATGCGGGACTAGTATCCACACTAGAGATGTGCTGTCATCCAGAGAAGTGGCTGGTGAAAAGTGAAGGATCACAATGACGCACAAGGTGAATGTTTCAGTGTTTCACAATGTTTTGTACTGCCTTGTGTAATCTCTGACAGTGGATTGATGGAATCAGATACCTATAAATCAAAATAGTCTCATGCTGATTAGCATAATGATGAATCTAGAGTTCAGTGAAGCGTTCCTAATCCAAGCTTAATTATTAAATTGCTGTTAGTAGCGGCTTTTCCAGACTAATTGCACATTATTTTTCATTTTGATTTTAAAGCAACTGTATAATCTTATATTTGTTAATGAAAACTGATGAATGACATATACAGTATGAGTTTTTTCACTCTTCTCACTCTCTCCACACGTTTTCAGGATGAGCGACGTACCTTGTCGTACCTAACAAATGCTCCTTCCCTGTGACTCATGCAGAGAAATGACACCACACAGCACAGGATCATAGGATCACAGCAACTTAGGTCATACTAGCTGTTTTGGACAGCAGATATTGCAGCTATCTACTGATTTTCTCTCTGATTTTCTAAATAAAGAAATAGTATGTTGCGTTTGAGCCAAAGGCTTACGTTATGCCCAGCCCAAATAGTCCAATTAACTTTTGTCTTGTTGGTTTATTATAATATCTAATTAAGCTACCCTTTTAACTAAGGCTACCCAGTATTCATTACAATGTCATTAAAAATTGAAATAACCGATCATTATCTTTCTTTGTACAGCTCTTCAGGAGTCAGATCAATTAAAGTGGCAATTTAGTAATGCCCACAGAGTGTCTGGTACAGGCATGTATATATTTTTTTCTGTTTAATATTCATGATATAATTATTGATATAATTAAGGGAACATATTTAATTGGATTAGTTCTCTTTTTAGTTCTCTAAGAGCTAAAATCCAGTGAGATTAAGAAACAATTACAAACACTTTTGGGAAATGATTTTATCTGCTAGGTTTTTGTATTCCTTGAGGATAGAAGTATAATGGGATTTCTCCATTAAATGTACCTGTGCTATTCTTAGCGGAGCACATAAGGCAGAATAGGGCCGGAATTATTTTGATTTCTATGCTCTGTAAACAAACAGTTGTGTATAGTAGATAAGAATCAATTGTACAAAATCTTATGTGTTGCTCTTTTTAGGAAAATCATTTCAGAAATGGCACCCAACTGTCATTGCCTGCAGCCACTATTGACAAATCATTTACCAAAAACATTGGAATAGTATAAGGAATTTAGTTCATGTCCAAAATTATATAAATTATGGTACATATAGGCTAGTAGGTGACGGACTGATTGAAGAAATAAAGATGAACCTTTTAATAAGCCTTTGTGCAAAACATGGAAATCAGCAATTCAGTTGTGCGAACATTTATGTTGTTTTTTAAGGAGTTGAATATAATTGTTATTCTTGTGTTTTGAGACAAGAGATTTGCAGTGCAAAAGGGAAATGAATTATTGCAAAAAGAACCAAACAAATTATGTAGTATCCTTTCCTGGTCAGCACAACATGATGGGCATCCAGAGGACACTGTAATAAAAGTCATTTCAGCTGTTTGTTCTACTTGTAAATAGAAAGTCTCCTGTGTTTCATTGATGAGGATCCTACAGAGGATTCCCAAACAGATTCACTGATGTTTCATAAACCACTGATTTATGTTAAATGGGCCGATGTGTTGAACTGCATTTGGATAAAATGACAAACATTAATGCAAAAATTGGCAAGCGTACGAGCACTAACACTAAGTGTTACATTCTCATTTACTTACATGAAAAGTAATGGGCTCTCAGACTTAAGTGCTTTAGCAGGTGTAAAATCAAAACTGCTCTCAATAAGGTGCCAATTAGAAACATCTTTTGGTATCAAACCACTGTTATTATTATTTTTACACAAGGTCCAAACCTGAAAAAAAAAAATGTATTCCCTTTTCAATTATGAATACGTAATGAATACATTTCAGTGTTTTTGTCTCCTGGCTGACATTATTTAAAGAGATTTTCATATTAAGCAGAAGACATTGTCTGCAATATGTGAGAATCAGAGTCAGCATTGTGTGGGTGGAGTACTGACATACTCTCTTTTTATTGCCTTTAAACGAAGTATATCACATACAGTTCAACAAGGCATTTGGATGCTTTCAGTGAAGAAGCTATGCTCTAAATCATTTCTACTTTTATTCTCTACTTTATGTCAGCCCTGCCATCTTTTCACATTTTCAGATCAAGGTTGTAATGGTGGATGTCTACAGTAGAAATAGTGTGGATAATACATGCGCATGTCAGGTGTTTTATGTAAGGTTTCATGTTTATTTGATGTGTTAACATTTGTTCATTTTAGGTCTGGTGGTGCTGCTCTATAAAAGTTGTTGTTTTCAGACAAATCCTTTTTTGGAGGGAATTTTCATCAACATTTTTAAACAGATATTTAAATAAGGTAAAAAGAGCTGTGTAACACATGTAACACTGTGCTTAGAGGTAGGTTTGACCTTGTGCAACACAATCCTAAAACCTTTCAATGACCTTTCAAATGAACATACTGCCCTCTTTTGGTTGATCTTGAACTGTACAACGGCTCTTCTACAGGTGACATCCACATGTCTGGTATAGCCAGGCTCATAATTTTCAGCACTATTTTGTCATACACTCTTGAAAATAAAGGTTGTTTATTGCTACCTAGTTCCATGAAGAACCTTTAACATATGTAGAACTTTTTTATTGCACAACAGGCTCTTTACAGTGGAAAAAGGTTCTTTAGATCATTAAAATGTTCTTCATTCTAAAATAATGGTTATTTTAAGAACTGTTCACTCCTTAATAATGGTTTGCTTCTTTAAGGAGCCCAAAATGGTTCTTCTGTGGCATTTTAACATTTTCAAAGCTGTTTTTTATGTGGTAATTTATGCTTACACAACCAAATATCATGAAAGAATTCATTAAGGTAAGCTAAATCTTTTGATGGCACATCAGTTCAAATGGATTCTGTTTTATTTTAATGCCAATTGTATTCATGTGAAATAGAAAAACTGAAAATGTATCCATGTAATGTCAATCTGCTGTTTTTCCTGCAAGTTTTCTTACTAGTATTTTTGAAGAATATGCTTATATCAATATACTAATGTCACTGTTATACATGAAGCATCTCTATTTGTCATTTTCCCCCATGAATTTTGAAGCATAAGCTTGTCTTTCCAGTAGATGAACTTCCTTGTAGGTCTGTTTGGTAAAAAAAAGTATCTTTCACTTTTATAAAAGAGAGAGAATTTATTTGTGTAAAAGTATGGGATTAAGACAAAAAAAACAGTTCTATAATACATGTAAAAAAATAAGTTTATATTGTGTCAAATAAAGTCTTTACATCGTACCCAAAATGTTTCAGCATGATTTAATGATTTGAATAGAATAAGAAAATAAATTATATATCAGACGAATACAAATGATTAATTTATATTAAATTCAAATACTTCACTGTTTTCATAAACAGTACAAATTAGTTACACCTGCATAAAAAAACCCCTGAAAACAGCAAATTTCTTGGTGATGAATGTATAAATAATGAATAAGATACACGATATTCCTGAACATATACTCCCAAAAGCACCTTTGAGTATACAGTGTAAGACACAAACAGGAATAAAATAATCCGTAATATGCATTTACCCAACAGGGTCTTACAGCCAACGGAGTAGCATAGAGCATACTGTACTGTGTTCAGCATGTTAAAACCTCACCGCTGCAACACTCATTGATATACTGTATTATCCAAATATATATATCTTATTAATAGAAGAATTTCATTATTTATGGTGCACTCTCTGGTGTGTAAGCAGGCTTCTCTTGTCTTTGAAGGTCTTCCTACAGTCCGGGCAGGGGAATGGCCTCTCTCCTGTGTGAGTGCGCTCATGCACTCTGAGCTGTGACGTCTGTTTGAAGCCCATGCCACAGACAGAGCAGGGATAAGGCTTTTCTCCAGTATGTACTCTCAGATGTATCCTAAGCTCTGCAGCCCTGCGGAAGCTCTTTCCACACTCAGAGCAAAGATGAGGTCGCGCTTCACTGTGAGTGTTCATGTGCATTTTCAGGTCAAATGACCGGCGGAAGCACTTTCCACATTCAGTGCAGGAGTATGGTCTCTCATCCGAGTGTGTGCGCTGGTGACTCCTTAGCAAATACAAATGCGTAAAGGCCTTTCCGCACTCAGTACAGTGATGGTGCTTCTCTCCTTTGTGACACTGCTGGTGTTCTTTAAGTTGACAGAATGCACCGAAAGCTTCACTACAAACGCCGCAGCGAAACGGTTTCTCTTCTGATTGAGGTGGCTGGTGCTCTTTTAGTCTCCTGCTGTCTGTGAACGTCTTGTTGCATATGGTGCATCGATAAGGCTTTTCTCCTGTGTGAATGCGCTTGTGTGTGATCAAATTGGCATGTCCTTTGAAGCGCTTCTTGCACACGGAGCACACGTAAGGCCTCTCTCCCGAATGAACACGTCTGTGAACTTTAAGTCCGCCCAGCTGGCAGAACGTCTTCCCGCACTCTTTGCACTCGTAAGGTTTTTCACCAGTGTGAGTTCGTAGGTGAACTCGTAAGGCTCCGGATGTAGTAAAGGCCTTCCAGCATTGTAAGCACATGTACGGCTTCTCTCCCGTATGAATCCTCTGGTGAATTCGTAGATCTATAAGTTGCTGGAAACGCTTGTTACACTCAGGGCAGTGATGGCGTTTTTCATTTCTATGAAGTCTGCGATGATTAGAAAAGGACCCTGATTGAGCAAAGCTCTTTCCACATTCAGAGCAGTGGTAGGGTTTTTCTCCTGAGTGAACACGCAGATGTACTTTTAGTTCAGAGGACGTAATGAACCTCTTGCTACAAACGGGGCAAGCATGAGGCCTCTCTCCTGAATGAACTAGTTTATGCCTTTTAAAGTGAACTGACGTTTTGAAGCTTTGTCCGCATTTAAAGCAATGGTGATTTGATTTGTTGGAGCGGACTCCTGTTTTTGTGCTCTTTGTTGAGCAATTCCTTTTCCTTTTACAAGTTTCTAAAAAGAAAAAAGGAAAGACAATGGACAAAAGGCATGTAGTGAGTGTAACTAGAACAATACAACATTTTACAATTGATTTTAAAACAGAATTGGACTTGACAACAAATCGCTTAAAATAAGGCAGCCCACTGCATTTTAATATACATAAGCATTCAAAAATTTGGGGTTAGTCAGATTTGTTTGTCAATTTTGTTCAACAAGGATGCATTAATTGCAGCATTTCATAACTGGGTAATTACTAGAACTGAAATTTAATTGTATTTACTTATCTTTCTAGTGTTTTTAAATGTGTTTTAAGTATGTTTTCTGTATGTATATGTATATGTATGAATAAATGTGTATATGTTTCCGTATATGTACATATATGGATATTGTATGTTTATGTGTGTGTATAGGTACATATATGTACGTGTGGGTATTTATGTGAAAATCCTTTTTGATTTTTGATCGGCTGGCATGGGGGGAGGGGTTGTTTGTTTTGTAAAATGTAAAAGCTTTAAATAAAAATATATTTTTGAAAAACAAGAATGCATTAATCATTTATTACTGACATAAATGAGCAATTGATTAACAGCCTTAGATCAACTGTTCTAAAATGTCTGCAGGTCTGATATGGTCACAGACAGGATCTTTTTCTTGCTGACATTAAAGACTGTGTGTCCAACCAAACTTTATGTAATTTTTGTTTAAATTAATCTTTCACATGATAATATGGCTAATAATAACATAACATTTAGCCCATTTGGGTCAGTAAATCACTATCACTATCTATAAATCATATATATATATATATGTGTGTGTGTGTGTGTGTGTGTATGGATATATAATTATTATTATTATTATTTTTACTTTTGTAGGGCAAATTATTCTGATTTTGGGTTGTCGCTTGGAAATTTTGATCCTGGAACAAAACCACTAACTTGAGTTCATTTATTTAAATGTTTATTTATTTTTATTAAACTATTATTATCAATATACAGAACAGATCATAAGTTTGTGGCCAGTACAATTCTTTATTATTATTTTTTTTGTATTGTTTTACATCCGTTTTCTATTTGAATACATTTTCAAATGTAATTCCTGCGATGGTAATGCTGAATTTTCCACTCTTGTTATTATCCATTATTTGTTGTGCTGCTTAATGTTTTTTTTTTTTTTTTGAGAAACCGTAATCATTTTCTTTCAGTATTCTTTGATGAATATAAAGTCAATAAGCATTTACTTGAGATTGATTTTTTTTTTTTTAACTATGTAAAAGTCTTTAATTGTTTTCATGCTGTCATGTAATACCTGTGCTGTGCTTAACTTCCTGCACAGATTTATTGTGGCTAGTTGGAAAACCAAACTAAATGTGACCTAATTCACATTTAGGTGGTCTCTATGCGAGCACGGATTTATTGTTTGCAATTTTACCATGTTTGGGTATCCCAGGCTCCTCCCTATCTGTGAGCACGGTTGAATCCTGGTTGGCTGGACACATATCAGAGGCTTCCTCAACCTTATCATCATCATCTTTTTTTAACTCCACACAAATGCCAAACACACTGGGGTGATCACAAGAAGGTGGGCTTGGATCTGGCTTCTCTTCATTCACCTTAATCACTAGACAAAGTAATTAGGTACAACATATTATACATAAGTATAATAAAATGATCATGTGATTTTTTAAATCATCGGGTCAAGCTGAATTACTCACAGTGCTCTTGGTGTCCAGATGGGTTGGTCACTATCTCTATAGCCGCCAGAAGAACATCCATGCCAGGTATTAGTGTCGGTCCTTCAAGCAGTAAAACACATCAACAGTGTCTGAAGCAGGTGCATTTATTGGTTTAAAGCACAAACTGAGGACTTTTTACAGATGAAACACTTAGTGCTCAGAGAGTACACAGTAGCATGACATTCACCACTGCAGCGTTTTAGTCGCCGCACGTTTAACTACACCGAAGATCATGTCAACAACGGCAATTTACGGCAATAAAACCAAAAGTAAACACACACGAAGTACACAAAAGTCGAGTTAACGTCGTAGTCCTGAACGTGTAATTGTTTTGAGTATTTACTTCCTACTTCCGCATTAAAGTTTTGCTTCTGCGGGTTCTTCTCGTAAACCAGTTGGTTTACCGTTGACCTGCACTGTTAAGGTAACGAGCTGACTAAGATACAGGACATTTCTGCTAGGATTTCACCTAAAAAGCAACTCTTTACGATTTAAAATAAATAAATAAATGTTTTAAACAAACAATCAAATGCTGGTATTGTCTATCAATCCTATAACGCACCACGACAGTGTTTTATACAGTCACTTCTGGACCTCAACGTTTACACGACACATTCAAAGCTCATAGCTCCTGTTCTTCTTTATATTTACTTTACTAGCTGTGTGTACATACCTATGTACCACTGTTATCTCAGTGTAACTAAACGTACATTATAAAAACTGTACCAAATATTTAATCTTGCAGTAATCCAGAAAAACACATCTCTTTAAACCAAAAGGGTGACCACAACACACTTAATAAGAGCAATGTCTCTTAAACCGTTCCCATTTTGAACTCATCCTGCTGGAGGCAGTATACTTAAATAAGAAAGCGATTGCTACTGCACCAGAGAAGAAGATGCTTCTTTGAAATCCTCTGTGATTCTTCCCTTGTTCTTACAAAACTGGAAAGGCAGTTAAAGTAAGCTCTGCTGGTTTGAGATATAAAGCCTGCAGGGGGCGTGTCGTGGCTCAAATACCAGTTACGAAACTCACATTTCCACATAACGGAACGAATAAATTGAAAGATTTCAAAAGTAAACACGTTTTTCAAAGGTGATAAGTCTAAACGACACATTCATAAAATGTATCGAGTGTTTGTTTGTTAACGGCTGTTCTAGGTCACGTGACCGGAGCGGTCCGGTGGAAGGCAGGCGCGAGCCGCTCCAGGTTCCTCTGTGTCTCTGTGTTTCTGCAGAGTCCTCAATGTGGATCACTACATGGCGGTAACGCGGAACACTGCGGTAATGATGATTACCTAACACGTTTACTTCAGTATAGAAATATTTTTAATATCTCCATGCTTATAGTTAACTCTGGGTGAATTTAGTCGAAATAAAATTCTTACTGTTTCAATATATCTCAAGTCGTGCATACACGAGGCCTTCATGAAAGCTCGCTAGCTTCTGTTCATTGCTAACCAGGCTAGCATATTGCTCTCCTTTTCTTTCGCGCTTTTTCTGGGTTATCTAAGATTTACCTTATTTTACGGAACGGCTACAGCTTGTTTAAGACGCGTACAGATAGTAAGCCCATGAATCCTGCACCGCTAGCTTAAATCAGTGTATTTAACAGCTGTAAGTCAGCTAGCACCGCTGCTGATGTAATGTACGTTACCAGTACAAGCGCGCCACTGCCGTGTCTTTAACCCCTCTTTGTTGATGTATAGCTATCTTTAGGTGCAGAAACCTTAGTGATGATTTTGTGTTTACGCTAAGCCAAAAATGGCAGAAAAGCCAAAACGCAAATGGCGGTTCTATTTTATTCCAGTTTATTTCTTGTACGGTTTTTAAGTGACCAGTGTTTTCAGTATGACTACTGTTGGCTTGTGAAGCAGGTTTATGTTTCATTCTGACTGGACCAGTTTGCATTCGCAGAGGAACTAATCTAGTAGTAAGAGATATTGAACACGAAGAGCGTACAGTATTTTAGCACTATGCTACTGTCAGGAAAGACAATGTAGTGATACTGGCGATATGATAATGACTAGCAGTTGCTTAAAGGCATAGCTCCCCTTAAACTCTGTCATTACTTTTTTAAAAATGTGTTTACAAATCTATATGACTGACTTTCTCCTGGGGAACACAAAAGGAGATGAATTGGGTGAATGTATTTGGTGACTGAGCCTTTTGTGTTCCATGGAAGAAAGTCAGTCAGCTTTCCACAGCTTCTTGCACTTGGACAATGATTTTAAATTATTATGCTGTGTGCATTTCCATGAACCACAGATCATTGTAAAATTGTGAGTGCTTTGCCAGCAAGTCTCTACTACTTCACAATCCTGGTTGGCGTAATACGGTTCGCCTCATAGGTAAGCTGCAAAATCTTTCCTTGGCATATAATTTACAATATATTTTGGTTTTGATGAACATATATTTTTCTGTCTGTACCTATTTTGGGCACGCTATAGATTAATGAAGTCAATAAATTCAGATGTGCGAATGGATGTGGAGTAGATAAAGTAGTAAATAAATATATAAATAAATGCGGAGTAGTAAATACTTGAATATGTGCTGTCTTTTTCATTCCAAGTCCATTGTATTGCTTTCTCAGTGAGGCAAAGGTCTGATGATGGAGAATGGACAAGGCACAGGTGCAAAGCTTGTATTACCGCCTCTTACACCAGAGCAACAGGAGGCGCTACAGAAGGTAATATGAGATTTTTAGTGTTTCACTTTAATTTTGGACTTTTATATCTTTGTTAGAGACATGAGAGAGAGGGAATGGGATCAGTACAGGTCACGGGCTGAACTCCAACCTGCGTCACCTGCTCCAGTGTGTCAAGAGCGGGTGTGCAACTGCTGTGCCACAGCTCCATCTTAAAATAGATTCTTAATTAAAAGAGTCAATGCCACAAGATGCTTCTCCATAAATCGAATTGGAGCTCTTTTGATTTTGTAGGCTTGTGGGTACAAATGTTTTGTTTTTTTCTTGGCTCACTTTTTAATCAGATTTGACCAGCAGCTGTATCTGATAGACTGTTACATGGGAAAAAAAAACCCCACTCTAAACAAGCATGTCCACCATTATCATGAATTGAAGCTTAAAACTGACACTGTAATAAGCACTCAGATATGTAGCACGTGAAAATTGAATATATTTATATAAACTAAATAGCCTGTGTTAATAGCCCATATCTCTCCTTTTTAGGCTAAGAAGTATGCCATGGAACAGAGCATCAAGAGTGTTTTAGTGAAACAGACCATCGCCCACCAGCAACAGCAGCTCACAAACTTACAGGTGAGCTTATATTATGATCTGATTATACAGAATGCTTTAAATGTGTTACAACGTAAATGTTGTTTTCTTATTTGAGAGAATTGAAACATTTGATTGTCAAACCAATAGTGTAACTGAAACTACATAGCATCACCTCCTGGTGCAGGATTTATAATGCTGAATTGACTGAAGCAAGTCTGCAAAAAGGAACTGATCTTTCAGACTTGCATAATATTTCTCTTAATATTGGGTGATAGTCTTTTAATTATACATTAAGGATTAATGAAAATTCAGGACATTTTAAATGATCAGTTTGTTCAAACAATGGGATATCTGTAAGGGCAAATCCTGTGAGCCTTGAATTCCCATTGATAATGGCAAGTTTTTACACTTAGGTGGTCAGGTTGTCCGTTTTATTTTTACTTTTTTCATACATCACAAGTCTTGTGAATGCTCTCTTTATTTTGTCAGATTAGCCCCAAGATTAAACTGAAACACTCCACTGGAATAACTCCTCATGCCTTTGTTTGCCCTCCCTCTCTGCCAGTTTGGTTGAGGTCTGCAGTGTGTTTCTGTTTGATCATAATCAAACAAAATCTAGAAATTGGACACAGTATGTACTGCACTACCCAAGCAGACATCATAATGACTGAAGAGTTAACAGCAGTTATTCAAAGGAAACACACACACACCCTATGCTCAGTTTATTTCTTGACTTTGTGAACAGATGGAAAATCTGAGCAGCCTACTCATTGCCTTTGTTGAACGTACTCCCTATTAGTATCTCTGTTGCTTTAATTGTCAAATGTTTCAGGTCTTCAGTCAAATTAAGTGGTGTTTTAATGAGGTGGGCAGAGTTTAAAGTTGAATTCGGAGGCATTGACCGGTCAGAGAGACTGTCTGGAATTCTATGTCTGTCTGCAAAGGATAAAAGAGATATCTAACCTTTTTCAGCACTTTTCCATCTTTACTGTGTTTCAGATGGCAGCAGTGACAATGGGCTTTGGAGATCCTCTCTCATCTTTACAATCGGTCAATAGATTAACTATTATTTACCTTCTGTACGCGTTTTGGCATAATGACTGTTAGCCTTCTTTAACCGGCATTGGCCTGATACACTAGACATTTGCAGCAGCATATTTAAAAAGCAGACATGGCTTTGATGTGAATGGAGTGTTTGTTTTTGGTCACCCATTTCATTAAGCAGGTTGCAAGATGACACAACATGAACTACCTCAATGAACTGACTGTACTGTTTCAGTGTTAATGAATGCCATGGGAGCTGTTTTAAATCACAGGAACAGGATAGAGGACTTGTAATATGACAATTACACAGGACATTCATTATTTACTGACAGTCCATTCCATATTTTCCATTCTGAATCACTGCATGGCCACCCGTGTGTGCGCCCTCATGTCACTGCTCATTGATCAAAGTTTATTTTTCTACCTGAAGCTCCATATGTCTTAAGAAGTCTTGTGGGAATTGTGTGTTGTGAATGGTGTGGATGCTCCATTTCTCCTTTGTGAATATGCTGTGGCATATAAATGTCACCTTTGTCTGCTGTGAAAGAGGGCTAGCGGTCACTACGACAATCCAAATTGAATCTGCCTAAACTTTGAGCCTTGTGTGTAATCGTATACTTTCGTCATGTGGCTGACATGCAATCCAAAACTTGAATTATAAATAATGATTAAATAATGATAAAGTGTTGTTTGGTTGGACTAAAAGTGTTAAACGGATAGATTTGTGCTGATTCTCCCTCAACAGTGATCTGATATGTAAGTCCAAAAGCTCACCTCATGAAAAGAGAACTGATTTCACCTCCGCTCATTATCCTGGGTATTTAGGGGTTACTTCCACATGTTAACTATTTAGGCTATCAGTATTCTTGGACAGAATTTAGGTCAGTTATAATCTCTACATGTTTTAGTCTGCAAGCACTCACACTAATTTAGGAACGTGCAAGCAGCACTCTCGAAATGGTAAGAAGGGGCTGTGCCACATGTTCCTAATTCACGTTGCTGTGCTTGTCATTAATGGTAAGTGATGTAAATAATGAGTAAGCATAGAGGACCAAATGAAGTGGAAACTAGTACTAAAACAAGCTAAACAAGTTTAATCCCTTGCTATATTTGATCTCATTGTCTTTGGTGCTTTGTGTTTTCTTGCCCCTTTTTTATTGTTCGGTTGCTAATATTCTCTATTGTTGTCTCTTCCTTTCATGACCGCCAGGTGGCAGCACAGAGGCAGCGAGCTCTGGCCATCATGTGCCGTGTGTATGTGGGCTCCATTTATTACGAGCTGGGGGAAGATACCATCCGACAGGCCTTCGCCCCCTTTGGTCCCATTAAGAGCATTGATATGTCTTGGGACTCTGTCACCATGAAACACAAGGTATGCTATGACCCAAGTCTGAGTCATATTTTTGTCCAAAATTTGCTAAATTAATTAAAGGGGCCCTATTATACCCTTTCACAAGATGTAATATAAGTCTCAGGTGTCCACAAAATTGTGCCTGTGAAGAAAAAAGGGTCATGAAACCCGTTTCCCTGGCTCGTTTTAAAAACTGCTAAAATAGTGGAGGGGGAAGAGAGGATACAGACAACACGGACAATCTCGGTTTCATTTAGCTCCCATCGAGTTGAAAACCTAAATAAATGGACAGCCATTTGCACTCTACATTGAAAACATATATGAACGCACTATTGCATTCTGGTAGCTTTTAAGGCTTATTCTGCGGCATTGATATAAGCCTTTTGGCGGGTAGCGCACATGCTCAAAGCTTGTCACAAAGTGTATGTTTTTTCTATATTCCTTGGGTGGGATTTGTAGATGATGTAAAAAGCAGAATAGGGCCCCTTTAAATAACACATTTGCAAACAGTAGTGGTTGTTTTTTTTATGTACTTTTGTTCAACAAATAACAATTGGATTAGTCTTTTTACTTTAAAATAGTAACTTTTTTTTTTTTAAAGAAATGCCAATATAATGCCAGTCTTCAGTGTCACATGATTCTTCATAAATGGTTCTAACATGCTGATTTGGTGCTTAAAGGGGTGGTTGATTGCGATTTTCACTTTTTTAACATTAGTTAGCGTGTAATTTTACTGTTTGAGCTTAAGCAATATCTGCAAAGTTGAAAGTTCAATGCAAACGGAGATAACATCTGTTAAAATGATGGCAGTTTAATGCCTACAAAACGGCTCATAGGAGTAACTACAACGAGTTACTTCCCGGGTTTGTTACGTCACGAACCCAGATAAACCCCGCCCCTGGGAACATGCAGCAAAGGGGGCGAGGCCATGCTGTGCTGCTATAGAGAAAAGAAAGAGAAAACTAGGGGTGCACGTAAAAATCTGTTCGTATATGAATCGCGATTCTGTCTTCTAACAATTCTAATGGATTCGCAAGTTTCAAAATTAATGTTCTAATCAGCGGTTCTCAATCCTGTTCCTCGCGTACCCTGCTCTGCATCTCTCTCTCATTCAGATCACCAGCTCAGCTCCAGCAATGAACTTCCAATTATACACTTATTTTCACATAGCTATGAGAAGCGTTATTCATGGATGCGCGTGCGGTTGCCGTACTGTATTAAAGCTTTAATCAGGATAAAACAGTATATTAAAATCTAATAGAAGCAGTAGCATTTACAAATAACAGCGTATCTAAAAGTATGAGACAACAAACAAAAGACATACCATTAACAGCTGTGCTTGCACAGGTTCTGTGTGATCCTCTTCACTAATATTGTCTGGGTCTCACTCGGGCTCAAATTGATAACCAATATTGACGACGCCATTATTTACAATACAACCAGAGCACATGCCACTGAGGCCAAGGGCGTGATGTTTAGATGCACACTAGAGGCGGTTTAGCCAATCACAACACACTGGACCAGCTAACCAGGAAATGATCAGAGCGTTTATTAGAGAAGGGACAGAGCGACGTAGAATAAAGGTAAATTATGTGAAAAATAATGCTTTTTTTTTTTTTAAACAAAGCATGAACACGTTTGCCTGCACCCCATAACCATCATCAAGCCTAGAAAAAAAAAGTCAACAACCCCTTTAAGAAACATTTCTTATTTTCAGTGTTGAATCTGACATTTGTTGGATTCACACTGCTCTTAAAGGCTGATATCTCATAGGAAGCATGTAAACCTTGTACACATCGAAAACTTTGTCTCAGGGCTTTGCCTTTGTGGAGTATGAAGTTCCTGAAGCAGCTCAGCTGGCCTTGGAGCAGATGAACTCAGTCATGCTGGGTGGAAGGAACATTAAGGTGGGTTCCAAACAGGACAATCGGTCTTTAACTTTTTTTTTAATTTATTAATTTATTTTTTTTATATACAGCTTTCCAACAGTGAGCTATTTTTTTTTGTATTTTGTTGCGTTTGTGTGTGCGTGATTCAGAGAAGCTATAAGCAGACTTTATGTAGCTCTGCCAGTACCTGTGTGTGTGTGTGTGTGTGTGTGTGGGTTACTTGAGTAAGTGCTCTCGTTTTCATGTGCATATCTTTCGTCTAACCTGAATGTGAGTTTATGCCATGCCATGCTTCCACACTGTCATACTGTTTGTTTTCGGAGCTCCATTTCTCTAGGAGCTGCAGAGGGAGCATTTGTTAGAGACGGGCTCTTCTCTGTCCGGGATGTGCTGATGATGGGCTGCGCCTGGCTGGTGTTTGCTTGGCCGCCCCAACTGCAGCACAGATACCACCAATCCAAAAAACTGTTTTTTAACAATCACAGGCACATATTGCATTCATGAATCAACTTTGTCCTCTAACACATCCATACTCTCACAGTTACCAGTGACCATCTGTAGGCAAGAATTAGCTAATGTTAAAGTGCTATCATCAATGCAGGGGTTTTTTTCTCCTGCATTTTGATTTTATTCTGCCTTGAGTTTGTAAAATAATGCAGATATTTGAGACTCTTGGGTCTCAGAACATATTTTACATGTATGCATATAGCTAGCTTGGAGAAAAGGTCTTTTGTTAAAGGGTTCAGCTGCTCTATTTTTTTCTTTTACTGTACTGGAGTCCCTTTTCAGTCCGGTACAGGGTTTTCGTGTTTTGTTTTTTTTCCTTTCTCAACCACTTTTGCATTTACATACACAAGCACACACTCATTCCTTCATACACTTCCACTTAGTGGCCACTGTGCTGGTATGTGTACTGTAGGTGGGGCGGCCAAGTAACATTGGACAGGCGCAGCCCATCATCGACCAACTGGCAGAGGAGGCACGTGCCTACAACCGAATCTATGTAGCCTGTATCCACCCTGATCTATCTGACGATGACATTAAGAGCGTCTTTGAGGCCTTCGGAAAGATTAAAAGTTGTATGCTGGCACGGGAACCCACCACAGGAAAGCACAAGGGCTACGGATTCATTGGTGAGCTGTCTAGAAAGCACTGTAAAAAAAAAAAGTCTAGAAAGCACCTATGTGGAGAATGAGTCATTGTACTTTTGTGCAACTGACTAATCATTTCCAGTGTTCCAGCATCATATGTTTATGAGGCGTCTTTCCAGATCAAGATATTTCTAGTGAAGTTGTGCCATGCTTTATATTTATAGACATGGCCAGTTGCAAGAATAATGCAAGAATAAAATGTGTAGACAGATTTCTAAAGCTTCCAGAAATGTGAGGTATGAAAGCATATTACAAGCCTAGATTGAGGAACCGCTTTCTCCATTTCACCATGGGTAGAATATGATAAGCCTCAGTCGTCGCTGGATGCCGTCTCCTCTATGAACCTGTTTGACCTTGGAGGTCAGTACCTAAGAGTGGGGAAGGCCGTCACTCCTCCCATGCCTCTGTTGACACCTACAACCCCTGGAGGTCTGCCTCCTGCTGCAGCTGTGGCGGCCGCTGCTGCGACTGCCAAGATCACTGCACAGGTGAGAATTAACCCTTAGATTAGGCTGAACACTAGTTTACTATTATAGGAAAAATTGGTATGTCTGAGATTTGATGGATTTCAGAGAAGCTGTTGTTGATGTGCTGATGCAATTACAGCTATATTGTGCGCATGTTGTCAAATTTTACTTTGTGGCAACTATCATTTCACATTGTTTTGATGCTGCTGCAGGAGGCTGTTGTTGGAGCGACAGTGCTGGGTTCTCTCGCTTCACCAGCACACATTCTCAGTCAGCAAATGGGACTTCCACAGGCCGTACTGGCCGCCCAGGCTCCTGGCATCATCACAGGTCTGCAAAAATCAATCTTCATCTTTGAAGCTCAATGCTGTTTGATTTGAAATTTTAACCCCCCCCTGAAGGCCTGTGCATATCAGGATGATTGTTCAGTGTGAATAACATTTTACTTTGAGTGAACAGCTGTTAATGCATCTGATCAGAGTCAGACCAACATAAACATTCTTGTGCCATCAATGCAGCAAGTTTTATAAAGAGCGAGGTTCTATATGAAACTGACAACCTGTAAGATTCAAAGCTTTTGGTAATTTTTTTTTTTTTTGTTTGGTCACTGCTGTTACACGAAACTTAGTAGTTTGTAAAACTCCATAGCGAATACAAAAATCTGAACATTTAAATGAAAATATAAATACTTTGACTTTTTCTTTTTTGTGACAGCAAGTGGATCAGAAACGGAAAGTTGTGCATCGCTTTATTTCTGTTTTTCTAAAAGTGCCACCTACTGTCGGATTGTGAATTTGTGTTTTCATTTCATCTTAACCACATGCCAAAATTGGATGAAATTTTCTTACTGAACTTTCGCCTCTGGCTTGCTCAGTTGGGGACACTTAATTTCTAGCGATTATCGCCGATTTGATTGCACAGATACCATTTAAACTAAACTGAGCTAGACAATGACATCTCTGAATTCAATAATGAAATGCCTTTAACTGAAAATTGAGTGTTTAATCTTATACATTACTGACACTCTATCCTCCAATTTGATACCGTTAAGTGCTTTGACACAATCTGTATTGTAAAAGCGCTTTATAAATAAAGGTGACGTGACTTGACTTGACTGAACATTTGTGTTAGAGTAAACGGGTACCATTACAGCAGACTTTCAGAATCATGAAAATCTAGCTGGTTGAAGCTATCACAAAAATTAAAAGAAGTTGATAGAAATGTTATCTGAATCATTCGTGTCTCTTCTGTAATCCATTTGATAGGTGTGACTCCTGCTCGCCCCACTCTCCCTGTAGTCCCTCAGGTTGGTTTGGTCAACCCAGTACTAGCATCCCCACCAGTCACAACTTCTGCATCTGTGGGAACACCAACATCTACAGCACAAACACATACAGAAGTGAAGAGGGAGGAAGACAACAGGCGGACTGAAGATCAAAGTGCGCCAGTCGGAAATGGACAGGACCGTGAACTGGAACAGCTAAGCGTCAGTGCAAGTGGAGGAAAACAAACAGTCACGCAGTCAAAGGTTAGGCAGCATTACCTTGGTTGTATGTTAAAGATTAGAGACACAATTGTAAATTGGCCAAAGCATTAATTTAAGTTGAGTAATTTAAGAGCAATAATAAAAAATTACCTAAAAGTTTCATACATCTGATTTCCGACAGCTGTCAGGAAACAATGAATGAATAAATTAAGTGTCTGCAAAGAAACCAAGAAATCAGAAATGGTATTAAAGGCAATTAAGTTAATTATTAGTTCACCCAAAACTGAAAATGTTGTCTCTTTTTAGTCACCCACGTGTTGTTCCAAACCTGTAGGAATTCCTTGCTTCTTTTAAACACAAAAAATGTTTTGAATAGCCATTAACTTCCATAGTATTGTTTCCCTTATACTATGGAGGTCAATGGGGACCATAAACATTTTCGTTACCAACATTCTTCAAAATATCTTCTTTTGAGCGAACTATCCTTGTAATATGTAAGTTTACCCCCTTTTTGTACCTTTCTTTGCCCATATGCAGTCAACAGTCATGGTGCTACGCAACATGGTGGGCCCAGAGGACATTGACGATGACCTGGAAGGTGAAGTGATGGAAGAATGTGGGAAGTATGGCGCTGTTAATCGGGTTATCATATACCAGGAACGACAGGGTGATGAGGACGATGCTGAGATAATAGTGAAGATCTTTGTGGAGTTCTCTGATGCTGATGAAATGAACAAGGCTATCCAGGCTCTCAACAACCGCTGGTTTGCAGGTCGCAAGGTTGTTGCCGAGTTGTACGATCAAGAGCGTTTTAATAACAGTGACCTCTCTGCGTAAGACTGTCCCGAAATGGCCACTGGCCCCGTCTCTTGGCACTCAAACTCACTCAGCTTTCATCACTGCTGCTTGAGATCTGGGCCTCTTTGAAACTTGTAATTATTTTTTTATTGGTGTTGATAGTAATAATATTATTGGAAAAATCCCAATGGTGGGATTTAGCTTAGGACAAAAAACATGCTCCTCATACATTTTCTTTGTGTCACCTACTGTGAAAGACTTGCATTTTTTAACAGTCATTATTATTTGCAGGGTTTTGTTTTCTAATTTTGAAGAAAAGATGCAATTTTCCCCATTCCCACCCCACTTTTTTACAAATGGCAACTGTTTCTCCACTGACATTGTGTTCAGACCCTAAACATTGTGTTGGTGACATTGGTTCTGCCTTTACCAAAACAATAAATTTCTCTAATATGCAGTGTTGTCCCAGTCTTTAATATGGATGGTTGGATGAGGTCTTGAGGCCTAAGCTACTTCCCTGATGTACAACACACACGCACACCATTATACACACAGTAGAACATAAAACTTAAGATAATTGCTAGCAATTTCGTACCAGATAATGTTTGGAGTTAAGCATTTATTGCAAAACAATTTGCATTTGCCTATTTGTGTACATAATTATAAAATAAATTAAAGCTAAGTATACAGATAGTATTTCAAGTATCACCTATCAAACTATGAGTTTGAACCTTTTGACCAAGGGTTGAAACAAGCTGAAGTGCATGTCGCTAGCATGTTTCCCATCTAATGCGGAATCATATTATAAAATCTCTGTATACTTTTGTGTTTAGCCGGGATATTTTTTCTCCCAGTGAGTGCAAGTTTAGATCCTTAGAATTCAGAGTTCCTCTGCTCTAATATGTTCAAAGTAGCAAGCTGCTTAGTCATAACTAATTTACATACATTTCTTTCAAAGTGTAGTATTATATAGAGTGTGTTAGAAGTGTATTACTGGTCCAAATAGCTTAAAGACATCTTTAAGTAAGAAATTGATGTAAATTAAACTAATATTTTAGGTGAGAATGTATCATCTGACAGTTATCTATCTATGGCCTAGACACTCTTGCAAAACCCTACCAACCAGAGAGACAATTATTTACCAAGTATTTCAATCTTAAAACTGCTTCAATATCTATCTAGCCTAACTGCCTCTCTGTCTATCTATATAGCTTTTAAGTCTATAGCTTTTAAAACTACTTTAACTCTTAACTACTTTAAAATTAAAACCCTCTGACTTAAAGCTATTAAATCTACTTCAAACTTTCTGGTAACCCTGCAAACAATCCTGCGCTGGCCCTTTAAAGGCCCACTTGGGGCTAGCCTAAGGGCCCCCAGCGGACTGCCAGCACAGGGCCGCTGAGTCTTTGCTCATTGGCAAAACGTTGGCCTCTTAGATCTGACCCTGCATGGGCAGCCCTCACTTAGCCCCCAGGATGCCCTCACTAGGCCCGCACTATTAATCTACAACAATAAATCTGTTTCACTATAAATATTTTTCAAGGACTATAACTTAAAGGAACACCCCCCTTTTTTTGGAAATAGGCTCATTCTCCAACTCCCCCAGAGTTAATAAGTTGAGTTTTACCGTTTTTGAATCCATTCAGCCGATCTCTGGATCTGGCGATTGCACTTTTAGCATAGCTTAGCATAGATCATTGAATCCGATTAAGACCAGTAGCATCGCGTTCAAAAATGACCAAAGAGTTTCGATAGTTTTCCTATTTAAAACTCGACTCTTCTGTAGTTATATCGTGTACTAAGACCGGCGGAAAATGAAAAGTTGCAATTTTCTAGTCCGATTTGGCTAGGAACTATACTCTCATTCCGGTGTAATAATCAAGGAACTTTGCTGCCGTAACATGGCCGCGGCAGGCGCAGTGATATTACGCAGCGCCTGAAAGTAGTCCCCAGCTAGGTAACTAGTTATAATATAGCTGGGGACTACTTTCAGGCGCTGCGTAATATCACTGCGCCTGCTGCGGCCATGTTACGGCAGCAAAGTTTCTTGATTATTACGCCGGAATGAGAGTATAGTTCTTAATCATATCAGCCTAGAAAATCGCAACTTTTCATTTTCTGCCGGTCTTAGTACACGATATAACTACAGAAGAATCAAGTTTTAAATAGGACAAATACCGAAACTCTTTGGTCATTTTTGAACGCGATGCTATTGGTCTAATAGGATTCAATGATCTATGCTAAGCTATGCTAAAAGTGCTATCGCCAGACCCGGAGATCGGCTGAATGGATTCAAAAACGGTAAAACTCAACTTATTAACTCTGGGGGAGTTGGATAATGAGCCTATTTCCAAAAAAAGTGGAGTGTTCCTTTAAGTCTTTGGGAAAAACAGTTATTGTACATCTGAAATGGATGCAGTCACCACATAACTAATGTCTGTATTGTCAAACATGTACAGTAGTGAAAGGGATTTATAATCAATGGATTTATTAAATACAAAATAGAAAACATTCAATTCAGGTTAATACTGCTAATTTAACACTCTGAAAGGGACTACAAATTATCTATACAAATACAAACATAATACAAATTAAGATAAAAATAAAAAATACCAAATTATTACTTTGACCTCTGCTGAAAATATGTTTCGGTGTGCTAAAGTATTCATTGGCAAGTCTCACTCTTCCCCCGAGGTCGAAAGACGGTGGTAGCGCTCCTTTCGACTACCCGCTCCGTCTCTTGAATTCTGCGACCACACCTTCATCTCACTCTCAGCTTCAGAATCAGGAGGACCTGGCTGAAAGGAGCATTTTTAATCAGCAAATAGGCCTATATCAGGGATCCTCAAATCAAGCCCCTGAGATTCACTTTCCTGCAGAGTTTAGCACCTGCTTTGATCACACTTGCCCACCTGTGATTTTCGAATGATCCCGAAGACATAGGTGTGTTCGACTTGAAGCGGCGCTGCGCAGAATGATCAGTGTATGACATCAAAGTACCGCGAGAGCGATTCGAAAGCATCAGGATCCGTCGCTCTCTTATCGCTCTCGCGGTACTTTGATGTCATACACTCAGGGGCGGGGTAAGCGGCCACTTAGGGCCCCGTCTGATATTCAGGAAACATACTTGGCAAATGCACCCGTATGTAGCCTATTTGTGTAATGGAGAGTGTCAAATGTTCTCTCACCACTCAAAAAGGCGAGTTTTTGTCAGGTGCGGAGTTCTGCAAGCTTGTGAATCCTCTCATTATAACAATGTGTAGATAAGATGTAAATAAGAGATTCAATGTGCAGAGCGGAACGTCGTGAGATCGCGATGAACTGAAGTGAGAGCTTTTAGTGATTACAGACGGAGCGCTCTTTGCGTGCATTCTATGCTGTTTTGACTGTCTCAGAACAGATATATTCAACTCAGTAAAGAAATTGTGTTTCAAGTCATAATTTTATTTGTCTTGATGTTTCAAAATGACTCTCTTGTGTGATTTTCCTAGGCGCGCCAGTGCGAAATGAATGCAAATGAACTATAAACTAAAAACGCCTATAATGCACGAATGCAATGACTGGAGATTTTCGCTTAATAGATTAGATTTTCGATTTGTTTCTCGGCAAACACTATCGTGTACCTTAAGAACACTTGGAATACGGAACGAGCTGCATGGGATAATTTTTGACATTTTAATCCTTTTCGTAAAAAGATTGAAGAAGTTTACAATTCATTAAATTGACAAGTGCAAGCATTTTTTTTAATATAATGTCTTCTTTGGTGATCCGAAAAAAAAATAAGGTAGCTTAATAAGGCTTTAGAATAGCATCAGGTTGACTAATTATTTAGGCTACTTAAGTTGTGAAGGGGTAGTAGTTACAATAAATAATAGTTACGAGACAGAGCTAGCGAGCAAAATAAGGGTTAGGCGTAAAAGAGCTTATAGTTATTGTATTGGGGCCCCGTACCTGAAATTTTGCTTAGGGCCCCCAAATCACTAAGTCCGCCCCTGCATACACTGATCATTCTGTGCAGCGCCACGTCAAGTCGAACACACCTATTGATTAGCATGCTCATATGTGTTTGATTAAGGTTAGAGCTAAACTCTGCAGGAAAGTGGATCTCGTGAGCCAGATTTGAGGATCCCTGCATGGCCAATATGAAACAACAGGTTCTGAAAAGGTCTCTTTTGGTTTGAGCCATTCCAGTTCAATTGAATGGCTAAAGAACGGCCAGTCAATGTTGTTAGTATTCTCCTAGTTGCAATACAGGGCTGCCTACACAAAACCTGCATGGGCCCAAAGGTACAAAAGTTGCTCTGGGCCCGAACGGGCTGTCTCACACTGGGCCATCATGGGATTAATGTGGGCAGTCCCATAGTGAGGGCGGTTAGAGAGAGAGAGAGAGAGAGAGAGAGAGAGAGAGAGAGAGAGAGAGAGAGAGAGAGAGAGAGAGAGAGAGAGAGAGAGAGAGAGAGAGAGAGAGAGAGAGAGAGAGAGAGAGAGAGAGAGAGAGAGAGAGAGAGAGAGAGAGAGAGAGAGAGAGAGAGAGAGAGAGAGAGAGAGAGAGAGAGAGAGAGAGAGAGAGAGAAGGGCTGATGAATAAAGAGACAGAGAGGATTTGAAGAACTGGGTTGAAAGAAACTTCTCTCTCGCAGACCATATTTCACTCTATTTTGTTCCAGTCCTGATTCATAATTTAACTCCATGATGAAGAATGTGCACCAGAATTATACTTTTTGAGAATCTCTAGAAAGCATTTTCTGATTATATATTCATTCGTTAACTCTTTGTTGGTTGCTGCACTTCAAAATAGATTCATATTTTAAAAATCAGAATTGATTAATCAGAAACCGAAAATAGTCCTATCTGATTCAACAAGAACGCATGTGGATCAATAGATTGACCACAACGAAACCAAAGCAGTTCATTAGATTGTTGATTGCAGATACTTAGATTTTAAAACCTGGATTTAAAAAAGCTTTTCTCTTTTCAGTTTAGATAAAAATGATGTAATAAAAATGTAAGACATTGTTCATGCTTCTTATTAGGATTTTTTTTTATTTTTCATTTGCTTCTGCTGACACCAAGTGGATACAGGGCGACATTACAAAAGCACATCATCCAGTGACAGCATGTAAATTTGTATTTTTCTAATCTTGTTTATTTTGTTATATTAATCGCCATATCACAAGTTTTCTTTGTTTCATTTATTTTTAATTTTAATTTCATTTTATCCTTACCCCAAACCTTTGAATGGTAGTGGATCACAGTTTTCACAAAAACATTAAGCAGCAAAACTAGTTTTTAACTTAATAACAAGAAAAGTTATCTGAGCACCAAATCAGCATATTATAATGCTCTCTGAAGGACTGTGTAATGGCCTACTGAAGACTAGAGTAACGGCTGCTGAAAATGTAACTTTGCCCCCACAGGAATACATTATATTTTAAAGCAGAAAATGAAAATACAGTAGTTGATTTAAATTGAATTATTTTAAGCTGATAGTTAAAGTTAGAGCCTGCGGTGAGCCTCGCCTGGGCAAGCCCGCACTAGGCCTGTTTAGGTTAGGCCCTAGTCCACTGTGCCCGCAATAAGCCAGCATGGGCCATGAGTCGGTTTTGTGAGGCAACAAAAAACAATTGTTCCGACAGTACACGGTCCTTTCCGCAGGGCGGCGCAAGTGCACTAACTAGACTCCAGCGCTCCTGTCCTCCTCCAGACTCCTAGATGTCGCCATCCGGAGGAGTAGCGAAGCCGTGCGCCGCGGAGTTGCGTGCGAGAGGCGCTCAGAGAGATTCACAACAGTGAGGCGGAGCTGGGAATGGATCAGCTCCTGAAGAAGCCTTACTTAACTCAGAACCTCCGCACAGTCGCCTACAAGAGCAGGAAATCCCGCGGCAGATAAAGCCCAGGCGGAGCGTCGCGGGCGTCCTGAGGACAACCACCTATATGAGGAGGACAGAGAGGTTTGTGACGGATCAGTCCGGACTCGATATCAGGACGGGCAGCAGAGGAGCACAAAGCCGGTGGAGTGTCTCTGGAGCGGCTGAGATCAGCCCAGCCCCCCACATACACACACACACAGAACCGGCCTGCTGCTCCTAGCCTGTTGCTGCTGTGTGTGGGATATTGCATATCTCGCGTATCTCAGCGACACACACGTCTGTAAGTAGTTCCGAGTTGTTTTGTCTTTGTTTAGAGGCTGGCTGGTGTGTTTTGTAGCGGTTGGCGGACTATAGCGCTCTGCAGCTGGCTAATCAGTTAGCTGTAGCATAGCGTCGTGTGTAACATTACAGCAGCCTCACGAGCGCGATGTAGTTTGATTATTAGAGCTCATTTTATTATTACAAGACAAAACATGTTTGATAAAAGGGCACGTGACATGAACCAACGAGTTTGGCGTAATTGAACTCCGCTTTTTCTGTATGTTAACGCGGAGTCACTTACTCAGTGCGACATAATCTCGTTTAATTCAATGAGGAGCTGTTTATGGTGCAAAACTGCGTGCAGCACATAAGATGTGTGTTTTGTTGACTTCGTTCGGCTCATGTTGAACCAAACTGTGAATGTGCTGAATAACTCGGCTTGTTTATGATCCTCTGGATGTCCCCTGCCCTCACTGGAGTTAGTGGACATTTCCAGGAGAACCGTTCGCACAGGGGCTTTTATTTGACTGTTGTCGGTGGATAAAGTCCAGGGAGTTACGAGGCGGCAGTACCAGCCTGTATCCCATCGTTTGGCTGCTTGTGTGAGTCCCCGATGCGGAGGGGCTGAGTGCTCCGGGACATGCTGAAGTGTATCCCGCTGTGGCGGTGTAACCGTCACGTTGAGTCCGTGGATAAGCGGCACTGCTCGCTCACTGCGGTGCCCGATGAGATCTACCGCTACAACCGCAGTCTGGAGGAGCTGCTCCTGGACGCCAACCAGCTGAGAGAGCTGCCCAAGGTAAGACACTGCTGTGTCCCATCGCTTACACTCATGTGCATGTCTCTCTGCTTGCCAGCCTCAGCTGTAAATTATGCATAGACCTGTTGTGACGTTTTGACAGACATAAATGTGGTTAAACCGTTGCTCTTGTTTCAAAGTTTCCCACGGTCATAGAAAGCTTGAAATATCAGGGAAATATAAGAAGTCACCTTGTATGCTTGGTTGTAAAGTTTCATTTGCTGTGTTTTGTGTTTTCTTGGTGTATTTGTGTGGGTACATTCTCTATAAAGTGATTTAGGGCAAGACACCACAGGTTACATTTTAAACGACAATTTCACCATACTTCCCCCTGATGATTAATTATAGTGCATTACAACATTTGTTTTACATTACAGGTTTTCTGAAATGTTGTGTGCAGATATGCAAAGCAGGCATTATCTAATGAAATATTCAATCATTTGCAACGGCATATTCAAACTTCTCCTTTCACTTTGTTGACAGGTTAGATTTTAAGGTATTACAGAGGGGAACACTTGTCTGCAGCCAGAAAAAATTATATATATTTTTTAGGAATAAAATGTTATAGAAATGGCATATGAACAAAGTCCTTTGTAAAAAATAATTTAGAAAAAAACTGGAAAGTTTTGTGTATGTGCAACTGAAAAAAGCTCATTTTGAGAAAGCAGCCATTGAAGATATTTATTGTAATTGAAGTCTATAGATGCAACTATATAAAGTGCATTAAAATAAATATTTAATGTGTGTTTTGCATGTTCTCATTTCACTAGTCTGATAGAAGACGCTATGGATGCAAAATAGCTAAAAATTGACCGAAGTATGAAAAAACTGGTTTTGCCTACAGTGTTTGTTTAAAAAAAAAAAAAAATTCTCATCCAGTAATCTGAGCATTTGGAAAAGTAAGCGGAAGAGTAATTCATTAGTCAAAAGTTGTGTGAGTTATTCTGTACTAAGGTTAAAATAAGTGTTGTCTATAGCATGTATTCACTAAGTATTTGATGCCTTGTTTGCAGATTTTGTAAGATGTTGCAAGCATAAGCTCTGCCCCACGCTTAAAGAAGTGAAGAAATAATCTGTTTCTTGTGCAGAAATGGCAAAAAAGGCTGCTGTCTAACATTGACAGGCTATCCTCCTTTGGGAGCACTTTAGTGTGTTACACATCTGTCTCACTAACCACGCTAAAAGCTGTTTGCTTTGTCCTTTTAATTTGGATTTACTCTGTTTTGTTAATGTTTGTGTGTGTGTGTGTGTGTGTGTGTGTGTGTGTGTGAGAGAGAGATCGATCCTGCTGACTTGGCTGTGAATCAGGTCTAGTAGTCTCTACATACAGTAAACATACAAGTTGTGTGTTTTTTTTTTTTTATTACTACCTTGAGCATTTACATCCACACATAGGAGTCACGAGAGACTGTTGGTGGGTTGCCAGAGCTAGCATTCCCTAATGTGTACCTATAGCAAAATAAGCAAACATGCTTTATTCAACATTTAAACTACTGTAAGCCGTTGACAACTACCGCCCAGTCATTTGAAGTGCTCTACTGTAGGCCGTATAATGCCAGGACTGTTGGCATAGCCTCATTGGCAGAAAACTCATCTGTGTTAGCCGGTCTACAGTCAGCATTGCTAACAGGGTCGGACAGAATGGCACGGGATCCTCTGATCATGATGTGGAATAGCTGATCCGAGCGGACAGGTCAGGCCCTGTGCTTGGGGGTCTGTGTATGCATGTGTATACTGTGTGCAGACAGTTGGCATATGGTTTCCCCTCAGCCCTGTGGCAGAGAGAAAGTGAAAGAGAAATTAAAACTCAGGCAGCTCTTGTCTGGAGATCAGAAGTGGTCGACTGATACATCTCGTACAGATTTAGGGAGAATGTTGGTGATGTCCGATAAATACCTAATGCTGATGTTTTGATATAATTTAATAGCAGGTTGGCTGCACACACAATTGATAAATTTAACTGAACACTTTTGAACACTTGATTGGCACTAGTTAAAAGCAGATATTAATAGAAAAAGACAATAACATTTACATTGTTGTCAAAGATTATTTTTAAAATAAATGCTTTATATTCACCAAAGAATCCTGAAAAATATTAAGCAGCTGTTTTCAACACTGATGGTAAGAAATGTTTCTTGAGCAGCAAATCATCATAATAGAATATTTTCTAAAGAATCATGTGACACTGAAGACTGGAGTAATGGCTGCTGAAATTCAGCTTTTAAATAAAAAATAAAAATGTTATTTTTACATTGTAATATTTAACAATATTAGTGTTTTTATTGTATTTTTGATCAAATAAATGCAGCCTTGGTGAGCATAAAAGACTTCATTCAAAAATATTGAATAAAACTTTTGAGTGTGTATTAATGTATTTTTGCCATCATTTAATGTTCAAGTAAAGTGTTTTTTTAGTTATTATTGCCTGTGTATATTTGTTTTGTTTTTTTCATTAACTTGTTCCAGATTTTGTAGCAGTGCCCTTTTCGTCCGAGTGGTGCTCTGTTACACATTTACTGTAATGCTTAGATGGAAGGTCTCAGCTGGCCTGAGCCTGTGCTTTTGAGAAGGCCATATGGTGACACCGTGTGTCGCTGCTCCGCCATGTGCTTCGAGATGGGCTTTAAGCTGCTTACAGCTCCTTCTCCCCCAGACTCACTCTGGACGCTCTGCTGCACTCGTTCCTGCTTGTGATACTCTCTCAGTATAACTTCAGATGTCTTTCCCGTTTTTCTTAAAGACTGCTTTTCAGCATGGATAATGTCCACATCTTTAGCTCCATGTACATGGTCATAGTGCAGGATTTGGGATTAGCACTGTACCACGACTCGTGTTAATGCTTCTCAGGCCGTGACCCTTTGCAATTGGGTGTGAGCCGATGTCAAGTATTTCAGTGTGTTGGGCTGAGGCTGTCTGTAGAAGATGGTTTATGTAAAAACTTCAGCTTCATATGTGTGGCCTGGCACAGTTCTTTAAGCTGAACAGATGGAGTTTTAGGGTCCTCACCTGAACGGCTTATGTTCTCTTTAACGCTTGGATATGTATAGTTCAGAAAAGCACCTTTATAGCAAGTCTGAAAATAGAAATGTTTGAGAGTTGAACGCAGGGCACAAAGCAGGAGTAAGTGTGGGAAATTACCTCTCAGACAAGCAGATGAGCAGCAAATGACTTCGGATCAAGTGTTCTGCCAATTCATATTTTAATATGAGCACCTGGGTGGCTCACAAAGTGCCTTTAGCTTTTTCCAGGAGTTGGTTTACATGGGAAAACGTGTTGATAAACAGTCTGGGAACTGAAGCTCCTGTGCTGCCGCTGATAAAACTGTAGGCCAAAGCCGTGAGCATTCGAGGAATTCCCCATCACACCCTCCGAAAACATCAACGTGAAGCTGTGTTTAGTCATTATGCAATCCCTAATCCTCACTGTTTCCGTGCTATTGTGTGACAGTCGAGCACCCGCTCATCACAGTAAATTCCTCACTTTGGAGATGTTGAGCGCTAACTGGATTAACCCAGAATGCCCTCGTCCACATTCACAAAGCACAGAAATGGCATTAGCTGTAGTTTAATCATTAACAAGTGTATCACACACACATACAGTACATCTGTGGTTTAGGAGGTTCCTGGGGAAGCTTTCAGAAATGTGAAGTCTGTACGTTTTCCCTGAAGGGTTTGGGAGGGAGAAACGCTCCTTGGCTTTGACAGTTGTGGAAGATCTTGTGACTGGTTACATAGTAGGCTCTTTCAGCTAATCTGACGTCTCCCACCCAGCTGCACATATTAAATGTCCAGGCTTATTATCGCAGCTCTGTCGGCATTGTCCTCCTTTATCAGCCTTGACTCGTATGACGACTGAAGAAAGAGAAGGAAATGTTTATTATGCATCTGGAGTTTAGAATGGGTAAAATACTAGATGTATGTTGTTATTTGATTTTAGGTCAAGGTTTCAAGCCTTCCTCTGTTTTATCGGCAGCCAATACAGTGCTTTCATAACAGATGTTGTCAGACCATTTGGTGCAACATAAAGTAAATCAGCTGACACCACTAACAGGAAACAAAGTATTGAACTCTAACCGTAGAAGTAAGCGAAACGAGGAAATCGAATAGCATATTTTACCTATTGCCTATAATAGCTGTGCTTGATTGCTTTGAGCCAGAAAGTGGTTTTTCCAGCTCAAGTATGTGCCTGAGTTTCAAGGAGTTGTTTTAAAAGAGGTTCTTAATACAATAGCCCTTAGAAAGCTTGAACGGGTGTGTGCGTTGTGGCAGATTTGTGCTGTGTTGTCTGCAGAACAGGTTTAATCTAATGTCGGGCTCCTCCCTGCCCTGCTCTACACATCTAATGTTCTTTCATAGGTGCCTGTCCAGCAGGTGTTCCTCTATTACCTGCTGTGAACTACATGTTTGTTCATTGAAAGGGTGTGAAATGATACTTCACATTATATCCTGATGCATCTGTCATGATTCATGAAATTCAGTGGAGAAATGTTATATGCAAAATTTCAGGACCATGTTTTTCTTATTGGGTGCCTTTTGGATGCTTGGTCAAAATTGAAAGTAAAAAATAAATCAAATTTATCACTTCATTTGAATCTGTCCTTTAATACATTTGTTACATACATTTGCTATAATAATAACAGTGAATTATGTATAAATATGCATAAAGCTCCGGTGAGAATATGCTAGCCTCGCAAGAAGCAAGTTTTCTTTACAGCAAAGGAAAACCAGTCTCCTCTTGGCTTATATCGAAATCCTCAAACATTTTTCTTTACAAATCCTTGTTTTGTACTTCTAATTCTTGAGTGGTGTTTTGTTTTGCTTTCTCCTCTGTGCTTCCGTGTTCGTCACTTCTCATCGGAGCCTACGTCCGCTGGAACGCCACTCTCTCGTGAATGCATGTACGACAGTTAGAGGAAGCTAGAGATTACGGTTTATGAAGTTTTAAATATGGATATTTTTCTTACACAAATGCATCGCTTCACATCCTCGGAGCCGTATGGAGCACATTTTATGATGGTTTGATGCACTTTTTTGGGCTTCAAAATCTCAACCCCTAATCACTGCTGTTATAAAGCTTTAAATACACAAGTACAAGCAAAACCATACATTTATAGTTTGTAAAATATGCGCTCCATGTGTCATACAGCGCTATTGTGGCTGCGGTGCGTCACATGACAAGGATGACGCATCGCCATGGAAACAATAAGGCGATACATGCTAAAATAACGGTCGACTAAAAAAATTCACCCTGGAGGCTCAGCTAGTAGCTGTATTTTAAACTCACGTGTAAAAGGGTTAATACAACTCCGACTGTATTTGTCTTGACAGAAGTCATATACAGCTAGGATGGCTTGAGGATGAGTAAATCATGGGGTAATTTTCATTTTTGGGTGAACTAACCATTTAATTAATATTACTTAGTACAGCAGAAATGACACAACAATAAGGACACATTTTAAATAAAGTTTGAATATACATTTTGTTTACATACATACACATTTTCATTCCGTTCATCTAGCTGCTGTGCACTTGAGTTTACAAAGATGCTGAACTTTTCAGTCATGCCCATTGTCATTTACTTGTTTGCACCTCTCTTTGTGACGTCCAGAAGTGTTAGAATGACTTTTGTTTGTCAGTTGTGCATGAAAATGTCACACCTCTAAATTAGCATAGCAGCAGTCACAAGGTCTGATTTAGCTTTCACTGCAAATCTGTCGTCTTGATGGGATGTTTCAAGGCTGTACAGTGAGAGCATTTCACTCATTTGCAAGTGAAAATTACTCTGCAAATGTGAAATTTTGTCATCTGACACCTGATCAATTCTCACACTTTATTATAAGAGAAACTCCCTTAACCTTGGACACTTTTACACTTCACATACTTTGTTGCTTTCCAGTGGAGTCAAAATGTTTAATAAGTTGAGTTTTTTTTTTTGTTGTTGTTGGTTGCATCTTGCCCATGCCCCTAATAGTTTTGTGTTATTGTATAGTGATACTGAAATCAGGTCAGTTTTGAGCACATTTTGAGGCTTGTTTTATACTTTTAAAATCCTTCTTTTAGTCAAAACAATTTCATTGTCCAAACTGATGCCATCTTTGGTACACTGTTTGTGTTGAAGCTGATTCAAACTGAACAAAATAGGCCATCTGAGCATATGATTTTTTTTTATTTTTTCCCCCCCATAAGTTCCTGTAGTAGTGAACAGCTCATTTTGCCATTACTGTACCCCAACCCAGCATCCCTTCTTTGTGTGACCGCCCTGGACCCGATTACGGCTTTCATTCATCTGTAAAAACATGTTTAACCCCTTGTCCCCTTCCTCTCTGTGCTGCACGAGCCGTATCATCCCACTAAGCCCGTCCCTCGAGGGTCTCTTGAGTGGAGTGGCTGTCTGCAGCTGTCCTGCTCCAAGCATACAGTCTGTGCTTGCTGGATGGATGAGATCTGTAGAGAGGTGAAATCAACTACCTTCTGTCTGCCGTCCAGGCCTGTGTTTATCCTGGAGTGTGCAATCTTCCATGAAATACAGCAGCTTGAGGGTGATGCTAGTGTTTTCTTTTGTCAACAAAGTATTTTTTTTAAAGGTTTTAAACACATTTTCTCACATTTTTGGCATCACAGTAATGCTTCAAACATAAGCGCAGTTTATTACATGGCGCAGTCTTGCTGTGCTGTAATTGCAGCAGGTAAGGTGTTAAAATAATCTTTCATTACTCACTAATTTGCCTAATTGGCTTATGAGGCCAAACTGTAAACCCTTCACTCTTATTTGGCCAGCTTACTTCATACCACATGCAGCAAAACCATTTAAGATATGTGTTAGCCAACAGGATTACAAGAGCATCTTGAGAACAGCCAGCAATGTTTTCAATGGTAAATCCAGCTTGTGACCTGCCAGCCATTGCTTTTTTATATTCAGTGGACTTCAGGATAGTATTCTTGTTACTAGGTCTTTTAAAGTTCATAATGTTTTAAAGGTGCACTAAGCGATTTTTGCCGAACGATGGTGATATTTGAAAACACCAAAACAAACATGGCCATAGCCCAGCAGGACCTCGCCCCTATTTTGAAATCTCCACCCCACACGTATGTACACAACGATCGCGGACACAAGCGAACATGATACACAAGCATATTTAAACAAAAGCCTACACAGAAAAGTTGTGTGAAACATTGCAAAATCAACGTTACTCACCTATCAAGAAGAAATAACGCAACCTCGGCGTCCGATTCGAGCCCTTCCCGCTCCATAAGTTCTTTCCACCGCTGGAAAGCTGCTCCGATATTTACGCGGGTCCTTCCTCTTGCCTGATCATAACCCTTCTTTTTAATGTTTTGTTCCGATATTTTCCTCCTTTTTTTATTTATTTTTTTGTTATCTTCCAGCTCTCTCTATCTGTAGTTGATCTGCTAATATCCATCCTTTACAGTCCAATTGAGTGCGCTCTTCTCGCTATCATTACAAGAATGCCCTCTTACTGCTGATTGGCTGCAAGTGTGTTTTGGGACATGGTCCGACACTGCGGTCAAAAGCGTTTTTCAAAAATTGCTTTGTGCATCTTTAAGGTCGGCAAGTTTTTGTTTGTTTGGTTGTTTTTTTATGATTTTGAAAATGTTTTTGTTTTATGCTCACAAAGGCTGCAATTATGTAATAAAAAAATACAATAAAAACTATTTTAATATATTTTTAAAATGTAATTTATTCCTGTGATAGCAGTTGAATATTCAGCAGCCATTACTCCAGTGTCACATGATCCTTCAGAAATCATTCTAATATGCTGATATTAGAATGATTATAAGCATTTCTTATTATCGGTGTTGAAAACAGTTGTGCTGTTTACTGTTTTTCTGGAAATGGTGATACCATCAATTTTTTTTTTTTTTAAGAATTCTTTGATAAATAGAAGGAAACGGCATTTGAAAGAATTTAATCTTAATGCCTCAAGGGTTTTAATTTTTATATAATAACACAAAATATTGGTAGCATTCTATACTACAAAATTGACTTTTTCTGCTCATTTGCCTGCTAAACTTCAATTATTTTCTGTATTTACTGTGTAAATGTTTCCCATTCCAAATAATAATTCACAGAATGCCAACATGCAGTACTTGAACCTTAGATTGAAATATGGTATTTGGACATTAGCTTGGAACACACTGGTGTTTGATCATTTATCAGCTAATATAGAAATTTTAAAATATCTACTTTTCAGAATGATATTAGGAACTCTGAAATGAGAAGTTAATTAACTAGTAATTTAGGAGCTTTCTTTAGATTATATTAAGACACTGTCCATCCTTTAATCTGATTGTTTTAGAAACCACAAAATAGCACTGAACAAAGACATCATTTGAGGGGATCCATAACTTTGTTATAATTGAATCTGAGAGTGGGTCGGTAGGTTTACCACTGTACCTCAGTCAGAGCTGGTTTAGTCTGGTCATTGTCTTGACTTTCTGCTTCTGTCTTGTGAGCCAGTACATGAGATGTTAGTAAGGGCTTCCCCCTACGGCCCACAGAACTGGGCCAGCAGTCCACATAAATCACAGCTGCCATTGTGTGTGCTGCAGCAAACCTACCCTCATCCCCCATCCCTCTCCTCCCTCTCGCCTCTTTTCTTGTGCTGCTCAGACTGCAGAGGACTTGGAGATCACACTTTGCTCAGCCTCTTTCACACAGTCTGTTCTCTTGCTCACTTCAGAATTCCAATTAACTTGAAATTTATTATTACAGCATCACAGCAGAAAGATTTGGGTAAAAAAAATTCATTTTGAGCATTAAAAGGTGCTGAATTGTTTTCATTCTGAATTTCATTAAGAATTTGAATCCTCTCTGTGCATATATATTTTTAACACTCACTACCTTTCAAAAATGTTTTTTAAAGAAGTTTCTTATGCTTACCAACGGTAGGCTGTTTATTTGATCAAAAATACTGTAAACGCATAGTTTCGCCCAATCTCATGTTAAAGGGTTAGTTGACCCCAAAAAGGAAACTTAGCCTGTGTTTTACTCACCCTCAAAGCATACTAGATGTACAGGACTTTCTTCTTTCAGACGAATCCAACCAGAGTTACATTTAAAAATTGTCCTGGTCCCTCCAAGCCTTACAATGGGGATAAGCGGGTGTTTTTGTCAACAGTCCAGAAGATGTGAAATAAAGTGCGCACATCCGTAATAAAACGTGCCTCACATGGCTCCGGGGGGGTGAATAAATATATTTGAAATATTGATATTTATCTTATAAAAACGCTTAGGGAGGCCTTTATTCACCCCCCAGAGCCGCGTGAGGCACGTTTTATTACGGACGTGCGCACTTTATTTCACGTCTTCTGGACTGTTGACAAAAAGCACCCGCTTATCCCCATTGTAAGGCTTGGAGGGACCAGGACAATTTTTAAATGTAACTCTGATTGGATTCGTCTGAAAGAAGAAAGTCATGTACACCTTGGATGCCTCGAGGGTGAGTAAAACACAGGCTCATTTTCATTTTTGGGTCAACTAACCCTTTAATCTTGAGTACCTATTGTCACGGTCAGCTCGTTCCAGACCATAATATAAAGAGGATCACACATACGAACGAATATTTTCAATTGCAAGATTATTTATTAAGAAGAAAAAGTGATTTGGTTACAGAAACAAAAACACACCAAAATCTAGGGATTGAAGTAAAAATAAAATAACGATAATCCAATGTGGTAAAGAACATTGAGAAAGGAATAAACAACCAAAAGTGTTGCAGCAAAAGACCACCAGAGGAAGTGTTGTTGAGCAGATCAGTAACATCCTTTATACTCTTCGCCCATAATGTCTTTAATTAGCAGTAACATCACACGTAGATGTTACACTGCCACCAACAGGCAGAGAAGAAAAGACAGGGTTGTCACACTATAGGGTAGTATTGCATCCCTCATATCTCCAAAGAGTCTTTAGTTTTATTATATTTATAAAAGAAAGATACAGCTTTACGATTCTCTCCAAAAACAGCCGAGCTCCTGCAGGTGTGCCAAGGGCGGAGCTAAAGAGTCACGAGCACTTGTGCGCCGATTGCCAACAAGACACAGAAATTTGATGCAGTTTTACTTACCGCCTGCGTTTACGAATCATGACCGGGATCTTTTATCGCTGAGATCGCTCCCTCTTTCAGTACCAAACGATGTGCAAATCCAGCATCGAAAACATTAGTCTCTGAATTTACGGTAACAAACAAACACACTTGCATCCACTGTTCACGTAATGCTGGGTTCTTTGGGAAGCTGAACAAGGTTATCTTTCTCTCACAACCAAAAACACACTTATTCGGAGACATTCTTCATGAGCAAGTCCTGTGCCTGTGAAATTGTATTAGAGAAAATCCTTTAAAACATCTTACTGACTCCTAGCTTAATGACCTGTGGTGTAAATTCTACTACTGTTTTTTGTTGTTGTTGTTGTTGTTGTTGTTGTTTTTTAATTAATATAAATATCTCCGTTAACCAGTTTTTGAAATGTAAAGTTTTTAAATGTTTAAAACATTACCATTTTCCATGACCATTGCCAGTATGGCTAATGATCATGAAGCAATATTGGTCATTGCCGGTTAAAGATGAAATGCCATATATAACACATTATAGAGTGGCAGCAGGTGCACTGATGCATGTGTAAAATTAATTCTGTTGAAGAGAGGAAATTCTGGTTAAGGGCAGGAATAGGACTGTGGTGTTTTAACACGTTGTCACTGAAATCTTGCAGTGGCTGCCAGTTCTTCCAGAAACAATGAACACTGTCTCTTCTCCTGTCATCATCTCACACTCACTTGTTTCGTGAGATTATGCTCTTGATTTGGCCTGGGCTGCAGACTGAGAAGCCTCTACTTAAACCGGCCTGAAATGTGTTACCCTGCTTCCTTTTGTCTGAGCCGGGGAGCAGCTGGCGCACATCCTGTCCCCGCCCCTCTCTGGGAGTTTGATTCCGGAGGAGGATTAACGCTGGGAGCCCCTCACCCTCTCTGAGACTCACTCGCTCTCTATCATCTCCATTTCTGTCTTCACTATTGATTGTAGAAAGTGTGTAGGCTTGGTGGCATTGTAAACTTCTAAGATCAGCATCTACATCTGTTTTCATGTCCCTTTTGTCTCACACTGTCTCTCTGGGTAAACATGGGCGGCACCAGTCGTCATCCAGTGCAGGGTAGCGTCAGTGTTTAGTGCAGGTCGCTTGACTCAAGCTCCACTTCCTTGTGTTCACCTCTGACCAGGAAACGCCCCCTATAATCATTTACAGCCTCTAAACCTAATGCTTTACTGTTCTCCTTGTGTTTTTCAGGCTCATAAACACCTACACAGATACAGCCACAACGGGGTATATCTGTTCCCGTTCTTATTTTATGGCTGCTTTTCAGTTGTCAATAATTTTATTTTTTATTTTTTTTAATGGTCAGTTATTTGGAAAATATTTCTGCAGGTTTCTATTATTTTTAGCCTAACAGTAGAGTTAAGATTGTGCTAAACTTAATACATATACTATTATTAGGGTTATGCATGAGTTCTCTGAAGTGACACCAGTGGTCGATAGTGTAAACAAAGATCATTCTTATTTATGCATTTCGTGAGTTTTTATGAATTCAGAAACAACTATACAAAAACAAGTCAAATAGGGGCTTAATTCTTTGTTTTATTTTTATTTTTTATTTTTTTGGATTACTTTTTATAATAAAATAATTTCATGAGGCGGCACAAAAAGACAGCCTTTGAGGTGTTGAAGTTTTAGCACTAAGAACCTCCATACAATCAGTTAATGCTAAAGCCTGTCAAGGAGAAAAAAATTCTTAAGAAAATATTTTAGAAGTGTTTCCAAGAATTTCACATAGGAACATTGTTGCAAACTACTTCTCTTGTTTTCCTAAGATGATTTTCATGAATCCAGCCCCTGGGCACACTTTTTTGTCCAATTGTTGTTTTGGTGCATACTTCATTTTTATTTGCAGTTTTTCAAGCGAGTAAGTTGTGAGTCTTGATACATGGGCCGTCTAGACGTTTGAACGGGTCACAGTTACTGTACATTCACCCACAAGCACATCCTCATGATTACTGTTTACTTGTCACAATATGAACGCTTCCATTGATCTGACCCTTCCAGCAGCTCCTCCTCTATCTGCCACAACACCTGTCGTGTAAATCTCTCTCTGTGTGTGGAGCACATTGTCCGTGCGTGTTGTGGGACAGAGTAAACACACAGACTCCAGTACAGATGGCCCAGTCTCGCTGATCTCCTCCAGATACTGGGATAGGTGTTACTGTAGATGGCGTCTGTGCGGCACCCTGTCGTCTGAACTCTGATCTCCTGCTTTGTCTGAGAAGGTACAGACCTTTTATTGCAGTAAGCTATTAATAAGGCAAGGGTTGGGCAGGTTTGTCCTGTATGCCTCGTCTTAGTTTGGAAATGGTGTGTTTTTTTTTCGCTGATTAAAAGTGATAAAGCATCTCTGAGTGAGCGATTTGGATGCAGCGTGCTGATACTATGTACTAGTGGTCTTTTTTTTTTTTTCTCTCTCTACAGTTTGCTTATTCTTGTTGGTGACTCATGCAACACACAGAAGCTGTATATCAAGTCCCCACGGACTCACGTTTCCATGGCCACAGGATGCAAGGCGAGCCCACGTGGAGAGCACAATGCTGTTGCTACGTGGACGTAGCATCTCCCACTCCTACGTTTTATCTTTGTTGGAAGTTAGATGCATTTGCATTTGACTGTAAATATCAACTTGGTATGAACAGCACTGACAAAGGACAGGGTGTATGGAACCTTAATGAAAACTTTGTGTAGTAACTGGTCACATTTTGTTTTTAACAACTTTTATTAAAGCTTTATCTAATTTATATGTGAAAAATCTACTTTTTGTTTTTCAAATTTGGAGCATTTGTCATGTGAAAATGCTTTTATTGACTGCAGTGAAAAGCAAAGTTAGAAAGGTCTCAGTCGAGACAGGAAGGAAGTTCATCAGCTATGCACTTTCATATTTCGTTTAATCTCATTGATGGTCAAGCACTCTGACTGATAACTTCTCTTGTGGCTTTGAAGGTTGATGGACCTGAACACTAGTCCAGCTCCAGAGAAAGAGCTTTTAAAATGGCACCTAAATAAATGATGACTGTCAGCTGGCAGTGTTGGACAACTGCTGTGATTCTCATTGTGTTGAGGTCATTTCGGATGTGTTTGTTTGATTGATATATTGTTCATGCGTAGTGCACATAATTTTAATTTCAGTGTTATACTAGTTCTTTTTGCTGTCATCTATTGCTTGGATGTAATCTTTAAAAACACCAATAATAATGTTATCTATAGACAGAAGTGAGAGCACGTAGGACCCTTCAGGAAGACCAAATGATTGATTGGCTACTGTCATTTAACAGATGGTTGTGGGAGGTACATGAATAACAAATTGTAGGGCTGGAGTGAAGGATCTCCAAATGGGACTGAACCTGCAACCTTTTGTATTATCATCCCAGTTTGTTAATACTGAACACTGAACCGCACTTAACTTGTGCATGTAGCTTTTGCCTGGAGATTGAGTTTAGCCTGAAACTGAGAAATCTGTATTTAGGGTTACTTTTTGAGTCTAGCTGAGCTTTGAAAATGCATTTCTCTTATTTCTCGCCAGTTAGGAATGCCTCCAGTTTCTGCTTAGCAACTGGACATATTTGTAAGAATATCACTCCTCTTTTTATATCTTACTGCTCCAAGGAACTTAATACAATCCAAGTAAAGACTGAATTCAGCACTGCCGTTAATTAACTGGACATTGGTGATAAATGTTTGTGTGGAGTATGTTGTTTCTTTCCATATATCCAACAGATAAACACAACAGCATGGAATTAGAAGCTGAAGTTCATATTTATCAGCATACTCTGATATTAAAATGTTCACAAGCTTGGTGCTTGGAGCATCTAGATTATTTTTCATTTTTCCATTAATAGTAGAGTAGTGAAGCATCCTTGAAGTCACAGGAGTGTCTTCATGTCACAGGAGGCTTTAGTCATGCATCTCTCGGGGGTCCAGACTGAACCTCAGAGACAGACGTACTGTACAGACCTCATCATAACACATGTTGTAAACTCACTCTAAAGTCTAATTCACACCCCAAACAAATATTCGCTATGAACAAACCCTTAAATGTCTTTCATGTATCACGACTTAACTAATATGGTACCAGTTTAATGGGCTCGAAAGAAGGACTGTTTTCTGTGTGCTTGTTCATGCGTGTTTCTGCCTGTCTGTGTTTATTCTGCAGCCGTTTTGTCAGCGTACGACTCCTTCGGTGCCTCAACACGCACAGTGCCCAAAACAGACCAAAATGGCCCTTTGTTTACCACAGGGTGTGTGTGTGTGAGAGAGAGAGTGAGTGAGTGAGTGAGTGAGGGCTTGGGCGCTGCTGATTTGTTGACGTGTGTGTTTGTCTTGTTGATTCCTCTGTTTTGAGAGTGCTCTGGTGGACAGGAAGTGGGAATAATGGAGAGAGCTGAGGAATGTAGTGTTTTTGTTTTGCAGAGCCTCTCTAACCATCGCACTGCTGCCGAGACCAGAGGAACCTTCGCCAGCTCAAACACATCTCTCACTTGCTCTCTTTCTCTGTCTAACAACGTGGCCCAATCAGACTCTACAAGCTCTTCTGTGTAAACCTGAGCTTTTGTATTAACCAGACAAGAGAGGGGTCACTTGATCAATTTGGTGGTGTTTCCTACTGGTAGCCCTCCCTACTGTCCAAAATCCTGCTGTAGAAAGACAGATTGCTTGATGCTGGGAACTTGCATTGTGTCTGGTTTGGACGTGGTGTCCCGCAAATGTAGAATCTGCTATCATGACGTTTTGTGTAGCAGATCTGGCTCACATTTGTAGTGTGGATTGATAATAAGTGTACAGCTCCACAGCCTGAAATGTTTAGTGTGCAGTTTATTTTGACTCTTAAATCTTACTCTCTTAAAGGGATAGTTCAAAAAAATTAATTTTTACTCGCCACATGAAGTCGTTTCAAACTATGACTTTCACCTAAACTGCTACCAGCATTCTTCAAAATATATTCTTTTACATTCCATAGAAGAAAGTGGACTTCATTGTACGTATGAATATAAACACTGAGACATTTTGCAAAATATATAGACGGTTTCAACGGCAACAACATAAACAAACGTTACTATGCACGCGTGCTTTTGTGGCCCTAACTTAACTTCCGGTAGACATCCAAATAGAATCAATAACAACAGCAAGTCCCTCTAAAGTAGATTATTTTTTTGATAACAAGCTAAATATGTTTGCTGCGTAATTCAGACGGACTTATTAAAAATGCAAATTCATTCTCTGCCAGTAGGAGGCACTGTAAAGCGGGAGAACTAGAGGTTTCCCCGGTAACGGCTGTTGGGCTGTAGACAAAGCAACGCTGAGCTTACAAATGCTGCCTTATCAGGCATATAACATGCAAGATGAAATGAAAATGAAATTGAACATTTTCTAAAGACAGTCTTCGTTCCTTAAATACAGTGATATAAAAACACCTCGCTTCATTTTGATTTTTTTTAAACGTGCATTACGTGCTCATGTTTATTCAACAAAGCCTTTTAAAATCAGTCCGTTTTGATATTGTGGGGGGTCGCCACAAATAAATAAATAGATCCCACAGCACAACAACCTGAGCCCAGCTTCATTACTCATCACTTTAACTTTAACTGCATTTGTAGCCGGCGCCACTAACCAGACCTATAAACAAACACAGACCGGAAGTTAACTTCGGGCCAGGCGCGTGCGCCCGATGAAACCGTCTATAGGGGCCCTATGATTTTCACGATGCAAAAACATGGACTGAATCGTGGAATCCAGTCATAAAAACTGAATTTAGTGTATAACGCAAAATGTCATTGAATTTGGCAAATTTTGAATGGATAAATCAAAAGTAGGTCAGTACACACATCAAAACACGATATGGACTATAGTGTCTATGAATATTAAGTTGCAAAAATACCCTTTAAATATGAATCCTACATGTTCTGCGTGTCTCTGTGTGAATGAATGGTGCAGATGTGGTTTTGTTTACTACGCACATACTGAAGCGCACGTGATGCTCCCAGTGATTTCAGCCTCTGCCGCCATGAACATGAGCTCTAGAACTGCTCCGAGAGTCACTTCATGAGCATTTTACCATTTCTTTTGAGAAGAACAATGGTCATATCATATACAAACAGAAACATAAAGGTCTTCACAGCAACCCATTAAAATACAATTTCGGTTTAACTTGAAGAAACCGTTACAGAAATATTACTTAGTGAAATGATAGTACTACTACTACAAATAGTAAAATTATTAAAACATTATTTTAAAAGAATTTATTTATTTAGCCATTACATGTAAATGTCTGGAAAAAAAAAAAAAAAAAAAAAAATATATATATATATATATATATATATATATATAATTTTTTTTTTTTTTTTTTTTTTTTTTTTTTAATAAATTAATTAGAGATGAAAATTTTGTAAACAGAATTTGGTTAAAAAAAATGAAGCTGAATTTGAGATTTAAAAAAAAAAAAAACATTTCATAGGGCCTTTAAAAATGTAATTTTTGTTAAACTTTTA